>CM032884.1:14771574-15436574 GCA_019176425.1 Megalops atlanticus | reverse complement strand
GTGTGCTGTTGGCAGAATTGTGCAGCTCATATTTTCTGAATAGAAAGACCGAAACAGAAAAAGGTGATGTTTAGAGCACTCGACCCCATCATTTTGACCAGCTTCATACAGGAAAGAGCAGTAAAGAAGTTCCCATTTTGCAAATGTTTCTTTTTTCAGTTCTCTGTACTGTCAGACACAAGTCTTTATTATTTAATACCTTAGGGTTGTCAGGATTATCGGAATCTTGTGGTTTTTACTATTTCATATACATTATGACTGAAGTGCAGAACTCAAGAAAACCTTCACATGGACCCAAGAAATTACTGAATATTAATACGGAAAATTAACATATGCCTTTCAGTAAAATATTTATGTGAGCAGTTGTGCATTTATTCCGCGGGATTAATGGGAAACAGGCACTCAGAGTAGAGGTAGGATTTTTTCTCCTAAGTTGCAGATCTAACCGCAGTAATGGTAGGGCCTAGTCTTCTCTGATTACTCATTTCATCTTGTAAAAAGAATCTAAAATATGGCTCATCAACGATGTACTGAAACCACATTAGTGTCCACTTGTATCATGGAACAAATTAACTAATAACATATTGTGCAGTTGACTGTGAACCATTGGATTCTTTCTCCCATTTTAAAATCCATATTTTTTGGCCCAATGTCACTACTATAAGTGACAGTAAGGGTTTGGAAGGAAACTGCTTTAGTCCTGAATACAAAATATACCAATTCAATATAAACAAAATCAGTTACATTCATATATATATATATATATATATTTAAAAAATTATGACCCAAAATAAACTATAGTGAATTGAACTTCAAGTAAAGTTAAGTAATGGTTACTTTGGTGTCCTTTTGAAATAAACCATACAAGACAGCTGCTGTGTCCAGACATTTGATGCAGAAACGATTTGAGCTGTGCTATTTCCAACAGTAGTAGAAAAAACACCCTGTCTAACTTAACTTTTGTTTCAACTCTGACAGACTGTCAAACAAAAGAGGACCTTCAGAGTTATTTCTGGATCAGCACAGGACAGTATTGTTTTGAGGACGCAACAAGAATGTGGACCTCATACCAATAATATGTACATCAAGCGTTTGACAAATAACCCATAAATACACTTTTAATTCCCAAAAAGTACTGCTGTAAAATACAGACTCTGATTCAATCAACACAGACAATTTAATATTCTAGCAACTGATAATAACCATTTATTCTTGACAGAGGGGAGAGTTTGGAGACAGGTGTGGTAATACCCTGGATTTTATGATACCTTCTTTGTTTCTGTGCACATGACCCCAGGCTATCAGGGGGAAAAGCCATTAGCATTTTAATGACTCTTCTTTTAAAGCAAATAACTGAATTGAATGTTTATGTTAAACATCAGCAGAAAATAGCTTAAAGTAAAACTCACAATTTGCAAAGCATTCAAGTTTTTTTTTCATTATTATTATAAACATGCCAGGATGACAATATGTCATTTGTCATATATTCAGATAAAATATTGGAGATTAACCTATTATTGTTGTTGTTGTTGTATTAGAAGCTGATTCCACTGAAAGGCACAATGACACACTTTTTCATACCTTAGTCTTTGCATTCACCTGGATTATTAATGTTGCCAGTAGTAAGAAACCATGCAGCCATAGCAACACATAGGTACTACTAGTGGATCCTCTGCTCTTTTATCTATCTAATGGTAAGATGAAGGTACAGTCCTTGCTTTGGCAAGCCAGACAGTCAGTCAGTCGCTCAGTCTATCAGTGAGGAAGTGAGGGACATCACTGCATCTAGGATGGCTTGATCACAGCCAGATGAGGTTCTTTTTCATTTTCATTTGGTATTGTGTAACATAACCTCATTTTTCACTTGTCAGAAAATTTGCTAATGTTACGACAATAGCCACCATTAAAATTTAATACTAATACTACACATTTCATGCCCAGACTGAGAAATTAGTCTGTGACCTTCAAATTATGACTGTACCCTGACCTGCAACAGAGTAAGAGAGATCCCTAAAGACCACCCTATCCAGGAAATAAATTGGTGGATTCATGTATAAATAATTTAGTAGACCCTTAGTATATAACAGAATCATCAATCAGGTTACGCAAGACTTGTGAGCCTGCACACAAAATTGCGTGGGACATTTGTTTTGCCATACTGAGCAAGTGTCCCATAACTCAGAAAAGACAGATAAAAGGTAAAGCCACATTTGCTAAATTTAGATTTCATTATTAAAAGGAATGCATTTTTAAAAACTGCTGTAGTAGGGCAAGCCTTGCACTAGATGTATATATTATGAGTCGATGGGGTTCGATGGCTTTAAGAAAAAAAAGTATGTTCTTTCAAAATCAGAATGGCAAGAGGTTGGAATCCACCCAGTATGAAATATCATCCATGGTGTCATGAATTGATTGGTTTCACTGTCTTACTAAGGGACCTGTGAAATGGGAGACGCAATAGGCATTTAATATTCTCTTTATTTATGGACAAATGTCTTGCTTTATTAAATACACTTAACAGATTCATGCATTTGGCAGTAAGAAATGTACATTGAAAAAATATATTTTTCAAATTAATAAATACTAAATACTCATTTATGTAATAATTATAATGTGTCTATATTCATCAATTTCAGCCACATAAACAACAGCATAATAAATTACAAGAGAAGAACCAGCTTCAATTCAGAACTTGTAACAGAATTCTCCCTTTATGAAGTGGCTGCATGGTAGCCTTCATGTCACAATAACTGTTGAAAATTTATGGCTATTGCATTATTCTCATTGAATCAAATCCAATCAATACATGATGTGTAAGATTTTCTGAATCTGTCCTTGAATATATTTTGACTCATTCATCAATGGGTGGAGTACAAAGTGATTACCAGGTCTTGAAGGGAATTCTCCCTGTAGTCTACACTCTACTGTCTGTAGTTACTCATTTATTAATTGGACATTTGTTATTCAGTATTAATAAGAATTGTAAAGCCTTTGGCATTAAAATCCTGTGACCTGAAGACATATTAAAAATGGCTCACTGGACTGATATACAGTAAGAGCAGGTTTTAGTAAGGCACCAATAATGGCAGTTGTGGGTGATTTGATTACCAAAGACATCACAGGGAAGCAGGAGAAAATCACACTGCTAATGTTTTTTTGGTTTTCCCACAGCCTGTTGTTCCATTCCCCAGCATTGTTTGTAATACATTGGCGTATTTTTCATTACTTCCATTTCTTTTTTGTGTGGATTTTTTTGTTTGTTTTTTGTCTTTTTTCAGGAAGCAGGGATGCAATGGTTTTGGTTTCCTAGAGTTACCTCCAAAGCTCTAGGCCCTAACACACTGCTTCTTGGACATGACTTGTTCTCAGTAGGGGGGCACAATAAAAAGCTGCTGTCTTGGATTGGACGGGGAGATGAAGGAGTACACCTCCCTCCTTTTCCATCCTTTGATTTCACGACACGGCACAGCAAAGCAAACAAGAACCGAGAGCTTTGCGGCACACTGTCCCTCAGATATCAGGCTCATTTGTTGTATCTGCCATTTCTGCGGTCACTCCGCCTGTTTGTATATGCAGAGAAAACACAGAGATGCTGGAAAGTGACAGGCGGGGAGCTGACTTTCAGCGGGAGACAGAGGCACTATTGCTGTGACATGCAAATCCTACACCCTCCCATGTGCCCTGTTTTTAGTGTACCCCCTACAAACGTCTTGCTGCAGACCTTTGAACAAACCAGCACATTTTGCCATTTTAGTACCATTATTATAGTAGCTAGACATCTCAGTTTGATTTTCCAGGACGTCAAGATGACAGGAAACACAAAGTAATACTGCATTTGGGAAAGTCCAACAATCACTGCGTTGTAACCCCATGAAAGGAGGAGCAACTTTGGCAAACTGGGGCACAAACACCTTTGCGATCCGAGGCTACAGCAACATCTGGAACTTTCCACAGTGTGAGATTTAATTATGTCACATCAGGGCTGGAAGACAGTGTACTGGATCCATTAAATTTGGATTAGGCCGATAATCGGCAGGACAGAGATCCAGGGGCAGGCGAGTGGCAGTGTGCCAGGTGAACAAGCTGGTGTTGTACTCCGTGACTCCCACAGTCTCCACCATTTCCCACAACACTCTGCCTCGTACGCGGGCCATCTGCTTGGGATTCAGGGGGAAAATACACAACAAACAGCGAACGCGTCTGAAATGTGTCTGGCCCTCCGCGTGTGTCTCCTTGACAACCGTTTCAGCCAGCATTGTCATCAATACACAACAGCAGTTGCTTCTGAAAATTCTGGAAAATTGTTATATTACACTGATTTTACATTATGTCTATCATAACAAATAAACTATTGACAATATTATTTGTCAGTCAGTCATCATTTATGTCATAATATGTGAGATGCAGCAGTTGAGGAACAGGACCAGAGGGTTATGGTTCAGATGTCAGATGGGGAACTGCTATTAAGTTAGGTACTCAACCTAAACTGTGACAGTAAAAATCCAGTCGGATAAAATGTAAAATGTAAGCTATATATGACACAGCAAAAGGGAACATGTGCTAAGCAAATACATAATGCAATGCACTGCAACTTCCAATCTCTCCACCCCCACGACCACAGCTTTAGTAGTAACAGTGAGATGCCTTCAAAACAGTCATGTCTCACATTCAGTCCCATGGTGATCAAAGCATTCCTTCTATCCATCTGTCCATAAGATGAACCTGATTTAAAAAGAAAAAAACCCCCATGTGATCCATACTGACACATATACATTGCGGGGAAGTACGCATTAATGTGATCCGTGGCTGATTGAACGTATCTCTGATCGCTTCTTGACCTCGTTCCTCCTGCCGCGGGGACGGCGACCGCGGGAGAATCCACGCTGAGAGACTACACATGCGGGAGATCGCAAAGCTGCTTAACGGGACGCAGTACAAAAGGTCAAGCTGATCGAAAAGGCTGGTGCAGACAGAGCCACGCCCTGGGCGCACGCGGGCGGGGGCGGCACCCACCTGTGCAGCTACGCGGATTGCTGTTTACGGCAGAGAGCCTGCTCTTCTCTGAGCCTCATTATAGGTCTGTTTAATTCACAAATAAATGCCTTTGGAACGATGCAGTCTCCTCATGACCCTGCAACAGCACATGCTAAGAGTGCTCCTATGTCACCATGTTCACCTGCTGTTCTTGCCCAACATTCCCATGGAGGACACTGCAGTGCATGCCACTTCCTGTGATGTCACACCCAGATGAAAATATCAGTAACCCAGGTTTGGTTGCTCAAACCACTGATGATTAACAGCAGCATTGAGATCGTTAGATCCAAAGAGATTGTCTGATATACAGTATATATATATATATATATATATATATATATATATATATATATATATATTTAATCTAACAGCTAATCACAGCATTAAGCCTTAATCCTGGTATTGTGGGTTGAAACCTAGAATAAAAAAGATTAAGCCATCAGTGGTTATGAAACTAAAGGGGACAGTGATTATTGTATTACTGCTTGTTTATTTGCCCAAATTTTAATCATCTATATTATATGTTCACTTATTAATTGGGATTGGAATTGGAATTGGAAATAGAAATGGTGCATAGGAAGGTAAGTGCCTCTTTGTTGCACCTTTCCACCAAATTTTAGTTGTCAGTACTCATTTCCATTGAGCCTTCTCCATGAAGCAACCAGATGGTCAGGAATGTGAGGTTTGTACTGTAAAGAGGCTAACTTGTATGAAATTTGAAGAAATTGGTGGACTAACAGTCTACAAACCCTGTCAAACCGCTACTCCCAACCCTCCAAAGGAATCCTTAACACATCAATTATTTGTGTAAACTACAGAGAAGAAAGTACCATCTGCAGACAGATTTACAGCTATTTCACACTTGCGAAGAACAACACACTGACCATGAAATGTGGCCTGCGAGTGAGAAATGATTTTTCAGATGAAAAATTACAGCAACACTTGGTCAGCATTTGAGATATTTTCAGCTGTGAAACAAAGCTGGTACTCAATGCAAGGCTCACACAACCACAAGGCCGCAATCGCAACACAAAAAGTAACATCATCACGAAAAGGTCCAAACCAATTTACAGGGCCCCCTCTGGCTAAACACACAACTACAAGTTTGGCTGACATACACCTGAACATACTGGAAATATGAAAGTGATGCTAAAGCTTTTAACCGACCCCTTAGGAGAATGGAAAGACCCTGTACAACGAACGGTCCAGCTGGATCAAGCGTAGAAGGAACTCATTTCAGAGAAGAGGTTCAGCAGCGGAAGCACAGCGGTCAGATCCTTTTGGGTCAGAGAACCCGGATCAGCATGAATGAGTTCAAAGCCACGCCACCTGGTGAAAGATCAAAGACATTTGATACCTCCCTGTATCCTGCGGTCTGTTTTTCATGTGCTCCACACTCCAGCTCACCCCCCGCATATCTGGGAGAGCGGCTACATTTGGAGAAATGGCACCATAGAAGAACCCTGTACAGAGAACTCACTGTCTTACAGTTCAATAGATTTTGTTTAAATAGGTTCCTTGTGAACTAATGGGATTGTAATGCCCATACATTGCATTAGGGCTGTCATTCCATCAAAAGTAGCCGGTCTTTTTTTCTACTAGTTGAATTCAACAGTATCAAACAGATCTGTTTTTACTCTGTAAAATTAAACATTATCTGCCTTTTCAGGAATTTGCCTTAATTGTTTGTTTAGTACTGACCAGCAACACTTCACCTTAGTTGTGGAAATCAGTATGGGGAAACAACAGAAGACTGAGCATGATCCAACCAAACTTACACAGACAGCTACAAACAAGCAGCTTGTATTCTGAGAATGAATCAGACATAGCTAGGGAAATAAAGTGTTTTTCAGCTGCAGAATAGAGCACTCTTTTCAGTGTATATTTCTCAGAATCTTTTTTCAATGTCAAGACTGATTCATTCATATTTATCTCAGTAATACCAGGACTAATTGTCAGGAGGGGTTGCGTAAGAGGAGCTCAGGACATTGAGGTGCACAACAAACACACTGCTGCACCAATAAAGTGTGTGATATGAAAAGAAAAGAAATTACAATAATACAAAATTACTGTGAAAATAAAACTGAGGATGTTGAACGTTATCCCCAGAGTGAAGCTCATTTCTATGCATTTTGTGAGCTGGACTGAGCTAAAGATTACAATTCTGCAGCTCCTTTGTAAACTTCTCCCTCTGAGGGATATGTTTGAGATGTTTTCAGATGTGCATTTGAATTTAAAGATACATTTTTCTTCCCTCTCCAGTTTCAGGCAATGAGTGTGAAAGACAGCTGAAATTGCCTGTGTTCATCTCGTTTGAACCCAAAGCAATACAGAGGCATTCCTCAGACAGATTCACAGCACCAGCACTGGATCCAATAATAAGATGCCCTCTGACTTAATCACTCACAGGGTCTGACAGCAGCCTGGTCTTGAATATGAAGCAATATATTCTGTGCTGTATGCCTATTCTTTCAGTAAATATTGTCTAGTTCTGCAGATCTACACTCATCTAGCTCAGGAGCCATTTCTCTCTCTTTCTTTTTCTCTCTCGCTCTAATATATCCATCACTACATTAGAAAACAAAGATATCTCTGCAAGGCCGGCATTATATGTGAGAGGCATTAGCAATTCATTCAGACATCCAAGTATTATAATGTCAAGCATTGCCAAAGGTTAATGCTGAATATTCCCATGCAATAGACCTAAGCCTTTGATGATAGCCAATTCATTTCAGACATATCAAGCCGGTTGAGGGGATTGCGATGCCATGGGGAGTGTATCTCTCTCTCTGCTCTGCACACTGTCTCATCTCTTGCCTGTGATGATAGAAATACCAGCTGCTTTGTATCCCTAGGATACAAAAAAAGGCACAACCACAGAACCTGCGCAAAACTATAAAATACCCTCAAAGAGCTTCAATGACTAGGGGCAGAGGTCATCAGGAATAGATTTACAATAATGATGCTGTGCAGAGGCACTCCAGAAAGTGTAACATCACTCATTGTGGTGAGGTTTAGGATTAGTTATCAGCGAGTGACGCATATTGCAGGTTGGGGTCAAAGGAAGAAACAAAGGGGGAGAGTGCTGGGGGTTGGGGGTGCTGCATTCTACATACACACACACGCACAAAGAGCCTGAGCTTGCTGCATGCCAATCTCAGCAAGTCTGCCACTATCTGTCTCTTGTTGCGCATATATATATATATATATATATATATATATATATATATATATATATATATATATATATATATATATATATATATATATATATATATATATATATATATATATATATATATGAGGTCACATCAAAATTTCATACATGTACTATCAGCCGCAGTGTGCCTAACAAATAATACCCGTGAGCAGTAATGATAGCAAAGCCACTGGTAAACAGGAACCAATAACCAGCTCTTGAACTGGAACCGTAAGACTGCTGAGGATGAAAGTAAACCCCGCTTGGGGCGGGGGAAGGGGGGAACAGGAGCGTGGCTTCATTTAATTCAGTCATCACAGTTGCCATAGATGCGGCTGACAGCCACGCACGGGGGTTTGTGCTATGACTGACAGCTGTGACAGGGATGTAATCCCATCCCCTTTTGCGGGGAAAAAAACACAATCTTCATTAAAGCCTGTGGCCCCGAAAGGCTTTGCCGAACGGGTGGAGGGTGGAGTGGGTGGTGCGAGGCGATGGCAGCCTGCCCGGCGATGTCAGATTATGATATGATGACAGCGGAGGCTTTAAGAGATGTTAAACTGGCTACTTCTTTCCAAGAACACCAGTGGTGATGGCGTGGTTCACATAAGACTCAGATAATCCATGAAGAAGAAGCACTTAACATCACTCGAATGTTCGAATTGCAGAATTATTGTAAAGTGCTATACAATCGTAGATGCCATGGATTGATTGAAGGATATAATTCTCTTAGTGCGTGTTAATGCATTTTTAACCATATGATGATTATTTACAGACTGTAATTAAAGCCGGGGTGAAAAAAACAGGGCAAAAATGTGTTTACCCATGCCATTCAGGTTCACAGTCAGAATGTGAGCTATGTAAGTTGTCCTGGATGAGGGTATCTGTTAAACAAATGATGTCATGTAATACAATGTAATGTAGTGTCCTGTACTGTAATAAGAGGTATTGTGCTTTCACAATTGGCTTTTTTGGTACCTTCAGAGGGAAAGTTAGAAGATGTTGAAAAACCTGGTTGAAAACATAACTCAAGCAGTTTTTCCTGAGGAGCACTATTCTACATATACAGCTGCATTAAATGAGCTTTACATCTGGCTCCAGTAAATGTAGCAACTCCATTATTTTTGATAAAAGGCAGAGGCAGAGAGAGTCACCATGATTATATGTATCTACTGGTCAGAATAGGGACCAGTGGCTGTGACTGTGAGCTATAGAAATTGCTACTTTGCTCAGTTGCCAGACACAGAGCATTTATTGACTTTCCTGTGAGCGTGCTTTTCTCTAAAAAATGAACAGATACTTAAATTCAGACAAGCAGAAAAATGAACACCAAGAAAAAGTATGTATTTGGTATTGAATGGAAGGTGTTGAGAAGGACAAAGCAAAGAATTATGAGAAGGGATTCAAGGCTGCGCTGGCCATGCGAACTAATGAGAGGTCAAGCCTGCCATGATTAATATCTTCCAGCAAGGAGTGCCATGTTGAATAAGGCAGAGCTGGTATAGGAACACTGCAGCAGCAGCAGCACTGGGATCCACATCCAGGTCATATATATATCTTCCTGTCTTTTTACTATGATGATTAACAGATGATTCAAAAGGTAACGGTAGACACTGAGCCATAATCCAGATTCGGATAACCATTTCACAGCATTCAGAGGCATGGTTTCTTTTGCAAAGTATTAAGATGGAATATTCCACTCAGCACTGTTGTGTTTTTCCTTTTAGAAAAAACTTGTTTTCAACATGGCACTAACTGTAGTGCACCCTCACAGTTATCCCACAACATGTAATGAGCCATTTAATTGTGTAACAACAAGCAGACAGATGTATGCAGATTTACACTGTCTTGGAAAACAAACAAGACTGGAAAACCAGTTCACAAAAGCATCACAATACCTGCTTACACAACTTGAACAGTAATATACACAGCAAACAATTCAATTGAACAGGCTCCATTTTGTTTGAAATATACACAAAAGCTCATCCTTATACAAAAATGTCACTAATGTCACTAAATGCATTTCACATCTATGCTATGTTCCACTGCTATACGGCCCTCAACACTCCCACTTGTGTCTGCTAATGCAAATCATACTTTATTAAAATAAATGCATTAAATAAACGCAAATCAGGACAGCAGGTATGGCAGAATGGTGTAGAAAAGGAAGGGGAAGAAATGAACAAAGCAGAGAAATGAGACGGGTTTAGTATCTGTCCCTTCATTACTTACTCCTACGTAAAAATAGAACAGAGCTTGAAGGCAGCTGTCCTCAGTAATAGACTTGTTGGAACACGCAGCCTCCTCAGATGTACACATGGGGTCTAGGGGTGCGAATGTCACCGACTCTATCTGGTGGGGGTGCGAATGTGGTGGAGATGCGGTGTGGAAGAGACGGAGCAACGCCGTGAAGCGTCGCTCAAGAGAGGTGGCACTGCAGCCATCTGCGCGCTCGATGTGCCCGCGTGAGAGGGGGAGAGAGAGAGGGAGGGACGAGGAAGGAGCCTGAACGCAAGGGGAGGAGGAGGGAAGGGTGTGCCAGGCTGGCCCGCTCTCCCCCCCATTGGTCTGCCCAGCCCAGGGGCCATCTGTCGAGCTCGGGGTAATCCAGGGGACTGTCGGACGCGATTAGCCAGGCCGCATGAGAAATTGACATTAAAGATTCCACAGCTCTTGGCCTGGACCCCATGCACGCCTCGGTGGCCCAGGGTGTCGATTCGCACGGACTCTGATTCAAACGCACTCTGATTCAAACTGACTATGATTCAAGCGGACTCTTATTGAAATGGATTATGATGCAAGCAGGCTGATTCAAACAGAATATAGTTTAAATGGATTGTGATTCAAATGGCCTGTGACTCGAATCCTTTCTGAAATGGACTGAGACCCATTCAAGTGAAACACCTCAATCAAATTAATCACAGATTTGTAGCTCCATGGCCTACCATGACATAATTCCAAAACAAATTTGATTTAGATATTTTAGATACTACCAATATCGATTTAAATTTTTTAAACCAATATTGTACATTAAAGTACATTGTACATCTGAGGTGCTTTTAAATTGTGACATCATTTCACCATTCAAAAACCAGAGAAATAAAACATCTACTCTCCAAAAATAATCTGATTTTCAAATATGGTGGTATGCACAAACTATACAGCATCTTACAAATTATGTCAATCTTTGGTAGAGATTGCATTGAGTAAATTTTATAACCCTCATAATGCTTTGTTTAAAAAAACATATTGTTTAAAAAACCTTCATATGATTTTGGCAATATATCGAAAACAAAGGATTCTGAAAAAGAATATCACACAACATTGCAGAAAAGAATTCTGTAAGACAGATGAGACAGACAGGCAATATAAGGGGCTAAATCAAGTAATGACTGATTCATAGATGGGTAGGTGACCATAAATGATTTTGTAAAAAAAACAAGGCCCTGTTCCATTCATAATCTTCATGACACCATTACCTGCAGAAGCCCGAGGAAGACTGGTTTACTAAATGTCACTGGTCTCAGACATGGAATAAGTTTCTTTCAAGCCACTGGAGTCAGTGTATTGCCTCTCATAGTAGATGAAAGCACAATTTTAAATGTCACATATCCGAGTCAAAATAGCTTGTTTCCTATTCAGCGGCTGTGTGAAGGATGACCATTTTCGTTGCTCCTTGTCTGACCCAGCCTTGCTGTGTTTGCCCATGACTGCACTGAATCAAACTGACCCTTTGCAACCGACCGGTTCTCGGTGTCTATTCATCTCGACAAAGACGCTGGAGAGGATTAACTTTAATGTGAAGCGAAGGTCAGCCTATTCAATCATTTATATATGCCTTCCTTTTGGGAGCTTCTGGGTTGTAATGTCATCCCATCGCATAAAGAGAAGGCATTTTCCATGTTTACTTTAATATTGTTGTTGTCCTGCTTGTTGGGATAAGACTGCAACTCAAACATTCACCCTTCCTCCAATGTATTGCCTATATACGTTCTCATACAACTATTGTATGCTATGGTAGAATGTGGTGCAACCTTCAAATCCTCTTATGTCATTATAAATAAAGTTTTTTGGATAAAGCATAATCTATAATCCATGCTGCATGCTATACCAGTAATGACAGGGTCTTAGTGTAAACCCTACCATTAAGATTAAAACAGACAGCACAGTCTCTCACAGCAGTTCCATGCTGGAAGGGCAATGAACAGGCTTTGTGAAGCCACTGCTGTTTTCAGAATGGGAAATCTGGTACAGACTGGAGAAATGTTGGACCATGACTCTGCATAAAACCCAACATTTTAAAACACACACCAGTAGCTTGGTTGAATTACCATACCCATGCAAAGAGAGGACAATAGTGATTATACTTCCCTGAGACCAAGGATATACGCATCATATTTATTCATACCCCTGACTAAATAGGAAAAGGAATTACATTAAAAAGCACATATTGATTTTTAAAGAAATTTGGGAAATGTTATACTTTAGTCTTAATAGCATTGCACAGAGCCAATTCAGATTCTTCAGAAATAATGTATTTTAATCCAGAAAACATGATCTATACAAACTGATAACATGTCCTACAGTATAGTCTTACAGTCATTGTGGGGAGTCATCATGTGTCTTTGTGGACAGCTTTTTAAATGCATATGCAAAATGTCATCAAAGGTAATACCAAAAAACAGAACAATTTTAACAATGAAAGGACTTGAAGGCTACTTGCATAACATCTTGTAATTGCATAAAAGTACAAATTTTCTACAGATTTTCCCAATTATTGTACAGAACCATTCAACTCTCTCCCTGCAAATGCACAAGAGAGATTTTTTGCTCTCATCTATATATTGCCCTAGAGTGAGTTTCCATTATTAGCCTGATTTCTGAAAGACGACCTTGAAAACCTGACGAAATGAAATGGGCAATGAATGAACTGAGATGCATATTTGACATTGATGTAATCATTTCTTCCTGCTTATAAAGTTGCTGCACACCTGGTTGATAATTTAAATTAACTCTAACAATGAATGACACACATAAAATGTGCCCCCTTATTTTGATCAAACCATGCAAACCAGATCTGGGTTCAGTTCTACACATGCGTAATGGTTATGATGATCGTTATGATCATGATGACAACAATGGTGATGACAGTGGAGATGATGATGATGATGATGATGATGATGATGAGGGTTATGATAATGATGGCGATGAGGATTATGATAATGCTGATCATGCACTTTAACCAAATCACTTTACAGACAGACACATCTTTCAGTAAATTCATCTTTGTTTCAGTGACTGCTGAGATTGCACAGATCTCAGAGGCAGAAGTGACAGACGATAGGTAATGATGCACTGTGGGAAGGTTGGAGGTTTATTTGGGAACTACACCTGTGGGGACTATGGCTCAGCACCCACTGTAACAATGATAAATTGAGAAGCTAATGCAACTCACTTAGGCTCCACAGAGGACAAACACAATGTTCTGTCCTATGTTTTTTTCCAGGAAAAGGTATTTTGTTCCCTTTTCAGTCACAGTAAGTATCTATGTTCTAGTATAATAACTCTTGGCTTTAACCGTTGATAACAGTGTAACCACCACAGCATTAGCCAATGCATGTAAAGTTCATATTACTTGAACAAAAAAAGTTGGACAAAGTTAATAAAAATGCCATTAAATATTCATTAAATAAAGTCTCTCTCTTCCTTTTGTGGACACTGAAAAACTCCTGGAATTCTTACAATCCAATGAGTAGGATACTGGGCTTTGAGCATGCCTTAATTTTTCTTAAAGGCATAGACACAACTAGACTATAAATCTTAAATGGCCCAGCTACTTCAATAGGAATGAATTCCCTGACCTTACAAACAATGATAGAAGTATAAGTGCTGTGCATTCAGTAGGACCTGTGTCTGTGACACAGCTTCACTGAAGGGGTTTAATTCCATTTCAATTTGGTCAATTCAGGGAATGAATTCAAAAATCAATTCATTACTTGTAAAGTCTTCATAGAGAATGATGGGCAATGTTCAGTTCATCCACCAGATTTCAGTTCATTCCTTGAACTGACTAAACTGAAATGGAATTGATCCCAGCTCTGGTAATAAAGAAAGGTTCAACCCTACCCTTCAGAAAGCACTGAACGCTAACACACTACTGAAACCAAATTTTGACACTGTAACAATGAAACTGAAATTGCTACAAAGTCACAAACACAAAAACATGTTACTCATTGGACAGAAGTGCAGGCAAACTTAGTAATGTCTTTCAAAATAAATATGACATAATTTGAGTACTTGCTGAAAAACATCTTTCTCTGCCAACCCACCCCCAAAAAAAAAGAATCCATCAATTTTCTAAAACTCAGAGGGCCCTGATGATGGCATGCAAATTAGTTTCATTCCACTGCTTTTGATTAAACAAAGAGTACACTGGTAACTGAACTACTTTGCAATCAGTATATACGGTATAAAACTGTTTCCAGATCATTTCTCCTTTTCTGATAAAATTAACTCCAGTTCATAGTTTTTTTCATTGTTTATGCATGAGCTCTGTTTCATTTCTTACAATTAAGGTAGGTTTCTCAACAACATAAATCAACTGTCTTGTTGAGTGGAGATGTGTGTCTCTGTACTAATGGGTACTAATGTCTCTGCACACAGTTCCTGCTTCAGTACCTTGGACAGGGACTGATTTGCCTATTGCTGTAGAATGTGAAGCTGTAGATTCACTAAGAAGCTCTGGCCCTCACACATTACACAGTACATCACGTGACCTTTGAGAAGGTCTCCTGTACTTATCTATAACAAAATCTAAAATACAGCCCCCTTAATTTCAACAAATCCCTGCAGAAATGGGGATGTGCACCTGTTTTTCAGATCATGACAACTGAATAGCTGTATGGCTGTAGATTTTGTTGTTCCTGCCTTTCCTTTTTAGTTGTGATGTAAATACTATAATCAACAACATATTGCTTGGAAAAATAATACTATGCAACTCATTTTGAATTGATCCTTGGTCACTACAAATCTCACTGCTGTCAGTGTTCAGCTGGCAGTGCATGATCATAAGCATTTCATAGTGAATGGCATTAAAATAACTGTGTTTGTTTTTTTCTGTAATTATTACCAATTGGTGTCCATCTAACACATTGGAAAGGAAACACATTGGCATGTCAACAAAGATGGTTTTAAAAATCTCTCTGGAGGACTTAAAACTGAAAAACACACCCCAGAAGAATTGTATCAATTTATATGCATGGCCTAAATAGTGGGCCTGTTGTCATGGTTCTAGAATACTAGCCATCCAATTATATTCCTTGGGCATGGGTGCCTCCAGGTGATATGGAAATGAGGGTGACTGAGGGTCACATTGAAGTGCATGTTCTAAAATGAGACCAGGGTTTAACTGGGACAGATACACGTGGGACTCTGCCATTTCTCCAGTCACGTCGCTCTTTTTGAATAAATGTTATTGCAAATGCACGCCATGTGCATTTGTGAAAAATGTCCCCTGTGTAATCATTATTGGTTTGGTTACAAGACCCCTTGCTCCAGGTGACTTAGCTTACATTTTACGTTATCCATATATCCAGCCTGACATATACAGAAGTAAGCTGCGTACAAGGTAGCACCTTGTTAAAGGTCTGTAAGAGCAGTGTCCAATTCAGGATTCAAAGCTGAAACATTCTGAAGACAAATCAGTTTCATTAACTACTATGCTACTTTGTTGCCCTGTAACCCCCCAAAGATGTTTTTGGGGAAGGCAGAGCTCTACAGTTGTGAACTCTAGTCATAGACTCTTTTTTGTCATGTTCCAGTGCCTCAGCAGAAATCTTTCACTCCTATTCAGCTTTAATTCCCAAGTGTAGCTTGCCATAGAATCAGAAGTAACCACATGATACTTGTCAATCCCTACAGTACTCTGCGCTCTGAATATCAGTAAGATTCTTGTTCTTCTATCAGAAAAGAATGTTCCCACTCAAAGGGGTATGGGCTCTTCAGTAAAAAAAAAAAAAACTTTCAAATTTTTTTATCATGTTTTATCATAATAAACAGTGAGTATAGAGAGCTATCATAACATTGTGTGGCAATTTTCCTTCACTTGCTGTTAAAAAAAAAACTCATAAAAAATGAATAATACCAAGAAGTCATTGGAAATAATCTGACAGAAAACTTCCTTAGTTTTAGCATGTTCTTGTTTCTCTGGTGGAAAATTTATTGTGGGTGAACACACCAAAGATATATTTGAACACATATATACTTGAAGATCACAGTGGTAATTATCCCAAAGACTACCTCAGTCTTCAACCTCAGTGAATGAGACATGAAAAAGTAAAACATCCAAAACAGGAAGCCAAAGAACAAGTATTCCTTCCATAATTGATCTCATGTAGGGAACTGGGCTTCTTCACAGCCATAGCAGGCTGTGATTGTCTTGCACATTCAAAAATATGACCCTATTCTTATTTCAGAGATTTAAATACATGTTAACCCAGGGATAATTTCTTGTACAATACAGAAATTAAAATCATGTATATTTTATATAATTTATCTACATTTAACAATATACAAATATAACATACCTTATGATCAAAATAAATATGCTTTCTTGAATATGGTTTCTCGTGAGTATCTATTAGAGGACAAGCATAAGAACTCAGGTGTCCTACTATTAATTAACTATGTATACCTAATTTAAAGATATGGCTGTATTTAAATAGCATTCTAGAAAGTGAGCTCCTATACAAAACTGGTGACTCATATGATTCATATTTAACTAGCTAGTTCACTGCAATTTATGTTAAAATGCCTTGATAATTGCACTAAAAGCATAGCATGCTTATGAATACTTTTCAGCCTTGACATAACAAACCTCTATTAAAATCATCAAAATCAAGTTTTTTTTTTTTTCTCAGGCAGATTTAGTGTCTGTGAACTCTCAGAGGAAGAGACTCTAATGATCTTGGTGCTGACAGATAATTATACTTCTCTTCACTGCCAAATCTGTGCTGACATAACTTTCTGCAACAGGAACCTAGCCCTGAGTTCAGAATTCTCTAATAGGGTACTTATGTTCATTTAAATTCAGTAGTTAGCATTACTGATTTGCTTGTGGCATTAAAGAGACATGGGCTCTGAGACAATAAAAGGGCACCTCCAATGGGGGTCCATAGCATGCCACGCCCATAAAAAGGGGGCACGGGTATTAGGGACTAAGGGGTCTGTGCTGCAGCCCCTACAGTCTTGCCACCTCCCTTCATTTGGCTGGCCACTTTGTCTCCAGCTGCTTCCTATCATACAGGAAGAGTATTTTTTCCTTGAAATACAGACATAACAGTGACTGTTTCTGTGAATAACTAAATGATATAACTAAATGTTATCAGCAACTACCATTACAAATAGTATGGATCATGTAGAGGAAAAACACCTTGTCTTATCTTGCAATTAGTATAGTAGCTAACAGTAGGTTTTCCCTTTCGGTGCAAGCTGTAACAGCATACTGTATGAAATCAACACCATGCAAATTTAAAAATGTAATTATGCGGACCATACAATATGCTACGATAGAGAATACTCTGCTAACCTATAATGAGGAAGCACTAATCAAACTGATTCATTATGTGAGTGGGGCTGCTGGTTTCACTTCCTGGTTGTTGTGAGCTGCGTGTGGCTCAACGGGTGATGGGTAATGAGCTGCGTGGAGAGATGTAGAGTTTTTCAGAGCCACATCCCTTCACACAGCAGGGACCGGGAAAAGTACTGGAATTCACAACCAAGTCACTCAGCGCAGAAGTTGAAAACTACAGAGAACCTCACCTTGGGTGCTCTAGCTATAACTCCGTCACAAAACCCAGGCACTGTTCACACATAAAAACACAGAACTGGCGCAGAAACAGGCCATTGGGTAATGAACTGATGGTTGTTTGCTGACAAGCCAGGATGTATAATCTCTTGGGTGGTGTATCACAATGCCATTGATATAAAACAAGGAGCAGAACAATCACAGCACAGGAAAAAACTGTGGGCACAGATTTGTACTGCATTGTCCCCTTGTCATCTTGAAATATCTGTCTAATAGTGCATTTTTTGACCGTGGTATCAAAGACCTTGAAGAACATCTGTAGTAACACAAAGGGTTTTTTTCAGGTCAAATCATATTGTCATACCCTTTATGGCTCTATGCTACCATCAAGCGATTTAAACATCTCTAAACACAAACAATATAGATGAAACTGTGTGTTCCCAAGCCATAATCTAGGGACACCAAGTTGTGACTGAGCACAAGGGTTGGTGTAAAGCAGTTTAGCATGATTAGCGTGAATGCTCCAGCACGTTTCAGCAGGGCTAATGAGCCTAGAGATGAAACGTGTGGGGGAAGTGTGAGAAGGCCTGATGGAGTGGGTGTATCACGGAGGATTGGGAAGATCAGAAGGCAGGAAGAACCCTTCTGTAATCTGCATAATCTGGATACTGATGTCAGATAAGACGTAAAAGTCACCAGTCTCTCTTTGTAGTGGGGAAGGCGGAAATGATCACAGATCTTTTATGTTTTTTTTTTTTTGGTCTTTATATCTTTTTTTCCGGTCAACATTGTTGACTTAGCAGCAGCGCCACTGACCTCTGCAGTACATGGAGTAAATGTTGTAAAACCCTCCGGTTATTTCTCTGAGCATGGCAGTTTACCTGAATTACTATAAAGGTCTCAATAAATGGGCAATGTGTAAACAGATCGGTATGATGATGCCCTGAAGCTCTTTACCATAATGAAGGAAGTATAATTTCAGATTATGAAACTGTGGACCACACTGAAGGCAATAAAACAGCATGTTTTACAGGCACAGGTAACTACTGTATAATTCTTTCCATCTCACTTTTTTAATTTTGTATTTCCCCCCTTTTTCACCCAACTCATTTTGTAATCAGCAATTGTACATTAGGCACATCTCACAGCAACAACCTATGCAAATTAGCAGGAGTGCAGGCCACAGCAAATGCAATCCTCTGATACACTTGCAAACAAACCTCAACTATTTTCACACTAGTGCCACAATGCACCAGGACACAGACGCTAAACAGCAGATAGCCAGATCTCCTTAACATCATCTAAACACCTCATAGGCATCCATATAAGACACAGGTGCAGAGAGTGGTGTGAAGAGGGAACCCTGGCAGACATAACCTTCCCCCTGCCCTGACAGAACAAAGCCAATCTGTTCCACAACTGTGGGCCTCTGGTCATTGTTGGCAGATGACATGGCCAGGTTTAAACCTGGGCCACAGTCTGTGCTCTGACCGAGAGCCTTAAATCTCTCAGCTATTCAGGAGCTCCTGTATCACACTTTCATTGGAAACATTTTTAATTCATTCCTGTTTCCTGAAAAAAAAAGAAAAATAAGTTCCTCATCAAACACATGATTTCTCTAATCCTTTTTAGTGCAACAGAAGTAATCAAGAAACGGTGAGCTTTTTTAAGCTTTCCTGTAAACACAGAGGCCTGACTACTGACATTCACATGATGCTGAGAAGTAAACACATCTGAATCTGTTTAGGATGACACCCTCAGTTTGAGACATCACAATAATTCAAACAAAATTGATACAACAGCAAAAAAATACAGGACTACAATTAAAACCACCACACATTGACCAGGGCGTTTTTAGTATGAGCATATTAGTGGACCAATGGCAATAGTGAGGACTGACGATTACCACACTTATCCCACCATGCAACACACCACCAGCATTCTGTCTCATCATCTCAGCCCTACGTGACAGCACTGACCAACTCAATTTCTCCTTACACCACACACAACTGATTTTAGGAAAAGTGAAGTTTACAATGGGAAGAAGTCAGGACATTGAAGATTTCCAGCTCCTGGAAAAAAAGAGCAAGAGCACGTCGCCCACAGCTGGACGGCTCTTTTGGATGGAACTGGGGCCATCCTCGGCTCCACTCCCTAGTAATTACTCCGGCTTCCAAGGGGCACGTTCAGCGGCAGGGTACTGACAGCTCATCCCGGCTCCCAGCGTCAGCCCGCTAACGAAAACTAATGAAGCGAGCAGCGCACAAAACTGCTAGGGAATCCACATGCCAGCAGTACGTGTGTTGGGGGGTGAGCTCTGTTGAAAGAGCAAAAAAATCAGACCATTCTCACTCTCCCCATACATATTTCAGACGTCTGATTAGACATTCCTTCTTATTCAGTGGATAAAAGAGAAGATGATGACGATGGAGGGCAGAAACAGAGAGGGGCACTTTAGTGGCAGAGACACTCTGTGGCCCCTCAGAAAGACAAATGCAACACCCCGTTGGGCTTCCTCACTAGAGTGGCCCTCTCTTGTTGGATGAATCACCACTTCCGGTTCCAGGGGGAAAAGGGGGATGGGAGGCACATAAAAACTTAACAGCTGGACCCTTCTTCTGCAAATCCTCCCATTGACACAAACAATTTAGCATTTGTTACATTTCTGAGTAAAAATTAACTCCTTTCATGACTTTCTCTAATGTATTCAATACATGGACATCTTATCTCACATCAGTAACAAAAAACACCAAGAATTCACCACAATCAACATCTTTCCGCTTGTGTACAAGCTGAATGCGTTCATGAAGCCAAAACACAAACTATGCCCTTATGCCTTAGTATTCAGTACAAGCTGGAGTACATTGTGGAGTGGAGTGTTTAATGCAGTGCTGAGAGCCCTTCTCTTGCCCCAGGACAAGGTGTCCTTGGAGGGGCCTCTTAAGACAAGGGGTCAGAGGTTAGATCTCAAGGGGGTGGGGGAGGATGCTGCTTGGGGGTGTGTGTAGGGATCGGGGGGAAGGGAATCGTCCTATCACTTGAAATCAGATGCACATGTTTTGAGGGTCGAGTCCTCAGAGTAGTATGATTGGGACTGACCCACAGCCCAGAGCATGACGACACCCATTAGAGACATGTTTGTCAGAGAAGAGTTAGCTACACCATAAGCCATTAATAATCAGTTTAGGCTGCACAGAGCTAAAGGAAAGCAAGATAGGTGCAAGGTGCATAACTGTAATATGATGCCATATATTTAATTATAATGGTTTGATTAAACAATTTGCCCAACACAAACAGCTATCATGTTCTATCCTTTTCTTCAATATCCACCTCTACCTCCCCAAACTCCCTAATGGTAAAACATACTTCTCACCAACGTAAGAGCTGCAAGCTCTCTTCTGTCATTTTGTCATCACCTACAAATGCTTCTTTAAGCCATTTTTTGACACTTCATTTGCTGTTTGACATTTCATTTGCTCAACTGCATAAATGGCATGCCATTTAAACCATTAAATTTACTTGACTGTTGTGCCTCACAAATTACATATACAATATTTTACCATTCCATCTAATTTTTCTCTTGCATAAATTGTTCGGTCTGACATATGAAATTACTTCTGGTGAAGAGTAAAATATGCAAATTTGGACTGGAGACAGTATCACCAACAGTTCTTGATACTGGGGCACTATGCTATGGTAAAATCCAATAAATCCAATATGGTGGGCATATCATGGAACCCGTTGACACAGTTTTCATCTAAGATTGCCTCTCCATCCTCACAGGCATTTCTGAGTTTTTATATATATATTTTTATAAAGAGATTATTTTTATAGCCATTGTCCAGCAATATCAGAACAATACAACATAACAGTACTTGGCCCATAATAATAATAATAATAATATCATCATCTCCACCTAATATTACTTTCTGCACTATTTCAAAGCAATGGATTTTGCCTATGGTATACTGAATGTAGCGTCTCCTCACTACTTTTATTTTCATACAAATATCTTCCTCCTGTGGGAAATACCACGTCTTCCATCTCTAGATAAGGCACATTTCCATGCCTGCCATTATAAGATTTTGACCGCAATTTGGCGGCAGATGTATTTGTCATGGAAGTGTACTGTGCCAACATCACTACCACTTTCGCCCACAAGCAACGCTGCAAACCAATCAGCCTCAGAAAAAAGTATACTTCCATTAGTGACACAACAGCCTGGAATATATAAAAAAAGTCATATATACATGTAACTGCTGCTATATGGGTAGAGATTGATCAACATAACTATCAGAAATACAGTCTGGTATATATCTAAAACTGCTGTTCAGTTCAGCACAAATGCCAAACTCCACACAGACAAATACAATGTATTCTCTTGTCCTACAATAAAGCTAAGGTATTTTGTCTTGCACCTCAAAAAGAAGAGTTCCTCATTGCGGAACTGGCTGTACTTCTTCTCACCTACAGACAGGTCGAATGTCGGTTAACGCTAAGCAGTGATCCTTCTCTTCCCATTCTGCTCCATGGCTTGTTTTCACTATATAAATCCCTGCTTCTTAATCTCCTGACTCAGCTACATCCTCTTTAAAAATTCAGGAGCACGGGGAAACGATACATTGATCCCAGACTTTCACTGGCCAGGACAGCAGGGAAATTGTGAATCGATCAAGGCTGTCTCATGAGGGGAAAAGTGAAATTCCAATATGACATGTCAGATTACGTATGTTAATATTTAGCCATTAACTACATATTTTAAATCAAAATTGATTATAACAACAGAAAATAAAACCAAGAAAATAATTTGACCAATTCCAATAATGGATAATGGACATAGTTTATACAATAGATAGATACAGTACAATTGTATTTGACTGGTGCAGCTAACACTTATGTATAGCTACGGAGAAATATTTTATGTTCAAATGTGTTCATATTGAGTATCGCTCAATATATACCTTGAAACCATGGACTGACTCAAGGCTAATATGTCTTGTATGTTTAAATAAATGTCAGAATTAGATACTCAAAAACATGCGTACAATTAAATGCCTGCCAAGTTTTAACCTGGAGACAGGATTATAAATAATGTGTGCATTCTATTGGCTGTCTTCATTGCACAATACCAGTCTAACCAATTTAAACAGCAGCAAATGATACATTGATCTAGTGGTATCACTGTCTTGGATATCACTGAAATCGTGCATTGATCCATGACCATTTCTGTCCTGAATAGCAATTAATCACACACTGATCCGGTACCATTTCAAACTGGGTTTAACAACAAAACTTTGTATTGATCTGGTACCACTGAAGACTGAGCAAAGACAGTCTTTTGGGTATTTTGTTCAATTTCAATCAAATAATATTTTCCATTACAGTTCATATATGCATGTGTGTGTGGGTGGAATCTACGTAAACTGAATGAATATAGCCATCCCCTCCAATTTAGACACAGATCTATTCTCTTATCTCCGCTCTAACATACCATGGGTGTGAATGGCTCTGTTATAGGTATAAATTAGGAATCATCCTCTGATTTCAACCCACCCTGATTTCAGAATGCTTGGATGTGCAAACTTTCTGCTGAATTCCTTTTGAGAAATTCATAGCAAATACTGCAATATACATATACACACAAATCAGATACCAGCAGGAAGACTTCAGTGTCAGTCTCTGATAGATCTTTTTTCTACACTTAAATGGGAGGAATAAGATCGGTGCACAGTAAGTGAGTGCACGGTCTATAAGACTTGGAAGTTTATGATTTTATATATAGAACCCTTTTAAAGGGTTAAAGACATTCCATGGTTAAAGTAATTCTTGTCCTCATGTCAAATAATAATACAAGAACCACTCTATTACCACAATCAACGGTCATACAAGCATCCCCAGTACGAGAAACACTTCTGTTGTTGACAGTAATTATGCTTCATATTTAAGACTTGCCTTGATTCACACCATCCAGCAAACATTTTGTAACAAGACCTTAGTGAGTAAAATGATACATTTAGCCACATCTCATATCTAATAGTGTAAATTGATCATCCTACCTGTCTCCCAGACGTAAACTGACTTGGTGGGTGCTGTAGTTTGTCCTCGAGCATCCCAGATACCACAGAGCAGCAGCGCTACCTGAAACAGGCGCAAGAGCAAACCTCTCGAAGCGCCGGGCACCCTTGTACCCATACCGTCCAGCCTCATGGTTTTCGCCTCGCGAGTAAATCCACACACAGAGGAAGGTCACAGAAACAAAGAAAAATTAGGGAGAAAAAAGCAGATGATGCAGACGGAAAAGGTGTGCTTGCTTTTGTCCCTCTTGAAAGAGGATGGAGTACTCCGTCCTGAAGGGGTAGGTAGTCCGGGATGTCTTATCCTCTCCTCGCCTCTTCTGTCTCCTCTCCGTTGACTGGATTGCTGGGGGGTTAGTCGGCTAAAGGAGAACCAGCTCTAACTCTAACGCAAGGGAACAATAGAGCCCCTCGGCCGTCGTTGCTGCTGCCGCTCTCTGAGACGGACGCGACGCGCCTCCCCTCTCTCTCCTCCGTTCAAGGCACTCCGTTCAAGACACTGCTCCACGCTTCCGTCAGCCGGGAGGACAAGCGGAGCCAGAGGGGGCACCAGCACACGGGAGCAGGTTATCCGGGATCAGCGGAGAAAGCAGAGCCACGCACACCAGCCGGGAGAGATAACCACTGAGAGGCACGGGCAGAAGGAAAGGATGAGAGAGGGAGGGGGTGTGTAAGGGAGAGAGAGAGAACGAGAGGAAGAGGGGGGACCGAATTAGATTCTTAAGTCACCTAAAAAAGTAGGTGAATAAAAGACACGTAACAATAAATTTGCTGATGAATTATGAATGCATAATGGTTCACACTGACCTTGTATGATATTTAGAAGCTAAAGCCGTCAGTCAGCCCAAATACCTCAATGACTCCATCATTGAAGACATCCTAATGTAGAATGTATGACCTTCGAGAGCGTATTGTCAGTCAAAATCTATAATAATAATAATAATAATAATATAATTCAAGTGTAACATTTATAAATTTTATACAGTATATTCTGTCATTACGCTTGAGATTTGGTTTATGACCTTTAATGCAAATATTTTTGTGATAGCAGGTTTAAATATTTATAGCACTTTGTATTCAAAAACTATTTCATACATCGCATTCTGTAAGAATTCAACATCGCGCTTAATCGCCCCCTAAGTAGCATCAAAATACTCTTTACTAACTGAAATTTGACAATGCTGATTGAACAGAAAAACCCTACACGTTTAGGCTCTTTTACATTATTTGCTTGACAGATTCCCTTATATAACGTATATTTTTGAACGTTATCGATTTACAGTTCTTAATATTTAGTGTTCACTGAGATAGCTCGGGCTGAACACATAGACAAATAGCACAACGTGCTTCATTTGAATATGAAAAAATATCTGTATTATTGTGTTGATTTTCAACGATGCCCACTCAAAACGTAACCATATGGATGCGTCCTAAATACCGGCTGTTCATTCTCACCTCCAGCGTGAGACAGCAGCCACCATAGAGGGAGAGCATTCATGGAGTCTCCTTGGGGAGTCATGTCAGACCCCATTCCACCCCCACCTTAGCCACACCACACATGTCCAATTCAGCAGTTTCACGCCGATTAGATTAACGGCGGAACTGATCAAATATTTCACCCCCTCTGCAGGCTGTGGAACGAATTAACCACACTGCAGTCATACCAGCACCTCTTTGTCTCGGTCAAACTCCGTAATCGACCATGCGTTTCAAGAGTCAGCGACCCTTCCCACAGTATAGCAGGTGGATCGACTGGGCGGGAATACGAGGATGTGAGTTCACGCAACGTTCCGCCAGAACGAGTTATGAGCAGGACGCAGTTAAAGTTTAAGAGTCACACGAGGACGCTATGCGACAGTCGTCGCTTTGTTGCTTTATTCAGAATCCTGTTAGCCCCGTCACCAGCTCCAGAAGTCATTTTGTAAGTAACTTGTACTGAACGCTGACGAAATATGAAAATTAAAATTTTGCAAAGCACGAATGTGCATCAGTTAAGTTAAGATGACGTGATCCAGAGGCACGATCACAGTTTTACATTTCATTAATCAAGTTCACAGATGGCACTGACCTCCCTAAACAAGGAGTTTTTCCATACTTCCCCTTAAATTACCTTTAAATACTATGAGGAAATGTAGGAGCTATATATCACTATACTAACTGATATATTATCTGCAAATGGATAAAAAAGAACAATTTAGTTATAGTGTACTTCACATAAGCAGGTATTGGATATTCCACCTTATGTAATTGGAAATTAATATCCAAAAATCAATGTCTTGTCACTTCAGTCCAGAGATTAAATGCCCTGAAGCAGGAATTCTTTGATTTTTGCATCCCACCTATTTGTGTGTACCTGATATCAATTATTGTGGATTGCGGAGAAATGAGGAGACAAAATGGTCTAAATAGCTGGTTCTCCTCATTGTTCTTCCTAATGTTCAGTCATTTATAGACTGAACATTACTAATCAGAGCTCACTTGTGTCCTGTCTTGTTTTAATAATATGCAATTTATCAATTCAAATAATTTTGACAGGCTGTACTGTATTTTAGGAGATACATTTTAAGTATGCACTCAATATTGAGACTTTTTAAGAAGCATTGAGACTCTAATAATTAATAATAAAGCTTTGTGCTGGGAAAAGGCCATTTAGCCCATGCAGGCTCATCATTTTGTCTATATTCTAGGGTGTTTCCAGCACTATGTCAAGCGTACATTTAAACATTCTCAGGGTCTCTGCTTCCACTACAACTCCTGGTACGCTATTTCACACATTAATAATTCTGTATGAAAAAATGTCCTAATAGCAGTGCAAGATGTGTCTAATTTCTACCCGTGTCATCTTCCTTTGCTGACAAAACTTAGCTTGATGAACTTGTAGCTTTTCTAGTTCACTTTATAATTGTAATTTTTTTATTATTTGAAAAGCCTAAATCCCTTGCTAAGACTAAAGAGACAATATGGTGTATGCATAAAAATTTAATGTGACACTAAACCTGCAGAACAATATACATATGGCGGGTTTTTACCTGTTTTTGGAGTTTGCCATCAATATATAAATATGGGTCACATAATACATTGACATTCATACAGAAAACATTAGTTGATCTCCATACAGCAGCATGTTAAGAAATGATGCCTGTGAATAAGCAGGTTGTTTACTGAGTAATGTCATTTGAAGTCGACTGTTCTGCTTAAATACTTTTTTGGATGACTTGCCTACTGTTCTCAGTAAGAACGGACCATTATTTTTATGAGTGGCAACAGAAAAGAACTTTTTGCTGCTGGATACTGGATAGAGTTTGATACATTTATACAAACAGCTTATTTCATAAAAAGGAGTAGTCTTTCTGCCCTTCTCTGTACCTCTATGACATTTTTCTTGGCATTGTGATTTCAGTATCTATAAAAACAACTAAAATCTGAGGATATGACTGTAATTTGGAATGTTTATCATTTTGAAGTCAAACTGCCATTCATTGTCTTCAGTCAAATTTTTATAAATGTCAAGGTAGGGTTGGGCCAATGATATTTAGACATTGTGATTTTTGAAGATATCACTGTCATTGTTTTCATAATTATGATTTCAAAAAGGTGTTAACATAAATTTAAGCATAATTTGTCATAATAAACAGTAATCTGCAATCAATTTGGGTAATGGCTGAGAGACAATGCCAAGATACTGACAAAAATAATGTTCTTTAACTGCTGTATTCACACGCCTTAAGTAGGCTGAAAGCAGCACACATTTTCTGACACTGTACTCAACAGCTGTGGGAGTAAGCAAACTACATATAATTGCCACTATTTATTGCCACATGAAACAACAGTGGGGGGATCATATTACAGCATAATCGCTTGAGATTCTGTCATGACAGAGGGAGGGAGTGTACCCACAGATCACAAAAAATACACACACACACAAGTGCCATTTGCCAGTTTTCTAGCTTCAAAGACAATTAAAGTGGAAACCCATTGACACCAATAATTTTACCTGTCGAATTCAGGAGTTTCCTCAAAAGATGGAAATGTGACAGACTTGAATTTTTGTGTGCAAGTTGCGTGACCTCTCAAATGGAGTGACGGCTTCCTCAACATCATAAATGAGCAGGCTGAATCAGCATCTTATTCATGTTCGTTTGATGTTATTCTCACACAGGTAATCATAAATACATGCTATGAAAATGCTTTGCCTTGAAATTGTTAGTGAGCTTAATTAATTTAATTATCATCAGTGAGAAACTACAGTAAACTAGCTAGCTATGTAGTGATGTTAGTAATGGAAAGATTTACATATTTACGACTAGCTAATGACAATTTCTTCATTGCAGCATACTGACTTGCTAGGAGCCATTCAAATCTACTGATTTCCAAGTGTGTTGATGTTATCACAATTAAAAGATCTAACATTAGATAGCTAACATTAGAAAGCCAACCAATCAACCCATCCCTATAATCTTACTACAATGACAGTCTTCAGTCAATAGAATGAAGCAATAATTATGTAGAAATGGGAGAATTTTTTCATCCTCCGGCACTGGAAGAGGAGCTATAGTATATTACACTTTATAGGTAGGTCTGGAGGACACTTCAACTTTATGTAATGTGTCAAATGTGAAAATTCACAGAAGTGCTTTTGTGCTGAAGTGCTGAGGAAATGGCATTATGTTATTTTTCTGTAGCAATTTTTGTGGTAAGTTGCTTTTGATCTGAGACACTCTGACTTGGATTGAAATAAAAATGTGCATAAAAAGGAAAAAAAATCTAATCCCACTGACAAAAGTTGGTAAAGTAATTTCATTTTTTATTGATTGATTTATATGTGTCATTCTATTTGCTTTACATGTTACTGGAAATTGAAAAAGTTTTTGTATTTTATATTACAGATGTTTGTGTGTCTAGAATACCTCAAGATGTAATTTTTATTTATTTCTTATTTGTCTCAAAGGCATGCAATTTGTTTTCTGATATCAGTCTAATCTGGGTCATAGACATCTCTTTTTATTTCCTCACATCAGTCTCAGTTTTCTCACAAATATCCCAATTTGTTTTCTTCATGTAGTTCTCAGCTGTTCCACAGAGATCTCATTTTACTTTCTCATGTGTTACTTTTTGTATTGTCCCAGTGTGAGCGTTAGCAGAAAGAAGGTACAGAAGATCCTTGCATGATTCATAAATGAGATATTTATTTTTTCTCCTAAGAAATAATAAAATTTAAACATTTTTTTCCCTGGGACATTCACAATGTCAAACAAAACTTTAGAGAGAGTGACTTGCAAGACAGTTTTTGTAGAGAGGTAATGGTGTAATCAGACTCAAAACAACCTGAGAAATGCTTCAAGCTTGAGCTGCAAGGCCGCTAGCATCTTGCTTGCACATTGCACCTTGAGAAAAGGTTAAACATAATGTATGTGTGTAAAAATCCAGTGACCCATAAAGCAACACTTGAATAAGAACAAAACAGCTCAGATAACAATATGATTTGCAACAGCAATTGATGTCCATTCCATTTCATGTCCATTCCATTTCAAGGAGTTACTGATGTTCCAAAAGTGACCAGCTGTCCTGAAATTAGTCACAGAAATGAACAAGCCATATGCTAATAACTTTTACTGTACAAAACCAGGATACAATTAACAGATACAATTTAAGAACATGTTGATACAGGCAATATTACATATACACCATTGACCTTTTTGCAAATTAGCACACTCAGCGCAAACCCTGTTAAATACCAAATACCAATATGTAATGACCTACCATTGGTGCAGCTACAATAACATAGCCACAAAATAAGATGGGTAAAAATTGTTCCAATATTTTCCTTGAAAAGAAGAATAATGAACATTTGTATAAGGTAATTGTTCTTAAAAATGAATACTGCACTTCATTTCAGGTTTGTAAAAGTGATCCAAATATAAATCAAGAACTTCAAATTCACTTTGTACAGGCTATGTTCAACCAAGCCAGTATGTACCTAAAAACACAAAGTAAATGTAACTTAAGCCACAAACAGGTATCAGGACGGTGGAACAAATAAGCAAGGGTTACAACTATTACATTACATTGAGCCATCACATGGAACATATGACTATATTGTGTGTTGTTCACATAAACATTAATGAATTTGATGAAGACATCTCTCATTCAACAACATTATCAGCAGCTGCTAAGCTGATGAAGTTAGCAGCTTGCATATACTGTATAACATTACACAGACACAGCTTTTGCTTGTGTCTGGGCTGCTCAACACACTTTAAACAATAAAGCTCTAAACTTTACGTGCTACAGTGCTGTAGATAAAGCAGCTAATGAATGCATGTGTAAGATATCCTGCTTATCTTAATTACAATACAACATATGTAAGAACCTCAATCAAAAGTCTTGATTGTGACTGAGATTTCAATTAACTTTTTTAAGCATTTATTTCATTATCGAGAGAGAGAGAGAGAGAGGGTGTGCTCAAATACACTGTGTCCATCTCATTTTCTCACTTCATTACATTCCTGCCACACATGCTGCTCGCTATTAGACGCATCCACTACATGCAGTGTTTAATTCACTTTCCTACATCAGAACACATGACTCCACCACCTAACAATGCCACCGAGCAAAGATCACCCACTTCATCACTCACCCAACGCAGTGTCTGCCACATGGCAGCTGACAAAAATAACAGCCCTCTCTCAATGAGCACTTTCAAATTGACCTTATAATGTTGAACAGGAAAGTGGGATGCACAGTCTCTAATGATGATGCGCTGAACATCTAAAATAATTGCTGTAAACACTGTAACATGTTGCTGCAAAAAATCAAGTCTCCTTTGGGAGACGAAGAGTGTCGAAATTTGAGAGTGTCGAAATTTGGTTTGCTGTCGTTTGGATGCTATGCTGATCGCTCAGGTAACAGCCAGGCAATTGCTTTCTGCTGACTTCCACAGACCTGCCATAATGGTAATCTCTTGCTCCAGTTTCTGTTGGATGGAACAGAGTGACAGCCTCACTGCTTCGCTGGTCCCAATGTGATCCATTACTCATTCAGGCCCAACATGACCTCCCTGACACACAGTGATGTCCTTGGTAGTTTTCAGATCTCTCTCCAGTAACAATTCTTCTCTTGATTGACTGCGGATAAGTGCACTGTAAGAAATGTCAATGTTCCATAGTATTTTGATAAGATCACCAGACATCGCAGGACTCCCACTTCTCCCTCTATACATTTTTGACCTAAGGACATGATCACATCAGTGTAAGAGGGATTTCTAGTCTTCAGAATTGCTCATCCTTTTGGTCACAAGCACATGCAGCAGACAGAAATACATGTCTTGTGTGTTCAACTGCTCCTCAGAGCTCAAATTAACTCAAGCTGCATTCTTGACAATGAAACAAATTGGTGTGGATAGTATGAATTATCAAAATTCTGCATAAATATGTAATCCGTTTTGATGGGCTCGCTCAGGAGAGCCAATACTATCAGCATGGGACTTTCTTTTATGAATGGTGTTTCATGGGATGCTGAGCACAGGCTGGGCCTGGAGGAATCTTTACTTTCCAGCTGACTGAGCAGAACAGAGGCTCACGCTGAGCGTAAACACTAGACCACCATGCCGCTCAAAAAAACCCTAACTCAGCTCATTCAGTGTCATCATCTCGTTCCACTTTATTGAAAACAGTAGACTTCTTTAAACTCTTCTCTGGATCTCTTTCCTTCTGGTTTCATTCTGACTAATATCTGAAGTTCTTTTCCTATGATATTTGAAACACCCTCCGGCAATTTGTTACGATTTGGTTGGTTTATATTAAGTGTACTAAATAGACAAAATTGACCAAACTGAGTAGGTATAGTGGAAGGAGCTAAATCTTTCCTGCAACGGGGCACAGAGATCTTGCCCCATAAGAGAGGCGCAGCTGTAAGGGGAAGCTTGGGGGGGAAGGGGGCCACAAAGACAGAGGAGGGGCAAACCCAGCCAGGCAGATCCAATTTAGATATGCAAATGAGGTTCAAGAAGAATAAAAGAAAATTATAGCAGACAAATCATATTTTTGTTGTACAAGCTGACAATAGCATCTAATGTAATTAAATTTTTACCGTTGTTTAGCTCACAACTTTATAGACAATTAGTAGCCATTTAAAAATGAACTCTGGCCACATGAAAACAAAAACAATTACATGATATCCAAGGACTTACAAGCTGTCACAGTGGGGGGATATTCTCTGTGCATAAACTTAAACATCAGAGGGTGGATTTGCTTCAGTGAATGCGGAATTTGCTATTCTTCAAGGTCAAAGCAGGGATTGTTCCTTCTTTTGTAAAGGCTATAGTTGTTATGATACATTTTCAAGTAGCAAATGGGGATTGCAGTTCTTTTCTTCTTTCAATCCTCATCATGACACTGTGAGGAAATAAATTAGGATGTAAACAAAACAAATCACTCACAGTAAAATGCACTGACTAGAACAATACCAGTTAATGTGAATGACAATGAATAGTTATCATTTAAAAATAGGTAAAAATAAGTAAAAAAGAGGCACAAACAATGCCAAATTATGCCAAATTATTAATTAACTTTTGAATTAAGCAAATATCAAAAAATGAAGGGATGGATTCAGAGAAAATGTATTGTTTTTCAGTTCACATGCTGCATTTAGTGTATTGTTTGAACAATGCATTTAACAAACGCATGCTTCTGGCTCTAACACTTTTCCAGTAAAGTAAAAACAGCCCTTGTGGTCGTGATTCATATCTGTCACAGCAAATCATCCCTAAAATGAGTTCAATCATGCAAATCTAGTGCACCAGCACCAATCCCCTCACCGGTATTCCTGGAGTCTTCTGCTTCATTGATTTGGAGCCTATAAGGGGATTGTGAACAAAGCTATAATTATAATCTGTTAGGATCAGGAGTCCTGTTTCAAGCAGAGTTCAGGACCCGTCATGTTGCTATAGTGGAGCACATTCAACCATGTACAATACATTTTCTCAAACCCAAAAGGGCTGTTGACTTCATCTGGTCCTTATGAGTCCACTATAAACATGTCAGCACACAATCATGGCTTTATTACCTCTACCATGTCTTATCTGTATTACTGTCAGACAATCAGTCAAAAAGATAAATTGAGAAATAGCAAAATGCTATTTCGGAAGCACCAAGACCTCCTTAAGAATGCATACAAATAACTTCAGACAGAAGAGCAATGTTAAACCGCTAATACAACTTCACTGCAGCAAACTAGCACAATGGTCATAAAAAAAGAATGACCTGTTTTTAGGGATGTCTCTTAATTTTGGTGGAGATCTGCACACTTTCAAAAGCCATTACAGATGCACTTCAATATATAGCATGATTTGTGTTGCATTTTCCTGATAAGGTCTCATGGTGATAGTTGAATTCAGGATGGGAAAGAGGTCATAAGGCTGAATCCGTGCTGAAAACTGGCTACAGTGCAATCAGGAGAGCATCAAATCCATATAGAACACCAGGGGCATTATCAGTATTAGTCTATTTAGAGGACTGAAAGCATTTCTGTAAATACAGAACAAAATTGATAAGGAATGGAACAGTTTAGTTTGGTCACATGAGATTTGGTGTATTGCAGGGATACAGGATTAATGGGGTTGGATGATGTACACAGTGCAAACGCATGGAGCCATCCGCACAGAATTCCTGTGGCAGCTTGTCACATCGATGACTGGCTCCATTCCACCGGCTCTCACCAAGAACAACACAACACCACTGACTATTCTGTACTTACAGACAGCCATAAGAAACAGATGGAGGGTGAAGTGAAGTATTGGGAAACCAAAAGGCTGCTCAGGTGAGCCTAAATAATGTAACTAAAAATCACAAAATATGAAGAAATAACAAACAGAGTATGAACATGAAAATGAAAAATTCATAACACTGTAAAAAGACAAGTGTCATAACAGTAATAGTGATAAAAGGAGCTTAAGGTTAAATGCCAGGTTATAGAAGTATGTCTCCGTAGATTAAAATTGTTTTAACTGGCAATGTCTCATTGAGAAGGGAAGGGAGTTCCACAAACAGCGGGCTGCAGCAGTGCATATCTTTTTAGCCAAAGGATTAAGTAGCATCATGTCTAATGGCCTCAAGGAGTGTTATGAGGCGTAGGAGTGGAGCAGCTCAGCGATATATCAAGGAGCCTCACCAGAGGGCCTTATGGGTAAGAACCAGAATCATAAACCTGAAATTTGATTTGTGGCCAGTGTAGATTAATGAGTGTGGTGTAATGTGCTGATATTTGTCTGTGTGTGTTAAAACCCCTGCTGCAAAATACATACTCTGAAGCTTATCAAGAACTCAAGCTGATACCTCAGCCAAGGGTACTGCAGTAATGTAAAGCTGAGATGTAATGAAAGGATGAGTGAGCTTCACATCAAACACTTAAAAATAAACAAGGCCTCAGACCGCATGGCACCTTTGAACCCTTGAGCAGTGTAGCCACCTGAGATTGCTTTGGTAAAATTCAGCTATATATAATGATAATATGTAAAAAGAAATGTCTTGGAAGTCTGAAAGTACTGTGGATGTCACCCAGGATTAATATGCGACTAACAGCACGGAGAAGTAAAAAACCTGAGAACAGCATTGCATACTGTCATCCCTGTCCTGTTTAGACAACTTAAAAACACAGAATGCACCCCCCTCTGCCAGGGCCTGTTAAATATGACTATATGACTCATCACTAAGTGGAAATGACAGGGCTATAGTTTGACAGAGCTGACAGTCCAGCTATCACCTTAGTGATGTCTCAAATAAGGTGACTCATCCGCTGAGAAGATTATGGCCATGACAAATAATCAACCACAAGGTCAGGAATACTAAATATGCTCACTTATTTTTTTATTTCTTTTGCGTACTGGTATAAATCATGGCATCTGAAGGTCTTAATAAGAACGGGGTTACATATACGGGAGCAAGGATGTGAGGGAATAAATTGCTCTGAACAGCACTGAAGTTAACATTTGTTTGAACCATTGACAAATGTATATGTACAATAAAGAATTGAACAATTATTGAAATCCTTTTATGTTTCTTGCCTTAAAGACATATCATATTGAGGAGTATTTATGTTATCCTGTCCCTTCTGGTTTGACTACACAGTTGAGTGGATTGATTTATAATTGTACTAACAGCTCCTGAGAATTACCCACATTAAACCTCAATGCCCCAGCGCTCACCAGCTGCCTCAGTTTCAAAGCATCCATAAAGTTGAGTCATTCTAGCCAAATTAATACAATTATCAGGCAATTTCCAGCTAAATATACCCATATCCAGCACAAACCTGTGGTTGCTGATGACTGTTCTCTGTATACTTTCTGAATGAGGGTTGGCATTTGATGTGATGCCTCATGTCACCATCTCTTGAAGCTATGTACTGACTGACCATTCTCTCAACATTACCCAGTTGTATAATAATTACTTGTTACATTTCACATGATCTGTGTATTTCCTTTTTAATATGATATAAGTGACCCCCATAAAAAGCAGTGCTAATTTTTATGCTGTTCTTGCCCAGCTAGATTGAGCCTACATAGTGAGCCATCAAGTGGCTTACAAAAACATGATGCACGGCCCCTCTCTCCAGTATAGCAATATAGATCAGTGGTGCTGATACACCACACTGCAACAGCAGAATGTCCAGATTTACAGTTGTCAGCTACATTGTTCCAGACAAACTGGCATGGGGGATTGATTACAGTGACTCCTCCATCTGACAGAGGAGAAGAGGTTGAGTAAAGGGTGAAAAACACAGGGATTTGTATTATCATTCACCTCTGTCTTTATAAACCCTGTCATATCCCATATGCTGAATTCTAAGGAATATGTCCAAACCCATTCTCTGGATTAAGAAACAATATGAATGAGTGTTACAGGAATTTGCCAAGTCTCATATAACCCAAATGTCTGTTGGCCTGTGCATGCATGCACGCACGCGCGCATACATACACGCACACACACACACATACACACACACACTGCATCTGGAAACAGGAACCAGCATGCTGACACCATCACAACAAACTACTCTGCTAAACCAAAGATCTTAGGATAGCAAGAAGAAAATTTTCCTGTTGTTACCATTGAAACAATGTCGTGCTTAGAACAGGTGCATTGTGGGTGGCAAACAACAGATTCCATAATGCAGGCACATGTGCGCTTTTCTCCCACTTCTGCACCCCTTAAACTTTAATGTCATTTTTTTCTCTCTTGAAATTGACCAGTTGAGCATTTCAGTGTAGTTTCTGATGCAATTGAACCATAATGACTAGCATGTGATTTTTGAAATGACACGAACAGTACTAATAATTGACTATATCATTAATATTTATTCATTCATTCCTTAACAAATTATAGTGTGCTCAACAGCAATTATTATGTGTATAGACAGTCTACTTTTTCTTCACTAGTTGCTATCTGGCAAGAGTTTCCCATTAAAGCTAATTTAACAAAAAATCACCAAATAGCATGACAAAAATGAAATCCTTTTTTATATTTGAGATGTGCTATGTATTTGGTGAAAGCAAAATAGTTACTGGTTGAACACAGTCCACATATTGCATCAAATTTAAACAAGGGCATAGAAGGACAGACATTCATTTTGAGGAGAAAAAGTGCAAAGGTTACCCTGGACAGAAGATAGCCATTAGTATGGAACCCTGCTGTATGTTAATGATTTTATGAAGAAATTATAAAAATAAATCAGAGGATTTAAAAGCATATCAGACATATTCAGGTCAGGAAGCATTAACGCATCAAGAACCTGTCTTTTTGGTCAAAGAAGAAATGAAGCTGAGAGAAGCTCTGAGCTCAAAGGAAGACAATTGAAGACCACTGAGTACCAGAACTACCAGTCACTCTGAAAAGAAGTCTCACTTTAATTACACTTAGAGTATATTAGTCATAACAAGCATGAGAAGTCATTAAAGCACAGCTCCATCTCCCATAATTTCTCACCCCTCCCCCACTGCTCCCTGAAATATCAGCACTCTGCCAATGAGGTTACAGCAGCACCATTCCTTCCTGGAGACAAGAACCGCCCGGCCTATTTCATTAAGTCCCTGTCTGCTGAATGTCACACAAAGACTACTGTAGTATTAACTGTGCTCCTTCAAATTCATCAGCACACAAACAATATGCCATTACTTAATCCTGCACTGAAAGGCCATGCTGATATCCTTTGTAGTATATTATGGCTATATATAAATTGAATTGTCAATGAAAATAGATAGTAATAAGGGCTGATTTCAGTACTAGCTTTATCCTCAAAATGTTCAGGTTCACTCAAGGATAATAGGTGTGTGGTCAGTAGCGAATCAATGTACTCATTCTCCTACTCATATTACAGTGCTGATGGTAGATATTGAGGCCAAGTCGAGCTCCAGGCCATATGGGAGGAATTAGGAAGGGTCAAAGGTCAAATCTGAATGATCATATGTTGCCTTGGCTTTAATGGGCAACCACCAGTAACAAATGCAAAACCACACTTACACATATTTTGTTAGAATTGCAGCATAAATACTTGGTGCTGATATATACAGACATTGGTGATGCCATACACAGACCTAAAAACTCCCCCTAAAAAGTGTATGCAGACAAAGAATGAAAAATTGGTGCATGAATCAGATGTACTCTGTGTGCTGGCAAATCATACCTGAGGCTTGATTCATTCACCTTGCAAAGATTTTTATGTTAATTTTACGTATTTTTTATTTTACAATTTTTATTTTACATATTACTAGGGTTGTCAAAATAACGTGTTAATTTAGATTAATTAATTATAGAAAAAATAACGCGTCAAAAAAATTAACGCAGATTAATTGCACTCTATGATGCCCCTTGACCCCATACATCACTGTGCATTTAAGTATCTATGATATCCAACTGCAGGCTAGCTAGGTTCTTTTATATCATACAGGAAACGTATCCACATTTGCGCTGTCGGTAAATGCGAATTAAGTTCGCATTGGTGTAATCAACAATTGCATCGGAACATCTGTAAAGCGGAGTGATACATGTATAGTTAAAAGTGCCAGTGCTGTTATACTGAATATCAACACTCATGGAATGCCTCTTGTCCAGTAAAATTACTTGGTCAGAACTAACTGTTGTATAAAGTACAATTTGAACATAAAATGCTTCTCACGGCAAATATTGATATATGCAATTAATTTAGATTAATTAATTACAAAGCATGTAATTAATTAGATTAATTTTTTTTAATCGCTTGACAGCCCTACATATTACATGCCTTAGTGGTCTTATTACATAAACATAAACATTAAATCACATGTTTTTTGTATTATTATATTATTTTGTGGTTTTTTAGATACCTGGAATATATCCCCCCGTATGGTGGGGACAGGCCTGGCTCTGTGGGAGTGCTTAGGCGTGCATTGTACTCCCAGGCGGACCTCAGTGCACCCCCCAGTTGTGTCCTCATATCCCGATGTCTGCATAGTATTTATGACTTTTTGTGCACCCCTGTAGATTGCAATTGCACCCCTCTGTATTTTCTCCTGCCGCCGAGCCTGGGTGAGGGCTGCATGTATACTTATGTGTTAATGAAAAATGAGCCTCACCTTTTAGGTAAGTGAAGTTATTTCAAGCCCTCAGGTCTTGAATGAAGTAGCTTATTGCATTGCATTACATTACATTACATTACGTCAGTTAGCAGACGCTCTTACCTAGGGCGACTTCCAGATAAGCGCCTCACTATGCTAAGAGTAGGTATCGAGAAGTATTATAAGAGGTCAGTAAGATACTGAATTAAGTGATAAACTAGTGTAGAGTGCTTTTATAGAAAATAGGGATAGATGGAGATAGATAGAGTGGAAAGTAGGGATACAGCTTGAAAAGGTTTTCGGCTCTCTCTTGAAGGCATTCAGGCAGTCTGTTGTACGAATCTCAGCTATACTGAACTGTCAGTCACTTGCTGCAAGAAGTCCTGGGACTGGTGGCATTGGTTCCGCTGCTGCTTTTCTGTTGCACTGATACTGATGGAACTCTTGTACAGAATCACTGGCTGGTCACTCTGCACAGTCTCCTCTGAGATTAAGCCCTACTTGCTTAGGTCTTCCACAGAAATTAACCTTGCAACAGCACTTGATCTTACTCTGTCTCTTATTGAAAGCATTTGATGGGAGGTTACCATTAACCAGTGTGTTAGCTTGGCATCATGATGAAGATTTAGATTATTAGTGATTTCAATTATTTCTAAGCCCCTTTGTTTTGTTTAAAAAATATCCTACCTTGATGAAGAAGGGATATCCTGAAAGATTAGTATTCACTTTTGCACTCCTCATCAGTTTTGATATAATTTATCACCGACGAGTTTGTTTTATTTAAAAACAAAGAAAACAAACTCTATTCCAATACAGGCAGGTCAATAAAAGATTTCACACATTATGTGAGTGCATGTGTATGAAATGGTCCAGCCAGACTATCAGACCACAATAAATAAAAAAAGAAAATCACAATTCACGTGCCGGCCAATGTTACAGTAATGAACAACTCCTTCAAGAGTGGAAAAACACCATATCGCTTAACAGCAGAGCCATGATTTTAACTAAATGGTTTGATCTTTGACTGCAATGTTGTGAAACACAATGAAATGGCACATTCAGTGAAATAGACCTCATATATCTTCATGCCACGAAGCTGTCTGAGGTATGCTCGTTTGTTGGGAATTACACCTAACTTGTTTGAATCTGATCCACACCATAGTACAATGCATTAAGATTAATGGAAGCCACACGCTCCTGGTCTGGGTGCACATTATCCCTGTGCCTGGTCAGGCAGCAGGCGAGAAACACCACTTTGTTCTTCAGCATCTCATAGGTCTGTACACTGACTAAAGCTCAGGGCATCCAATTTACTAGCTGAGACTAATAATGTTTTATTTCACACCTTGTGCTAGGCATTGAAGTTGGGTGGTAATTAGTCTCTGGGTTTTGTTTAATCTCATTCCTTAAATACTTGGATTGAATCACGTAGAGTATTAATCTCGATTAGCCCAAACTGACCAGGTGATCAAGGTTTTAGGTGCTTGATGATTTAACGAGATGATTTGAAGGATTGTGGCACCCCTTGAGGCCTCTTTTGTCACTCCTATCTCCTTGCTTGCTGGCACAACAGATGCTGAGCCGGAGCTAGGCAGAGGTCAGGGGATTGATGGCCACAAGGCTCCTGAATGATGACAGGGTCAGTTTATGTACAGATCTCAGCTCTGCCAGAATATGGTACTGTTATTCTGTGCACCCAGACGGAGGGGGCCACATAATGGTGGAAAAATAAGGACAAACGGATTATGTGCTAATTCCATCCGGCCAACCATAACAGCTGTCTTCAGCCGAAATGAACACAACCAAAACCAATTAGGCAGATGAGAGGACAGGGCAATCTACTACAAGCAGACGTTGTATAGGCCTAGATTCTGAAGACCTCTTGCTGGAGACCTCACACACGTTTAGCAAATTCATTCCTGTAATGTGCAGGACAAATTACTATTGCGGCTTCGGTGCATGCAAACCAGTGAGTGTTCTGAATTTGTGGATTAGATGAAAACCGTTTCCCATCACCCTGAGTTTCAATAAATTATGCTTCAATTCAGTCAGTTGAGAAATCTTCATATAAAATTATGCACAATGTTCAATTAATTAATAAAATTTCAACTGATTTGAAATGGACTTGACCCCAGCTCTACCATCAACTAATTAACAGCTACAAACCAAAACAGAGCCAAGAGTCCCAAAAGAACCAACCCAAGCTCATCATTAGTGAGTAGCAGGGTGTTCACAACTCTAGATTCCATCTAGGCTATGATAGACAGGGTAATGACAGCAGTGATATACTAAGCTTTGCAGCACAATTCTACAGCTCTTTCATGTTCTTTTCTTATTATTAACATGGAAGGATTGGATTAATTCCATGCTTTGAGTCTATTGCTAATTACCAGATACATGAAATGCCAAGAAGCAATTAAATTGAATTTGTATCAAAATGATTTTGTTTTGCAAAAGCATCAAAAGTTCCTCATCAACAAACCATGTCCATAAGCATAAAACAACTGAATATTAATCCAGTAATCAAAATAATTTCAAAATGAGTGAAAGAACAGGACAGCAGACAAATAATGTTTGAGGTGTTTGTTCAGCTTATGGATCAAGTTTTGTTTACTTAGCTAACACATGGGAATTCACAGAATCCTATACACACTATCTATCTTATGTACATATACATTGTATGTATACATTGATTATATGTACATTGATTTGATGCAACTTTGCACAATGTTACTGCAGATTAGCAGTGAAAACTAGTCATCTAATAATGCAGCTAAGTTATCTCATCTTTGGTACACTTCTGATTTTAGATCAAATTGTTGAAGAGGTGTGCTCTGTGGGAAATTAGCAGGCATATTCCATCTGATGGTGAAGAACATCACTGTTTTCCATGGGTACACTAATAACCAGTGCAATCACAGCAAAGGAGGTTTCCTGATCTTGTTTATCATGATAAAGAAATTAACACATACGTCTGAAATTAGCTGGGCACTAACTTCTCATCTACTTCCTCTTATTTATCATATATATCAGAATTTATTGAAATTGTGCTGAAATAAGCCCTCTGGTATAATTGTGGAGATGAGCTAGTTACAGGCCAGAGGCAATCTTCTAAAATAATTTTGCTATCTGGTGTGAAGGTGAAATATAAAAAATGAAAATAGACAGGCCTGGTAGCTGTAAAGCCATGGTAGTTGGAGTTTGATGCCAATCTGGGATACTTAAATTTGGGACACTTGAATTCAAGCTAGAAAAAAAAATCAAAACTCAGAGCAAATATAACAGTCTTATACAGATGTGATAGCAGACATCTCTGTGGCTCAAAAGCTCACTCTAGAACAGAGAAGGTCAGCACTGAAAACTAAAAAAAGAAAAGAAAAGAAAACATGGGTCAGCAAACATTAAAATGCCTCACGACGAGGTAAAATAAGATCAAGGACGGATTCTCTTATTTCTTTTTTCCCAGAGGCACCTCAGGTCAAGCTAAAAAAAAAGAAAAACATACTAAATGTCATCATACAGCTTTTTCTATCCCTACAAAAAATGTAAACTCAGTGATCACATAAGATCAGAAACAACTGCAAACCATCCACTTGATTACCACTTCCACTTGACTATCAATCTTACAGCGGCAGACCTTCTCTCTTTGCCATTTGTAGGTGATGGCCATCTGAACCCCTACCAAGAGAAATGTATATGTAGCATATACCTACCGCACTTGTTGCATGTCACATCAATATAATCCACAGCTCACACAAAGTAATTTAACAAATTTTGGTTACACATAACATACCTGATTTCATATAATTTATTTATTTTTTTATCCTTGATGTTCTTTATTCTTGCTGTTTCCAATGCCTTCATTCCTCAATCATATCATGCTTGATATGAACAGAGACAATTTTTTGTTTGTCAAAATGTCCTTTGAGTATAAGTGCAATGAGGTCTTGATCATTGTTAATCACTGAAAGCAATTTCAAAATCACCTGGTTCTTTTCAAATAAAACCACACATAGAAGAGGATTTTGTCATTTCATGAACATTGCAAAAAAAGCTGAGATGCAGTTTGTAACTTCTATAAATAGGCATGACCTAATAAAATATTTGTTTTCTAAAAGGCAGATGTTGATTTTTCTTTGTCACTGTTCTTGCAAAAATATGCAGTTATTATCTTTGACTTATCTGGACGTCCTGCTAAAAATAAAGGAGACATTCTTGTGTATTTGTGTTTGATTGCAAGAAGCAATTGATAGAAGTGTAAAAGGAGTGACCTATATAAAAGGTAGCCATGGGGACTGAGGCATTTTGGCAGTGGTGTGGAGAAGTAGCTAGGGCTTCTGACGTATGAAGTCATTAGCTCAAATCTCAAATGGGACGCTACAGTCATACCATAAAACAAGGCAGTAATTAAACTGAGGGTCTATAATGACGTTTGGTATCTAGAAGTTACCCTGGTGATGAAATCAGAGTAAGTAAAGAAGTAGACAAAGAGGTTTATGATGTGACACATGTCTGCATCTGTCTCTGGGCATGTGAGTGCTGGACTGCTGTGCTTTAATCAGTGTTTGAGAAAACCACTATGTGTGCCAAGAACATTGTGACACTGGCGTTAATGGGCACTGTCAATAACCAGGCTGAGATTAAAATGTAATGTAAATCAAATTAGCATTCAACCTATCTGACCACAACTTGATTTAATTTTTCAATTGATCAGGAATCTCTGTCTCAGTAAAAGGTAATTAACTCAATTTGTCCAATATGCTATTAGAGTGAATGCAATCAATTGTCCTGCAAAGTGGGAAATACTGAATCTTTAAAGTTGCTTTTCTCTTCCCATGCAGTGTGTTGCTTTAATATGATTGTCTTTTTGTCAAGCTGCAATGACTGAGAATTGCTTGGCTAATTACATGAATATTGCTTTGACTTTGTCACTCTGCCAATGTTTTATCTTAAGCAAGCCCATAAATGAAACAATCATTCATTATGACAGCTGCACAATCTTCTGGGGTAGCACACAATTTTAGTGAGAGATGCATCATATGTATTATACTGACTAGATGGCCATTATAAAAATATATGTAGTTCATGGAGTAACTTTGCCAGTATTTTGTTTGCATTCTGAGGTGACAGAATGACTAGCGAGTTCAGCACTGAATCCTGCATTTTATATTGTTCAGTGCTATGGATTTGTAAAAAGATAGTATCAATCTCCTGGCACCAACATCACAATGGAATAGCTCTTGCTGACAAACAGACTCTTTTTATCAGGGATGTGTCCAACGGTTTACGGCTGAGCATTTATGCTATGACTTGAGTACAATGAAGAGCAACATGATGTCCCTCATGTCCCCTCCTCTGGAGCCATGGGGAGAGACTGTTGTCTAATGAAGACAACCAGAACAAATCTGGATCTTTTTGAAACCTGAATTGGGACATGATGGTATGGTAGAAGTTGGTATAGCTGGAGAGGGTGATATATGGAGGTTGGGGGGTTGGGGGCTGTCTACGTGTGGTCTGGGTGTGGTAATGTCATTAGCATGAAACATTCATTTGTAAGTGTCATATCTGTAATTTGTAAATTTTTTATTTGTAAATTATTGATTGATTGACTTGAATTGAATTGAAAAGCTCAGTGTATTTTGAAATACAACATTATATAAAATGTTTGAATATATATGTGTGTGTAAGGAGGAAATATGTGTGCCTGCATACTATATATACCATAATGACAGAATGAGTGGGAATGTTAGTATCTCCGAGGGTGTAATTACACTCCCCTCCCGGCCTCTGTTGCAGTTCCTTCATTAAGAAACATCCCACAAGACTAGCCTACAGCTGGACACATGTCACTCACTGCTGCCACGGCAACCATCATCATCGCGACATCACCTGACACTGATGGACAGTGACAGGCAAGAAGGAGCAGACTGAGCAAGTCTGCCATTCATTAACCTCTCATCGCCACTAATTATGCGACCGTTCGGCTGTTACCAGGGGGAGTTTAACGATGGCGAAATTAAAGCGGAGGCATGCCGCCATGCTGGCACGTTGCTTGCCCCGAGATCAACCCGCCACGGCTGTCAGGAGCGTTGTGCCTTCTGCGCGGATTCCTCAATGCTTTGTCGAGGTGACAAACAACAGCTGCACTTTAAGCACTTTACTCTCTCACTGAGCCAGCGCTCGGCCGCTATCTCCAAGGTGACAAACTTCTGGTTGACAGGAAGGTCTTATTTACGGGTGTGACCTGCGATAACCATCTCAGCCCCACTGCCCCCACCCCTCGCTGTCCTCAAACCGCTCTGCAATTTGATAAATTAAAAGGTTACTTTGGAGATTACAGCTGAGTGAATGTAATTAAATCCCTTTTTCTCTGGCTCGATCTGACATCTCAGCACCCAGCTAAAGGCCACACAAAAACACAGGCACATAAAACATACACATGCATGAATGAATGTGCACACTCATTTATGGAAAACCTAGGTAAATGCTTTATAATCAACCCAGCTATAACCACTCATCTGCATTGAATATATCCATATTAAACAGGCCTCACTTTTTTAAATGATTTTCATGTGGAGCATAACAAACTCCAGACAGACAAACCAAGGGCACAAACAGGACTACATGCTGATCCAACTTCGGCTTGATACTACGTGATTTGAATTAATCTATGTATCTCTGATGAAGGCTGAGTGATTGGACAATTGTAAACAAAACTGTCACCATTCAAAATGATCCTAAAGCTGTGAGCAGTGACATTTATTGCAATTAATTTCATTACAATTAATTGCTGTTAGAATCATATTGAAAATACTTCAAAAGCATTTATTACATCTTTTCAACCAATGCTTCCTACTTCAAAGGTCAAGATAGAACAAAAAGGAGTAAACACAACAGCATTAACTGAATTTGAGGAAAAATATGATTTTACCACATCCCGTGCTGTCTGACCCTGCGTCATCATGCTGCATTATCTTTCTCGTCTAATGAGATGGGAGTTATTTTGGGAAGTCTCAGTTAAACAAATTGGATTGGTGAAGGAGGATATTGCGCGCTCTTAAAAGAATTCCAGCCAGGGGCAGAATGGCCCAACACAGAGACATATGGTCAGTGTAAGATCTGGACAGTGACGTGCCAAGTCAGAGCCAAGGAAATCAGATCAGTGAGAAAAGCAGTGACCCCTATCTTTGAGTCACCGTGCAGAGCCATCATTAGGTCACCGACTGAGATCAAACCAAACTCTGTGTCACTAACAATGACCTAAAAGCAACAGTCTTCCCATTTTACAGGTGAAAATGCTTCCTGTGTGGTGTACGGTGTTGTATTTACTTTATAACTGGGTTGTAATTGTGCTCTTCAGTAAGTCATAGTTCACATGTTAGGCCATTTTGCCAGTCTTTCATCAATTGTCTGATCTATGAAAAGGTACACATTCTACCCTGACCTGTGTCAGTCACATTGATGTGTCTGGCGTGTGTGTATTGATAGCATTGACTGTTATTTACAGAATATGATGCAATGAAACTAAAATCAACAAGTACTGAGGACTGATGTTTTAAAAAAGAATGTCTTCACTGCTTACACTTGTACATATAAGAATCTAGAATTCACTTCATAATTACACCTTGAATCAATATTACTTGTCTGTTTAAATTTCAGTTTTAAACAAATAAAGCTAATCTTGTCTTAGTACCAATGTGTTTACCCTGTAGAGGACTTCACTACATTTCACTCCCTATTCCCAGATGTGTGTTACTCATGGGTTAGTTAGCATTTGAAAATGTGCCACACATCTTTGTTTAGAAGGATAATTCAAGATTCATAGTATTTCCTGTTTACAAAGTAAGTTATTGACACAATCATGCCAAACATGTTGTTGTCCTTTTAAGTAGTGCCTGGATAGTTAGTTAGCTAATGTTACAATGATTCTGTATGAAAACCAAAAATATGGTTGCTCAGCTTTGAAACCTCAGTAAAAATAGAGCATACAACTGGCAGCTAGCCAGCTAGCCAGCCAATATAATTAGCTGATATAGCTGATGGACACTTCATTTACATATTGTAACATTGCATTGTAACATATTGTATCATTTTACTTTGAGACGTATTAGACATTTCAATTCACAGTATAGCTCAATAACAAATAGCAATATTAATACATGATGAAACCATATTAACCATATCTGACTTTGAAAATATAAAATACACCATGCAAGACATCAATGAAATATTTATTTAAAATGTAAGTATCTATTCATTTTGTTTCCTCTTTAAAACCACATGAAACCATAGGAAGTGGAATGAGAGTGCCATATAAAAACAATACAACAAGATCTTGTCCCTTCCAGTTTATTGTTTCCAGATTTGAATGAAACCAGGAATAGGCTGAATTCTCTCTGAGACTGTATTTTATAAGCATGCTTATATAGTAAATAAGGCATATTCACCACCTCACACAAGCTTGAGTCCTGAACATGTCCGGTTAGAAGGTAGGTTAGAGTGTGATTAGTATTCAGCTGAGAGATGTTCACAGTGCAAGACATACACCAACACATGCAGTCTCATGGGGTATTGCAAGGTTGTTATCGTCAAATGTGGCAAAGTAACCACGGTGATGCTGATAACTGCTTTCCCTTCTTCCACCACAAACACCTCCTACAGCCTCAAAAATACATGACAAGGTGACACATCTATTAAAGATCAATCCACAGTCCGAGCTCTCTTCTGCGGCACAAATTTCAGACAAGTAGAAGTGATGCTGCAAAGAAAAATTATGCATAACAATAGGTGGACTGATAAACTAAATGAGAAATGGATCTCAATCAACAGCAAGGCTGCAGAAATAAAAAGAAACAACTGCGGTTAGACCCTGCTGCACCCTATGCGTGTGTCAACCCTTTATTCCAGATGACATGTGCAGATATGTTATATGACAGCTATCAGGATAGAAGAAAAGGTCATGTCCGATGTGTTGATTTGATAAGGAGAGAAATACCTGTCACGTGGTAAAAATGGATAATGGGAAATTGTGCAAATGGGAACACTGAAATGAAACATTAGAATTATAACACAAAAACAGCTGTCCTCTCCTTTGCACGGGAAATTGTAATACATTTATTTAGATCCCACTTCTTCAGGGTCTGCGCAGTGCATATAACAAATATACCATATCATTTGGAAACCGCTTACAAAGCTACATTATCACAGGCACCTGTGTCTGGTTATTTCCAACATGTGTTAATGAATGTAAATAAATACTACAATTCCTAGTAATAGATTACAGATTTTGGAAAATCCAATCAGTGCAAATATCAAATATTGATCTGAATAAAATTTAAATTGGTATTAAACAACAAAAATGGAAAACAACATATAAAATCTGGACCAAATTTACCAAAAAAGCCTATAATCACCCTTTGAGGATACAGTACCAATATGCATGTACCTAGGAACACAGATATGTATATTGTCATTTCACTAACACTGTTTAAAACAGAATACCAGCATGCATTCATGTATATTTATTGCTTAGTCGTGTGTTTACAGTTATTATGGATAATTGCGCCAACATATCACATTGCAACATCAATATTTATGAGGGCTCTAGGACGTTTAGTCTGCTTCAGTTGCATTTGACTCTGTTGCAATTACACATCTATGTAAACTTGTTTTTCTCAGTGTGATGGAAAAGCAAGTTAATAGTTAATGGTAGACAGATATGTTAAATTTATTTTCAATTACAAAAGCACATGCATCACCATACACTAAAAAAACAAAATACATTTCTTTGACACCAAGGGTCATTTGTTTTTTATATTGTGTATTTGAGCTCAATTTCATATTAAAGCTGAATTTTATAATAAAATGAAATATGCATATTGAACACAGAACAGGAAATAATAAATGATATTGTCCTTGTCTGTGATTTGACTAATAGCAATTATTCCTAGTACTAGAACTAACCTATCTCTCATTATGCTTATTTATAATATGTTTATTTTCACTGAACATATGGTAGTTCTATGTAGAAATACAACTCACAGAAAATGCTCAGTTAGATGCAATGTACCAAGAGCTTGACTTGTCTACATACTGCCTAAATACTTTAATTCCTGTCCATTTTGAATTGCCAGACTTTCAAGTTACAATACACGACACATTACATTAAATTATGTACTGTTAAATGATAATTACAAGATAAACTTTATTTTAGTAGTAGTAGCTACCACCAACAGCCCTTCCTGCCTTAAAATCAACAGTACTAGTTGAAGTTATGTCACTCTTGAGAAAATCAAACTGCAGTATACTCCACAGGTATCCTCTCATGTTTGCACTTATACAATCTAATACCTGTAATTCACATTCTACCAAGAACTAGGGTCACCCTCAATGACCAGCTTTCACTCTTTCACTGAAAGATGCCTTCCCAACAACATTTTCAAAATATGTCAAATCCTCACCACCTACTCAAGCTTGGCTGCAAGCCCTTGTTCTATACTGTCTGCGTTACTGTAACTCTCTGGTGGCTGAACTCCTTGCAGAAATGTTCCCAATATTCCCATACACAAAACTTGCCTCTTTACACTTCACATTGGTTCACAGATACAGTACAGTATCCCACAAGTAGCACCTAGTACCTCATCACTTTAAGAGGCCTGTATTTGACTGAAGTTTGACATATTATATTGCTCTCACACAACATTAAGCACTGTAGCAATCCCTCAAGAACAGCAGAGCAACTGCTTAGCAAAACTGACACTGGCAATACTGGCAGTTAATGGGAAGTTTGGGACTAGGGGAGCCACTGCTGCATAACTAAAGCCTACTGCTCTGCCTATTCATTCATGATACACACAATAAAATAATTCTTCTTCTTCTTCTTCTTCTTCTTCTTCTTCTTCTTCTTCTATTATTATTATTATTAGTAGTAGTAGTAATAGTAGCAGTAGTAGTAGTAGTAGAAGTAGTAACACTAATATCAGTAAACACAGGAGTAGGAGTTGTAGTAGTAGTATTGGTGCTGTATGCCCTGACTCAGTCTGAGCCTTACAAGTTAGTCTGCAACAAAATTAACAGTGAGGAAAACTGTTTTTTTTCTTCCCCTATGACATTTCCTCTGTGAGAATTTCCACAGCTGGACCTGCGTCACAGTCCTCGTCTCCCCCCCACTGCAGCAGCTTAATCCTGAGACGCTGTGCCGCGGATGATTGTTTGAAGTGCTGACATCTGAGGAGGTGCGACGTGCCCTCGCCGCTCTCCATGTTGCGTTATCGCAACCTTACAGGCAGCATTACTGGCCAACCTGCTGGGAGACTGTTACCTCTGTTCATTGTTGAGGGGGTTTTCACTCGGATTTATTTTGTTCGATTTACTTGCAAATATGATTTCTTTCCAGTGGATAACCCTGTGCGCATGGAGCAGACTTCGCAATAATGGAATGTTCTAAAATTGAGCAAGCAACACTTAATCACAGAGGACTGCACAACAACTCATTCCTCCAAACCTGCAATTCTTAACCCACTCATGCCCAGATATATCTGTTATATACTTCAGATAGACCTACAAATTTTAAACTTCTGTCATGTAAGCCATTGTTTCAGATTACACCACACAGGTGTATGGTAACTTTAATGACAACTTGGCACCTTGTAATACCATAAGTGTGAGCTGCGTTTCTCTCTCTCTCTCCCTCCCTCTCTCCTGTCTCAAATATTAAATCAAATATCAAATTAAGTCTAATTATAACTCACATACTTTCACTAAAATTATTTTACTAACTCATATTTTGAACTTTCCGCTTCCTGTAATATTTTGAATCTAAACAGGTGTTTTTCCAATGGTAAAAAAAAAAACACAAAAATACTATAGAATCAGTTACACTTCTGCAGAAGAGATCATGGAAGTCTGATGAATGAGGTATTGAAAGCAAAACACTGAGATTACATTCTGTATTCTTGCCAGGAAGGCATACAGTTTTAAAAGAGTTTTATGATATGCATTTATCTGTGTAACTGGCCTACATATGTACAGTAGATGCAACTATCATCAGATAAATGGTGGTCATTAGTTTAAAAATAGATTTTGCAGCACTCAGATGGCCACTTTTGTAAAATAATGTATTTATAGAGAGAAGTGTAAATAAACAAAAGTTTGCACACAGTATCACACAGTATCACTGACCTTGACTGAGCTCTTTATGTCGTTAAGTGTGTAGGCCTACTCGGCACATCCTTGAGCAGCCCCAATGTGGCTGTGAAATTACTCTGAGAAAGTGTAGCACCAGCAAATCAACATCAGAACAAATCCTGAATGTTCAGTTCAAGGTGTCTCATGTCGGCCCTGCTTGCTCCTGGTGATTTGTGCTGTGTGCAAATGGCACTTCCCTACTTGCGTTGTAAATTACACAGACAGAAAAAAATTGTCTGTCAAGCACAGCTTGCATGATAGCCTCCGCTTACAACTTGTTAAGTACAGAGATCTGTAAGGCAGTATGATTCCAGAATTTATGAGCATTTACACTTCACAGTAAGGGGGTATAATTTGTACCTTTCTCCTAGAATTCTGGTTATGATGAAAATCAGTGGTCCTACCATGTGTTTTTTTTTTTCGGCTAGAGCTGAGGTAGGCTACATCATGTGATCTCACAACCATGAGCCCTAAATCCCTAAGAAGAGTGGCCTATTTTATGTAGTTATTACATTATCAAATTGTTCGCCAGTACTCTCCTATGTATGTGTCCACTGTCTCATGCTGTAGATACAACCTATAGTATTTCCTGCACATATGTCCCTATAACACCATAGCTGTGAAGAGAAGACAGGATTTACCCTTCTGTGAATACAGCCAACTCATCTGAAACTACATTAGCCTAACTAGCTAACTAATACAAAAAGGTATTCATTTTATTTCAATACATTACATTTTAATGCTGTTGTGTATGAAAGGGTCCAGCAACATGTCACAGTAACATTCCCTACAATTGAAATGGTAGATAATTAGTTGGCTAGCTAGCTCATGTATGTTGCATGCACCTTACAGGTCTATGTACACTGAAGATCATAATAAGACTACTGTATAAATACAATTGCAAATGAAAAAATTGCCTATTGGACATTGCACAGTGTGACAAGAACGCTGCCACAATTGTCCAGGAGCAGAAAGCACTGAGGACCCGCAAGTGGCTCAACTGGTAAAAGCGGTTGCAGTCGCAAGCACAAGGTCGAACACAACGGTTTGACTGCAGTCATACCATCAGCTGACAATGACTATGAGTCCATAGCGGCTAAATAAATTGATTTGTTCTGCCAGGGATATAAGGGGTAGATCAGCCTGGGGCTTGTCTTGTAGCTAAACATTGATCCCTGCTGGTCAGTCCTGCAAGTGGTGTAAGAAAGCATGTCTCTGAGAAGAGTGCATTATTGTCCACTACCCCTCCACAATTCCAAATTCAAGAAAGCATTTGGACTTCTTTGCAAGATCTAGCTAGTCTGAACAACTCACTTGCTCAGGCCGTGGACAACCTCCTCTCCATTAGTGCTTCAGCCAGTTCCTGTGTGAAATGCTATAGCACACAATTGCTGTCATAAAATCAGAATTTCAAAATCATAAACACTCACTTTCAAATTGACAGTTTCATGAAAAGAATTAAACAATACTTTCAAATATTGATTTTTTCATTTCAAAATATTCATTTGGCTGGTGTATATTTTCAAACTTCCATACTATGTATTTCTTTGCTGTTATCTGCCTGACGTGAGAAAACTATGAACTAAGTATACAATGATGCCATTTTTGGCAGGAGTATTGAAAAGGCTTATGTCAGTTCCAGAATTGATTTTTTTTCTGCTCATATCTGCTCATAATTGAACTGAGTGTCATAAAACTGCATTCTGTAATGAGAACTAATAACTCCCTGAGAAAATCTATCAGCCACCAGGCTCCAGGAAAGAAGGTGTCCTTTTCCAGGGCAGTTTACATTTATTCACAACTTGCAACTTTGTACCACCCATTTCAAGGGACACGTGGTTATGTGAGTCTGACTCCCAAAACCTGAAAAACACTCACTGACAAACTGAGGTGTGCAGAAAACACTCAGTGCTATTAAGTCTGATTTGGTCCCTATGTATCTTTGTTAGATCCACTTGGAGTTTCTGTTCAGGTAGCTGTATTTAGCTTCACGAACCCCTGCTCACACAATTCTTATTTATTTCAATTATTGAAAATTTGCCATGCCAGCCAATAGTGTTGTGCCTTCTCCAGCTTATGGATGACAGCTGAAAAGGGCCTTGGCAGGGTTAGTACTTGGATGGGAGACCTCTCCTGTTGCATTGAGTGGTGGTGAGCCAGTAGAGTGCAGTCCTCGTTTTGGATAAAGCAATAGGCCAGTGCTGCAGTGTAACGATGTGAAAACACTGCGGTAAAATAAAATCCTGACCAAAGATCCCATGCCAGGGAAAGGGACTTTGAGATCCATTACATTACATCCTGTTCCAGCCACTAAACCTGGTACTGACCAACCAAGGCAACGGCAACTCCCTGTAGACAGGCCACCCTGCTGATAATATCTAATCACCAGGACTCTGTTATATGATTGGTCCTTGGTGTAACCACACCCTGTAAGACACCTCACCTCATCTCCCTCCATAGGCCATTAGTTGTAGGCCACATCCTTCTCAAAATGGAGGAGTTGCTGCACCATGATCTCAGTCCTACAACTTTTAATGTCCTGAGCTTTCCTACTAGAGGAAATGTGACCATCCCCTCAACATGTCATTTTCACAGAGTAGCGGCATGCTATGAAAAGAAATATTTGACTGCTATTCTGATGCTGTCCGAACCTACAAATACACGTTTAACGTGTTTCTGAGAAAAAGCACGTTTTGTGGGCACAGGGTAGGTTATAGGCTGGCACTACCACTATGCCATGCTATAAGGCGTCTAAAGTTGTACACTGCCATCTTGTGGGGACAATGGATACCACAAGTTGCTTGGAGGAGCATAGAGACAGCTAACACGCAATGATAAAAATCGTTTCAATGGAGGAATACAGGGTGGACAAAAAATGTTGTCTTAAAACCAGTCAGAAGATTTCGGACACAAGTACATGTAAATACGGCTTAGATTAAGCTGTTATCCATTGTCATAGGTTAATGCTAGCTTCGTGATTTAGTTATTATCTGAATTTATTTTCTCATCAGTAAGTATGCTTATTTATTGCGGTGTGCATTTTAATCTACATTATGTTAATAGAAACTGCTACTATATGAAAGAATTACCATCGAAATACGTTCGTGAAAGTTAAAATAATACAAACCCGCGCCAAAGGGCAAATAGGAATAAATAAACTAATACATGAGCTACATTGAACGCCATGTTAACCACTACATAAAATGCTACTGAATTGGGTACATTTCAAATGCGACGCGCAAGCCAAGACGTAAATATATTTCATTTTCATTCCAGATCAGGAAAGAGGTACTCTTTCAACTTTAAGCTGTCCATGGGCACCAGCAGTCTCTCCATACCACGTTCTAGCCATTTTCTAGCAATTCCTTGATTTAAAATGGAAATCAAATCACGGAGACAACGGTAATGGAGCGCGCAGCTGTCACGTGCTCTTCACGTGGCTCTGTCAAAAAAGGGTTCTGCAATTCAGATTATTTGAGAACGTCCCTTGGAAAGGGTCAGAGATTTCGTCCATCTGTCGCACAGGACTCCCACATTGTCCACTGAGTTTTCTTTCCGTCGTCTAGGCTTCCGCTATTTAAATTCATTCAGGTCCAATATTTCATTGACACATATAGCCTACTGCAACTGCAAGATAACGCGAGGGATCAATAACATGGCATCATTTCACAATATGTCTTAAACTGTCATTTCCCCCTAGTATTTATTTATTTATTTATTTATTTATTTATTTATTTATTTATAATTTCAAAATAGTTTAAGTTGCAGTGTGTCTGCTTAGTATATTTTGCTGTTATAACTCCATACTGGTTAGGTTTGGTAAGTGAGGTCATTATCAATATTTGTGACAATGTTGTGAAAAGAACAACGTTTAAGGTTCGTCTTTCTAAATCTAGAACCATGTCAAACTTGATCTGGGACAGTCTACTGATCACGGGTTCAGGGTCAATTACGAACGTTGGTAAAATAATCCTCTCTCAGAGTGGAATAAATACTTCTTAATGTCAGTGTGAAATTTACCTTTAGCTCATTTCTGCCCATGGCCCTTTGTTTTGCTAACAGAGCTAAAAATCTTAAAGTCATCTCGATTAATCCATTCTATATTTTAAAAAACCTCAGTCAAATCTCCTATAATGCTCCTTTTGTCCAGAGTAAAATGATTAAGTGTTTTGAGTCTGTCTCGATAACTTACCTATATATGACTGGAAGTAGTCTTATTGCCATTCCATGACCATTTTCAACAGCTGTATGATCCTTATAGCATTGTGGTTAAAAAAAAGCATTATGTTACATTAATATAACCTCCTTTTATTTGTAATCAATAGTTTTTGCTATACAATCCAGCATCCATTGCCCTTTGATGACTTCAGCAAAATCTCAAGACCCAGTCTAGCATACACTGTAATTGAGTACTTCTAAAAAAAATAATACAGTTTTACACTGTCATTGTCCACATATAGAACTTTAAGCCTCATCTGGCCATTTTAAAATTCAATTGACTACCCAATTCTAGATTCTGTTTCAATCTTCTTAAATCATTTGAATGCCCCCAAACTGTCAGCTTAACCTCGAGTCCAGTGTCATCTGTGAATTTATTTATTTTGCTTCTCATGTCCTTATCAAGGTCATTTGGAGCAGCACAGGTTGCTGCTCCTTGGTCGCTGCTTCTCACAACTCCTTGCTCAGATAAAATCCCTTTTTCTTACTTTTTGTATGATGAAGTCACTTTTAATCCACTTTAACACAACTCCATTAATTCCTACTGATTTTAGCTTGATACTTTTGGCTAACTCTTTTTGAACATCCAGACATCTTAAATCCGAATTTAAATGAAATCTACAGCTTAGTTTGATCATGTGCTGGGAACAACTACATTCAGAATTTCACACGTGTCGGTTTATTTCCCCACAGAAGATAAAGAGACAGACCGAAGCCTTAGGATTGCACTTGCATACATGAATTCATTGGATGGAAACTAAATCATAAGGGATCAGAACAATTGCCTCGTATTAAAACCAACTCTGTGCACAGTTATAGTTACTTGGCCATATACCTAGCTCGCATGCTATTTTACTAAGAAGACTGCATGTAGCTAAATCGCTACAACGTTTTCCTGTCATTCTAGCTTATTGTCTTTGCAGTTGTTTATAAACCCAGTTGCCTTCACTGACATACTGTGGTGGTTATGCAAAAGATATAGGCATAAAATCAGTACACAATAAATAATAATACGTTTTGCGTCATCCTCATTTGCAGGAGTCCTGAGGGGGCGTGACCAAGTAATACCCAAGCCAGTGTACGGGGAGCAACGGTACTATCGCGAACGATTGCAAAGAATTTAGCGAAAATCACACCCTGGTAAGAATTTTATAGCGCTGAATATCTGTGTTTACGTGGGGAAATCGGAGAATTGGGTAGAGATGTTTAGCTGTATTTTATGAAGGCTACTATAAGCCCTGTCAACGATGATAAATGCAGCTAACAAGTTAGCATGGCAGCAGGTCAGTGGAGAAACAGGCCTTGAATTAGCCAGCCGGTTATGTGGCTAGGTAGTAGCGTTAGCTGTGGAACTGGATAATTCACAGTTCAGATTGGATAGCTTGTTTGTTTGTTTGCTTGCGTGCTTGCTAGTGCGCGGCCTGTTATGGGAATGTTGAATAGCTAACAACTGTGTGTGGTTATATCGGAGTATAGTTAGATGGCTAGGCAAATGAATGGCTGAGATAATAAGTTTGCTTAGGACACAACCATGCGCTAGCCGCACCAGCATACTCGCAAGATAAATATTTACCCAGCTAAAGAGTAATGTTCACGAGTTGCGCCACAGCGCATCCAACAATCTTAGCTTTATGGACAGCTAATGCTGGCCACAACAATGTGTACCCATGCTGCAAATGTTTTTTTCTTTGAGGCCAAACAACCTGGTGATAGCTACACTTTCTAACGGTAACCAGCCTGTACCTAGTCGTTAGTTCTGAACACAGCCTTGATAGCTGGCTTGCTAGTGTTATTATCTGGTAACTTTACCTGCAGCTGGCAGGGTTATCTTGTCCATATTTTTGTTTTCTTGTTATTTGAAAGAATAGAGTAAACTGAGCAGCATACATTTGAAGTAGTGCTTTGTTAGTTTGTGTGTGTGTGCGTGTTGGCATGTATGTGCATTTAAGGGGTGTGAGAAGCTGAGCTATGCCTATTAAGATTAGCCTACAAGCTAGCGAGGTGTGTGACTACCTTGGCCTTTATGTACACTGAAATTGTTTTATTAGAGATGCAAGTACACACACTGAATTAAATGAATGTCAAAATGTGTAGTTGTGATGCGTCTGTGTAGTAGGAGAGAACGTTTTCACTTTTCACTTGCAGATGGTACAACAAATACATCAGTAAATTTGCAGATATAGCTGCTGCGTTGCTTTTTAGTGACAGCAACACGCCTTTACAAAGTAGAAGTGGTACAGAAGCAGCACAGTTTGTGCTTTGCCAGTTGTGTGTATTTAATTTCACAGGCAAACTAAAACCCTCTTGGCCTCATTAAAGTTAACACCCTCCCATGAAATCTTTAAGAAACCTCCAATATTTTGTAGCCATTTTAATGGGGAATATTTGAGACTGCACTGTCTCTCTATGATAAGAACTGGAATGTTGAGAAGAACTGATGTTTCCTTCGCCTGGTTAAAGACAACACCTTATTATGGCATATTGTGTACTATAGTTACGGTAGTTTAGTCTGTTGCCCACAGTGCATTACAAATTGACTACAATGAACAGATGTAGGAAGAAAGTACATGTTGGATGTTGGTTGGTGTGGCCATTTATTGTGTGGCTGAATGAAGTTGTATCTGAATTATACATGTTGAAATGAAGTTAGAAGGTGCAGAAATAATAATAAAACAAAAAACAGACTAATTATCTGCATTTCTCACTTGTAACGTGATGGATAGTATACCTACCATCCTAATTCTACAGCTGAATACATTTCTTCTGTTTGAAAAATCTACAAAGAAATGGTTAAATGAGTAGAAAATAAATAACCTCAGCTGATTATCTCAATCACCAGACCTCAGTCCAATTGAACATTTGTGCTTTGAACTCAAACAAGAATTTGACAAATGAACAACAAAAGATTTGAAGAACCTAGGGAAGTTCTGCATAGGGGGAATGGTCAAAACTCCCCCTGTGGTCAAAATTCCCCCTGTCACAAGCACCAGAACCTCATAAAACACTACAGGCAACAGCTTGTAAGGATAATACATGTCAGAGGAGGATATCTTTATGGAATAAAATTCTTTGTCTGTGAAGAATATGAACTTTCCCTCTGCAATACTAAAGAGTGAAGTATAACATGTTTTCTCTCGCCATCTTAACAGTTGTTACTATGGGGAAGTCTTTCTCCCACCTTCCAAAGCACAAAGATGAGTGCCAGGACGGTCTGACCACTGCACCCGAGTACGCTGACTCGCACAGCGAAGATGGCAGGGCTGGGGACGTGTCTCAGTTCCCATATGTGGAGTTCACTGGCAGGGACAGTGTCACATGCCCTACGTGTCAGGGGACAGGCAGGATCCCAAGAGGTAATTGCAGGAGGGGTGCCAAACCCCTCTTCCCCTCATTCTTGCAAAACAGGAAACTACATTTCAGTCAAATTTGCCAGATGCCTGTATCGATCAAGTTTTCCAGCATCTGGAACACTTCCGGTGGAGGGAAGCAAGTAGATTAGAAATTAGTCCACGTTGCTGGTTACACCTAGAGAGCAAGTGGATAAAGCCACCCGGAATTTAGAATTGGCTCCAGAGTTTGAAGGCAGCACAGATGCACACTGATTGAGTATGTGAATTAAGTGGGTGAAATGGCCACGGTGTGCCAGAGTTAATGAGCATTACCGAAGAGAGGGGGAAAAAAGGACAAGCATTTATAGATTGGAGACAACATGTCTCTGCATGTGATTGCTTTTCAGCATGTCACGGCATGTTGTTAACTGTTTCAAATGTTTTCCATGCAGGCCAAGAAAATCAGCTTGTTGCTTTGATTCCATACAGTGACCAAAGGCTTCGACCTAGAAGAACGTAAGTTTAGTGTCTGTCTGTGAATGCTGGACAATGACTCTTTCATGGCCTTTACTATATGCCCTTGTGTCTCCTCCACATGACTGTCCTTTTTGAGATAACTTGTCATGGCACATTTGCCAGTTTTCTAAATATGCTGTCTGGTCCTTCAGAAAGCTGTATGTGACAGCGTCAGTCAGTGTGTGCCTGCTGCTCTCTGGCCTTGCGGTGTTCTTCCTGTTTCCTCGCTCCATCGACGTCTCCTACGTGGGCGTGAAGTCTGTCTACGTCACGTATGACCAGATCAAACGAATCGTCTATCTCAATGTCACGGTGAGCCTCTCGCTGCAGGCCCTCTATATCATTATATCTTTGCAGAGTCAGAGGGAAGGCCATTGATTAATAATATCACTGAAAACTATTAAAAAACTTTAAAACTCCACTCATTTGTCCAGATCAGTTATTTTGATTGTAGTGTCAGTATTACTGAGAACACCCCGTTAAACACCGATTGCATGCAGGGATCAGCAAGCTTTGTCAGCTGTGTCATATGTGATGTTCTTTATTTAAAGGCTTATATGGTCCTCTCAAATCTCAGTTTCATTATGTTGTGTTGTTTCTACTGGTTGTACTGATGATAGCAATGAAGTGCTCTCTTTCTGCTTGTAGAACACTCTGAGCATCACCAATAACAACTACTACTCTGTGGAGGTCGCCAACATTACAGCCCAGGTGCAGTTTTCTAAGACTGTGATTGGGAAGACTCGTGTGAGCAATGTCACCTCCATCATGCCTCTGGACATGCAGCAGGTACAGCAAGTATGGCTCAGCTGCCTCCAGTGCCCAAATGCCAGTACCAACTTTTGCTGTCGAGCTGGAACCAGGCTAGCATGAGACTGAGCCAAAGCTGGCTGACCTGCTGGAGTATTACTGCTTTTCATTTGCGCTACCCACAACCAGAGCTGTAGCACATGGTGTCACACCGAATGCTGGCATTTGCTGGGATCAACACGACTGGCCTTCATCAATCCAGTTAGTCTGGCTCTAGTAATGCCAGCAGGCAGATACAGGTCAGCATGTCCAAGAAATAATAGAAACCCACACTAAATCTCTTCTTTTTTGTGACCAACTTTTTTTTGTGAACAAAGTTGCTTTATTATTTTCTTTACCCCACTCTGAGGGAAGGGGGGTGGGAGACAGAGAAACAACAGTACAGAGGTAATACAGCCAGACAAATCACAAACAATTTACAAAATAAATATACAGCACAGACGTGATTGTCACCCCGAACCTATTGTAAACAAGTCAGTACAGCAGGTCAAGTGTACAACAACAGTACCTCACATAGTATTTGAACTAGCAGTTATAATCTAGCTCACTAACAACCATGCTTGCATATTCTGAGGACCTAAGGGGTTGTGGATGTGAAGGATCTTAGGTTGATTTTGTTTGGGTAGTTTCACATTAGACGTGAAAATTTGACGTGAAAAGCTTATTCAGTCCACAGTTTGGTTAGGCCAGCAAAAAGCACTCTGCCCTGGGTGTTAAACTATACTTAATCTGATCTGTTGTTTGATTACCTTGCATTGAAGTTTTGGAGCTCACAGAACAGAGTGGCACAATTAAAAGCATGATCACTGTATGACTAACAACAGTGCTCATAAATTTGTCTCTCATCTCTGCTGGAGGTACTCCCATGTTGAGATATATCAGTGTGAAAGCAAACAAAACCAGTATTAATTGGCTTGAATGAGAGAACACGTGCTTCACAGGAAACCAGCAGGACTTTTTAGGACAGTGTGTTTTCTCAGACTGGTCTTCTAGCTGTCAGTGTCTCTCCTTTGAGTTAATTCAACAGCATTAAATGAACATTTGAATGCAACCAAAAAATTTAAATGTGATTTTGCAGTAAATCTTTACTCATGCCACATTTATATTTGCTGTTATCCATAATATAAATTACCTTCATGGTTGATACTCTTAAATTCTTGTGTGGGTGATGAAATCAACTAATTATTAAAAATTGCTGTGTCTTGTTTCCAGATTGACTATATGGTTCCTACCACTATAGCAGATGAAATGAGCTACATGTAGTAAGTATCCCATTTAAGTTCATGTTCTCAGCATTCATACTGTATGTATACATAAAAATTGAATATATAAAAAACGAAATGTCCTAAAAAATCTAATTATTTCACTCCTCTAATAAGACGTAACATCTCTGAATACAGTAAATAAATGTCAGGTCTACCTTCTTTGTTTTTTCTTCCAGTGACTATTGCACCCTACAGACCATAAAAGTACACAACATAGTGGTGATGATGCAGTAAGTACAGCTTGTTTTAACATGGACCAAAAGGGAGATGGTGGAACCACAGATGTGGAATTCTTTATGTCATTCTTACTGTGAATGTATATAAAGGGATTTCCAATGGATATCCAACACATGCTGCCAAATACAGAAAAAGTGTGATGTCATCTGACTGTGTTTTCCCTGGTCTCTAGGGTGGCAGTTACCACTGCGTACTTTGGGCATGCAGAACAGGTGTCCCAGGAGATGTACCAGTATGTGGACTGCGGGGGGAACACCACCTCTCTGCGTGGGCACACCAAGAGATCCAACCTCGTGTTACTCCCTGAGTAACACTCCCCTCCACCAATGGTCTCACGTGCAGATCATCCGGCTGGTCACTGTGACCGTTCTGCTTAGTCAAAAGGATAACAAACACCATACATTTCTGTGTGCATTTAGATGATCATGGTGTGAGATACCATTGCTCAGTGGTGATATTAGCAATATAAGATCAAACTGTGGGAAGATGAGGGCAAATGTGTCAGATTTCCCCATCCCACTGTTACTTTTCCTGGGGTATTTGAAGTAAAGAAGCACTTTAGACGGATATGGAAGATGCAGTTCTGTACGATGCCACAAAATAGGAGAGAACTTGTGTTAAGGTAGAACCACTAACTCACTAACTCATTCCAAACCACTTTCACTTGGTATTTATTAGTGCTTTATGTTTGTTTTATTTGTGTCTTCAAATTCTGTTTGCACTTTCTTAAGTTACCTCTGCAGAGAAAAAGAAACTCAAGGAAAGTACTAGGCCATTGACTTGGTGTGAATTAAAAACTTTTCCTTGGTTTCATTTTTGAATACCTAATGACTTACTCTGGAAAGGTTACAGTTAGGTTCAAGCTCCATTTAGATGGTAAATGATGAGGTAAGGTAAACTACTGATCATTTTTTAGACAAGTCTTAGGTGCTCTTGAAGCAGGCATATTGTTGTCAGTTGTTATTTTCTAGTGTCAGTATTTGATATTTCGTTTACATTTGGAACGCCTCATCTCATGAGCATAGTTCTCAGTCACTGAGTGTTATTAATACTAATATTTATTATTATTGGCATTAAAGTGTTTCTGTTCTTTCAGATCTCAGTGTAGTGCAATGTTGCTGTATGAATGATGCACATTAACGCACTTGGGGGAGGGAGGTTGGGGGCGGGGGGCATGCTGTGTTTTGTCTTTGAATGTCCCACTGGAAGCTCAGTCTCCTGGCAGCCTATTTGCCTATATACTGAATAAATTGGATGAGTGTTATGGTCTCTTGTTGAGCAATTAACAGTGTATTTTTTTTCTGAATGTCATTCAGTGGAGCGTAACTCCACAGTGCTCCCATTACAATAAAGTATACAGGTACCTCTGTAGTTAAAGGACACAGATACCTGCACTATGAAAAAAAGGGAAAAGCATTGGATGTAACAAGCATTAATAAAATGGCCCTTCAGGACCATTGACTTGTGTGTTTGGTACGCTCAATGGAAAGGTTTCCCTGTAGTTAAATTATGAAACACATATGCACATGTACAATGGCAACTGAAAAGTAAATTATTGGTGTTTTTTTTTTTTCCCCAGAGAACTTCTCCAGGCACAGCACAGGTCAGAAACTTTAGTTTAACAAGCAGGTGAGCATCCTATTCCTCCTATTTAAAAACTTGTCAAGTTAGTCATTTTACATGGAAAGTGGTAACCCTCTTTAAATTGTGTACTATTAAGGGAACGTGAAGAAACAATCTACTGTGTGCACCAACTTTAGACACACTGGTTGAAAACTTGTTGAGCTGGTTGCAGGTACAACTTTACAAATAGTTTAATACTCCTAATTTCTACAATAGTTTTGGGAAACTAACTTTTTAACATTTTATTGAAATTTATAAGACTGTATAAGAACCTTGGTTTAGACTAGTATATTATATATTGCTTTGGTTTGGTTAAATTCAGCTATTAACAATTGCGTGGCAATATGGGAATTGAGAGTGGTTTTATTGACCAGCTAAAAGGTTTTGAAACAGACAAAGGCTTGCATTTAGAACCGGTGTTCTGGCATGTTCTTGGATTTGATACCTAAGTTGACAACTTGTGTTCAATATATTGTTGTGTGCAAGATCCAATCCTTATTGTAAAGTGTAATTTGATCCTGTTTTTAAATGCAGTTTTTAAACGTTCATTCTTTGTTTATTTTAACTGCATATCTTATCTCCATTTTCTAATGGCCACTACTGAAGTGGTTTACATGTCATATTTCACTACAAATTAATGTGCCAAAAAGATGTTTAATAAGCTGTATCTTCTCAATCACTCTACCAGACCTATTGCATGGTATTGCAAATGTGGACTTGCAAATATGATTTCTGTTACAATTCATCATTTTGATCAATTTGATGTTATCCATGCCCAGTCTTGTTTATGTTGTAATAGAGGGGGAAAAATAAATGTGCAAACATATGAACTTTGCTGTGGAGTATGGAGCCCCTCAGATTTTTGCTTAATAGATAAACATCTACCAAAGGACCAGAACTGTGTGTGCATGTGTGTTAAGGACAGTAACACTCATGATTTTAAGATAAAGTGAATCTGTTCAATCAACAGGTATGTCAGGTATCAAAGGCACCTGCCTGTCCATACAGATCTCAGTTGCTCAGCCCTAGATGTTTGTTTCATACCACATTTGACTAACATGTTTCTTTCCCCTCTAAGTTATCTGTTGTGTGCATTTCTGATTACCATTCTGAGTATCAATGTTTCTTTCCAGCATGAAAATAAATAAATTAAATCATTTTTGAATGTTGATGTTTGTATTCCCTGGGGCAGGTTTTTCAAAATTTAGGAAATTGGTATTGATCAGGAATATACTGGGAAATATAGTCTAAACCTATAAATGTGATTAAGATTATATTTATTGGATTTTAATTCACTAAACCTGTCTGAAATGGAATTACGATCAGATGTTGCCATATTTTTCTGATCAATAATGTCAGTGTTTTTCTGAAGATGAATTTAGGTAGCTAGCAGTACCTCAGCTTCTGTTTAAAATACATGCATGTTCAATATGTTACACACTGTCTGTAGTTGTTTCAGTTTATATTCTTAAACTGAAATAGTCATTAAATTTAACCAGTGAATAAGCAAGAATAAGAGTGCAATTAAATTAAAAGACCTGGCAACTTTAAATATGAACCTGACCTGACCCTGAAATATCTTACATGCTATACCTGGTGTATCCACAGGGTGGCCCCTGTTGGTGGAAATTCTACAAAAGTAGTGAATACACAGCCAGGTTTTCTCTAGTCTCATAATTCATATTTAGAACATAGAAAGTTTTCTGTTTGCTCTTCAGTATGTGGAAAGGTATTTAAAAATACCTTTCCAGGCAGATGTTGGCCATACTTGTGCATGTCAAACCGTATTTAATAGTAAAGAATAAACCCATTCATTAATCAAAATCCATTTAATGTTAAGTTAATGTTCATGTTTTGTAGGTTTTAGTGTTATTATATTACTCTGCCACACCAGTTTCACACTCAGAAAATGATTGTAATATGTACAAACAAGGCTTCTTTCTTTTTAAATGATTAATATAACAAACACTTCTTTAAATTGACACATTCACTGTGATACCATATGCAGCAGTCCACCAGTATAGCTATATTTCTCAAGTGAAAGGCAGCAGAACAGATTGGCTTAAATTCAAAGTGGTGGTTTGAAAGTGGGAAACTTGGAGCATGAATCAAGCAGGAAGCAACATCTTCCTCAAAGCTTTCAAATGGCACTGTGAACCATGAAGGGATTCAGTGCTGTACACATCTGCATAAAGGTTTAAGCTGCTCCAATCCATCTATGTCATCTGCAGTGTGCTGCCCCAGAGAAAGTATCTTATTCCCCTGTGCAGGTCAGAGCAGACAGGATATAGAGGGATTGAAGCAGTCATATAACTTCAGACCCCACGCTAGAAAAAACAAGAAATCCAGACAGCAGGTGTAGAACGGTCAATACGTACAGTGTAGGTTCAAGTCGAAGGTCTTTCCAGTATCCAGAATTCTGCTTCATTTGGGTTGTTCAACATTGTTGGTACTACATGTTTTCGAAGGGGTCCTCTGACATAAGACCAATTTGTAAGTCCTTGTGAGGACAGTGTGTGGCCATATGTATGTGTGTCAGTGTGTTACTCTGTTTGCTTCCTGATGTTGGGCTCCAGGAGTAGCAGTCTCCCGTGGATAGAGGTATGCACATCTGTTTATGTCATTAAAAGGCCAAGGCAGGATGGAGCCGTTTGTTCGTTTCGCTTAACAATCTGGAAACAAGCTCTCTTTCACATGGACAAGGTAGAAATCCCCCTGGATAACCGCTCTGATTTAAGGAGACTGAGAAACAGCACTGTTTTCACTCCAGACATTGAGATAGAAAGCACAAATGTGTAACATGAGATAGAATTAAACAAATGGCATTTGCTTCTTTGCCTGTACAGCAGGAGAATATGGGCTCAGTCTCTTGGCAAGTACGCAATGGCAAGAGGAAATGGCTCAGGGTTCAGATCTTGCTTTTTGTCCTGGTGACTTGCAGTTTGGGGTCACTGATCAATTTCCCCTAGAAAAACAGTTTCTCTGAGGATCATTTTCTATGTTTTCCAACAGGTTTTGAAGAAAATGAGTGAATGAAAAAAAATATGCAGATTGCCACTTGAGTAGTTATGATGATTTGATTAATCTTGACTGAACATACAAGAGCAAGATGTACATTTGATTTTCTAACCTTTTTAGCCTTTTTAACCTAAAATTATGAACTAAGCAAACATCTAAATGTACATCAAGGCAGGTGACACCATAAGATACTTAAGCAACAAAGTTATATAAAACAGCAGCATCCTTTTACTCTGAGTCACCTTATGGTGATATGGATCAAGGTTACGTCTGAATAGAAAGTAGGGAAAGAAGGTTGTTGCACATTCCACATAATGTTGGCTGATCAAAAATACATCTGGTAAAGGCGTTTCACAACATCTGGGAAAGGAATATTAATATGATCTATGAGTCGAGAGAGGTTGCTTTGATTACATTAACATACTGCCAGACCGTATGGAGCAATTCGGCAGAACTATTAATTCTGTTTCCTGGAGCAGTTTCTTCATTTGCATTGCAAATGTATGCATTTATCATCACTGGGGTATTGTTGAGCACACAGAACATTGACAGTATTATTCTTTATCATCATTTTGGAGTGTGAAAAGAGGATGATGATTTTGATTTTTTTCTGATGATAACCCTCCTCATTTATCACTGCAATGCCCTCTGGTTATGGATCAAAAATTAAATAATTTGAGGAAATTTTCAAACATGTTCTTTTTTTTCTCTTCATAAGTTGTCCAACAACAGTTGTTCTTTAGGTTTGTGTGAGGTGTAGTGGTTAGAGAAGTGCATATTGGACTAAAGGGTTGTGGACACTGCTGTTTTACCCTTGTGTAAGGCACTTTGCTTCATTTACTTAGTAAAAAAAAAAATCCTGCAATGGAAACAAGTTGAGTTTTTTTTAGTATGAAATTGTATGATGACCTGGATAAGGGTGTCTGCTAAAGTTTACGAATAAAGGTTTTCATTGAATTTAATAGAGCAAAACTTCAATTAACATTTTTAGTACTCAGTAATGCCTTTTCTAACTAAACTGAACTTTTAACCCATGCCATTTTAAGTTGAAAATTAAGGTGAAAAAGTCCATTGTGTTTTTAACTTGTAAGGTCACACATGGGTAAATATAACAGGAACAAGACATCTGACCTTTGACATCACTTTGGACCCCACAGAGACTTAGGCGTCCTGCCAAGTACTGCCAACTTATCACTGCAGAAATGCAAAATACAACTTTCTTTTCTTTTCCGGTACTAAAATCAGTTGCTCTTTGGAATTCAGATGGATCTGGTTAGAATTGATTCAAGAAAAAAACAGAAGTGATAGTCTTAAACAAACATAAGATGCTTCTTTGTGCACGAAGACCTGCTGGCTAACAGTGACATCTCCACAGCAGAAATGGAAATCAGAGTTACAGGTCTCTGCTTGCATGTTATTCATTTCCTCCCCCCTCAGCCAGTCTGTGGGGCTGCTTCAGTGGTTCAGCTGGAGTTTCTGCCTCTCACCAGCAGGGGCACCAGTGAGGAGGCTCAGGAACAGTGTTCTGAGTGTAACCACAGTTCTGCTACAGTCTCCTCCAGTTCCTCCTGCCTGCTCTTCGAATAAGATGGGTCTCTCGTGCTGTTCTTCTGCCCTGCTGAGGATGGGGCTCCTACTGGCTTCCCTGGCGCTTTTTGTGAGCATCTGCGAGGCCCGATTGGAGGCATCCCGCGGGGTGGCCATCCCCTTCGTGTTTGACCCAAAAGCAATATGCGACCCCCCGTGCAAGCATGCAGGAATCTGTATCCGAAACAACACTTGCTTCTGTTCAAAGGGCTACGAGGGAGAGGTCTGCCAATATGGTGATGTAAAACTTTTTGAATTTTCTTACTCAAAAATGGTTAATAATAGCTATTGTTCAAGTAAGGAAAATATTCAGTGTATTAAAAAATAATGAAGAATTTCATAGAAATGGCAAGTCCATTTAAACTTGCATGTACTGTTATGATGTTAAGACTAAACTTGTGACTGATGCTTACTACAGATGCACAGTATAATAATTTAAAAACCTTTAATCAGTGAGTTAACTGCTTTCTACAGCAATGCTAAAGGAGAATATATGATTTAATGTTGATTGCAGCTAATTGCTATCCCAAGTGTAAAAATGGAGGAGAGTGCCTTCGTCCTGGGAAATGTCGATGTCCTCCCGGATTTGGAGGAAAATATTGTCATAAAGGTAACTTTTGCATTGATTTCAATATTCTTATATCTGTATTTTTTGAGGATGGAATATTTAGTTTCTTTGGACAGGGGGCACTGGTGTGATGAAGTGTCAGTGAAACAAATTAATAAATGTGTATATGCATTTTTCCCTAGGTTTGACTCAGTGATACGTGATGGTTTATGTATATGTGTGTCTGTCTGTGTGTGCATGTATGTGTGTGAATTTATGGTTGTATTTTCTCACTGTCTCTTTCTTTGACTATCTTGTGATGGAGGATGCTGACTGTAGTGAGTATGTGAACATGCGTCTGTCTCTGAGAGTTTCTGCGGTTCACATCCCTTTGTGATGAAGGATGCTGGAATGGTGGGCTGGTTTGTGTAATTACAGTGTCTCTCTGTTTCAGTGGCGTGTGATGGGAGATTCAAAGTGGGGGAGTCTGTGCTTATGTGTTTGTGTGTGGTGTGTGTTTTTAGCTGTGTGGTGTTTGATTAATGATTTCTGATGGTAAATACTGAATGTGAAGTGTGTGTGAGCATTGTCTCACTGTCTCTGTTTCACAGTGGTGTGTGACGGTGGATGCTGGAATGGAGGGGACTGCATTGCAGTGAATGGAGTTGTGAAATGTCTCTGTCCCTCCAGCTGGACTGGCTCCAGATGTCAAGAAGGTGTGTGGACTTCCTTTACATCTTTGTAAACCTGTGTGGTCAGGAATTCAGACTGAACTCAGAAAGACTGCCTTTGGCAGAGTATGGCTCCTTGGCTTACTGCTTGCACTACACAGTGCTTTTCGGTTCATAGTGTAGTAGTACAGTAGTGACATGGTCACATGTTAGTCAGTTTAGTGTGAATGATTGTGTCCTCCCAGCTGTAAATAATTCTGAATGAATGCCTTCCTCACTGGTATAAGAATGTCCTGCATGTACCTAGAGAATATAAGTGATTTGTTGCTTCCTTATGTGGTGAATGTCTCAATGATGTCCCTGCAGCGCTCTGTCCCCAGGGCTGCAGGAATGGGGGCAGTTGTGTTGCCCCAGGAATCTGCAGCTGTCCTGATGGTTGGCTGGGAGGAGCCTGCCACACTGGTAAGTTCTGATAAGGGGGCTAACATACCAATCATCTCTTAGGAAATATCCACTCAGGTTATTTAATAACATTAGAACTGTAGCCCTTAATAAAAAAAAAAAAAAAAAAAACATCTGATTTGGATTAGGAGAAAACTATCCTAAGAGCCCTGACCACATTTCACTGAGCACTCTGAAAACAGCACACACAGCAAAATAGGTTTATAGTAAAGCAATGAATTGAATAAATCACTTCCTTAACTGTAATGAGCAACAGAGCTAGACCAATCCAATGCAGATTTTTCATCATTATGCGTTGGTAATAGGTGCATCTGTAGGTATTTTAAGTTGAAAAAGACTCTTACAGGGTGGTTGTCTACCCTCACTGGATACCTGGCAAAGAGCCATGTCTATACATCAGTCAGCAAAACTGTTAAAAAAGTGTTTCACAGTGACTAATAACCCCCCAAACAGCTGCCCAACATAAATTTAAGCTGGAGACATTTAGCAAAGGATCACCTGTGGCAAAAACAGACACACAGATACAATGCATAGACAAGTAACGATTATGGACAAGGCCACAAAGACTGTGGGGTTTTATTGCTGGCTTGGCCTGGTGACAGGAAGTGTGTCTGGTTCTTTTTTTGTAGAGGAGACACCTGTCTTATTATACCTTGTCAGACTTCATGAACAACCCATCGGGTCAATCCACTGAGACGATACCCATAATTTAGTACTTCTGGCTAAGTTCAACAAATACTAATCAGAAGAGTTAAAAATAATGACATCAGTTTATAAACTAATTAGTTAGGTGATGAAAAAAACTGTGGGAACACAGATCAAAATGTACAATTTTTTTCCCTAAAATGAATTAAATGTGAAATTAAGTCCTCATTCTTTAATACATCTTAAGTGGCGTGATGTTATATCAACTAGTTTCTTCTATGATAAAATGTAGAGATGCAAGTTATGATACCAAGCAAACAGTCTGTGCTTCACAGTAATGAACCTCTCCTGCATCTGTGTGTGGATAAATACCCACCCCCTTCCCTTTCCCTACAGCTGTGTGCAAGCGCCCATGTCTGAATGGGGGAAAGTGTGTTTCTCCCGATGTTTGCCGATGTCGCCCCCCCTTCTCTGGACCACGGTGTGAGGAAAGGAAGAAGTTGTTCTAACCAGGGGGCAACAAACGGTCAAATGGCTACACCACAGTACTACAGAAGAACAAGGACGAACACGAATTCTTCATTTTAATGGGTAAATGTAATCAATATGGTGCTATGAATAAAATCTTTTCTATTTAAACATGTACATTTTTTGAAAGAAGCATGGAACTTAAAGCTTGGAAGTTTCAACTTGAGACAAAAACTGAGGAAGTTATGCAGGGAAAGTATGTAGGCACTACCTGCTGTCTGAAAGCATTTTGTATTACATTCTGTACTAAATAAAATTAAAAGAAATTTTGTTTAAATAATGGATCCTGGTTCACTATATATTTTTTTACACATGGCTCATATCAGTTGGTGTTATGAATTAATATATTTAACAGTTTGTCAACTTTGTCAACAACTATGTTGTTGGCCAACTACTGAGAGAAGAACTGCAGTGATTGAAGAGAATGCTTAAACAGAGATGAAATATTTTATTTAAAAAATACTTGATTTATAACAAAGTAAATGCATCTAAAATACTCAACTATAATTTATTTTCAAAAATGTTTATATGTTCCAAATATAGAGTACACAACCAACATGAACTTCAAAATTGTTCTCAATTGACTCTTTTCAATGTACAAGATTTTAAAGCAAATTTTATAGAACATTCTCTTTAATATCCAGTAATATAACAAGTAAAAACTAAAAACCCTCATAATTGATCAAAGGTAGATTTGACAGAACCATTGTCATCTAGACTGGCTGGAATTTGTACATTTGTTTTTTTTCTTTCTGTGAAAAAGCATAAAAATATCCTGTAAAATAAGAAAATTAAATTATCCTGCTCAGTATGATGTATGCAAATCAGTAACATAAATACAGAATTATAACACAAATGCCTACATTTTTGCCAGACATATAAATATTGCTTTAAATGACACAGTGCACATCAATTAGTAAAGAAAACAGACATACACACAAACTAACAAAATAGCATTACATAATAAAGCAGGGACTGAATAAAAACTTTGACGAAAATAGCTTTAACACACTACAAGCCAAAGGTCAAAGGTCTAAATGTGGGATATATTTTAAGAGAACCCTCAGTCCGCCACAAACAAAACTGCCCAATGTTTTCAGTTCTGTTCAAATCACACACATACCTGCACACACACACACACACACACACACACACACACACACAAACACACACATACAGACAGTGTACACAGTGTACACAAATGTCATGAGGTAGTGACAGACAGGGACATAGAGAAAAGTGAAAATTGATTGATTAACTCTTCTGACAGTAATCACTCACACACACACAGACACAAAGACACACACTAAAGACACAGCCTCCCAATGCTATACTTCTCACGGACTCCCAGCCGTTTGTCACACCTGCAGTGACTCTGGTATCCCATTAAATGAAAAACTCATCTCTGTGGAATCTGAAAAATTCATTAAAATCAGCATCACTTCACTGTGTAAAACACTGTTTAAAAGCTTGGCAAATTCTGTGTATTGAAATATATTATTTTAATAGATAAAAGCCTTGGGGACACTCTTTGAAAGTTGTGAGGGCAGTGGTATAGTCAGATGCTGTCCAATCAGTCAATAAGTAATGGTTTGGGTGAAGCACTGTTAGACTCTGTAGCTATTGAGGACAAGGATAATTCATCATGGGTAATCCTTGAAAGTGCACCCATGACATGTGAATGATCATGGTTCACATTGTATTAATACTCCACAAATTATGTTGTTCTGTCTAAAACAAGGTAAAATACATGTTTGCTACTGCAACGGTACTGCCCCAGAGTCTAGTGGCTCACCTTTTTCCCACAGGCAATGCCTGTAAAGCCTGGACGGCAGTGACAGAAGTTGGGAAGCACACATCGTCCACCGTAGAGACACTTCTGCTTGCATATTGCTGCAAAACAGATGTCATTTGCCAAGGTTACTTTGAGGTTACTTCAAGAAGCTTAGGGGCGGTAGCATAGCATAGTGGTAAAGGTGCAGGGCTCGTAACTGAAGGGTTTCCGGTTTAATTCCCCGCTGGAGCACTGCCATTGTACCCTTGGGCAAGGCACTTAACCCAGAATTGCCTCGGTAAATATCCAGCTGTACAAATGGATAATACATAAAACTGTAACCTGTGTGACTCGCTCTGGAGTCGTCTGCTAAAATAACAGGAATGTAATGTAAAGTTCTGAACAATCCTGTGATTGACAGAGTACAAAGGATTATTGGGGGACTCACGGGTCTGACACTGAAGGCCCTCCCATCCAGTCGGACAGTGACAAGTGTTAGGTCCCACACACTCACCACCATTCTTACACTTCTGCAGACAAACCGCTGCACTCAGCACATGTGTGGAGAAATAACAATAACAATGGTTTAGTGAGAGGAAAACAAGGTGAAATCAAAACCTGTAAAGCCCATAAGGCCCTTGGGGTCCTCCACTACCGTCCTCACTACATTAATATTACAGTCTTCCAAGTCATTCAAAGGGGGTAAGGCCAAATAATGTCAGCTGTTAAATTTTCATAGCATTTTCCTTCTGAAAATAATTCATTTTGAAATGAGAAAACAAAATTGCCTCTAGTTAAAATATAAAGTGTTACTTGTAACAATGTGTTTCATAATGTGTTAAATCCAGTGGAGACTCATTACCTTGAGATAGGAGAGGAAAAAAACATACCTTCCCTTATTCTGGAATCCTTCTGATTGTTATGTGTGCTCCACAAATGTACCAGTTTGTATAAGGTCACCCATCAGCAACAGATTCTTTCAGCCAATATCAGTTTAAAGCTCAGTTCTTAAATTCCCTGTCTTGAAAATTGCAAACTTCCACTTATTTAATCACACCTAAAATGCTGCTCCAAGCCTGATGTGCACCAATGTTGTAGCATCATCTAATCAGTCATAATCACATCAGCAGCCCCTGCGGAGGAGTCTGGATACACGTGGTGGCACAAAACAGCAGCATGCGAGCTGACGTGGAGGATGATTAGGGTAATGCAGGTAATGCATGCGGGGAAATGCAGGGTAATGCATTCAACCTGAATGAATACACTTCTGGAAGTCGCTCTGGATGAAAAGCATCTGCTAAATGAATGTAATGTAATGTAGTGTAATGTAATATAATGCAATGCTCAGTCTGACTCACGGATGCTGCACTTCTTCCCTCTCCATCCAGACGCACAGGAACAGATGTTAGGGCCCACACACTTCCCCTTGTTCATGCACATGGGATCACACACACCTGAGGGACACATCCAACACATTTACAGCTGTAAAATCTTTATAAAAATTTACTTCCCATTATAAAACGTATTTAATATACAAAATAAGTTATTACAGCAAATACTGAGTTAAAGAGTCCAAACAGCAGATACAGCTGCCTGAAAGAGGACTTCCCTCAGGGGTAGTCACTCTTTTGCAGCAGGACTCTCTACAGTGGTATTCTATGCAGGGTGGTATACAGGGTACTCACTCTTTTGGCATCTCTTTCCAGTGTAGCCTTCAGGACAGGAGCACACATTGTTCCTCATGCACTGACCACCATTTTTACAAGGCGGACTACACACAGCTGGAGCACAAATGCAACATGTTCATTGCACTCAGTTACACATCAACACACAGCACACAACCTTCATTGTCTGAAAGACTAGATAACTATACTGAGACACACTTTCAAATACACAGTACAACCCTGTGACATCTGACCATGTGCTCACACAACTCAGAAATACAACTACAGACTGCATATATGCAACACTGGACATCTGTTCTATTCACTATGGGAGTATCATCAACATATACTGTGGTTTACGACAATATTACCTCTTCTATATCATCAGTTTGACATGTAAGTACTCAGAATGTACACATATAGTTCTTTTTTACTTATGATTAGAAATGGCACACCATTTGACTTTAAACTATAACCACAACATGAATATAAACATGCTGTGACACAGTCCTGAAAGAGACACACTCCTACCGATCTGGCACTGAGCTCCATAAAATCCGCTGGGACAAACACAGACATTGGGTTTTATGCAGGTCCCACCATTCAGGCATACTGGCTTACAGACAGCTGGCGATGAGAGAATGTGTAGAACAGCATGTGAAATCCCTGGTGCTACATGTCGGAAAGAGTTTTATGGACAGTGACTGGAGGTGCTTACCTGAGCTGCATGTAGGCCCATACCAGCCTGGCCGACACTTACACACATCGGGAGACACACACTCCCCACCATTTTCACAGTGTCTGTTACACACCACTGTAGAGACACAAATTCACAGTTATGCACCATTGCAAAGAAAAAATGTGCACACAACCACAGCTACATACTACTTTGTTGGAATAAACCCTTATACTTGCACTATTCTACATGACTATAGAGACATTTGCATATAGGTAGCACATATAAAATTTACTTCAATTTAATTTCATTCATTTATCTATTATTATTATTTAACAAATTTGAGTGGATTAAATTCATCCTTACTTGTTTGACATCTGGGTCCCACATAGCCATAGGGGCAGGTGCAGAGGTTTCTGGCCAGACATGTTCCCCCGTGCTCACAGGGAGGCTCACAGATAGCTGAGAAGAGGAAACGTAACACATCAAACTCTGTACAGTCAGGTGCGTTTTCTAAAATCACTCACAATGATCACAAACACTCAGCAGTGTTTTCACAGTATTATTCACAGATTTGTTCTGTGTTTCTCCGATCTGGTGGCCTGCAACAATGCAGGAATGGACCTTACAGAGAACAAGCTATCTTGGTTTTATCTCTGACAATAACTGCCTACCTGCTATTGATCAGCTAGCAATCAATATTGTTTGCACGTCGGATAAAGACTGTTTGAGAAACTGGCTGACAGACTGAGGGCAGGGGTGTCAGTGTGTTTACCTTCCTCGCAGGTGGGCCCGCTGTACCCCAGGGCACAGGCACACGTGTTCGGCTTCACGCACTTCCCTCTGTTCTTGCAGTCAGGCCTGCACACAGCTGTGTGGGGGGGACAGTGTGGTCAGGGTGTGTTTTTTATACAGCAACAGGACCAGGCTGGAAGTGGCTGACTGAGGAACCAGAGAGCCAAAACTCAGAAACACACAGCTCAGGTCTTGTTGTGGACACAGCCCAAACTCACACCTTTAGCGTCCTATACTGCAGAGAACCAGCTTGCACACATCACACACATTGTGGAACAAGGTACTTCATGTCAACTTTCAATAAAAACATTTGAAATGTTTTATGTTTAAAATGCAAAGATATTTACATTATACAAATTTAAGAAGGTATTAGGTCATCTGCCAAAGTAACCTGAATGGATACACGTTCTACTGTGCTGGAAGTCACTCTGGATAAGACCGTCTGCTAAACGCATGAAATGTAATGTAAAGTGAAATGTAACATGTGATTAGTCTTATTGATGTGATAGCAGCAGGCTCTGTACCTGGACTGGAAGAACTATGACCTCATCACAAGAACTATGACCTCATCACATGTCTATCTCTGACTGACCTATGTGGCAGCTGTATCCGGTGTATCCCTCCTTGCAGGTGCAGGTATTGGGCTGAGAGCACTCCATGTTCCGTCCGCATGGGTACCGGCACACGGCTGTAGCATAACAAGAATACCCAAGGCATATGCTTATACGCTCTTCAAAAAGACTCCTCCAAACTGTATTTGTTTGTTGCCATTTAATTATTATTAAAACTGTTATCATTTTAAATTATGAATGAATAACAAATGCAAGATACAGAAGTTATCCTTGATAAGATTCAATAATGTAATGTAATAATGTTAAGTCATGCAATCTGTTCGAATGGCTGACAGTGGTATAGTATGGAATTGTTGATACATAATGATAATAATACTAACTAAACAATAGTATTGCTGGATATAAAAAACAAGATAAAGGAGAGGAAGTGGAGGAGGGTGACCTTTGCAGTTGACTCCGTCTCCAGTGTATCCGTAAGGACAGCGTCCGCACTTGAAGGAGCCCGTTTCGGTGGGTTCACAGGGCACACCGGGGAAGCAGGGAGAGTCACTGCATGTCACTGTGGGGCGCAAGAGACCCGTCTGTTCCAGGTCGGCCTGTCCAGGCTGAGCCCTGTCTCTGCCAGGCACACCCCTGTGAACTGTGGGAGTTTCAGCTCTGGGGACACTCCTGTCCTGTGTCTGTGTACCTGAGGGAGTCTTCCTGTCGGTCGGCGACACTCGCCTGCTGCCTGAGACGGGGCCTTCTGAGGGCCTCCTGGGCTGGGAGCTAGAGGTGGATGTAGAGGAAGGGACCAGGGGGGTATGCTGGGAGCTGCCGGGAGAGACTGCTCTCTCCGCACTGGAGTTGATGTCAGGAGCCTGGGGACTTCCTTCACCGGGGCTGGTGACAGGTCTCTGCCCTGTAAAACACTGGAAGTTAGAGGACAAACCTTAAAAATGAAGGCAAATAAGCACTTAAAAGGCTAATGATCCAGTTTCAAAATATTATATATCAAGGACCGTGATTCAGAGATTACTGGTATCTGTGATCGGGCTATAAGACAGTCCTTATGCAAGTTAGATGGTAAGGAAGCACTTTTGTAGCAGACGTACCTCTGGTACAGGTGTGACCATTGCCATGCAGCCCAGGAGGACAGGGCCCGCAGGTGTACCCGGCAGACAGATGCGGGCTCTCAAAGCACTGCACACCTGGGAAGCAAGGGCGCCTTGAGCAGGGGTTCAGGATCACTGCGGACACACCGAAAAACAAAAAATTAACGCAGAATTGGAAAATGAAGCTGAAATTGTGAGGAACAGGGAATGCATTACCAAGATAGGATCTGATAACATCAAATTCTATTCGATTTTGATGGTGCCACCCAAATATAACATGTAACATGACTCACCAGGACCAGTCCTGGGTCTGAGAGATCCCTGGTTCCTCCCAGCAGATGGGCTTACCCCAGGGGTTATTTCATGCCCATAGTCATCACCTTCTTTACCTTCAAAGGAACAAGATTGATGCTTATTTGTAGTTCTTTAAATCTTTTTTGACAATGAGAGTCATGTAATCAAAGTAGCAGCCTGCTAAAGGCTAAACCCACGTCTGCAGTTCCTCCCATCCCCGTGGTATCCTGCAGGGCACGATCCGCAGACGAATGATCCCAGAGTGTTGTTGCAGCCAGCTCCAGGGAAACAAGGTGCTGTAGCACATTCGTCAACATCCTCGCCACAGGCTGCACCTGCAGGACATATTTTTACTCTATTACTGGGTGTAAACTCTGGCTCACAAGAAACATTCTTGACCCTATCTTGACCTTACTACACTAAAACGTGTTTCAGTCCTTTCCCAATCAATTACCTTAGTCTTATAAGAAGCAAAACAGAAATACACACATAAGCACACATATATAAATACCTATGGTGAGTAAAAAAATACCTGCATATTTTCCCCCTACTGAATCATGAAGTCATATTTGCTGTATTGGTGCTGTTTGTCATAAACACTCTCACCATCATCATTATCACCATCAGTGGTTTTTACTAACCTGTCAGACCAGGTGGACAGATGCAGGAGTAAGAGTTAAGTCCATCCACACACTTCCCCAAGTGACAAGGGCTGGATCTGCAGTCATCAGTGTCAACATCACATCTGTCCCCCTCAAACCCTGGAGGGCAGACACACAGGTACTCTCCGCTCCCAGGGGGATATTTAATATCCGTGACACAGGAAGCTCCGTTCAGACAGTCGCAGGGTCGCACTGTAATCTGGAAAAGACAAAGAGGGATCGCTGTCAGCTATAAAGTCTTTGTGTGCTCTTGGGTGAGAGGAGGTTTCAAATTCAGAGCTCCCCCTTGTGGCTGACATCTGTCAGAGAAGTCACATGTGTGCAACAAATTCATTCAACTAGTAAATACATAGCATACCTGAATTTCAGACTGTGTACAAAGACTGTACTAAACAAATAAAAATTTGTTTGACTAAAATGACATCATCTGTTTTATTCCAAAAAATCTATTCCATAGTGTGACAATAAGGGCATTCCTCTGAATGCACAAAGAGCAATTAGAAATGATACAAATTTCATCATTTGACGAGCCATATGAAATCCATGCATTTAAACCCAGCAAGGATGCTAGCCTTGAACTATGCAGTAGCAGAAATATCAAATCATACATAAAATGAATTTGTACATAAAATCTTTGGTGGATTTGATGAAGCAGCCATATAGCCAGTAGTGACCACCTTATTCACCTACTGGCCAACCACTGCAGTAACAAGTGAAAGGCCAGCAAAGGAAACTGCTGAACAGTGATTTTTGTTTAGTGTATGTATAACAGTGTTGCATGCCGGGGAGGTAATGAGCCTTACCAAATTGTTTACAAAAAATAAAAGTGCTTTGTGCAATAACAGTGTATCTAGTATACCATGTAAACCCATACCACATCCATGCAACCACATATGTATTATTTACATGCAACACAGGGATAAACCTATGTTTGTAGATTGAGTGAGCTTTGCAGAGAATTCTGCTCAGTTCGTTGTTTTCACTGTACCTCTACAAAAGCCCTGGTTTCAGCGCTGCAGTCATCCGTCACAGCGAACTCGAAGGTCTGTGGTGAAGTGGATGTGACCTTCCAGATCAGCAGCCCAGCAGGGGAAAGAACGGCGTCCCTTGGCCCAGATTCCAGAGTAAAGAGAACTGCTGAGCCCTCTGGGTCTGATGCCAGGAACTGGTACACAAAATTCTCCCCGTGGAAGGTCTGCAGCCTGGTCTGGAGTGGCTGGAACACTGGTGGCTCGTTTTCTTGGGGAAAAGCACCATAGGAAGGAATGAGTGAAGAACACAATTTCTACACATACATCAAGGGCTTGCCTGTTTAATTACTGTCACCTGGGTTCGGTCTAAACCCCGAAGTTATTTCAAGGGAAAATTTGAAAAAATAACAAACATATTTCTCTGGTACTAGATTACAATATTATTATTTTTTTTCCAAAAATGGACTGAATCCAGAGGTCACTGTACAGTAATGTTGTGCTGGAATAATCATTGAGTCATTTCTTCTCTTATGGGAATAACCAGACTGCTCAGACAACATCCAGGCGTGTAACTTCAGTTACAAGACTAGCGTTCCTAAAGACACCTTGACATCAGATTCCGAACATACATTCATGGTATATTCCAAATATATTCCACAAAACATGCAGCCATATATTAGGATTGATACTGAATATACATGTCAGATCATTTTCTGGTTACTGTCAGATGATATGGGCAAGGACCAGTATTTCTAGGTTGTGTAGCATTGTAGCAGAATGGAAATTTCCATAAGTAGCCACAATGGCGCAATATGACAAAGGCAGAAACCAGCGACCCTCACAGTCATGCACATACTGACTGCAATATTCAACCTTTTATGTGAAAATACTCTGATTGCCCACGCCTGGATAAACCTGGATACATATGGAAATAGGGCTTTAACTACAGAATTTTAAAATATTGGACAGAAATACTGATGTACTCTCAGTGATTGACCACGTGAACTTGGAAGACTCTGGGCGGCACGTCAAGCAAGGGCTGCTGGGATTGAGGTCTCCTTCTCCATAGCAGAGGCCATCAATGTTACATGTTTTTTCCTGAAGAGCAACACAGCACGGAGGGTGTGTGAATATTTGCACATTTCTTTATACAGTTATGCAGGCTGCCTACTCTGAAGCAGGTATCATGGGATACATCTGTCACTCACTAACGCTAATATCAGTTTGTACACAAAATTTCTTTTTCTTATGCATACCCAAGGATGCTGCATATCACCAACAAATGAATCATGTCATGCAATATTGTGTTCATGTTAGCTAACACAACAGAAAAATATGTGGTCAAATGCAATCCATGAGTTACGATTTCTGGGGCATTTTTCACTGTGTCTATGGCTACATATGCTCATTAGTTAGTTTATTTTATTTTGATTGAATAATCATTGGAATTTCATAATCCAGCATTTTTGATTCTTCGCAAAGAAAAAAATCTTTCACATCATTTATAACTACCAGGAGTTAATGAAAACATCCGAGAAGCTTTTTGGCTATGAGAACTTTTAAGAGTTAAAACAAAAAAATGTAAATCCCCCTCCCCCCTCTCTAAACATCAGCAGGCAGAAAAGTCTTTTCTTTGTTGTGCTAGAAAACACAGCAGGGAGTCTCAATATGGTAACTGTATGTGTAGTTTAGACTAAAACACAAAATTGCTTCCTGTATTTGAGAAAAAGTGAGACATATTAATGGTGGGAGGGAGAAAAAGAACAGCTGGGAGAACAGATTTAAGTTCCAAACCCTCGCCTTACCTACAAAATGCGTGCAACTGTTCTGCCAACTACTACATTGATTAAAAGGACTTCAAGCATGTTGCCAACTCCGATACTCTGTGTTAAAGTTTGTTTGCGTGGACAATGCACTGTTGACATTAAATCTGATGGCATTTCAAATTAAACTGTTCTGAGGAAGGCAAGTTGGAACTGTTATCTCCAACACAGCAGCTTGGCAAGCTGTCAAACACCTAAAAAGGTCCAGTCCCAGACCTGGTAAAGTAAGTGCATCAAGGAACTGCAAGGTTTTTGACTCCTTAATGGGCTATTCTCTGAATAGTTATCAAATGTTTACCTTAAAGCTACCTTTTCATGTGCATCTTATTATCTTGTGAAATAAATATATTCTTTTTTCAGAAAGATACCATCAATATGTGATCATGAATCATAGGTGAATATAGGCTAGACATACAATGAACAACAATGCCAATAGACCTCAAAAGCTATTTATGAATGCTTGGTTCATCAAACGCTTCCCCAAACCACAGCAGGTAATATCCAATAAGGAAATTCTGTCCACCAGCATATATATAGATAGTACTTATACCTGTACATGATGCTGCCATACATTACCTCCATATAATCGAGAGCAGATGTGTGGTACACACCTTCAGAGTACAGAGGCCCTCGGTGTGGAGTGTGCAGATCTGACACGCTCCATCGAACAGAGTCAGGATCTTTGCATTACTGAAGCTGTACCCATCATTGGACACCTGCAGGAGTAAATTAACAATCAGGAACCTGCAACACTGTTTCACAAAATGATCATGAATTCATATTTAATGCTATCCATTTCTGTAGATAGAAGTTATTTTACAGTTAGAACAAGTTGCCATGCTGAAACTTGACAACTGAAATGTTCAACAAAAGCTGTCAGAGTAAACAACCCAGCCCTTTCCTCACTATCATACTATGCAGCATTTTTTAAATATGCATCATAACATTCAAAACTCAATTCAAACTCATTGCTCAAGGGTGTTTCACAGCATTCAAACTCACAACTCTCTGGCTAGACATGGACTGTTCTGCACCCGTGTCAAGCTATAGCCTATTCATAATAAACCATACATAAGGCAAACACTCACTTTAATTTGCCATCTGGCGATGGGTTTGTCATCCACCATGTCCAGGTCCAGCCCATCAGTGGACTGACTGCTTTCTATTGGCAGCTGACAGTCCAGGGAGGTGTCACTCAGGAAGGTGGCTGGAATGAACTGCGGGTCCTCCAGCACCCACTCCCCATTGACAAACTGCACACAAAGACAGAAGATAAGGGGCCTGTTATTGGCTTGGATGCCTCTGTTCAATCAAATCACATTGCTCTCGTTTGTGCAGTCAATTGTAATTAATATTCATTTGTAGCCTCAAAGAACAGAGGTGTACCTTCTCCTTCACAACTTCACATTTCAGTTCAAAGGAGTCTTTGAACCCGTGACCAAACACTCGGACGGTGGAGCAGTCATACTGTCGGACGTCACAGAGTCCCTGGTTCTCCAGTTCTGTGATTTCTGGGATCTGATCTTCGTAACAATATCAGAAAGCCAAACAGCATAACAGGATGAGAGCACATCAGGACAATGTTTTTGTTGGTGTTTTTGCTCCTAAAAATTTAAACAGGACATTCTTTGCATCAGACCTGAACATGGGTTGATTTTTTTTGGTGACTGAAGATTTCATTTACATCTGCCTTCAGTCTATCATTAAACAGAAGCTGCTTGAGCCAAACAGCATGGGCATTACATTACCCAGTGTAATACTTACCAGAGAGAATGCTGCAGTCGTATGATCCAAACCCAGGGAAGCAAACACAGCCCCATTCAGCGCACTGTCCATTCCCGCTGCACAGGTTGGGGCACCTGAGGAAGGACAGGATGTCCTGGTGTTGACTACGCTCCCTGTCCTGCACCAGCCTCCTCTCACACTCATTCTCCAGCAGGGGCAGTGCACCCCCCAGCCAGGCCAGATCGTCCTTCAGCTGAAGGTCTGTCATGCACATGTCCACCACACTGTCCAGTGCACTGCCCAGCAGGCGCCCGCATATCACAGCTACACTAGAGTTAGCCACTGTGTGCTGGCAGAGCTGGGAAGCTTGAGTCTCTGTCAAGCCAGAGTCTGTGGGCCAGGATGGCGGGGGTGAGGGCTCTGGTTGGTTGTCCACCACGTGGTCCTCGGCAAAGAAGTATGTGAAGCTCTCGAGGTCGGTCTGACTCAGGCTCTGGAAGGGGAAGTTGGAGACGAACGTGTATTCCTGCCGCCTCCATCTGCTCCGAGCGAGCCGACTCTCATCAGGACTGTGGGAGTGGTCCTCGGGGCCATCATTCACATTCAAGCCCCTGACATGAACAAAGCTGTCCCTGGCTCCTTTGCCCTGGCTGCTCTGGACAGACTGTCCCCTCGGGGTGGCCTTGGCTTGGTGCTTGTCCACCCCTCTGTCAACCTCCACAGAGTTGATGTATTCAGCTGTGACATCCAGAGAGGGTATCACCCCCAGGAGCCTGACATTGTCATGGTGAGAGCAGGAGGTCAGGTGACCAGGGTCCAGATGAGACTGAGGCCTGGCGGATGATTGGCGTGCCTCCCGCTCACAGTTACAGTAGGGCAGGGTGTTTGGGGAGCTCTCATATGCTGGCATGCTGTCAAACAGGCTACTGCCAGGAGGGAGCCTTACAGGGAAGAAACATATGCAAATTAATTAACACTTACAGGGGAAAAACAGCCACACATATGCAGAAGATCAGTTAAGTGCTAAAATAATAAATGAGATAACATGGTAACAAAATGTTTCTTCACTAATTCCCCTTTGTCATAAAAAGGTACTCACATAATGCCCAGTTTTATAAGGTACTTCACCTACATCTCCTAATATTCAGCCAAATAGGTGGATAAAGCCTCAGACTAGGCTCTACGCACTGTTCATGACAGAAGATGAGATGTGACTTTCCAGTAATGTTTCTTACCTCCAAGCTGAAATGAATGATGCTGCATCCTGCACAGTGATGCCGCCCACACTGTGAAAGTCATTTTGGGGGTTCCCATCAAAGGTCCCACACAGGCCCTCCGTATGGCCGAAATCAGAGCTGGGGGCCCTCAGCGTCAAACTCATCCCCCAATCAGCCACATCCGCACGCACGAACGCTCCAGATGAGAACGTGATCTAAAAACGGTGCCAGGCAGAGTCAAAATTAGTGTTCCTTCAAATTCCTTAATGTACAAGGAAGCAGTATAAGTCAGAAATGGGACCAAATCCTCCATTACATTTATCTTGACATAAGTCAGAACTGGGATCAATTCCTCCTTAACAGTATTGTGACCAGTTTGTTTATAAGTTAATGTCAGAGAGAATTGGGACAAATTCCTCCTTAAAATTACTCTAAACATACTAGAAATTTGGGAAACCCCAGCTCTGGATTTGGCCCACACTCTGGTGAAAGGCCAAAACCGCGTGAAATAGAGTGTTTGGCACAGTCTGTATTTATAAAAATTATGAGTGTCCTCCGATGAATGAATCACAGCCAGATATGAGGTCCAGGGTTCTGCATAGAGAGACATAAACCTGCGCCTGAAGCAAATGTCCTGTGATTACCGATTACCTGATTAGAGGAATTCTATTTACCCTGATAGAATTCATACCTGACATGACGTATCTTTCACTACTTTGATTGTATTCAGCTCCTGAGTAAAACCAAAAGGAAGGTGACAAAAGTAACTAACCTTGTTAGATGTCATTCTATGTCTTCTTGTCTGTTTTGGTGGGATGTGGATACTAAGAGTCACCATGAATTATACAAATGTCTCTTGCTTAATCACAGTATTTGCAACACTGGTATAATATTTTCTACTCACAGTCACTTTCCTGCCCTGGTAGGACTCTGTGATGCGAATGCTGCTTCGTACAGTGTCTCTGTTCTTCACAGAGAGGTGTGGCCTTGTACTCTGCTGCTCTCCATTACACATGTCGAAGGCAATGATATCACCCCTGTCCCGGGCCACAAAGCCACATGCACAGGATGATGGGAAATGTAGGCTGCCGCACTCCCACTGGCGAACATGGACTTCAAACTCCCACATCATGCTCTTGTAGAGCACAAAGGTGCCTGTTTTGTAATTATCATACTTCCTGTTCAAGTCAAACCAACATTCATGTAAGTCTTACAAAAATCAGTGAAATTAAAAATTAATTGGTTAAGAGCAAATAATTTAATCAAAAACATGTAAAATACATTAGTGCATCAAATACATGAGAGTCACATGTGATTATACATGTTTGTAGTACCTGCCATCGAACGTTATAACATGAGGGTCAGTAAAAGAGTAGCAGTAGGCGAATGGAACATCCTTTACACGGATCTAAAATAACAAATAAAAAAAGGTCAAGCTGCAATTTACACTGTATTTACACTTGTACAGTACATATATTTCTGCATGTGTCTGTGCATGCATATATGTATGTGGTCACATATATGACTCATAGAGAAATACATACAACTTCACAAGAATTAGGCTTCACGAAGTTGAGGATTTATTAAGTACTAATGTATGGTCTCATGACTGTGTTTAACTGCTCATGTTGACTCAATCACTGTGACTGATCGCTCTCCTACCTGAACGCTCTGAGGTGTGTAACCACTCCACAGGAAGTTCTTACTGACAATGGGTTTGACCCAGATCTCAGTGGTCCTGTCCCCATCTTGGACGAAGTCTATCACAGCGGTGAAGTAGACTGTCGCTGAGCTGCAACTCCCATTCCCACAAAGTGATCGTGAGAGCTCTACCTGACATGCAGAAAGCGCCAGGTTTGGGCCCAAGTGATCCTCTCCTGAGTGGATTGAGATGAGGATCTGACATAGTCACTGTTTCTCAAAACAAGTCTTCCTAATTCAATAATGGGTCCTTATCTGGACACTGGATCAAATCAGCTTCTTTGCAGTTGCTTATCCAAACATAATGTACATGAAACCCAAAACCTTTCTGGGCCTTGAAGACCCTGGTTTCTCCGCTTTGATGTAAGGTGTGGATTACTTCATGGATTAGCCTTTACCTTGATTGCTCATACTCAGGTGTAAAGTGAGAGAGCATTCTTCTGTGAGTGGGTCGTCCGAAGAGCAGGGGAGAGGAACTGTGCTCTCTATGGCCAATTTGTACTCGCGCCCATCCTCCGAGACAGATGCCACCTCTGGACTCAGCTAGAAAGCCAACACCCATGCATTCATCACTAACGACCAACCAATCAGGAAAAACAGAAACAATCTTTACAAAAGCTGAGCATTGAGCATTATAATATATACATACACACACGTATAGTGCTTGTGTGTCATACCCTGATCCCCGCAAAGAACTCCTTGCTTTCTACAGGTGTCCCTCGGATATGTGGCGAGTCAAGAAAAAAGCTGGAGCAACTGCAGTAAATCTGTTGGTGAAGAGAGGTTATCCTAACTGTTAAACAGCAAAGTGATGACACAAGTGCAACAGCAAAAATGGATTGTTTTGTTCAGGGAACATTAAAGAAACAATACGTGTGTGTACAGCACTTTCTGAGATACCTTATCCCCTAGTCGCAGGTTTATTCCATCCAGCTCAATGAATGAGAAGGTCTGTATGGTTGTCTCTTCTTTCAGCTCCTCTTTTTGCCCATCGGGAGAGAGACGGGACCATGCCACAATATACCCTAAAGAGCTGTTTGTGCTCTGTCCCCCGAAATTGCACTTCAGGTAGATGCTCTGGCCTGATGTTTCTGCCACAATCTCCAGATGAGACGGTGAAGGAGGATGTTTAGCTGGCACATACAAAGAAAGAGTACTGACATTTTATATAAAATATTAAACAGCAACAAAGTGGTATTGCATTGCGAAGTGTTACAGACATCAGTGGGGCAGAGGGCTTTTGGCTGGTTCTCACACTCGCTTAGGGTGGGTTTAGTATTGAGGGCAGGGGGGAGCCCCTTGCCCCTGTTCAGTGTGTAGTAAAACTGGCTGCTGAATAAATAATGAGCCAGCAGGAGGAGGATGCCATAGACAGGAGTGAGGATGCAGGAGACACATGGAAAGCTAATCAAGAGGATCAGGAAGAGGTGGATTCCAGAAACATGGCAACCTTAATTATGCTGGTATCTCGATGAAAGCTGGTCTGCATCCTCTTGCAACATGCAGAGGGGCTTTTGTTAACCTCACCTCTACAAATTCCACCAATGTCCATCTCTTCAGGGCCACAGACAGCTGCCTTTGACTCTGACATAACTGTTAAAAAGAAAACACAATGCAAATAAGAATTCATCACACCAGAACTCCATGTACTACCTTCAGCTTGCACTGTAAAAGGCAATGGTAAAAGGCTCGAATTGGTTGATTACCCTGAGCACTGAAAGTACTATTGAGAGGGGTAGCTAGTCACACAGCTAACTAGCACACACATTCTTGATATCATCTGATGAATAGGGTAATGTCACCACTGTAGGAAGCTACTTCAGCAGAGTAACATGCTGATGTGTGTCCTAACCTTTCTGCACTGTTTGCAAGGAAAACAAAGACTGAAGTTCTGTTGATGGTTTTGTATTTGGTATTTACAAAAATAATAACATTAGCTAGTTCGCTGCAAAATTTTAATGAATACAAAATGAGTGTTGAACGTACAGTAAAACACTCAGCTAGCCTACAACTCTCGGACACAAAACAATAAGTTATGATATCAAGATGATATCAATGTAAACCCAGAAAAACATACATTGTCAGCAAAGGGTGTTGTCTTTTGGAATGTCCAAACAAACAAATAAAAAGCAAAATATATGATTAAACTACTCACTAATCAACAAAGTTTTTGATTGTGTGACAGCTCTTGCATTTACCTATAAACCCCTGCAGGACATCTCTTACCCTGTGCACAGTAGCCCATGCACCCCTGTGTTGGCTGCAGCAGGTACACATAGAAGTCCCCACAGTTCCGCACAGTGACAGGGATGCGAAACAGACAGCAGTCCTTATTGCTGCTGAAGAAGAACTGCCAGGTCGCACAAGCAGTGAGCTGCTTCACCTCCAGGGGGCGTGGCAAGGTTTCCCCCTCCCCAAGAGAGAGCCACACAGGGGCCTGTGTCCCGCAGTGATTTACCTGCACAGCCGTACACATTGTTATGGCAGTTTCAAGACCCACAGACTACTACAGACCTAAATTCTTAAGAGACATACTAGCTAATGTAGTTACCTGAATGCACATTAATGAAGGACTCAGGCCCTCTGAACAAACTAAGCCTCATTATTTGTATGGCAATCATCTTCAAAAAAATTCTCTTCAATGTGTTTTAATCAAATGCATATTTCTACTTTGCCAGCTGCTCTTTGTCTGGAGTGCCTCCACTCGCTCTTTTGTCAGCATGTCACCTAAATATTCTTGCTCTAATGATATAAATAAATGCACCCTGAGTGAATCACAGAGAACCACTGGCAGGAAAAGGAGGAGCTGACATTTAAAATGGAGCCATTTAGAGCTTTAACAGCAGGCTACGATCTCCAGCTGAAAGGAAATGAGAAACACTCCATCTCCGATGTCCATTGGAACTCCGCTACCGTTTATGTGGATTCTACCTTCTCAACCAGAACAAAGGTCCAATGTTCACTTCAAAGAGCTCAGCCTGGAATGTTAGTAACATATATACTGCAACGGATATGCAAGAATGTACTTAAAATAAAAAGTACTTTTTATATGCTCATTTTTATTTATATAAAAAACAATTTATGTATCTGTAGGCTAATCTCAGTCATAATCAGAACAACCCAGTTATGATCAAAATCAACATTAAAATCAACATGAATGAACACAATACAGCCCATGTAAAGTAAATGGGTATAAAAAGGAAAGGCTAGCATGCATTAAAGTAGCTGTACTGTGTACTGCAGAGTAGTACTGTACGGTGTATTTCAAACCATTGTACCCGTCCTGATTTTCTCCTTGAGGACAGGTTAAAGCTTCTCTTAGATCCCCATACATTACACCTGCCAGTCAGTGAACAGGAAGAGGAATGGAATGGTAAGGATATACCTCCACACATTCAGTTGGCATCCTGGCAGGTTTGCCAAAGATATGGAACTGATACCAGCCAGGAGCGAGGGAGTGGTCACAGATGAAGTCCTGTAGGGCTGAGTGCTGCAGCTGCTGAGAGCTGAAGCTAACACTCCGATAGGGGTTCTGGAGCAGTGTGTGTCCCCCTGGAGTACACTCGGGGGGCACCCCTGAAAACGCACAGAAACACACAGAAACATCAGACATAGAATGAAAGCATAGCTGGACACATAAACACAACACACTCCACACAGCAAAAAAAAAAAAGAAAGAATATTTATTCATGATATGAGCTAAAGAACAGTATGTGCCCTGAATCAAAAAAAGCATTCAATCACAATAACTATCTGAAAAAAGGCTATGCCTTCGTAGGGGGAAACTCAACGAACTGTTCTGCCAACATAAAACATGTAAGGAAAATACATAACTGTATTAAATTTGACACATCCTCAGCTGAATTTAAAAAAAAATAAAGGAGATCACTCAAACAGAGCAACAGAACTTTATTTGTAATCGTTTCATGAATTATACATTTCTTCAGGCATTATTACACATTTTTACCACCCCCCTTCCACATTTGATAATATCTTTATTCCTCATTCCATTTGGGACAGCCTCATTACAGCCACAAAACATGTACAAGACAGATCTGATTAAATCACACAAAAAACAGGAGATTTCACACATGGTTAAACATTCAGTTTAAAATGTGCTCTTTCAGAATCATTGTGGATGAATTCTTTTTGCTAGATTTGGTAGCTTTTTGGTCCCTTATTTTATGATCTTTTCCAAATGTAATCTATTCAAATATTTCCCAACAAACTAGAATTTCAGTCTAATGTCAGTCTAAGCTGAGCTCAACATTACATATAATATTCACAATTACATTAAAAGTCAGCAGTGTAGCATTGTGGTAAGGAGCAGGGCTCATAACCGAAAGGTTGCTGGTTTGATTCCCCGCTTGGCCACTGCTGCTGTACCCTTGGGCAAGGTACTTAACCCAGAAATATCCAATTGTATAAATAGACAACATGTAAAAACTGTAACCTGTGTAAGTCCCTCTGGTCTGCTAAATGACAATAATGTAATGTAATAAGTCCCGTGACTCCTGTGGCAATGAGATGAAGGGGTTAAATCCCAAGACCTTTCATGGCATATAATTAGATTTTCAAAAAAAAATTGTTCACAATGAATTTTACAGTATTTTATACAAATACTATGGCAGTCTTTCAGGAGAGTTATTGGCAGGATACAGTGCCACATTAAATCTTCGCAGAGTTTCTAAATTCCCATACAGACAGCCAACCAATGAGTGGGTCCCCCAAGCAGTTGGCCCAAGATTCAGTATCCTGATGTTTACCATTAGTCATCTAGTTTCTCTTTGGTAGAAAGAGGATAGCAAAAACGTGAAGAGGGAGGCCCAAAAGGTAGGGGTCTGAGCCACACTTGCTAGCTAACAAACAGGAGTTTATACTGGAGAGGACCCTGGACAGGGTAACCCAGAATCAGAAGAGCAACAAACTCATAACTCATTAGCACCATTTGGAATAAATGGTCTGCACAGTCAGACTCACAGGACTGTGAGGGTGCAGGGAAAATTTAAGCACATGGAGTCCAGTTTCAAAACATGGCCTATCCAGAAATCATGAGGAACCAAGCCATTGCCAAAGGTAATAACCACAATTATTAATGTATTTCAAAGGCCAGCAAAATGATTCTGTTTCAGTGAATGTTAATGGCCATGTGGTGTGTGAAGTGGTTCCTCAGGAGAGGAAAGGTTATTATCTGGAATTTCCTATTTAATGCCATGGAACATGAAGTCAAGGCATTACATACACTTGTAATTAAGAGGTTTTGTCCAATTCACCATATGATGAAAATAGTGTGTTTATGAAATTTACAAAAATGCTCCCATTAACTGTTTTAACATATCATCCTGATTTACAACATATATTTTGCCTGACCTCTGGAGAAGTCTGAAGTCATTCAGGTTATCTTGCATTTGAACTTCACATTGTCATTGCCAATTCTTGCTTGTGTGTGTGCATAAAACTAAATACATCCAAGAAAATAACAGACTATTTATTGTGTTCTCTGTATTTCAGTTTGTTGTTTTAATTCAGTGAACCCTTGAGAAGGAGTTTAAGTCAATTTATTTAATCAAATAATCCTTTGTATTTGCACTGTATCTCTCACCCTATAAACAATTACCAGTCCATATACAATGATTTACATCTTGCTGTTCTTTGTGTCCTGTCTTTCTAGAACTATCATAGAGAGTGTGTTACAATACAGACTATGCACACTTTACTTTACATCTTAAGTGAATGTACATATGTATATATACACATGTACATTACAGTAGATTGGACCATTCACCAGAACATTTCTCAAGCCCGACAGGCCCTATTGTACCTTGTCTTTCAGTCTTTTAGTTTCACTCATAAGGTGTCTACCACCATATAATATGTACACTTACATTAAGTGAAGACAAAAAGGTGACGCAACTAATGAGATTAATTTATCTAGGAGCTGCACCCTTGCATGACTGGCATAATTGAAAAGATACTTCATTTTAATGGCAGCTGTTGCACAAGGAGGCATTGCATGAAAGACTTAAACCCACCAACTGCTGTCACCACCTCTAGTGATAGTCAAGTAAGTGTGCCTTCAGCATTAAGAAGAGATTCAGTAGAATATCAGTATGGCTGGACATTCCCCAGTATTCTTATTCAGGTATCCAAACCACACATGTAAAAAAGACTCTGCCACTCACTGTGCGCATAACTTCAAAGACTGGGACACCACTAGAAATAACAGACACAGTACTACACAACACATTCTGTGGCCATAGTGAGCAGCAATGTGCATGGGCCTGCTGGTTGCTGGTCCCTCAGACCTACACTGTTTTGCCCATCTTCCTTTGGATGAAGGAAGATAATGACGAGTTTGGCCTTGGATGTGAATGGCTTTTTCAAATTAAATTAGTCTAATTATAACACAGGAAAGGCAATGTTCAAAATTGTAAATTTAGTAGATAAAATACAATTTCACCACAAGAGAGGTGTTTGAAAGCTATAGCATGAAGAAAGATCTGTTTGTAATTGCAGACTTCTCTTATTTCATTAATTTATTTGAGATAATTCATTGTGTATCACTCCCTCATGGAGCTTCAGAAAAGGGAGTGATACACAATGAAACTTTGAATCAACTGTGGCATCCTTTTGCGCCTACCCAAACTGCGTTGCAGCCACGAGTTTGAGCACATTGTAGACAGGCACTGGCAAAATGTCTTTCCACCACATAGTAAATAACTGAAACCTCAGGGGAAGGCCGGGCAGCATTTTATGAGTGGGGTTAATTAACACAAGGTAACATGCCTTCCTTTTCACAGGAGCTTAGGTTACACAAGCATTACCGCGTGCATGTGGCTGAACACCAGTTCCATCGTCTCCCCCATACCTGTAGAACAAACGAACTGTGCTCAAGGTGCGCTGGACCGCTGACACTGAAAAGCGTCGATTCCAAAGGCTTAAACAGAGGCACTCGTTCGTTCTGGCCGAAAACTTGTGCTTCTGGCCGAAAACTAATGAAATTCTTCATTACATCACTACATTAAAAGTCTTCAAAGGCCCAAAAAAGTCTTGGACGGTCAAATAAATTACGGGACATTGCTAACATTTGAAAGAATGTTAAGTGTGGCAGAAAAAAGCGGAACGTTTTCTTTGCGTAAATACTTCTGTATGAGTGTCTTGTAGGTAAATCTCACGTCACTACCTGCATTGTCCAAATGTATAGGTCCGCATCTGAACGGACTGAGTTCTGAGAAATAACGCTATCTACATTTTGCTAGTGAAGAGCAAAGTGTTAACATACAATATAATATAAATGGGCAGAGTCTAAATATAGCAAAACTACTTGTAAGATGTGCAATAAATACATGAAAGAATGTAAATATGTGTACTTACCAATTTGACAATAAACACCGGGCAAGAGGACGGTGACAAGGCGCACAAGGTAGCGTACCATTGGAGCTTCCAGCCCCATGGTCTTGCTCATGCAGGACGTTCAGTAAATTACTAGATCTGAAGCGAAAGCCCCCTCTTATATTGAATGGTCATGCAAGCACCCTGTGTTTCCTCAGGTTAAGGAATTACTTCGTACGGAACTCCATTTCATGACGAAATTGCGATAAAAATCACTGAGACGGTGGTTTCCAAATTTCGTTACTGTTGCCTCAGCTGTCTGTGCCGAGACAAACCCATCAACAGCGCTCCAAGCTGTGGTGCGTAACCACAGATTCCACAACCGCATCACAACAGAAGGGGCGTTCTTTAAACGATGCATGAGTCCAAAATGAATATCCGTATAACTTAATGTTAGCATTTTTAAAAAGTTGAGGATGTTAATCAGATGTGCACGACAGGAATTTAGGAAGTTTGGTTCACTGCGCAATAGCTTTGCACAACACATTGATAATTAATGCATAAAAATAAATATAATTAATAGGCCTACATCATGGCGTGTGGTAGGTAATATATTGAATCGTATTATATTATAGAGTAATAACAATTATATTTTATGTTACAGCTTCTGTTGTCATGAGAATGATCCCACGGCTCCTCCCACTTCGCCAACATCCAAACAGGACATATAGTTTCAATCTTACGTCTTATAAATTTGTAATAAAATGAAAAATATACCGTCTAATTTGCAACAAATAGCTATTTAACGAGCATAACGTAATGGAGTACACTATAGTTTGTTGTCTTTAGGTAGGATACGGAAGTGTATTTGCCTGCATGACTGTTTTGACAAATACAAATTAAAACTTAGAACTCTATTCCCTAAAGGGTGGTAGTTTCTAGAACATTCTGCCGTCATCATAAGCAAGTTTTCAATTAGAAAGATTTACAAAATAGTTTTTTCTGACTAATGTCTCACTCAAAACAATTAGTGCTTGAGCCATGTCACAAAGCATTGGCGGTAATTTGCCTTGTAATTATCTCCAGAAAGCTATAATTAGGCACATTCCATACATCTACGTCCAAAGCTGTAAGGCAGGATTTGATTCACAAAACAATTTGTGAAAGGCTTCATATCGTTTTATTTTAGCAAAATAACATTTTTTGGAAGACACCATTATTTGCATATAGTTCCTGTGACATTTACAAGGAAAATAGTTTGAATTCAGAAATTTCAGAGGTATTAAGGGCATTTGTACTCTGGAAGTCTGAGAGGATTTCACTAGTCACCATTCTCCTAAACAGGAAACCAGATGTCCGAATCTTTTGGAAAGCCTTATACTTCCAAAGAATTTGAACTAACAAAACCAAGACAATAACCCCAAAACTGCAGTAACCCTTTATTTTATTTAGTCAAAGACAGATTTGAGGAAGTTAACCTGCCAGTTAAAAGAGCTCCCTTTTTACTGTTTACCTATGAATGGGACCTAGTGTTTGTGGAGCTGAGTGAACAAGACAAATCAGTTTAATTTAGTTTAAACAGTTCACTTTGGAAGATGACAACATTATCAATCATTGATGATGTACTCTTGGCTGAACTTTGTGCCTTAATTCACAATGTCCAGAGGTTCCCAGCCACGGAAAGAGCCGTACACAATCTGTCAAGGATGTCTGTATGACTTTAAAGAGGAGTTTGATTGCCAGAAACCATCTGTTGCATATTGTTAATTAAGGCTGCTCCAGCCTGCCCAAAGATGTGAAAATCGTTTGCTGTATAAAAATGAACCATCTGCTGTTTGCACTAATTGGAACCCAGAAATGTCAACATGATAAAAAAAAATGCGTGTGAGGGCTGAACTAGCCTATGCAAGTAAAGACCTTACTGATATCACTGTTGGGCCATAGCATATAACAAATAATGCTGCAATGCACATAAAATGCATATGAGCATCTACAAACATCCTGCCAATTATTGGAAACATTGCTCCTATAAAGGAAACCGTTACAGGCTGTTCTGGCTTTGTACCAATACATATTAGAATTCAGTAGAATTCATTTTAGTTTCAGCAACAGAATACAGTGGGATCAGCCAGGTGGAATGAAAAAATATCTTTAAAAATATCTGATGTGAGAACAGAGGTTCTAGAGAGTTCTAGTTCCACAGTGAGAGTAAGGACATCTAGAACACTGGAGTGGCTCAGAGAACATTCCAGTTTCACAGCAGGACAACAAGGGTGTAGCAAAGACTGCATGTCATTGGGGAGACTATTCACTCTCTGGTTGCTATTAATATTATTGAATTGTAGAGGTTTCAGTGATTGGACTGTCAAGGCAACAATGCAGGAAACGTTAATGTAAAGCACTAAGTCTTCAATGTAAGCCACAGAGCCTGCCATCTTGCTGCTGACACAGTATGTTTCCTTTTGTGTCTCACACAAGTTGTAAAATGGGTTGTAATCTGTATCCAAAGTGTCAGAGATGGACCACATTAAAACGTGACTGTGATTTAGTTGCTTGAGGGTCAGTTACTTGGATTGTATTTCTTTGTTGCTCATAAAATGTCCAGACATCACAAAATAATCTGCTTCAGGAGGGTGTCATGGCTACTTAGTCCAGCAGACTTGCAAGTGAGGCTCATGGGCAGATGTAAAACAACCTCTGCCATAAATCTCTTGGACCATCAACCCATATGAGCCTGGAAAATCAATTATCTGTGGAAACCAAGAGTTTTTCCACACACCCTGTCTTAAAGTGTAGCCAGTGATTTGGTCAAAGTGCTGGCTCGAATGTTTATTGTCAACAACTGTTTTCCTATGCTTGCTTTCAAATTCTGACCAAGTGTGTGGTTTTAATCATTTATACTGGTGTATGCTATGCCTTTTTTTCAGATAGTATTGTCACTGAATCTTTAAAAATCCTCTTAAAATGTCAACCCAGATAAAAAGCCAATGTACAACTACAGTGCTGAGACCAAACTACACATTATACATTTGTAAAACACTTGGAGGAAAGTATTTCCTGAAACTTAAACGTAATTCCAGTGGAGCTTTATAACCATTCCAGCCATGAAAAACTAATGACTCCATTACGTAAGGTTGCACCGGTTAACAATAAGCTCTGCATTGAGTCATGAGAAAATTGCATAATTTCCTCTGTGTAGAAAAACTGTTTCTCTGTAGCTTGAAATCTTTTTTTTTTTATCAAACAAATGTAGTGATCAAGCAAATCTAGCATTAATTACAAAGTATTTGAATACCTTCAAGGGGAAGGAGTGCTTTGCACATGTGTAGATTTTAAAAGAATAATCAAAATAAAATATGGAAACATGCACATATAGCCACGCACATTTACCTGCCTGCATACATGTACACACACTTAAGATTGTTGAAAGCTAATTAATAAGTGTGGACAAGTGTACATGTCTAATACAAGAAGTCACTCCATAATGCTTCTCACCTAAGGTGTGTAACAGGAATGACACGATGAGTACAATATATCAGCACTGCAAGTTATGAAGCACAGCCCAAATGGAAGCCATGGCTCTGTGATATGCCCAAATGACAGCAACATGATTTGCAGCAGTAGGAAAAGAACTAATAACAAGCCTCACTTGGTTGTTACAGAGCTGACCTCTGGCACGCTCTGGTGATGCAACAGAGAATTCCTGTAGAGGCCAAAGGCATACCGGATCTGGTGCTGTCTCACCTGTCCTAGCCTGCCCACCTGTCCAGCCTGCCGGGGCTTCAAAAGCATGTCCCCTCTCCTACAGGTGTTGCACGTTCCCGAGTATGTCATTGATGGGATGTTGACAAAAGTAGGTGTGAGAATATAAGAAGTGTCTGAGCACAAGTCTTACTTACATTAAAAATGTATCTTTCCTATACGGTAAAACAGTACCATTGGACTTGTGAAATGTGCTGAGCTGCTCATGTTAAGCCCTCAACATTAGAACAACCACTGTGTAATCCAGCAATTGTATATGCACTGTTGTTGTCATGAAGAAATAAGAATGATTTATCAAGTTAGTGTAGAAAGATGTGTGTATGACTTGGTTGTGTATTATCTCGATGAAGTCAATTTTTTCAGGCAAACCCATGCCAACCAGGGACTGATGGGTGAAACAGTTGGTAAAACCCACATCACCTGGGGTTAAGGGTTTAAGCTGACCACTTTGTTTAGGGTGAATGAGTCAGGTAAATAAAAAAAAAGTGAGAGGTAATGTTGTGGAACACAGGGCACATCTCCAAATATACACAATACTTTGTCTCTAACAACGTCATATATGCTAAAAAACACCAAGAAATGAACAATAGTCTAGTACTTTATGCTAAATTAATACATACCAATATCCATATAAATATTTTTCTTTAAATGTCATAAAAATGATTTACATTGCACTCACTCAACTTTCAAAGTTCATTCAATTATTTTGATGTGTGAAAACATATAGAATTAGTCCAAAATTGTAAAAGTAGTTTGCATATAAAACATCTTGGTCTGTGGACTCAGCTTTTCAAATTAGCAATTTTTGAATTTTCTTTAAGCACAGTGATGTTAAAGCATAGACATTTCATTAAACCTTCATCAGTTTTTTGTCTCTCACAGTCCCCATTTAACTGGCTCAAGTGGTAACAGGTGATGAAAAATATATAATGGTGTGGCCATGCAATGCTGCTAAAAAAAACCTCTTCATCTTATTAGGAAGGACAGTAAAAACATTTGCCGCAAACAGTAAACCTTGATTTATGACCTACCTGAGGCTAATCACTGGTGTATTAGAAGGAGGGTGTGTGGGCAAATAGGCCACAAAGGAATGGGATTAGATTCCTTTTATCCTTTGATCATTTTCTTAGCTCAGCATTAGGTGCATTTTAACAGGTAATACTTGATTATAATATTTATTAAAATTTTCAAACTAATCAATAACAGTCAATAATAAGAGACTGATTCAAAAGGAGAGTCTAACTACCAATTTTCTGCAACACTTAACTACTGACAACAGCCAAGCTGAGCCACATCCATCCCAGCTGCATCTGTTGCTGATTTAATTTATTGTACAGGCATATCTTTCTGGCACTGGAAAGGCGTGACAGGAACTTGAATTTTGGTCATCTGTGAAACCGCACTAAACAACGCTAAATACCAACCACAAGTCCCGGCATGGAGATGGACATGGACATGGGTCGACGCAGACAGAGAGTGCTTCTGCTGGAGGAGAACAACTGGGGAGAGAATACAAGACGGAGCAGTAATGAGCACAAGAGTTTATGTTAGAATCATTTCCACAGCACACCACCGAGTGTCTACAGGACAAGCTTTTTTTCCACTGGGTTTTCTGGTTTTCTTTCTGTTTCTCTCTGTCAAGTATTTCTGCTAACACTTGGCGTCATTGTATTTGTGCTATCCAACAGCTACGGTGCAACGTTGAAGCACCAGCACATTGTGGCTCCTGCTTGGACTCTTCAAAACTAGAGACATTTGACTCAGAGTGTGCTAAAAGCTGAAACAACCAGGCAACTGTAACCTCATTATTGTTGGCCTGGACAAAAGTTGATAATAGGTATAACCATGCCATGTGTATCCACTGCTTGTAAATGACACCTGGAACAACAACTGGCATTACTGAAAGGCATGAATGGCTGAGGCTGCACTTAGTGCTGTGTCTTAGATTTATTACAGCTTTAAAGGCAGGTTTTTTTCACATGAATCCGTCATGTGAAGGACATGCACTTAATTGCCCGTATCTGGCTTCCCGTTGGCCTGGATCCTTATCTGCAGTTTTCTTAATACCCTAAAACGAATTAGTGCCCATAACAGCAGTGCAGATAAACTGTCCCACATGCAGATGAGTATTTGTGTAAGGGATCCCGTTCTCCCTTGTCTGACCCCAATAAATCCCAGCTGTGACCTTTGACCTCAATGTCCATCTTCAGACTCCAGGTTTCTTTGTCCTCTGCAGGATATTGAGGACAAAAATCAAAAGATAAACTGTTTTTGTTGTAGCGTGACGGTCCTCTTTGCACCCACAGCTTATATCACTTGCCTTACACTTGGGACACATGTATTAGTGACAAACTGTAGCTTACTTTTTGTCTCACAGTGTCAATTTTCCATTCTCTGAGGTAGACAAGAGAGAATGGTTTTTGATTTTCCCACACTGTTCCGCTTCTGTTGTTTTAGCCTTGCTGCAAAATGGCCACCTTGTGTGGGTGGTTTACTCTGTAAAAATGGATCATGTAAGAATAGACACAAAGCAGCCATCTGATTTGGAAAATGAAAGCAAAGGACAGTCTGGTAGAAGCATCATCCCATTGCTTGCCAAGCCTTGGCCTGTCTCATGGGTCTTACCACTGGGGCACAGCACTAATTATTTTAAAACACACAAATACTGATGGAACATTTTCTCTCATGTATGAGTAGAAATAGCTACTGATTCAGTAAAATTAATCATAATCATTGTTGCAAATAATTTTTTAAGAAGCTAAATCACACTGTTTCACCTGAGCTTATGTAGGCCTTTTTAAATACTTATTTAGTGTAAACCTGGAAGGGCTGAGCAATAATGACTCCAAAATTAAACACAATCATATTGTAACAAAATTTTCCCAACTATCTCATTGTGTCATATAGCATCAATGCTTCATGAACACACTGAAGGATGCTAAACTTAAAGGCATGTTAAAAAAGAGTATATTTGCTATTTACATAGAAAGGTGTGGTTGGTTTTATTAGATCACTCTAACAGATGCCTCATGACTAAATCAAAGCACAGTGTGGTCATTTTTTTCTTACATTTTATTGACAAATTCTATTCATTTCAGTTTTCTGATATTCTGGAGCACAGTAAATGCCTGGAATTATTGTCAATGATTCACAACTATATGTGGTTCAAAACTATACCAAAAGGAAATCTTTGTTTCTGAACTCAGCCCCTGAGCTAGGGTGAAGATTTCTGAGAACCGATAAATTAATTGCAATGATTAACGGAAAACCTCTGGAGAAAGTGTGAGATTCAAAAGCAAAGCAGCAGTGTATCAAAGTCTCCCATATTTACAAGACATGGGAGGTGAAGATGGACAGCTGATCCCCCCTCCCACGGTCATGTGATTGCCCCAATTGAAGCTGCTGTGCCCAGCCGTGGAGTTGCCCCAGCATGGGGGAGGACCATGTGGATGAACACTGCAGGGGAGGGGGGGGGATTTGGGGGGTGAGTGTAGCTCTTAGGACCAGCAGGAGCTCCAACTGAGTGATGAGATGTGTCTGTTTGCTCTTTGCCTGTTCATGTTTGCTTGATTGTTGCAACATGTTAGTTTATGCAAGGGTATAGCATTTCTTTTCTAATTAGGATTCCATATGTTACAATATGATACAGCACTATGGAAACCATTCCAGCTCCAATAGGGTCGTAGAAAATATACATCAAGAATAAAAATAAAATGAAAATGTAAAAGAGTTGAATGAGCACTGTTAAAGTATTTTGCTGGTCTTCTTTGATGTCTAGTGGTTAGGTGACTGTTACTTTGCTGGGAGCCACTGAGAAACAGGCGCTAACAAGGTTGTTTCTTCTGATTGCAGCAAAAAACAAAAACATGAATTCTAAATTACTGAAATACTTGTATTCTGTGATTAAGTGCCTGCTGGAACAAACAGTAGGCCTCTAGAAGTGAAATTCTGTGGAAATACACCTGCATAACAATTTTTTAACTTGAAAACTTGCATGTAGTATGTGAGGAAATGTGTTGGCTGTCCCCCTCTCACTTACTCACTCACTGAAGGTTTTGTACTGCTCAGTTCTACTCAGTAAACCTGCAAAATTAACATTTCCAACTGTCATTGGTCAGGAAAAACTCTTTTTGGACAGACAGCAAGATGTCATGATGTCTACTCAGCAACCAATGTGCAATGGCAATGGCAATGGCAATGCACAATTGTCATTCTGCAAGGCTGTAATTCAGACTCCCCACTTTTTCCACTCAAGAAAAGGATAAACTCACCTAATCAAGAAAATTATTCATTTTATTATGAAATGAATAGCTCAAATAAAGCTCAAACTAGCCCTTCAAGGCAGGAGTCTAGCACCCTTACCCACTAAATTTTCAAGGATAGTTACAGTATTTCAATTAGCAATAACGACCTTAATATATTCCATACCAAATTACACCATCTAGTGGTTAGTTCATAAAATTACTATACTAAGTTTTCTTACTGCAATAACTAGTTTTACGCAATATTGTGGAATTTTTTAGCAAAAGAAAAATAATTAATTATGATTAATTTATCATTACTTTGTTGACAGCATTTTCCATAAATCTGCAAGTTCAGCACTACTGCATGATATTATTGTCATATTAAATAACAGTGTCAGGTCAGAATATTGCTGATCTAAGCCTATGGATGACTCAGAGGGTGACAAATTGACCTTTATCTTTTGATGCTTGTTAACTAATTGACCATTATCTTTTTATACACAATACATAAGGATATCTTGAAACTATGCACCATGGAGCTGAACAGTAGATTGAAAAATACTTATGAGAACTAGCACGAAAGCTTAAGTCTCAGGTATAATCAAAAACAAATGCCAATTAATTTTATTTAAACATTTTATGTTTACAATCTTTAGTTGTGGTCATAGATTTTCTCTTATATGATGAAATGCTTTCCATGAGAAATTAATGTAAAACTGTAATCCTCAGTTTAAATACACACCTCAGGGTCAGCCTACACACACATGCTCTGAAACAACTCTACAAATGGTCGAAGTGATAACGTGAATTGTATACTGTAGCATAATTGCTTTGCTTTCTTCATTACTACCTTTAGTCTACCATTAGCAGTATGGTAACTTTGGCTAGTTGTTAGGGCTCCACCAGGGCCCAGCTATACTGCTTGTCTGTAGTACTTGTTTGGGATCAAATTCCAACATGAGATACTATGGGTGGATCCAAAATGCCTCCCAACAGGACATATTTATGACTGAACTGACACTTGTTATTGAAAATCATTGTTATTACTATGCTAAAATAATGAGTTATATTAAAAATTATATTAACAGTTATTATATTGATGTTATATTAACAGTAAATGCTAATATATTTTTATTTTTTTATTTGTGAGAAATGCCCTGCTGAAGACCTTATTAGGATTTACATATATAGCTTGATAACAAACATAGCATTCAGTGCATAACACTGAATTTTTGTAAATGTACATAAAAAAGGTCAATGAATGCAACTGGCTTGTGGGCTTTTATATTTATCTTTTTATTGTTTATTACTAGCCTCTCACATCAGGAAGATTGTGCTGACATGCTCCATTCACCACAAAGCTGCCAGGAAACTACAATTGTCCTCACCACACCACACCACACCATATCATGCGATTCTTTACCATTTTTATAATTCCTTGGAGCTACCACTAGCAGCAGTATCAGTAGCAATGTGTGTGCGTACGTGTTGTGTGTGTGCTGGTATTCAAAAAGTTCATTGTTCCTCGGTTGCTAAGACGTTTCTGTTTTCTCTCAGACTGCTTGCTGTGCGCCGTCCTCATACTTATTCTTTATGTAAAGTCTCCAGAGCCTGGTCACTTAGCAACCTCTCTTTATTGGATTCAGCTACTTCCCTGTGCTCTGTGTCCCTTCTCATATGATGAAACAGGGGACTGAGAACTTCAACCTTCTCTGTTTACTCCTCTTGGATATATGTTCATTTCAATGACTGAAAGGATGGGCAGTGGTCTCTGTGACTGGTGAGTTTGAAACAGATAAAAATGCTGCCGAGGTTTGTTTCACAGCATCTAGAAAGTTTTAAATATTCACTTTCACAGTCATCACCAAATGTGCTGCATTTTCTGACAAAAAGAGTTGAAACATTGTTGTAAACTTAACAGTGAAATGAATTTCCAAATGATCTAAACTTTTTTGAAGGTTGGATATGTAAATATGTGCTGTACAACTAAAGATGGAAGGGTAATAATCTATAAATTCTCTTTTTTTTAAACTTGTGAAATAATTTCTTCAAAAGTTTTTTTCCAGTAGTTTTCTTTACTTTGTGTAATGACAATTATGTCTTGCATTATGCAGCTTGCTGTTGAAAATTGTCAGAGCAACTAATAATTGCTGTGAGCCATTGGAAGGAGAGGCCATTATTTAAATATAATGGCAACTTGAGGCAGATTTCAGATTTCAAGAAATCCTTTAGTAACTCATGAACTAGACCCCCAATTGAATGTGGTGACCCTTCGCTTTCTCCCCTGCAGAAAGTCAGACTGTCTTAAATTCTCTGAATCTAGCTCAATAAAATCTCTGTATCTATATCAGTGCTTTAGAATTAGTTTAACAAATATGTTCTCATATTTGGACAGCACGGCCACAATGCCTGATGATGTTTAAAAGATGATGGATTCCGACAAATACTTGGAGTCCCCGACTTCGGTGTGCTTTGAGAAAAAGACCGTATTTTCAGCGGGCCAAGACTTGGCTTCGATTAGAGGCAAAGGGTTTGTTCATCCTGAAACGATACATGACACCGATGTGTGGGAGTGGAAAGCGCCTGACTTCTCCCCAAAGCTGTACAGGTCTCTATGTCTGCCTCAGAAGAAGAATGAAAACAGACGTCCAGCTTTATTCGTGTCCAACTCAAGAGAGACACTCCAAGGGCTCAACAGAGTGAGCCAGATAGTTTTACCTGAGATTCATCCGAGGAAAGAACAACCATTCACTCTGCGATACCGGCCTCCTGACGCACTTGAAGCCAAGCTTACTTTTGTGAGAACAGGCAAATATCCTTCTCTGACCTATACCGACCCAAAACCTCATGATTTCAGACAGGTAAGATGATCCACACAGCAAAATAATGATCTTAAATTTTTAAAACAAATTATGCTTATGCATCTGTATTACACACATTCTTTCACATTTCCTTTAAAATGCATTATTTATCCATGCCCACACTTGGTTTCAATAAAAACAGCCTCAGCAAAGTAGTTGGTCACACAGAAGGGTACCCTGTGACTGACATGAGGGAATTATCTAATAATGCTTCACATTATTACTAATTATGTTTTATGCATTCATTTTCAATATTAGTATGCTGATGATATGCCAGAGATGGTGTTCACCCTTGAAAAGGATCCTGGCAACCTGAACTTCAAATCTCGGCACTTGAGCACAAGTCTGTATTTTCATTATTATTTCAATAAATTTGCACTGCATCACCAGTGATTAGAATGATTCCTAAAAATACAGTTCACATTTCTTTAGATCTTGTCTGGACTGACCTCAGTCATACTGTGTTGTCTTACAGGCTTTTCTTTATTGTACCTGCATGTGCTGTCCCTTTTTTCCCCACACGAAATTGTACCTTGAACAAATGACTTTTTTCTTTTGTGGCTTTTTATTGAAGATCCAGCAGTATCACAGCAGCATTCAGTTATCATATAATCTAAAATGAAATTATATTGTTTTAAAAAAGAGCAGCAGCTGTAAATGAAATGCATGCGACCTTGGTGTGGAAGTACCCATAGAGTAATTCTTTTGCAGTTGGAGGGATCAGTTCCTTGGGGGATGTCCACCAGAGGGCGAGCATGAGGCAATTTGACACGTTCAAGCCGTCAGAGCCCAAATGGGATACACAGTTGATCCTGCCCAGGAGGCCTTGGCCCCCAAAGTCAGCATCCTACACAGTGAGTGAACAGATCAGCGCCACTCCAGATGCTCAATTACAATCATGCTCTCTTAATTAATTACATTTTGTAGTAGTCTGGGGAAAGTTCATTTCAGTTTTCAGTAACCCTTACTCCACCTCCTTACCGCTACACTGCAACCTTTTACCAGAAAAGATGTCACACAAGTTCTTGCAGCTTCCTTTTTGAGTTAAAGTTAAGTTCAAACACAGTGTGTCTCAATCCTACTCCTGGAGGCCCATTGTCCTGCATATCTTCTATCTGTCCTTGCTCCAAACACACCTGATTAGTGTGATTAACATGCTCTTGATTAAATCAGGTGTGCTCAGCTAATCAAAAGTGCCACTGATGAGTTCAGTCAGGTAGGTAGAGCAGGGAAGGATGGAAAACATGCAGGACAGTGGACCTCCAGGAGTAGGACTGAGAAACACTGTTCAAACAGAGCAAAAATCTGACAGATCTGACCTGTGTTTTTCATTATCTGAAGAAGGTCCATGCAGTTCTGTTAGGGCTCTAGGGGCTGGTTCATGGGTTTCCTCCACAACCTACTTTTGTAATGCTGTTTATCCTTTACATGCATGCAATGATAACTACTTCAAATCTCCAATTTCATTTGAGATCCCATTTTTAACAAAGCGAGTGTGACATGATTGATGGCACAAACAGCATATCTCACACGGTGGGTCAAGTAATAAAAAATAATGACAGAAATGTCCCTTGGTGTGGTGTTTTGACACCTCCTGCTTCACAGAGACACAGACGAAGGAAGGGAGTACACAGTGCTCTAATGGACAGAGTGGAAGAGAAGCTCACCATCTCATGGAAAAACAGATGATATTTTTCCCTTCCTGCTCTCTGCTCACCTTCAAGCAAGTGAAGGGAGGGAAAGGTTATAGCACATTCCCAATGTGGTGATGCAGGTTTAGTGGCCAGTCAAAGCACAACGCTCTGTTGGATTCTGTGTTTTCACATTCTTAACGCAGTAGTGAGATAATTTTTTTTCCTCAAAATCTGCAGCATGAGCAATGCTTTTTATTGTCCCAGAAATCTTTGCACCTTGAAGTATTGTCATTTACTGTATGATCAAGATGCTACTGTACATTGTTTTAGCACAACATATTTTTCATTTCTCTTTTAATAGCAGAAAATATTGATGTAATAAGAGTCGGTTGTATTTGTTAGTATAAAATAAAGTGCAGAAGCAATCTTTATACTTTACCTTAATTTTTTTCAGCTGTCAGTTCTCTGTGCCACTGGTACATTACATTTTGTATTATTTCTTGGTTATACTAGGTAAAATGGTTTGAGATTTTTTTATGTTGTGGTACATTTTGGAAGAAAACATTTGAAAATCAATTGAAGTTTCATAAAAAATAAGATGAGTTGAATGTTTGATACATATGATTGTATTTGCTGTACTTAATTATGATAAAATGCATTGGCACAAGTCAAAGAATAAGCACAAAATTAAATATTCTGTAATATCTTCTGCTGATTGCCTTACTACCCCTGTTTTCCACTGTTGGTAAATGTGATTTTCTACTGCACTAGAGCATTACACAAATATATTACAAGGTTAATTTGCTTTTGATTGGCCAATGCATGATGACACCTTCCCCACACCTTATTCTCCTCCACTTGTCATTGCAGAGCTGTCTGACATAAGCTGGTTTGCATTTTCAAAATACCAGTGACGCACTATCATCATGTACAGTGTATTTGCATTTTTGGCATCAAAATCAGCGGCACTCCATGTCAGGCAGCATGTGCCCTGGGGCTAAATTACTTGAGGAGTATCTTCTCATTTTCTGCGCTATTGGAGGAATGTATACTATAAAAACAGGCACAGCATGTACAACTCCCTCTTCACAAATTCCTTAATTCACTGGCAGGCGGAGTAAATCTGTGTCCTTAGTGAAAGCTGGGTGGTGGACATGGAGCCATATGCTCAAATCTCGAGAGATGCCTCAAACAGGTGTCGCTGTAAGTGTAGGACTTGGTATCTAATTGGTAAGGGCACCTTTTGTAGATGGAGGCAGTTTTGTAGTATGCTCATAATGCAAGTCATTGACATCGTGATTTTCAGGAAGATCATTCCTTTGTTTGGGAATCCTGAATCTGAATCTGCATAGTAAAAATGCACTAAATACAGAATAAGTAGATTCCAGTCAGAGATAAATGTAGGAGTCTAGGCAATGTTTATATTATCAAGTAGGTCTTCTGTGTACTATATTCATAACAAGTGAAAATGGAGCAATTCATGATCCATTGGCCTGCAATATCACACAGCTGTCACTAAACAAGCGTAACAGTGCATTGTTTCCAAATACTTTAATGTGGGTTGTCTGTGTGTACCCATGGACACGCCCACTCAGTGCAGTTTGAAGAGTGCTGTGCCGCGCTTCTGCTAATTCAGTTCTCACTTGGAAGAGAGAGGCACACAGTGACACCAACTTTCACCATCTGGGCAGCGACTGGTTCCACTTAGCAGGTAAAGATGGGACTGAGCCACAAAGAGTTTGAGAAGGCGGGGAAGTCCACCGGGCTCCAGATCTGGAGGATTGAGAACATGGAGCTGGTACCTGTGTTGGAGAGTCTCCATGGTAACTTCTATGTGGGGGATGCCTACCTCATCCTGCGCACAGTCAAGCAGGGGAACAGCTATTGCTATGACCTGCACTTTTGGCTGGGTGAGTGAAATAGTTCTCTTGGACAGTATGAGCAATTGTCATCTGTTAGATTACTGACACATGGAACCACAGGTGATATAGCAGCACAGGTTCAAGTCCATTACAGAAACAACTACATTTGATATTACTCTATTTTGAATTACATGCATGACACACTGCTTTTATGACACACTGTGTATTATGTTCTTCAATATTGCCTGGGAGTGAGAAACAAAGACTAGATAAGTATGGGTTGTTAAATATTAATATGTTATTCTTACATGTGTTTGTTTGTTACATATTCTTACACATGAAGAATAGTGTAAATATCCAGCTTTGTATCATGCACTCTTTGACAGTTCGGGAAAGGCATGAAACAAAGAACACCGAAACAGAAGTCAGTCTTTGGACAGGTGTTTATTTAGCTACAGGGCAAGTGAGCCAACACAAACACTCAAATAATTAAACAAATATTCAGGGTTAACTTCGTAAGTTCACTGCATAAACATGTCATTGCTGTAGGTGTCTGGTTCTTGCTTTCACTTCCTAGTATCTCCATCCTCATAATGTTAAATGTTATGTTGCAACCCAGTTACTTGTGGCATTTAAAAATGGTGTAAGTGGACATTGTCATGAACTAGTCATTCCCAATTGTCGTAAAAAGGCAACTGCTTGTGATGAGTCAAAATTTCTTGTGATGTATTTTTAGATTTGATGTTGCTTAATGTGGACATCATCTGCTCACATGTTGATGACTGCAGTGCCTGGTCTGGTCACCATTACGTTGTTCTTATGCTTCTTCTTCTAGAATATGAGCATTGTTCTCATGTGCTTAATTGCTTTGAATGAACTGAATTAAATTCAAGATGAATGGAATACATATTTGAAGTCCTTGTCACAAAACAGATACAAGTTTACACTTGTTTACAAGTTCACTTTACAAATTATATTTACAGGTTATATACTTGTTTATTATAGTTTATTGGAAGTTATAGCACCTTATGTTTTTTTTTTACATTTAGAAAATGTCAACATCTTTAATTTGTCTTTCAAATCATTCACAACTTAGATCTTTCAAGAAATATTTGCACGAATTATACATTAATTTCACTTTTATTTAGAAATTTAGTGAAATAAGCCAAATAAAATAACACACTGTCATAGATGAACGAAACTAATGAAAGATGTATCTGACATTGGAGGGTAACACTTAATTTCCATGCATTTTTATCCATCTTGAACAAATATTTGTCATCTGAAAAGTTGCATAATATGTATCACAGTCATCCAGCCACATGTTAGATTTGTGAAATATCACATGAGTTCCTCAGTAAGATCTCCTATCTCCTGTTGGTGTTTCAAGCAAACAAAGCACTTCCAAAGAAACAGTTGAGATTGCAGTCAGTTCATTCAAACCTGTGCTTGACTCAAACCTGTGTGGGCAGGTAAAGAGTGCAGTCAGGATGAGAGCACATGTGCCGCCATCTTCACCGTGCAGATGGATGATTACCTGGGAGGAAAACCTGTTCAATACAGAGAACTGCAAGGGTTTGAGTCCACAACCTTCACCAGCTACTTTAAGGGAGGAATCACATACAAGGTGCCATTAAATTACAGTCAGGATGCATTTTTGTGGGTTGACAGCAGTCAATGCTTATTCAACAGGAAGTGATGTAACAGTGAATGCAACAACAAATTTTGTGCAGTAAGAGATTATGACAAATTATGCCATATATCCAGTGTCTTTATTGTATTTATTGATAGCATTTCATGTTTGAAAGCCTTTCATCACAGTTTTCTGCTGGACCACTGTCCAATTACAAGGAAACTGTTGGCTGAAACTGGTCATGAAAAGATTGGAACAGACTTCAAAACTCCAAATTTTTGTCACATCTTAAATAATGTGCAGTAGCAGCAATGAATGCATGAGCACTAAGCCAATCAGAAATCAGACATTGTTACTGTTGTCTGCATCCAATTACATCTGGTGTGAGATGTTTTTGTGCATTCATTTTTTAGGGATAATGCTATGTCAATATGATATAGTCTTAAAATCATAAAGGAATTTGTCAGTCTATTTTTCTTTGTAGAGATAATTTGTTTAGAGCAAAAGGAAAAGATTGCTCCTAATATATAATGTGTAATCATTATGGATGAGCTAAACTCTGTCAAAACTGAAAATAGCACATATAAAATATAATTTTGAGTTGCCTTGTTTTTATCCATGTGCTGTCTGGATTTCTTTTTAACTAAATTTCAGACTCAAAGGTCCTGTACTTTCAGAGGGGTTACAACAGAGAATTGACTTGGAATGATTTGCATGAATTAGCATGTAACTATTGACAGCTGCAGTGTTTATGTATGAATTGTCACAGTAAATTTCCCATTCACTCTTTATTGCCATTTTAATTCCTCTTTTGATAGGAGAGGTACTAAAGCAAGCCATCATAAAATTTTTTTTTTTTTGCTTTTTTACTCTTTATGCAAGCCTGTTTTTGAATCAACAAATGTAGGCTATATTAGACTTTTCTCATACCAACAACCACTTAATTCGCTGAAAAGCACTGAGTCACACTACAAGTCACACAATACGCTACAGAACACACATACAACAGTGGACACTTCTTGGAGGAAAGACACTCCTCTGTTGACAAATTTGGAACAACTTGCAGACGCCAGATGAATTGAACCGGTACCTTGAGGGTGGTGAGATGAGGAAGACTTGGTCAATATGCTCACCCCTATCCCTCACAAAATGAAGCTGTTTTGTTCCATTGCTGTGGGCCTCCAGTCATTGCTGGCAAATTGAACCCAAGCAGTAGAGCTCAGCTTGTATCCAAAGGGAATACCTTAACTACTGAGCCACTGAGGAGCCCAGACTTTTAATAAAATGTAGTATATTTAACTGCAACACTCTAAAATAAGGAAAACCTGTTTAAATTTGTAACTCAAAGTAAACAGACAGCACATTGGTGTCCGATTGCCTGGAGGTCTGAGAGGTTCTGAGAGATATACTGAATTATTATGTTGGGCAATAGGCAGCAGGTGCTCCATGAATTTGGAAAGAGATGCATGAATGGAGCACAAAGCTTATGTAAACAAGGCGGAGTGGAATATGGAGTAACATGCATGCTTTCTCCCTTAGGCAGGAGGGGTGGCTTCAGGGTTCCATCATGTGGTCACCAATGACCTGACAGCAGAGAGACTCTTCCACATCAAAGGCAGACGCGTGGTTAGGGCGACAGAGGTGCCCCTCACCTGGTCCAGCTTCAACAAAGGGGACTGCTTCATTGTGGATCTGGGTGCAGTAAGGGCCCATATTGCTGTTACATCATACAGCGATATGTTTTTTTTTTACAGAATATTTACTCACAAACACAATTAGTTGTTGCACCAGAGTACCGTTGAAAAAAGGTAACTGTCTCAGCAGACATGCACACAAAATTTGCTTTCAAAATGAATACTTTCAAAATGCTTTGTAAAATGAATTGATGCATAGTGCAACAGATATCATGATACTTTGGCTGTGTTACAATCTGTTAAAATTCTGCAGAACAACAATGATCATAGTACATATACAGGCACAGAAGAAAGACACAGCTGTCATTTCCTCTCTGGGTAATATACCTTCCAGGTAATATACCAGTGGTGCGGCTCCAAATGCAATAAGTTTGAGAGGCTGAAAGCAGCACAGGTGGCGACTGGTATCCGTGACAATGAACGGAACGGAAGAGCTAAGCTTATTGTGGTAGAAGAGGGACATGAACCCCATGGCATGACAAAGGTAACAAAATAAAGACCACTCATCAAAAATGTTTAATTGTACATTTCTTGCTGATTTTTTTATATCACACCATAATACTTTCTTTGACTTGGGCATGTAAGCATGTGGTTTAGCCAGTTGTTTCAATCAGTATTGCCACTGTACACAGTTCTAGGAAAATGAGAGAATGAAAGTATTAAAACCTGATGAACTGCATCCCAGCAAACCTTAGATTTTAGAAAGTAAAAGAGAAGAGAAAGAGAAAAACTTTGAACTACACACTATTTGCTCATAGATAATTTAGTTCCCTTTTTCTTTCAAAGGAACAGAGATGTGTGACATCCAAATGATTCAATATTCTAGAGAACCACACATAAAATATTGAAACAGTGCAATCACCTATCAGTTTTTTTTCTTCAGAAGAAGATAAGAACATATTATTATGACGAGAACAGGCCATTTGGCCCAACTGAGCTCGCCATTTCTTAATTAAAGAGTATCCAAAACTGCATCAAGTCTAAACCTGAACACAGCAAGGGTCTCTGCCTCAACTACATGACCTGGCAACCTATTCCATGTATTGATAACTCTTTGTGTAAAATAATATTTCCTTATATCAGTGTGGAACTTACTCTTAACTAGTTTCCATTTATGTCCTCTTGTTCTACAGACTGAACTCACCCTAAAAAATCTATTATAGTTAACCTTATTAAATCCTTTTATAAATTTAAAAACCTCAATTAAATCACCCCTAAGCTTCCTCTCGCTAAGTCTAAATAGGTTAACTAACTTGAGTCTTTCCTCAAAGCTTTTATATTTCATGCCAGGAACTAATTTAGTTGCCCTTCTTTGAACTTTTTCAAGAGCTTCAATATCTTTTTTACAGTGCGGTGCCCAAAACTGCACACAGTATTCCAAGTGAGGTCTGACTAAGGCATTGTATAATTTCAATATTACCTCCTTAGATTTATACTCAATACTTCTGGCTATATATCCCAGCATCCTGTTGGCCTTTTTTACTGCTACAGCACACTGTCTAGATCCTGTTAAGCTTGGGTCAACTATTACTCCCAAGTCTTTTTCAAATTGAGCACATTCTAGTCTTTTTCCACCCATGAAGTAGTCTTGTCTACGGTTCTTATTTCCCACATGCATGAATGTCATCTGCCAGGTATCTGCCCACATGGTTGAATTAGACCTCAATCTAAATGATGCAGTCTTTTCATCAGTATATGCAGATATGTTATGAATGTTTTTTACTTTCATTCTGTCTGAGCTGGGAGTGGTTTCCCAAGCAGCATTCTTTGGTGTTTTTTTTTCCACAATCTGTTTACCGGTGAATCTGGTTTTTTGGAGCAGTTTTATGACTCTGAGAAACTACTTCCAACATTTTTTCATGACTGAAGCTTCTCCAGAATCAAAACCAAAACTGAAATCATACCATTTTCTTGTCAGTTCAGTGCTGTTACTACATATTTATGGACGTCATTTTGTAATTATAACAGTAAAACATGCCAGGATAGGCAATGTCTATGATAGATTATAAAGGATACAGTAATCTATGGGTTCTCTCACTTTGTCCTAGTTAACACCTAAATAGTACTCAATCCATTATCCAAAGTTGCACTGCACGAAACGAAATTATTTATAATTATAATGTACTTACAGATTCAGAATATATTCCAATCATAAACAATTTTTCATAATTACGTATTATATTATGTATTATATATGTAGTTCAGATATGAAATGTTAAAGCATTAAATTGTGTAAAATGTGTTTTTGAGTTTGTTCTTATGGGGAATGTAGAAATTATTAGAACAAAATGAACAATGGCTTGAAATGTGCATCTTTTATTGGTCTGTGCAATGAGAAATGCTATTTCTGAATGTATAGAATGAACAGTGCTGGGTATCAATATACTGGGGTCTTGCCATAGGATGTCATAGGAGTAAGAGATCACTTATGCAGAAAAGTAGGACAACCTTACTCTGCAGAATTAACCATATCAACAAGCAAAGGGCATTACGCCATGAGCATCTCAATAAACCTTTGCACAAGGTTTACATTATGTTTGTTGGCAGCAATGGGTAGTCATTAAGTTATATATTCATAACTCAAATACATGACTATATTTTAACACCTTTGAAAAAGGAACTGAGGTATTTTATTATGCTTTTAGTCTGTATTTCTGCCTGTGTTCTGACTATGTACAGTATGTGTGTTCCAGTATTACTGGTTTGAGTTTAAATTAGCCCTGGGCTGTGAGCTATTCATGAGTATGTCAACAGGATATATAATATCCCTGTTCTTGACGGAGAATTTGCATCAAACCCTTTCCTTGTGTTTGCTCAGCAGTCATGGTACCTTTTACAATATCTTACATACGGAGAACTGCTCCATGTCAAGATGTTTCCTTTTATACAGTGTGAAATGGGCATCATCTGTTTGTTGGGTTGTTGAGTGAGAACCTCCTCAGAGTTTGTTTGAATCAACTGTTTGCAAGGGCAGAAATGTGTCAGTAAATTTGCAGATACTGTAAGGAATACTGTCCACCTCCTATTAATAATTTTGGTTGTCTCTCCTAAGTGTTTCTCAGGCACTGATCTTTGGCCACATGTGGGAGGGCAAAATATTGTTTTAAAACAATCCTTTGCTTCTTTTCCAAAGCAAACATATTATAACAATTGTTTTGATAGTAACATTGTGTCATACAAAATACTGCACATGGTAGTTCATTCAATACACCTTTAAATGAAAGCTTGTTTTTAGTGCCTGCTCATGCATTTCCATACAGCTTCACGTCCGAATTTACGTCATATGACATACTGTAAAAGCCAAGATTCAGACTCCAGAGTTTCTTTGCGTAAGGTGCTGGCTGATGGGTTGTACATCCACAATTACAAGAATGAAACCTGCACACTTACTGTTGCTTCTCACTGATCAGATTTGTTTTAATTAAATTAAAACAGACTCTCAAAACCTTACTTCTCACCATGGTATAAATTTAGTCTCTGTTGATAAGTTTCTTGCAGTTTCATGTCTAATTTGTAGTCTTCTGAAATACTGGACATAGAAAATGCAAAAAATATTTGACTATCTATTACACATTTGGATTCTAGTGCCAGCAGCTAGTGCCTGAATGGCCACAACTTTGAAAAAAAAAAAAGATAAACATGGCTTCTTCTGTCTGGACTGTGTGCTGGGCCTTAACTATGTCCTAAAACCATTTGTAGGAGCATTAGACAAAGTTATTAAAGAATTACCTCAACACTGCCCCCCCCCAACTAATATTGACTGTCAGTTACACTCCACCTAACCTTTTAAGTAAACATAATACAGTTTGTCATGCATGCTAACACAGTTATCTGTGGGCCATACAATATTCTTTTTACACTTTACTTCACATGACACAAGGTAACAAAGAAACTCAGAACTGTAAACAACACTTGAAAATTTACAGGTTATTCAAACTAAACCTACATTGAAAGTGACATGATTTATTTAGTTAACAGTTGTCCTTATCCAGGATGACTTCAAGGATGTAATACATGCCTGTGGTTTTCAAGTGTTGAACCATCAACACTGAGACAAACCACATTGCTGTCTTATCTGTTTTTTTTCTATTGTCTTTTTTTGGTTAGAGCACTATTCAAGAGATCAGGATAATCTCTTGAGTGCTGGTTTTGTCATTTTACTGTTGGTAGTAGTCCATTGTTGTGTGCACATCCAAAATATTCAGAAAATTCTGCCACATTCATTATTAATTGAATTAGCTTATTTTATCCTCTGGGGAAACAAGATCAGATTTAACTGATTAATCATGTAATGTTGAAAATAAATATTATTAATATTTGTTGTTCAATAGGTCCTGGGAAGTAAACCAGACCTTCCTGATGGGGATGATAAGGATGATGTGGTGGCAGATGTATCCAATCGCAAAATGGCCAAACTCTACATGGTATGGAGGTTCATTCAAATGCAAGGCACATGCACACAAAACAAGCTAGCATTCTGCACCATTGCACATCACCAGAATATGGACGTAAAAGGACACACACTATTGTCATTGCTCTGACAGGTGTCGGATGCAACCGGGACCATGAGGGTATCTCTGGTGTCTGAGGAGAATCCCTTCTCACAGACACTGCTCCTGTCAGATGAGTGCTTCATTCTGGACCATGGTGGAAATGGGATAATATTCGTGTGGAAAGGTATTACTGCTCCTGATCAGTGGCAATCATCTGCTACCATTCGATATGTGCAGTCACTTTGATTTATTTTCTCTGACCTGTAAGAGGCACAGCAAAACATAACAGCGTGCATCACTGATCACTAACATGCACAACACGTTGTAAGATATTTCATGGTCATGCCATTGTCTCCATTTTCCTCTTACACGGTTACATTTGTGTCTTTTAGGCATGAGGGCAAACAAGGGTGAGAGGAAGGAAGCCATGAAAACAGCTGAGAGCTTCATCAGACAGATGGGTTATGTACAGAACACCCAGGTTTGTCCATGTCCATGTGAAAGTGAACTGAGCACCCTCAAGATAGATTCTGTTTCCCTTACAACACTTGGGCATTTTGAAAGACACATAAGACACAAGGCAAAGTGTTTGGTTGGAAGCACCAAGCGTTTAATCGGTTATGTCAATTTTTTTGCATTTGGTTAATCTAATTTAATTGTTTCCCGAAGATCATTTCAAAAATTCACTGACTTCTTCACAGAAAACATTGATGTCATACATGTCATATTATAAATGGAAAAGTACTGACTGTGTCAGAGAATGACCCTAGATGCCCTTTAAGAACATTTGCATTAGTATATATATGGACAAATGTTGGCCACATTAGAGTAAAAGAAACAAGGTAAAACCCAGATGAGTAGATCTATTAATGACCTAATTTCTGAACTCCAGATTCAAGTTCTTCCAGAAGGGGGTGAAACTCCTACCTTCAAGCAGTTCTTTCAGAACTGGAAGGACAAAGACCAAAGTGATGGATTTGGGAAAGTTTTTGTCACAGAGAGAATCGCTCACATTCAGCAGGAAGAGTTTGATGCCTCCAAGCTCCACACATCCCACCACATGGCAGCCCAGTACAAGATGGTGGATGATGGGACAGGTGATACAAAGGTAATGAACCACTTTTCTCTGAAGTCACCTGAACACATATCATATAACACTGGACTACAATCTCACTCTCAACCTGTGATTATTGCACTCAGGGGACATTAAAGTCCTTAAAATTTTATATTGACAGCCTAGAACATTTGTTTTTGACATGTTTCTCACACCCTACCTCAACCCAGTCCTAGAACAAACTATAAAATTGCTACACATTAAGCACCTACTGAATTATGAACAGTTATACAGTGATTATGCTATGAATTCATCTGCAAGTTGTTGCCTCACCCCAACAATGAGAAGACAAATTTTCATTAATAAAGAAAGCTTCCCAAGTGTTAGCTTAAATGCATAAAAAATACCATCCAACTCTCATTGCCGCATGCTGTTGCTCAGAATGAAAGCCACTGCACCAGTGATTTTAGATAATGTCTGCTAATTTGTATTTACCTCAGACTATGGAACAAGGAAACCTTCCGTTGGCTGAAAAGACGATGGATATGATTGCATCAGATAATATTTATGACAATATTTATGATAATATTTATGAGGCACTATGCATACAGCATATTTTCCTTTTATTAACCACCAAAAGAAACACAGAGTTCTCCTGTTAAAAATGTGTTGCAGATATGGAGAGTGGAAAGCAGTGGCAGAGTTCCACTTGACCCAAAAACGTACGGACAGTTCTATGGTGGCGACTGTTACATCATTTTGTACACGTATGCCAAAGGGCGAATCATCTACACCTGGTAAGTCATCCTCATGTTATAAGTTATCACCGATTTTTAATATTATCCTCTTTAGATTAAAGGATGCCATTTGGAAAAGTGAATTATTATCGTCACAATATTAAATTGCATCACAGACGTCTTCACTATCATTTTTTTTTTCCTTTTTATTACATGTTCTTACACAACTGAATACTTGAAGTGATTCAACAACAGTGCCCCACATGTCCCACCATTTAGTTACAAATCTGATTTCATGGCTAATACACAAACCTACCATGCATCTTCGAAAGAATTGAACCATCACTGCAGTCAATAACCACTGAGCTTTAATTTCACTCGTTACCGGGGCGTTAGGCTTCCCAGACCTGCCATGTAAAGGTGTTTATGTTTGGTGGCCAGCACACCGTTCAGCTGAATGTACTGTACGTGTCATAGTTAGCTAAGCAACATAACTACAAACATAGTTACTATTATAATCTCATGCATTCTGGTAGACAGTGTAAAGTATATTTCTGTTTTCTGTCAAGGTACTCCTAACATCTTGATTCCCATGTCATAGAGAGTCATTTCACTGAGCCATGTCTCTTGTTTCTGTTACACTTAGTCATGTAACCGACTAGGGACTAAATTCCCCACCATAACCATTTTATACTCTATAGGCAGGGCTCATGTGCATCTCGAGACGAGCTCACTCACTCCGCCTTCCTCACTGTGGAGCTGGACCGCTCGTTGGGAGGATGTGCTGTGCAGGTGAGACGCTCTTTTTGGGGTACAGTGGGGAATAGATACTAGAGGATATTTTTTCATCTTTTATCATCTTCCATAATTATTTTTGACTTAGATTACTGTCGGATTTGTTTTGTGTACAGGGGGAATTTGGTAAATGTGTCAGACAGTATTCCCAGAATTCTTCTCTTCCACCTCAGCAAGCCCATGATGTTGGACTTTTTTTTTTTTTTTAAAGCCTGCAGATAGATTTTTTGATGACCTTTTGTGGAGCCGTGGTTATTGATTCAATATGGTTCATTACACTGATTCTGCCACCTAGTGGCTGCACAGAACAGTGCTTCTTCTCAAATTTTGTTAGAAGAAGGGAGTTTGGAACAGTGGTCAAGAAATAGTCTCTTCCAATTATTCTCTTTCACTAAATCAGGCACATGCTTAATTTTTACTTTACCTTACTTTGGTAGTTTCATAAATCAGAGATGATGACAGTAAGATGACCGTGTTAGCAAATAGAAATCTCTTGTAGCAGCAGCTCAGAGGGTGGATTGGATGTATGCAGTTTCTTCAGAAGGCAGTACAAAGGACTCCACAGTAAGCTACACATTAAAATTGTGGTTCCTTTCAGGTCAGAGTGTCTCAGGGCAAGGAGCCAGCTCATTTGCTGAGCCTGTTCAAAGAGAAACCTCTAATCGTGTTCAAAAACGGGACATCCCGTAAAGGGGGCCAGACATCAGCAGCTCCCACTCGGCTCTTCCAAGTGCGTCGTAACCTGGCAACCATCACACGCATCTCAGAGGTCAGAATGGAAACTGCAGTGTTGACCCTTGTCAAGTTCCATGTTCACGTGATAATTTGAGGAAATATAGTCGTTTTAGTGTTTCTTAAGATGTGTTTATTATTATTATTATTAAGTTATTACGGCTTACTGGTTACAAACAGGTGCATTAAACTGCTGGCAATTCAACGCCATCGCAGACATGAATGGAAGCTACTTGTTCCTGAACATGGTTGTTACAAAATACTGGGCTTTTGCTAATTAAGTATATCTTGGACTCCTATGTGTTCTGTATGCCAGGTCGAGGCTGAGGCACAGAGCCTAAACTCTAATGACGCCTACCTGCTGAAGATGCCGCAGGGGCAAGGGTACATCTGGGTAGGCAAGGGTGCGAGTGAGGAGGAGGTGCAAGGGGCAATGTACATCAGTGAGCAGCTGAACTGCCAGTCCAGCAAGATCACAGAGGGACAGGAACCAGGTGAGTCCACACACCTGAGCACTGTATCCAGCTCTCATAGACCTGTGCATGGTAGCCAGCTCATAGACACCTATGCATAGAGGATAAAGCTTCAGAGTTTATGAAGATGAAGTGTGACTTAAGAACAGAAGATAAAGTTTCAAAGTACCTCTTCCCACACTTCCATGATGGTATTTTCAGTTCAGTGTCTGTTTCAACAAGTGTATCAATTGCAATATACAATATACATCAATAACCAAAATAGAGCATTTTATATCACTCATATCTATCTGTGCAGAAGCTGTAGAAACCATTGTTTATACTGTACCTCACCTCAGTGGTGTTCACCTAGCTTCAGGTTTTGATTGCAGGTGCATAACAGTCCTTAAAATGTTTCTCTCTGTTCATACAGCTGACTTCTGGGCTGCATTAGGTGGGAAAAAAGAATATCAGACATCACCAAGGCTCGAGTGCAAAACCATCATTCACCCACCACACTTGTTTGCCTGCTCAAACAAGACTGGCAAGTTCACTGTAAGTATGTAACCTCTTCAGTCTTTATGTGACTGGGATGAAATGTGAGAAGGTGGTGAGAGGCCCTGCAGTAGCTGCGACGCTGTAGTAATTTCAAGGTTACAGGTTAGAACACTGGCATTACTGTTGTACCCTTGAGTAAGACACCTGACCCTTAATGGGTTCTGCAAGTATCTTACTTTAGAACTTTTCATCGAAATCTGTGAAAGCATAAGAACATCTGTTAAGTAAATAAATTAAGTATCAGTCAGAATGCTACCTAAAACAATTTCAATAACAGGCTGCCCCTTCTGGTGCTCCATGACCTCTAGTGGTGAAACTTTGTTACTGCACCATTGCGCACAGCCATACAGTACCCTCCAACAGATGCAGTGAGGCAAATACAGTACTCCCAAAGCAAGGGTAGAAAGACATCTCGAAAACAGTGTTTGAGAAACTAAAAATGTAATTTTTCAATTTTGCAGATTGAAGAAGTTCCAGGAGATTTCACCCAGGATGATTTAGCTGAAGATGATGTGATGCTGTTAGATATCTGGGATCAGGTATGTCAAGCGTTATTGTGGCTTTCCTCTTTATATAAGTATACAGGAAAGATTTGAATTGTGCATATTCAGTGATATTCTATTCAAATTTCTTTTAAGGTGTTTATATGGATTGGAAAAGATGCCAATGAAACTGAGAAAACAGAATCTCTGAAGTCAGGTGGGAAGTCATGAAATTTTATGCCAGATCACCTTATCAACTTATTTTACACCTTTCAGGGTGTAAGTGACTACACTGTGTAAATTACTTAGAGAGCCCACAATGTTGCTTGTATTCAGTGTAACTTGTTTATCTAATAACTTATTTTATTTAATTGCTGTTAGGTTTTATTCAGGCAGCTTTCTTTCTTTTTTCTTTTATTTATTTCTTTTTTATAATTAATGGGAACTATCTTTTCCACACTGCAGCGAAGACTTACATCGAGACAGATCCAGCAGGCCGGGACAAAAGGACCCCTGTGGTGATTGTAAAACAAGGGCATGAGCCCCCCACATTCACAGGCTGGTTTTTGGGCTGGGATGCAGCACGGTGGGACTCTGGTCATGTTGCCAAAGCAATGAAATCACTACAAATCGCATGAGAAACAATAGCTTAAAAAAAAAAAAAAAATCAGAAAATGTTTTTAATTGGTAACACTGTCAAGATGTAACATTTTCAAATATTTGCTTTTAAAGTAGATATCAACTAATACTGTATAGCAGATTATGGGTAGACACTATGTTTTATGTACAAGTAAGCAACTTTTCAGTCTTCACTATTGCTTTGCAAGAATGATATCAACATATTAAAAGTTACTTATCAAATATAACTTAATGAAACCAGCACATGAACATGAAATCACTCTGGGGCGTTTTTAGTTTTCATACACGGCTAAGTGAATGAGTGACACTCATTTCTCATTGTGTGCATGGCTGGGTCAGGACTTTACTTTTTGTCTTTTCACAAGAAGCATATTATGAAGCAAAATAAGATGACCAGTCACATGCACACCATTAAACTGTAAATGTACTAACATCTGGAAATTAAAACTTAACAGATAAACAGAATAAATAAAAGTGTGGACTTTTCATTACGAATCTTGCTGCTACAAGTTTGACCATGAACTCAACAAATAATTTATCGCATTACATTTTGAAGAATACATATGTATCTTATTTTTTCTTATTTTTAATTCTACCAAAAAAAAACCTTATTGTGTGTGCATATTTAATTAATTACATGGGATCTTTGTGTACTAGCGTTTGTGGTCAAAAGAGGTTTTCTGCATCGCTTCAGCCAGCCTGAAGGTGGAGCGGTGGGAAGGAGGTGGGCGTCACGTTGTCAACTTGACCGTTCTTTACATCCTAAACAACCAATCAATTTAAAAGTAAACAGACCGTGTTACGGGGGGTGGCGCTGTTTCCCCAAAGCAGGCATTCGTTTTTGTAATGGTTAGAGGGCTGTACGGCTGATGATGGTGAAAACAAGTTGGCAATCTGCATTTTTGTGAGGTAAGATTCATCCTTTTGTGGGTTTACATCGTTATTTCATAATGTGTCTCGCAACTGTGTGATAAGTCTATCTAGCGGCTATTCTTACATTTGCTAACCTAGCTAATTTCCAATGATTTGACACAGACGTTTGTGTCGTTTCAAACTTGGACGAGTAAGTGAGATATTCCACGTTAACTTTTCTTTCCAGTTATGTACCAACATCAACGGCTGTTTAGCTAGATCCTACTATAACAAATGTAAATACCATCCAAACCTGCAAACTTTTCTAGACCGTAACTTTGTAATATGACTGCAACAGGTGGTGGGTGTGTCGGGGAGGGTAGTCGTGGGGCGTGTTGACGGATGTCCAAGAAAACCAATCAGACACGAGAAATTTTGGAGGTTACGTGTGAACGCAACCAATTACTACCCTCTTAATTTCTAAGGTTCAACCTGCAGCAAGGAATGATTGGGGTTGCATTAGTAGCTTGTTAGCTTGCTACATTTGTCAGTGCAACTGCGGGGACGAAGCGGGAGCGGCTAAACGGTGGTCTTGGCTGAAATGGAAAGCGGATTAGCTACTTGACTTTAAGGGACCCCAGTAAATAACGTTACGACGATGTTGTTCTCTGTGCTCATTTATAGAGTGTAGACCTAGAAGGTGAGTGCTTTTAAAACATATTATAAACCACGACCTTTAGAAAGTTAAATTGACATTTAGATGTCTACCCAGCTAACGTTAATGTAGCTTGCGAGGATGGCTGTATGGTTCAGTGTAGATCCAGCTAAATTAGCTATATAGCTGATTTGCTTAAAATAGTTGCAAACAGGCGGCTAATTAGCTAGCTACATAGTTATTTGCTGGTTCAGCTATTTTGATGTATTGCTTTTCACTGAGGAAGCTGTCATTTGTTTTTAACTATCTGAAGACACGCTGGTCACAGAAAAAGGACCCTACAGTGAGATGAGTACTTAGTACATGAGAACGCAGCTGGACTGTCACAGCCAGGTTAGAGGGTCTCTTACGTACTGCATGATTTACGAACAGGGTGAATATGGGGCAGTCCAAGATTAGATAGAACACCTCCCGGAGGAATGAGAGACGGTTGCATTTCATATTCAGTCTCGGAATATTGCAGTATCGCAGGTTAGATACGTGAAAACACACTTTTATTGCTATAGCTTTTAATGTCCGCGCTGTTGTATTAGTCATGTTGTCATGCATTGCTAGCGACTTAACTGAGATCCTAGTAGCTGTGGACTGGTTTTGTGTTCATAGCTACTAGGTGCAATCTGAATGTATTCCAGCCGTAAAACTGAGCTTTGTTCATAGGCTTTACTTTGTTATTACTTAGCTAATTCCATCTCTTTTTGTTATCACATTTGTTATTAGGTAAGTACAGGAATCCGCGGGAAATAAAAACAGACATTCTAAATACAAACTGAAGCAGTGACCTGATTCTCCTCTTACATTTATCCTCCTAATACATGGCTTAAAAGATGGGGAATGGATTATCTGAACAACACCCTATTTTCCCAAGCCTCCCATCCTTTCAGTCTCTCCACATTGCTATTCTTGGACTGGACTGCGCTGGGAAAACCACCGTATTGTACAGGCTTCAGTTCAACGAGTTTGTTAACACCGTGCCCACCAAGGGATTTAACACGGAGAAGATCAAAGTGGCTCTGGGTGGTTCGAGGACGGTGACCTTTCACTTCTGGGACGTGGGCGGCCAGGAGAAGCTGCGGCCTCTCTGGAAGTCGTACACGCGCTGCACGGACGGGATCGTCTTCGTGGTGGACTCGGTGGACGCCGAGAGGATGGAGGAGGCCAAGACGGAGCTGCACAAAATAACGCGGCTCTCGGAGAACCAGGGCGTGCCCGTCCTGGTGGTGGCCAACAAGCAGGACCTGAGGAAGTCGCTCACGCTGGCCGAGATCGAGAAGCTGCTGGCGCTGCGCGAACTGGGCTCGGCCTCGCCCTGGCACCTGCAGCCGGCCTGCGCCATCATCGGAGACGGGCTGAGGGAGGGCCTCGAGAAGCTTCACGACATGATCGTCAAGCGCAGAAAGATGCTCCGGCAGCAGAGGAAGAAGAGATGACTCTTTTTCCGTCTGCAGGAAGAGCCCAGCGCAGTCTGCTCTCACCTGGTGGATCCAGGTACGCTGCAGCCAGCTCACCTTAGCGACAGTGCGTCCATTGTAAGCTGAGTTTTATCAGTTTGCATTGAGGTCACTTCAGATCTTCTGTGTCCGCACATCTGAGTCCTCAGACAACATTAATCAGTTGCCTCTTGAACTGCAGAAGGCCTCAGTCCTGTGAGATTAAGGAGTTGTTTAAGGAGATAATGCCGAAGAGGTGGAACATTTACACATCTTTTGATAAAGTACTAGCGCTGAATGGTGTGGCGCCTTTTGAAGGAACACAGAAACATAATTTCTTTACGCTGTTTTTTTTTATCTTGAGTGTAAAAACCACAATGAGGATCTCTTTTGTTTGATGGTATCATGTTCAGTAACTTCATGTCTTGAAAGGTCTGATGCAAAATGAATGAAGGATCATCAAGGTGTTGTTTACATAAGTCACCTTAGCTGAAAATCTGTAGCATATGACTGCCACAGTACTCATCTTTTCCTTGCACGATGTACTCTTCTAGGCTGGTGGTAGCAGACTTAAGATTTGTCAATGCCTGCCAACCCAAAAGATTCCAACTCAAAGATTCGGGGGAATGTATAAATAACGGATGGGTAGATGGGTTATTATTATATATTTTTTAGAGATTTTAAATGTAATGAAAAGCATACATATTTGCTTAATGCAAAAAAAAATATATATATATATGGTGAGCTTTGTATGAGGGCTGAAGTCTAATGCGGTTTTGTTGATAGACAGATTCTGTTGGCTTTGCCTGTTTGTTGCTGTAGTACTTCTTTCACCTTGAGAGACATGTTCTTTCTCACTAAATTTGGTCTTCTGTCTGTCCACAATATGGTTTCATATTCTGCGGACACTCAAATGCACTTTAGTTTCCCCTCTTCTGATCTTTGAACATGTATCACACAATGTTGCTTCAGGTGAAGCTTGGTGTAAGTTATATATTGCCCTTGCAAGGGCTCCTTGGTCACTGAATGGGTCATGTTCATATTTATATGAGGTCAAAGAATTTGTTAATCTTTAATAAACAAATACCTGTATACACTTATGAATGGGTGTGTGTATTTTCAGCTTCAGAATAGTCCCATGTACCTTACCGGGTTCCCAAAGCCTAAAGCAGAACAAAACCCATCTTCAACCAACTGTGAAATGGGGAGATTAGGACATTTTGAGAGGAAAAAAAAAAGCTGAAGTATTGAGGATAACATTCTCCCTGATAATCTGTCTTGGTGCTGCACTGACAGGATTATCAGGGAGCGGACATGATGGGTAGGTGCGGTTTCTTTAAGACAAATAAAACCACGGAGGGTTTTTATGACATACTGGGTAAGAGGCAGGAAGTAGTATTTCAGTGGTTCAGATAAGTTAACAGAGGTACAAGAAAACAAATGTTTGCTGTAACCTCATATGTCAAGGTTTGCACAAGTTTCATCACAAAATTTGGCTAAATGAGAAAAAGTAAATGTAAGATGTATTTCACTCTAACCAGGCTATTTGGAAATCCTGTATATATTTTATTGTATATATTTTATGCATTTATGTTCAAAAGGGCAAGCTTGGGAAATAAAAGTTGAACTAATAGAAAGTGATGATTTGCATCCAAGCTCCCAGGGCATAAAAGTCCCCAAGAGTTGATGGCTAACTGAGGACAGGCAGTTGACCATGGGTGGGAGTGTGGTATAGTGGTAAGCAGCAAGGCTTTTAACCAGAAAGCTTGCCAGTTCAGTTTATTGGGGGGACACTGCTGTTGCAGCCTTGGTCAAGGTGCTTACTCCAAATTGCCTCAGTAAATCTACCAACTCTGAAAGGATAGGTATGTGAAAATGTAGGCTATCCTACTTGCTTTGTGTAAGACTGTCTTCCAAACAAATGTAATGTGGCTTTAGCAAATTCCTCACCTTAAGTCCTGCTATCACTATAAATACATCCTCAAGCAGCTTCAAATTTGTATGTGAAAGGCAATTTCTAGAGGACTAAAGGAGTAAACGGGGGAAGAATAATGTTCAGAGGACACTGACGCTTGTTGATGTTGGCCATGTCTATATCCCCATGAGAGGACAAGTACTTAACAGGTCCTCAGGATGATTTGTTTTAATTTGTTGAAAACCAGGGTTGTAAGTGATCAACAGGAAGACAGAGTCCACACCCTGCTAGATGGGATGGGAGATGCTCTGTTCTAGTCTGTATGGGAGGGGATGCATCATGGTCTATGCCAGGACCACCCCTCCTTGGAACAATCACAAACAGAGAGCCATTAGTCAGAGCAGTTGACCTGTAAAAGCGCACCTGCTTAATTTGTCCCTCTGTTTTACTCCCTGCATCATTGCAGCTGACCATTTTTATCATATAATACCTATTCGTTTGCCTTGGCATAGGGCTTACACGATTTTTGGTTAGGTCAACGGCATATTTAGTTTAAAAGTCAGAGTCATAGAAAATAAGTTAAGAAAATACTGAATATACTATGTTATTTTTCTGGAGAGACAATGTGCTGAAATGGTATAATTTATCACGGTCCCAATAGATAGGGGTCTATAGAATTATTTTCAAAATGTCTTTAAAATACATTAATCAATGACATGTGTGTTGAGCCCCCATCTCTGTTACCAGGAAAACTGTTTGTCCCAAGAGTTTGCCTGTATCTGCAGGAAATGAAGCCCCAATCTCAGTGTCAGCAGGGTTTGAAATTCTATGGTTCCCAGCACTGTGGGAGAGCAGAGGTCAATGGAACAAAGGCCAGATAGTGCTGGTTCCGTTCGTCTGCTCACTCTTTCCCTGGCTGTAATCGCACTAACTCTGATGTGGAGTGGCATCGCCTTTTCCCTTTGATCCAGTGATGTAATTAACTGGGGATTAGGAGTGAGGCTGGGATTGAAAGTCCACGAGTTGGCTTCCTTTCCCACCCTTTACTGCTGAGTCAGGAGTCACACCCACCTACACAGCCCGGATTTATGTCCAGTAATGTACAGGCCCTCTTCACCATGTCTACACCACTGATAATAATAAAAAGTCAGTGTTCAAATATTGTGCTCATTTGTCATTTTGGAGTGATGAAAAATATTAATTCTAAGAAAAGGGTAGGCAATAAAAGGCTACAGTATTGGAATCTCCTGTTGCCACATGTTTGCATGCTCTTAGAAGATATTGTCCTAGAGTTTTAAGTAAGCAAACTAGATATCCATGCCTTGATATTTCATAGGCAAAAATATTGGAAGTAAAACCTTTCTCCCTCTCACTCTAAAGCAGTGTAGAATGAATGAGATCGATTGATATAATTTATGTGTTTTAGTGAAAGTCTAACAATTCAGGAATATTTGTGAACTTTTTTTAATGACCAGACAATGTTGATACAAATCTGCCCAGCAAGCAGGGGAAAGGAGCCAGTGATACTGAAGCAGACTGGTCTGTTCAGTGGGACTATGCGGAACTGCTACGCCTGCCCCTTTTGCAGAAGCATTCTTTTTCCATGATTAGGCTCTGATCGGATTCAGGTATGTACCTGTGCACTTTATTAAAGGAGTATAAGTGAGGGACTCGTGAGGCTTGCTAATATTCGCATGGCCTGTGGTGCTCTCAGCTCAAATGTTTCACTTTGGTTAGGCAGAACTCTCTGCCTTCCCATTGCAGGGAGGCCTGAATTCCCCCTCTTATTTTGTTTTGTGATGCCATCCAGTCTGGCTTTTTGTTAGTTCCTCTATCTCTTTAGTCATACCATACCTTAACTACATGTGAATTTTGTTTGGCGGTTAACCTTTGTCACAGACTCCAGTTCATAGAACAGTATATGGCCAGCAGGTTTCTTATCGAGCATTTTTAACGATATTACAGTCGATTGCTATTCTCTCCTTACTGCAATGCAAAGGACTTTAGGCCACAACATCATTGTGGCTCATTTTTCCTCATCCTGTCACCATGTGAGCACTCCATTTACATGTGAATTCCTGCACTCCCTCTGTGATGGAGCTGCCTGCAAAGGCTGCAGACTTTTCAGAGGAGTAGCTGAGTGTAGGTCTCTTTCTCTGCATTAATCCTGAACACCCTCATAGAGACGGCTCCCACGACTGAGATGGGCAGATGGAGCCTAATCAGCTATTGGTCCCTCAACTTCAGCTATTCAGACTCTCGCACAATCACCATCACTTTACCCCTTTGTGCCAAGGAAGAATACATTATAGTGTAAAACAAGCACGCACACTCCTCAGGCAGAGAAAATATTTTTTATCTATTCAGCACTGCAGCTGTCATAACTTTGTGCAGATAGCTGACAACATGTCTTTTCAATGTGTTCATAAATTATTCTGAGGCATTAGTATTGTGTACATACAAGGTGTCTTGGTTTTTAGCTGAGCAGCGCGGCCCTTGTCCACATGCTATCTCCAGGAGTACCCTGCATTGGAACAAAATACATTTCTGTTCTAACAGGATTAAGAACAGTACAGAAGGTCATGGCTTTTTCCAAAGTCACAGACACATGAAAGTCAGGGAGAGAGCAGATTCACTAGTCACTTTTTCACACAGGAAGCAAGGCCACAAACCATCTTGTTCAGCCCACTATTCTTTTGTGAAGTTTAGACTGTCATGGGCATGTGCAGAGGGTTTGTGTGTGTGTGTGTGTGTGTGTGTGTACACAAACATACATAATATACAGAAAATATACATAAAGGTACTTGATAGGTTTTTGAGAGAGGGACATGGCAGAGACCATGTTCACTCTGGGGGGACAGGGCAGGGGACAGCAGGCTCTAGGGACTGAAGACTGGGATCTTGGAGTCGTTCTGTGTGATGGCATTCCCTGGCTGTCTTCCAGTCTCATTGTCAAGGTGATGACCACTCTGTCAGAGAGGGCTCCTTCTCTGTCTGCGTCTGTGAGAAGGCCATGTCTCTGGCAGCTGCTGAGTGAATGGGAGATTCTGTGAGTGTGTTTGTGTGTGTGTGTGAGCGTGTGTGTGTGTGTGTGAGAGAGAGAAAAAGCCTTTGTGTATTTCTACTGTGGGCAGTGGAGCTCCCGCAGACTCGAACCCCCTCGCTTGTGCTAAAGCAAACAGCATGCTCGCAGGGCTATTGTGAAGTGAATGGCAGTGAAACATTCGCCATCGTTTGCTTGCAGTCTGGCGCGAAGGATTTAGATGGGGGCAGACCCGGGTCTCGGTGTCTTTGTTTTCTGCTCATTGTGTGAAGACAAAAGTCATCAAATCCCATAGCATGTTCAATACGTGCGGGGCTTTCTTTCAAAGTTATGGCAGCAACTCCTCACCCAGTTGAAAGGCTTAGGAAGAAATATAGTCAGGGAAACAAAAGCGGATTAAGTGGACGGTTGTTGTCACTTGATTTTTTAATGAAAGCACTTCCACAGTTTGTTCATTTGATTGTACTTAAAAAGTTTGTTCCTTTCCAAACTTATTTTAAAACTGAAATGATATATTGCTCAATATTTAATGCAGATTCTGCTCTTTAATGCATATGTCTACACTTCAACTGAATGGTAGTTGATGGAGAGGTCATAAATGACTCCTTTTGATTACAATACTAATCAACTGGTACAATAAATTGCCCTTAAACATACCTTCGTGGTTTACAAGAGCTTTTTGACCTTTAATGAATCCATTAAGAGGAAATATACACATGTAGGGCTTGACCTATGAATGAATCAAGACTGTAATAATTTGCTAGTTGTTTTTTCTTCAAATGTCCTTAACTATAGCAACTCAAAGTTTGTTCATTTATATTGCTGACTATTTATTGAAGCAGTTCAGTTTAAGTATCTTGCTGAAGGTTACAACAGCGATGTCACACCTTGGAGTCAAAACATAGAGTCCTCCTTCCTTAGCCACTGCACTACACTGCTGCATTAATGTAACTTTGCTTTTTTTACTTTATGCTTACAACTGCCTTGAGCCACAAAAGTATGTGGTTTATTCATTAGACTGGACCGAATAACCTCTTCAGTTTTGATTTATACCCTGAATGCAATTTTACAAGAAGAGTGTTTGCCTGAGAAAGATGCAGCAGGAACTGGGCTGCACTATTTTGTCTGGGGACTTTGTTGGCATAGAGGGTGGGAATGCCTTAAGTTTCCTGTCAAAGCCCTGATCAGACCTGCTAAACTGTTCAGGAGCAGGCCTTAAAAGATGAAGTTAGATGCAAGAATAGGCCACTACAGACATCATGGTGTGTGCTCACATTCTCTGAATGCTGACCAGGTAGCTTTAACAAGCTTGATTGGTCTGAAGATGCATGCCAGTTCTTTGACCTAAGTTGCAGATATTCCCTTGCTTTTTGTAAATCTCCATTGATTTCAGTTTCTGTGGCCACTGTTGGAAAAGATATACTTTTAATTAACTTATTCCCCTCTATTTAATTATCTTTTAATTTGATTCACTTATTCCACTTTATTTCCAGTATCTGTAAATTTATCTAAACATACATATTTACTTTATAAAACATTCATGTGAATAATTGACCATTGCTAAAATTCTGTGCCCCGTCAACCAACTGAAAAAGTGCAGCTGCTCAAACATTAACATCATACAAAGGTGCAACATCCTGTTCCATTCAGTCACAGGAGTTGAGGTAAACATATGAGCTCTGTTGATTACCTATGGGAACTCTTTTGCCTCCTCCTAAAGACTGATACCTGTTGATATCTATCTAGAGCTGTAATTCAATCATCAGGAGGTTGTTTAGAGAGGTAAATAGATTATTCACAGCAAGAAAGGAAGGGTGATTTCATCTGGCTTAGGTGTAATGACACCTTCCCTGTCATTCAGTTGAAAGAAAAATGATGGGGATTTTTCAAATCCAAACTGTCAACTGTGTTTCCAGCTTCTTAAGACATGCATGCTGTTACAGATAAAATCAAATTGAGAAAGAAATCAAACACTCCTTCATAACTGAGATGCATAACTGTAATGGTCTGAATTGTAATATTATTTACAAAATTAAAAAAGCAATGTAGTATGATTAAAGCAGTTTTTCAAGTGGTGGCAGTGTAGACTATTGTTTAGGGAACTGTGCTTGTAGACAGAGGGTATCAGGTTCAAATCCTGAACTCCTGCTATACCCATGAGTATAGTGTTTAACCCCATATTTATTCAGTAAATATACAGCCATTTAAATGGATGTAAAATATGTAGATGCCATGATTTAGTATATCTACTAAGTGAATGCTTAGTTTAATGTAATCTCACAGTTGCAGAATAACAAGTTTTCCTCTCTTAATTTTCACTTAGACTGGGATTTTTTTCTGCCTTTTAACGGCTGGTTGCTGTGTCCAGACCAGTTCTTAAGTTTGTGCCAGCTCAGACCCCCTGTGTTGTTTTAAGATAGGGCTCTCCTTTGTCTTAGTTTCCTCAGTACAGAAAAACACATCACATGCTCAGCCTCAAGCATAATATTTTGGAAGCGCTGAGTAACGGTCAGATTTGTTTGTCTTGCCCAGCCGAGAGGTCATGCTGTTTGTATTGGCACAGGGAGGGAGTAGTAAGAAGGCTTTGTATTCTACTCTACTTGTATTCTACTGTATCTTACTCCATTTTCACTTTCTCCTTGTCCTATGAGAGTACCAGTATCTGCTTTGACATGATTTTTACTACAAGTGTCAAGCAGTGCAAGCAGCACAGCATGTTCATGGTCCATGGAACTTTTTCAATACAGCTTACAGATACATACAGTGTCTTGCAAAAGTATTCAGACCCTTGACAATTCTTAGATTTTACTGAATTACAAATGATACATTTAAATTTAGTTCGGTATGATATTTTATTTAAAAACACTGAAACTCAAAATGAATCATTTTAAGGTGACATTGGTTTTATGTCAGAAAATATTTTTAAGAAAAAATAAAAAAACTAAAATATGCTGTTTACATAAATATTCAATACCTGTGCTCTTGGGGCTTCAAGTTTGTACAAATGAAAAAATTGCCCTCATGAGGACACAAAACATTACCATTGGCCTCTGTCTGTGAACCATTAAAGTAACTGCTACATTTTGTGGATAAAAAAACCCCGCTCTGTTTACATAAAACTAATGTCACCTTAAGATAATTAATAGTCACAGGCACAGGGGTTGAATACTTATGCGGCCAGGCTGTACCCATCCACCCAAGCCCCCCCCCCGTGAACAAAGAAGATTTGGATTTTATACCAGGCACACATCCTCGAACAGAAAAGAGTTGGAGGGAGTGGGGGGCAGCATTTCTCAGTTTAATTATTAACATTCATTTGGATTGATGTCTCCGGTCTCTCAATCTGTTTCAGTTTACTTTGGTGATAAATACATTGTTATGGTGGGTGGTGTGCTGTAGGTACCAAGCTTTCAGCCTCAGTTTAATGATCACACCGTGAAATTAGAAGCTTGCATGAGCCATCTGTTTTTATAGGTCTCCAAGAGTGCACATTGTTGTACATATCTGTGATCAGATACTACATCAACTATAGCCTTTCCCCACCTCTATGTAACACTCTCAGTAAGAACTTCACAGCCTTTAAAAAGAGCACGTCAGTGTAAAATTCAGGGGAGAGACTGAATGTGGCTGATTGTAACTCACAGTTTGTGGTTTTCTAGACTAAAACCTGTCTCAGATCCCTCCATGTCTGCCTCAGTGCTTTCTTTTTATGATGGAGGTGCCTGAAGCGAGTCTGTCTCTGCAGTTCTTAGCATGAAAAGTGTGAATGGCCAGTCAAAATTCCACAGTCTTTGTGGATTTGTGTACATTTTTTGTGTTAGCCTGTTAGAGAAAACCAACTGTCCGTTTTCTCTGTAGTGTTTTCCCAATCGTAAAAACTAATCATGAGGTGAACTGTTTTCAGAAAATACAAAGCTTAGACTCCCTTATTTAATTCAGCAATCTGAGCCATTTTTTGTGGAAAGTACCGCATACACGCATTGTTTGATCATACTTCTTCCTTGTTAATAATTACAGTTTTAAAGAAGAGAGCAAAAGCGGGATCCTGGTGGTCTCTGCATCTTTAGCAGGAGCTGTAGGGGGCACTGGCCTTAATCATAAATCACAATAAATTAAAGTCAGAGCCCACTGCCCATCTGGTGTCTCCCTGAAAGGGGATGGTCACTCAGAGCCCACCCCTGAGGGTGGCTCATTGCTCACCAGCCCTCTCTTGTGAGGTCATCTGTTCTGCAGCTCTTGTGACCTCTGGGGTAGGAACCCTCATTGGGGCATGATAACAGAAAATCTGTTTCCTGTTAATATAGGGCTTGTAATGCATTGTCAATCAGATGCTATGGTTTTAAGGCCATGAGTATACCTTACATTAATTCAAAAACTCTTCATTAGGTGCATGAACAGAACTGGACCAGAAATGTCACATCAGTGTGTTTATTGAGCAACAATGTCCCACAACTGCAGCAGTTGAATTACATGCTCTTTATCCACAAAGAAACATAAATTATTAACTGAAATGAATGGAAACTAAAGATTATGATGTCAGGCATTTTGTTAGCCACCACATGTTTCTTTCCCTTTTTCCCCATTATTATCTTATGGAGACCAATCAGTATCACAAAGTTGCATGGAATAATACATGTAATTTGTTAAGCATAACAGACCTTACTAAATTTCACTTGAACCCATGTCTCTCACTTTTGACTACTTTCTGTTTGCCTGCACTTAGTATTCCTTCACACTTATGTGGAAAATCCACCCCATATCAAAGATACCTTCTTTACCAAACCTAAAAATGGTAACCCCTTTTTGTATTTGGCAGGTCACATTTATCCAATTTTTAGTGATCTCCTGAAAGACAGATTACAATTTCATGGTTCAATTCAGGCAATAAACATATGCTGTATCTTTTAATGTACTTTTTTACCTAGAGAAATGCCTGTAAAGAACTGTTGTCTGGGTTAGGGCTACACACATTTAAGATTCCCCGAGTTAGTAGATTCACCTGCGCTGCCCTGGACTGGGAGGTCTTTTTGGTTTGCTTTGTTTTTTCCATACACTCATACGCAGCACGCAATTAGGTTACACTAATGGTTCCTTTTACAACCATTCTCTTTGTTTTTGAGCACAGAGAAGCTGGTCGTAGCACTGTAATGAACTGAATAGTGTATTGCATTTGCATACATAGGTGTTAGTAGACATGAATAAATTACTGTCTGATGAGCCATTTCAAGTGCACTCACAACTTACTGTATTTACTGAAAATAAAAATCTAGTGATTCATCAAACAATTCTGTATCAGGGGAGCTGACTGGAGGAGACTTGTTTACAGTGTATAGTTACTAAAATTGCAGGTTGTTTTTTAATCACATTGGAAGGAAAAAGATGAATTTCCTCCCCCGGAGATCCCACTTATGCCATTCAATGTAATTTGAGCTTTGAATGTATATCTACCACCATGTATTCAAACACATCAATGTATCCAAATGTGGAGTCTAAATATTAAAAAAGTGCATTGAATTAAAGAAAGGACACGATCTGAGATATTTGTCATATTGTAGCTATTAAAACAGTGTATGTCCCCTTTAAGGGCAACATTCTTTGCCTGTGCTGAGAACAGCAGTAAGGGGTGTATTAGCGCAGTCAGTGTGGAAGAAGCTCTCCCTCAGCAGATCTGACTGCAGTAAACACTGTAGGCTGCTCTCATCTGGATGCAGTGAGAGTACAGACTGCATGCAAAAGCTTCGCCACTTGCCTCAGGCTCTTCTCTCAACTCCCAGCATGCACTGAGTAGCAGTGGGAGCACACTGCACCTCTGAGCACATGTTTGTTTTTTTGCTTTTTTCAATAGAAGCTGTTAAAGCTCATATATAAATTTGACATGCTACTGTCAATATATAACACGACAAAGAAAATTTGTCATAGTCCACAAATACAGTGGCCTCTTAAAGCTAAAACATTCAAATAAAGGGATTCCAGGCTTGTCCCAAAACAGATATCATGTCCTCTATGAATCCGTCAGATTCCCTGCCTAGACTCGAAATCATTCTCTCTCTCTTCCCTACCCCACCCCCCTTCATCACCCTCAAAGTAAAGCAAAGCATTGTGGGAACAAGTACTCTGGTTCCTACGCCAGAGTCAGCACTGCTTCATTGTCAGCTGGAAGCACATGAGGGAAAGCAGATAACCACTGAGAGAAAGGACAAAAAACCACAAAGCCATCATTTGTTATCATCAACATCTGCTCTCTCCCTGGCTCTGTGTCTACAGCATTAGCTTTGTATAGAAGATAAGTTGTTCATAGGTATCAATGTTGAACCTTGGTTTGAAGACCCAGTTTTGAACATTCTATACACTTTGAGAAAACAGGCACTGGACGATCCATACTTTACCATAAGGTCATGATGTCGTGCAGAGGGTAGATGTCTCTGTGGATGGCTTAATTGCATGTGTTTGCTAGCACATTATGTGAGAAAACAATTTGTGGTTCTTCTGGCTTTATCAAGTGACATCTGCCACTAAAACAATTACAACAAGTGCATGGGCCTTTTTAATGGCTCTGTTGTTTTTCGCAATGTGTGCTTATCAGTGACAGGATGTAATGCTGACAGAACTGAACAATCAAACAGCACGTGCATTGGCGCTACCATGTTGTAAAAATGGCAAAACATCTGTGACTCATCTACAGATGACAGGCCCAATTCAGCAGAAGGTGGTAAATATCCTTGTCTACCATAACTCCTTTCTGTGATCAATGAACAGTGTATTTTCAACACATTCACCAAAGTGGGCCAAATGGACTGCCTAGAATGCATCATGTGAGTCACCCAACACCTTGCAAGTCATCGCTACAAATATTTTCAGCTTTTGTTGTAAAGCTGCACCCACGGAAATGAAACACATCCACACATCCTGTAAAGACTCTTGGCACAGGTGCAGAAACTAATCAAAACCAGAAATAATAAAGCAGCACAATAATTTTATACCTGATTTAAGCAAGTCTGGTCCTCTCATGTTAGAATGAGTATGGTTGAGAATCATTACCAGAGACCATTGTGGTTTATTTTTATGTGCCGCTTCAAATTAAACAAATTAAAGCACTTAAACATGCTTCTCATTAATTTGTTTCTGATGATGCCTTTTTGACAACGCAGACGTTCACACAGACATACAGTCACTCATACAGTACCTTCAGTTTTGTTTTAGTCTAAATTTAAACATTCTGAGCCAGATTCATAGGTGGAACAAATACCTCCAGAGTTCTAGAAGGGGTGGTGTAGGGGTGATATCATCAACCATTAATAAAATTAAAGGCAGATTCCATTGCAACTACACTGCATTTGATTCTTTTAAGTCAATACAAGCATTATCAGGCACTAAAGGAGAAGCTAATTTATGACAGCAAACATATCAGCTGTGGATGGCAACAAAAGATACAGTAACAAAAATGACATCAACACAAAAAAAAAGAATACTTGACCTGAAAGGGTTAAAAGTAAAATTGAGAACAAATTTGCTAAAACGTGCACTAAATTTACATTTATGTCCACTGGTACAGTTTACTGGTACAGTTTACGTTTATGTGATTGATATGGTCAAACAAGAGAAAATTTCTATGGAATACACAAGTTATGAATAAAACACTTAATTATTGAAGTTCCAAGTGATTAGTGAGGAGAATATTCAGACAATCCTTACAGAATTAACCACATTTAGACAAACCAGTACAATCTATGACTATAAAATCCCTCTTACCACTACCTTTCCTAATCTGATTTTCATGGCATCTCTCTTCCACCTCATCTCTCCCTTTCTTTTCCCTGTGAATGATGTACAAAGGCGGGTTAACAACCTCAGTCCGTGACTAGGTGAAATGCAGTTTTTGATTGTTTGTAAATTAATTTCTACTGAATAAACAAAACTAAAAACAGTTTCCAATGATGACACAGGCACAATTTCACAAACAGTATAGAATGTAATCATTTTTACACAGTATGTATGTGCATGCACTAAACTAAGAATAGACCCAATGGACAAAACTGGACATTTTTACAAAACAAAAAACTCACTGTCCTCACCATTTACTTAATTCCACAGAAATATGGCCTGCCTTGCATTATCCAAACTGTGCTCAAAAGACATGCCCCACTGTTCAATGGCTAAACAGAGTACAGGTGAATTTGAGGGATCAGTTTCAGCCGGGACTTCCTCCTTTCCAAGTCTGACACTCAATAGTTCCTGGGAAGACTTTGCAATCAAAGGCTTACTTTGGAACAACAGCCAGGAAATTGAATTTTTATGGCCAGGAGCCTATATGAAGCTGATCTATTTATGTCAACCTCAACAATTATTGTTACAGCCACCTTAGGACTTCTAATTCAATGTACAGAACATCAGGATTCATTGTTCATGTCATAAGTGCTTGATGTGTGATAAAACTTTTCACAGAAAATGTCACAGAGGACTATATGTTCTTTTATACTGTATATTACTTTTGATTAAGCGTTCTTCTCTAAAAGCGCAATTCTCTTGCCTCTCACACGCACACCTGCTTTGCTCCCTGCAACCCCCTTTCACTTCCCCAGAATAAAAGAACAGCTTCTGTCTAAAGTTCTCAAATAAGCTCAGATTTCTTGATCTCCCTGTGAACAATTATCCTTTTGTTCATTTGCATGAACATGACTGTTCCTTTTTCCCTCATACACACAACTCATAAGCTATAAATATTTACTTCTCACATTTAATCAGCTGGCACCTAAATTAAATCAGCATTAATCAACAGTTTCTCCTATGTTGTTTTAGGGAAAAAAAATGATCGTAATAAATGAGTTGATGGGGGCTCTTTGACAGTGCTCTGATATCTGTGATTCCAGAAATAACTGTAACCTCCATTTATAGATCAAACAAGTTGGTTCCTTTGAGCTTCCCCCAGTTGCAGAAATGAGAGCTCAGATAAATACTTTTTGAAGTCATCTGAAACTCAATGCTGTGCATGCCGTATCAGATCCAAGCAGAGCCTGTTACCTCATTAGCCATATTCCTCTTGCTGTGATAATCACAATGCTCTTTTGTCTTCTCGCTCTTTGATGCATGACAGGCAGACTCTGCACTTGCAAATGCAAAGATCCCCAAGCAGTCTTGACAGGGAATTGACTGGATTTTTTTTTTTCCCTCTCTAATTCAGTTAGACCATCATGCGTATGAACAGATAAGAGATTAATGAATTAGCCACCGAGCAGTAATGCTCCTCCTAATGTTATTTTTTTTGACATGAGGAATACGTTTCCTCAAAATGTACTTCTGTGTTTTGTTTGAGCAAAAAATCCAACAGAAAGTTTGAGCAGCTATTTGCATTTGTTGTCTCCATTTTGAAGTGAGTCATATTGGTGAATTATTAAATTCTGGCCAATATTCTGAAAAGTGAATAGAAGTTCTGTCATTTTAGATTCAAATCAAGTCACTTGGATTAGAGGCGTAAAGAAAAAACTAAAATTTGTACTGTCCAAGTGTTCAGTTAACATATTCCTACTCAACATACATTCTACAAGGACCAAAACAATTATGTTATTCAATGCTGATATGTATGTGTGTTTATTCATTAAATATGTATATGCTCTGCAAAGTGCTGCTTCTCCTGAAACTACCTTTGATCAGAGAGATTTAGATCACCCTCCTCCCCGAACTAGTAGTGAACCAGAGTGCTGGCAGGTTTGTGTGCTGACAGGGAGCTCTCTCTCTCTTTCGCTCTCTTTCTGGTAGCAGGGCATCTGTGCAGTGTGGCCCAGTTGCTCTCGGCAACACAATGGTCTGGCAGGTAATTGAAAGGCTTTGAATGGAAGGAAAGAGAACTGTACTGGGACAGGAAGGCAATCAGTCCAGAGGAAATGTTGCGCAACGATCTGCCCTCGCCCCGCAGAAAGGACTCGCTCGCAACGTGGCACTGCCGCGTAAATAAGCGCGTGCGAGCCTGAGGCCCAGGACGAGGAAGCGAAGGTCAACTCACCTGCATCCGCTCTGCGCTCCTCTCTTTCCCGCTCCGAGGCAGAGGCCACCATGAGATTCCATCATTAAAATCCTGCTTGTCCTGTAGTTTGGAAATCCACTATTCCCAGAGCTAAATTCAGTTCCTGATTTTTTTCAACAATTATTTTATTCTATTTGCTGAAATGTTAAATATAATATTCAGTTTGCTTAACAAATACTTTTAACCACGGTGACTTACATAGCTTACCTATTTAAACAGCTGAGTATTTACTGAAGGAATTTATGCTCAGTACATCCCTCAAGGGTGCAGCAGCAGCATCATACTAAAAATTTGATGCTGCTTGCTCCCTAATCACTGTACTACCACACTGCCCACTGTCATCCCTGCCATTCCACCTGCCAGGTCATAATGGTTGGTCCCCTGAGCTGGTAATAATTTCTTCTGGCTTCTCATTTCACATCTTAAAATATCATATAAATGTGCAAACTGACAAATAAGCCCTCATGTTTACACGCCTACAGTCATTTTAAAAGAGCTAACTCTAGTGTGTCTCTGATATATTTTTGTGACTTGGAAATGGACTGGCTTTTCAGCAGGTTACTGCTTCCAGTAATGGCCTCCAGGGTGTGTGTGTGTGTGTGTGTGTGTGTGTGTGTGTGTGTGTGTGTGTGTGTGTGTGTGCATGCATCTGTGCTTGTCCATATCTGTGTGTGTGTGTGTGTGTGTGTGTGTGTGTGTGTGTGTGTGTGTGTGTGTGTTATAGAGAGAGTGAGTGCACCTCTATGTGCTGAAAATGCAGGTGTATGTACAAGTGTGTGTGTGTGTGTGTGTGTGTGTGAGAAGATGCATGTTTGTGAAGCTGTATGCTTGCCTGTGTGTGGATGCAACCATTCACAGTCCAAACATGCATTTTTCTCTGTGCTCTCCACAGGGCTTCTGTGGCAAAGCGGTACTCTTGGCACTGCGAATAAATGCTTTGCTGTCAAAGCAGTAGCGTATATCAGTACACTCCTCGTGACACTCACTGAGATGCAGAGAAGTGTAGCAGTCCTGCCTGCCAGGCCAAGAGATATTCTCAGTGCAGTCCTGTAAATGGAGGCACAGAAGAAGAAATCTCACCCGTAATATCCGTCATCTTTCATCGAGATCACACTGAAAACAACAGGCACGTTTTAATGTCAACAGTTGGCATGTGCTTTATTGTCTGTCAGACAAATACAAACTTAAGTGCAAACAAATATATCTGGGGGATGAAGAATTAACACATTATAATTATAACAGTGAAAATGTCCTTGTTTTGTAAAGGGGCTACAAAGCATTTCTTCTCCTGAAGAATATGGCTATTGTTATCGTGCAGCTAAAGACGGAGAGAGTTATCTGAGTTCACTCCTCTTGGAGTAGTGCAAACAATGTGCGGTCTCCAGTGGACCAGAAGATGACGTGGGTTATGCTGCAATTTTTCTTTTTTTTTGCTTTCTGGGCTGCAGCGTTTTTCTACTTGACCAGGTGCTTCCTTGCCAGAATATCACTGGGGTGGCTGGCTCAGATACTGGAACATTAGAAATGAATCAGACTTCCGAAAGGATAAGAGTGATCACAATGAGAAGATGAACCCAACACACAGGGAAAAACACATGGCATTTTCCCTGTGCTGTCTGTGTTTGACTACTGACACATGCAACTACCCAAACAGAGACAACTATTTTTGCAAACCTTTTGTGCAAGGGGAAATAGTACACTAAGTAGGAGAGTAGCTGACACTCTTTATCTGTTTGTATTTACTCATGAAGGAAACACCATCTGATCAACATGGCTTATTGTTTCAAGGATATAACTGCCCTTACCAGTGGTGTTAAGGCTGAGTTTCATGGACACTTTTTGCATGTTCAAAACCACTTTTCAATAAAGTGGATCACCGTCACAATCAGTTTTAATGTTGCAGACAAAACACTATCATCACTTTGCACTACCGTGCTTCCAATCTGCTCTTTTGGGGTCTAATGCTAGTCCCTAGTCCAGACTAGACCCAGTTTGTTGTTAATAATGGTTTTAACCACCACTGTAATTGCTAGCAGTAACAGAGTACATGATGTAGTATGCAGTATGTTGGCTGGTTTTGGTAATGTGTATTTTTGCCCTGCAGTTTCCCAGCAGGGGGGCCATGTAGTGGCCACCCTGTTCTTTACACTCTGTCAAAGGCAGACAAGTGAGCGCTGGCAGCCCAGAGAAGCAGGTGAAGTCTCAGCCATGCAGTATTCTTGTTCAAGTGGAACGCCTAAAAATGTGTTTCATTTTCATAAAAAATACAGGCCAGTTTATTGCTCTGAGCTGGACCCATATTACATTTATGAAGAGACTTCTAAAAAGAGGGCTGATGGATGTATTACTCTCATGGAGAGTAAATATATCATATCTAATATCTGGATATCATATCTAAAATCAAAGACATCCCTGAGTTTACACTGTAATGTGAGGCTTTTGAGGAGGAGCACTGTAAACTCAAGGGAGCACAGAAAACAGGTCACTGTAATGTCCTTGTTTCCCAGCTGAGCCGGTCTATTTTTTGTTTATAACACACTAACACAATGCTGTAATGTGTATGAACATCCTGCAAAGTCTTTTACAGCAAGGAGCCTGCGCCCTGTCCCTCTATTCTGACGGATTGCAGGAGCTCTCCCTAAATGAAAGATTAAATTATTCATAAGAACATTGTGACATGTCAGAATATCATTTCCTGTTAATGCTATTATTGCACAGATGTAGATTCATGGACATTTAGGATTCGTAGTGCGTCTGCTGACATTGATAAATTCAACACTGCCAGAACATTGGAAAAGATCCAAACTGAAAGTATATTGAAGGAGAGCATGAATATGGTTGTTACTATACTACATCATTACTCCATAAATCTAGTTTGATGACATTTTATAAAATGCTTGATTGTGTTCCTCTTGATAGGACATTAAGATAGCGCAAACATTTGGTATCACTAAAAACAAGTCTGAATTTAGACAAGGTGAATTTAGACACAGTTGCCTGTGCATGAGTATGTAATGAACCATCATTTTGAACAAATGCTAAACTGAACAAGTCAAGGATTCTGAACTGAACAAGTAAGGATTCTGGTACCACTCAGCTAAGATTTAAGAAAGGACATTTTCCCATCGTGATTCAGGGTGGTCACCCTTTGTAGAACAGACTGATTAATCCCCCCTCATTAGGTGCTGGGCTTTAAATGTGCTACAGACAAGACTGTTTACACAAAGAATACTGGTAATGAACCTGAATGAATGACAGTTCAGGGCACAATGATAACGTTTGTGTTTGCTTCTGTTGCTTGATTTGTTCCTAAATTCCCTATAAAGACACTTAAAATAAGATCATGAACTAACTGCGGCTCTTAATTGAATGTAGCACCAAAAGCTCTGCACCGGCTGAAATTCACAGTGGGAATGGAAGCGTACCAATCCTACTGCAGACGGCTTTTCCTGGAATACTCCTCCCCATCTGCCGTGTTTGGACAAGATAAGCGCAATTCTGACCTCAATGTCCAGTGAACATTCAGATAGAACATGAGGAAACATTGATGACCTGGAATGTTTCTGGTCAAACCTGACTCATCTCAAGCACACAGAGACCCAATCCTCTTTTCATTGATAAGCAACTGCACCTTCTTAAATGCAACCAAAATATTACTTCCACCCAGGACACGTAAGTTACCTCACAAAGTGACAGCTTATCATGTTTACTGAGGAAGGGAATATTTTAAATTCACATACACTTGAACCATTTCAACTGACCGGCTAAACTCCACCTATTATTATTAAGTTATTTACTACACCAGGATATAAAGTATATAAACCAGTGACCAAGGTTAACATTGTCATGTACACACTTCCTCCTCCTTGACTCCCATTTTTCACATTTAAAAAATCTTCCAACTGCTGTATTCCCTTTGTGAAAGTCTTTACTCCATGGTCTGAGAAAAAAGAAAGCGAGTCTGTCTGATCTTTGAAGATCCCTGCCTAGATCCATCAAGTGAGAGGAATCAATGAGGCAGGAACAGATAACTCAAAAGAACCCAAAGCTCAAAAAACATTTACAGGATTTTTATTTGGAGAAGACAGGCTCAAACAAGTTGATCTTAAAATTCACCACAAAATGTCGAGCTCTACAGGATCAAAACACTGGCAAGGCCTCGTCTGGAATGAGTGAAATATTTCTGCTCTCAGGGTGATGTCTGACCTACATCAAAACATCTCCTTGCAGTTGAGGGAATTGCCTCAGTGTTTAAAAAACTCTTAGAACTAAGCAGTTTTGGTTTGTATGTGAAGCAGAGTGCTTTCAGAAGCAAGGGCAGGATTTTTAAATATTCCCCAATACACTTGCTTAAACATTATATAACTCCTCCTGTAAGAAGAAATATTTCCTCTTTTTGGCTCCTTCAGGTAGATTGGATAGATTTATCTATACAGACAGCAACCTTTTATTTATCTCCTGAGCTCCAAAATGGGTGTCCTAAGGGAAGTGTACATGTGTTCTCTGTATTCTTGGCCACATAGGGTGTAGCAGATTTGGTTTGTCTCTGAAGAGTACCTCCAAGTAAGTACTTTACTTTATACAAGTATTCACACTGGACTGCACTACAAATATGCCGTCTGCCCTAGGCTTCCTAGAGCAACAGTGTATCTGTTGATAACAATAATAGGAACAGTCATATGTGCTCATATGACTCTGCATTGAAGCAGCAGGGTACAGTTGCAGCAGAACTGAATGCCGGTTCACTCCATGTCTACTTTTGTCATTATTGTAATCTATTTGGCCAGTTCTTTTATCAAATATGACCAAACCAAATTATATCAGACAGAGACCTAATTATACATTCAGATGTGTTTTGCCAACAGCAGTGCTCAAAGTTCAAGTCCTTGTTCAAAGAAAGCATCTCACCCAAGAATTGAATTATTTCCAAAATAAGCTTTAGCACACAATGAAATTGCATTCAGCATCATCAAGGATGCTTTCTGTCAAAATCAGATCTACGGTCTGGGTGGATGGTTATCTAACTAAGATTTCCAAATCCCTCTAATCTAATTAGCCCTGGCTGTAAGCTTAACATTATTAGTAGTTCATTAACATTTGTCTCATTGACTGGAGTATATGTTAAGGCCAAAGATGTGCTCCAGGTCTTTACAAAGGCTATTAGTGCCTTGCAGGTCCTTGGCAGAGGCCCGCTGGTAACAAACAGTTCAAGTACAGGAATTTGAAATATGCTGCATTTATTGTACTGAAGCATTTTGTTGCATAACTTGCATGTTACATGGAAGAAAAGAGTATTTAATGGACATGAGAAAGAGCTGTTCTTTGTATGACTGGGGAACTCCTCTCCTCAGGGTACTAAAGGCTCAGTCAAAACCCTTTTTCTCTACTCATACAGAAGGAGCAAAAGAAGAACTGTGGGAAGTGAAAATTATCATGGCTGGTAAGTGCTGGAGGTCTATGCAGAGATAAGCATGTTTTCAGACCTCGAAATGCTCTGGAACTGGAGTTGTGATCAGCTTGCTTTCAGTTTCAGTTCTCAGATCTGGTAAGGGATCATCCCAGTTTTAGACATTTGAACAGATCCTGATTTTGAGCAGTTTTCAATCAATGTTTACAATTTCCTACAAAAAAGAGAGATTTTCATCTGGTTTGAGTATGGAAATAGGCTTCAAAGCAGAGGGTTGAAGGTTCAGATCAAAGATTTGGCACTCTTATTGTGCCTTTGAACTTGTCAGTAAGAATCAAGCTCTTTAAAAATCAATCAGTCAATCAATAAATGCATTAATAGCAACAAAATAGAGGCATGTTGAACACTTCAGTACATGATGCACATTGGCATTTGTGATAACATTCAAAAAGTTAGGTCAAAATCAATTATTAAAGTGATATAAATGTCCACAGAGAAAGAGTAGGAATTTCCCTCACTCATACAGACTGAATTGTTGTAACGTGACGTGATTACAGTGAAGAGATGAAGCACTCAGCTCAAGAAGTGGTTTTGCATGGATTGTTCTCAGTCTTGGACCAGCATGCCCAAATTAACGTGATCAAATTAAGGCCTGTTAAACCAACAGCAAATCCCCCTCAGTGATGCAGCGCGGGGGGCTGTGACGCACAAATCCGACACGTTCAAGCACTGTGCTTCCAGGCTGCTTCTACATCTGCTGTCTGTATTCAGCCCATTAGCCCCTCATTTCCTGTTTGGAACAGGGCTTTCTCAGGATGTACGTTCGGGATTTGACACAAACAGTCTAATTCACTTTAAATAAAGCTCTGACTCACACTTCTCTTCCTTGCCAATCAGACTTCAGACCATGGCAGACCCGTGCTACACCACACCTGGAGTATAAACAACCATCCACACATTATGGGAGATGGACTTCTCTACTGCATCACTGCTTCCTATAAATACAGGCTGAATACATTAAATAAAACCTTTATCATATTCACTTTGAAATAAGTTCACATTTTAACACTTAAAAGACACTGAATACATTTTACATTAGCTGTAGCATATATGTAGCCTGTAATAACTAAATTACATATTATATTAACCATAACATTGTAATTGTACATAATCTACTTGCTCTACTTTGTACTAAATGATGTAATACAACATTGATTACCTCAAAATATTGAAGCAGGTTTTGAAAGAAAAAAGTACATTGCATGTGAATATAGTGCTTCAATCTCACTGAGCTAGTATTAAGTACACAAAAATAATTTTAAAAAATCACTCGGAAGAATTCCAGAACAAGAAAACAAGACCAGAAGAAATGCATCCATGACCAGTTTTATGGTGATGTATCCCTAAAATTTCTGGCTTGTGGATAAAGCTTAAAAAGTAACATGACTGCATATGTAACATTGCTAACAGTAAGTCTGTAAAACATATCTGTATGACAGACTCTACATTCCTCAGACTCACAGAGGGAAAGGAATGACAGTAATCTCCTGTGGCTGGTACCAGAAGGAGAGTGGGAATACCTCTGTATATCACAGTGTTTGATGGGTTTTAACGGGAAAGTCTTTGACAGAGCAATGTATGGTACCCAGCAGTGGCTGTTACCATATCTCAGCATAAAAGAGTATAACTCCACCAATTTAAACCACTGAGTGTGATGTGTGTGGGTTTTTTTCATAACATTGAGTTGTGTAAATGGAAGACTCATGGGTCATTTCATGTTGAAATCCACATTATTCTTCAGGATATTAAGATGTTGTGAGTCAGCTGTGTTTGAGTCCTGTGACTCATTGGCAAAGTGTTCAAATAACAGTAACGAGTTACTAACGAAGTGACCATGGGATCTATTCTCAGGAACATAATGTCTTTTTAAGCATTAGTCTAAATTGTACTTGAAAGAGGTAATGTTTTTCATTAGATGATTCATGTCTTTTTTGCATTAGAAAATAGCAAAAGTGAAATAATTCCTCTTTGAAAGCCCCACCAGATTTGAGAGTAAGACTTATTTTGACTGACAGGTCTTTCTTGTTTCCAGTTCCCCTTGTTCTCTTTCAGATCTCTGAGCTCTGTGCGTTCATCTCCTTTTCAACAGGAGACAATGCCACAAAGGAGAACAATAAGTTCTACTTGCTTAAAAATTCCATCAATTAGTGGGAGACCCAATTAACAGACACTTCTGAAGCACAGGGCCCTGAAAGATATAGTATCATGTAAGAGCAAAATGCACAAGGAATAATCCCTTTGATATCAACATTGGGCATTGGAGAATTGGAGACAGAAATATAAACAGTGCTGCGGAGGAATGCTTAATGTGTGGCAATTACAGCATAAGTAAATACTCTGTCTCTCATGGGGACGCGGGCCGTTGCAGCCGCTGGGACTGATCTTTGATAGAACTCAAATGGATGTAAATAAAGACAGGGAATTCAGCGAGGATGCACAGCAATTTTCTTAACATGCTGGAGTCTGTGGGGATTTATATGGGGGGGTCTCTCTGGGTGTTTGGGAGGCTATAATACATTGCAAATTTGTTTCTCTGAACACTGACATGCCTCCAGATCTCACTGCATTATACTACTTTACTAAAATCCTGTCTTACTTTCTTTTTTAAAGATGGTATAGTGTGTGTGTTTTTTAAATACATTATGTGAATGTTACATGAATTCCATCAAGTATGTGACCTAGCAAACTTGAACACAGGTGTTTTAAAGGGTGGTTAGTATCATGAGTAACTTATGCAAGCCTTACTCTCTTTTCCTGTACTCAGGAAACACCCATTACACAACGTTGTGTCTTTCTATGCCTTCTTCCCTCTCTTTACCTCTGTCTCCTCTTCCAGTGTCCCTCTGTGTTGTTTCTGTGGAGCTGTGGGTCTCTTTCTCTGTGTAGCTAGCAGTGTGATGGCGTTTGATCAGTTGAGTACTGTGCCCACAAGTTCGAAGGCTTGGGATAAACACTTGCATGTTTTTACCTCTGGCTTGGCACCACGAGGGGAGAAACTAGGGTAATTAACAGGTTCAATGTCTGCATTTCTAAAATGTGCAGTCTTGAAAAGCTGCCTCAATTTTTTTCCATTACATGCTGAATGTATTTTGAATGTATTAATTATGATTTACAATATAGAACTCAGAGCCAAATCACTTGGATATTAATCCAAAAATAGATTTTTGTGCAAAGTGCAAATATAAGTGCAAATATAAATGCAAATATAAATATATATAAGTGCAAATATAAATACAATTTCTAAAAGTACATACTTCCATTGTTTTCACACTACAATACCATAAAGTATGTACTACATCCAAATTGATCACCGTTCAGGTCCCCCAAAAAGTATTGTCTGATTGCTACAGAGAAATTTATTCTGTAATTATTTTGTGCTAATGGCTGTGAATAATTTGATGCATCAGATAGGGAGGAGGAGAGGAATTAGCAAGCTCTCATAATGGGGTAGTGACATTGGTAGTATATAAAGGCCCTATGCATTAAAACAGGAAGAAATGGGCTTGGGGGCGAGCAGCTGAGGTTAAGGGTTCCGTAATAATCCAGAGGTGTATTTTTGTGTTTCATTTTGTTCCATGTGGCTGACCTGCCAGATTTCCAACACTGTGCCCCTGAGGGGATTATCATGTGCCGATTACTAAAATAAAGAGTGCTCAGATTTCCCCTACGTGAAACTTCCAGACAGTGAATAAACAGAGGGATATGGATATGCATGTTTCAGGATCTGTTTGAGGCCTGTCTCTACTCCCACTGCGGGAGTCACCTAATACTGAGAGAGCATGTTATGGTGTTCTGGTGACCCCTTCAATAATGAGGTTACGGCAAACATTTTTTCATGATCCCTTCATAGCATTCCTTCTTGCTTTCAAGATTTGCAAAGGCAATGGCTAAAACACATGAAAATTTAATTAGAGTTTCATTTTGAAAAAACTAAAGGCAATACATTTTATAAAATAAAACTGGTGTGGGCATTAAGCAATGAGGCTGTATCCTAGAGGCACTGACCAAAGTAATTTCATTCATATAATACTACACTGCCCCCTGGTGGAGACAGTAATACGTCAGGAGGAGGAAAATTGACAAGTCGTTCGAATATAGTTATACATGCAATGAACTTGGCAAAATAAAACCATGTTATCCAGAAAGGTAACTTGAATCAAATACGTTGTTAATTTCACAGATATCATCCTCTATACTCAACAGTCCAATATCTTATGCTTTTGATGAACCGAGTGAAGAAATCTTTTGGGAAAAGGCCCTCTCTATACCCTATTTTACAATAAATGTGGCTCTGAGTGTTCACAGCGGAGGCTTCTTAAACCGAATGGAAACGCTGGATAGTCCAGGAACACTTTGCCTGTTGACAAGTGGAAATGTATAGTAAAGGTTACAGACAATAATCTTTTATTGTCTGTAAGACCTTTTCACCACGATTGTTCGCGGTTGGTCATTAAATGTTGGTCGAGTTCCATATGAACGAAAAGATAAAATATAAGTAAATATAAATAAATAATCTGCTTCATGCCTTTTGGCTCTTTGATAACCATATTTCAAAGAAGACTTGCCATTCGTTTGTGACGCCTCCTTCGCTGTTCACGATATCCTTGGAATTTTCAGTCTGAGAACGCGTAGACTGGAAACTGCCCAGTCTTTCAGTTGCATTTCTTTGACTGGGCTTAAGACTTTGCTAAGACTAATTAAGACTTTTTTTTTCAGATGAAGCAAGTGTGTATTTCCGTGTCTGAAGGCATTCAGGCTTTAGCTGAAATACACAACTGTTTTCAGTTTTGTCAATATATGTTAAGTTCTTAGTGCTTCAGTAATTAATGCTTGGTAGGAGGTTTACTGTATTGAGATCGTTATAGTTATTATTTAACACATTCATTGTGCGCCATTGCAATCCATTGAGTATGAAATTATATGTTGTGTGTGTTCTCAAAATTATTATTATTATAAACGGATTGCTTGGTTATTACGAGCGAGTGTTTAAATAGAGTTGAATGAGTGGGAACGATACTGCTCCAGTGTTTCCGGCGGAGTCTTACCATTCTCTGCATTTCTTATAAGCGGAATGCACTGTATTTTTTTATAATGTCGCCATCATATCCCTGTGAAGTAGTATCATGTGTTTATTAAGAGGCTTCAATAGGTAAGCTTAAAAGCTGAAACTATCACTAGAGTATACAGTATAAGCAAAACATATACATGGCATACTGACTGAATATTTAGTTGTTCAGTTCGTGAGTTATTATTTTTCTTATCCATTTGCTGGTTACTTTGTTATAATGAGCAAAATAAATGGTTTGCCTCGACTTTGGAAGCTTAGTCGATTAGTTTGATACATGAAAACAGAATCAGTGCAAAATCTTTTTTTCCACTACTTTTTTGTAATGCACTTATTATCCACAGAGAGGTGCTGCAAACATTATTTTCAGCTAAAGTAATGGTTATTTCTTTTAATATTTGTTGTAATGCACATGACGTCTACATTACATTACATTACTTCATTTAGCAGACATTTATACCCAGAGCGACTTACAAATAAGTGCATCGCAAAGTATTACAAGAGGTCAGTAAGATACAAAGTTAAGTGCTAGGTTAGGGTAGAATGTCTTTTTTGGTGTCATTATTATTATTATTATTATTATTATTATTATTATTATTACCTCATGTGGTAGCTCTGCGTTGTTGCACTTCTCATAAAGTCATATTAGTTATAACAGAGAAAAAAATGCAGTTCATTTTAAACTGATTTTCAACCTCTGATTTTTTGTAATACAAGATATAATGTAATCTGAACACATAAAATTACAATCATCATCACTTCTATTGGCCTATATTTATATCTATTGAGAATTTTTGAACTTTAAATGTTTTTCCAATGCATATAAACTATGATTAATAAAAATATGTAATTTATATGTTAAAGGTCTGAGCATAATGTGTTATTAATGTGGGCTATACAATTGGAGTGCACATATTGAAATTTCGTCGCATGTGGTTGCTTGATCATATGACCATATACAGCACAAGCGTGTGTGTGTGTGTGCGTGTATGTATGCCTGAGGGAGAGAGAGATCAAGACAAGACAGTGGAAAGAAACAAAATGAAGTAAATACACTTGAAGAAGTGATTTGTCCGTTGTACTGTAGGATCAAGTTTAAACATCCGTCTTGCCCAACAGAGGGCGCAATTGCACTTCTACAGAACATGAGCGTCCTGTGCAGCATTGTAATTTTTTAAAATCGTGTTCTGTATTTTCAGTTTTTTTTTGTGGAATAGCTCAGATAAACTTATATTAATTAAAAATCCCCAGACAACCAGGAAGGGAATAAAAATGAGAATGAAAAAGCAGTAATAACATAGTGTACAAATGTACTTTGATGTGGGCCAGCTATGTAAACCTACAGATATGCACATACCTCAGGTGGTATTCATAATATTTTTTTTTTATTTCATCCAATGACCGTACATGCTACTGGCAAAAGGATTGGATAAAAACAGTGCTTGAATCTGCAGCAGGAGGAAAAGAAATTGAATAAAACTGGAAAGAGAAAAAGCAGCAATGTTGATATCATAAATAATCAAACTTCAAAAACATGTCACTTAATGGACTTTTCCAGTTTAATTAATCTATGAAGACAAAAAACACATATACATCCTTAATAACTCCTCTTATGGGGAAAGATGATTTACGATTTGAAAGTATATACTTGTAATTTACAATTTGGAAATATATTCTTATAATTTAGGAGCAAAATTTTGCCATTATTCAGGTCACTTAAAAGCACCTTTAAAGTGGGATGGAAGGAATATAGTTCTAATACAATATAATGTGGTACAACATAATATAGTACTGTATAAAAATCTATCAACATGTGTGTCAATATGTATGTGTGCACTATGCATTTCAATGAAGGGACAATAAACAGCTATATACAATAAACAAACTGCCTCAGATTTCAGGCAGACAAGCAGGTGCCGATTTCTCCAATTTAACCTGGTCCCTTTAAATCTCTGTAAAAGTGAAAATGCTTTTTTTCTTTTCTTTTTTTTTTTCCTTCGACCTGGCACACCACACAGTAACACTTTGCAGCTTGCAACGCGGTCTTCTCCCACAAACAACAACACTTGAGTCTCTGCGCCGAGGCCTGCTTTATATGCACGCTCACAGTCGCGCGCTGGGCCACCGATATCTGTGAGCCGCGTGATTAATTAACATTGAGTTCATAACCCTCCAAATTAGCACTAGAGCACACAGGCTAATGAGCTCACTGTGAACCTGGAGGTTACAATAATCACCACACCCATTCGTCAGTGTATACCTTCTCTCTGTCAGAGAATATGAATCTTTATACTAAATGAAAGAGAGCAGAAGACAGAGAGACACAGAGACAGAGAGAATGCAATAGCTTCCATAGGAAGTTTTTTGGCTTGAGCTAAAGCCCGGGTATGTGCATGTTTGGGTAAATATTTGTATAATTGTTCACTAACTACATTATGCCAGCCTTGCATTGGGCCTCCCATAAAATGTTGGACCAGCTTGAGCTGGTCAACACTGTTTACACTGTAGTCTGACTGTTTTTGACCTTATGCACTGCCAGCCACACCCCTTTTGCAAACATTCTATGCAAAATCAAACTGATTTACATATGAAATTGGACATAATTCATTTCTGCTTGAGTAGAACTGAAAGCATGGAAACCTCACAAGGACAATCTGATTATAAATGACCCCAGAACACACAAGTCATGTAAGAATTACACTTGCAATCTGCACTATTGACCATAAATACGCAGGCAAATAAATAGAAAACCTCATATCCCAAATAACAGCAAATGAGACTCCCAGAAAACAGTGTGAACCACGTTGATAAAAGTAGACACTTGTATGAGAAGCAGTGTTTTCCCTGTAGGGGATTTAACACCTGTTCTTAATTTAGAAATTAAGGAGACATGCAGTGATGGTTCAAAGATTGTAAAGGCTAAACTGGAAAATTACCTGAATGTTACATTATGAAACTTGCACTGTAGAAGTCCCATCTACTGGCCCATGGATCTGAATCTTTTCAATTTTTCATAGAGAATGCACTATTGCACTGCTGCAGAATGAAGCAGTCTTTTGGCCAAGAATGTTGCCACTTTAAAAATATTCTGTACATGACACTTCAGGGACGCTGATAAAGGTCTTTTCCTTAATATCACATACAATTTAAACAGCCAGTAAAAAACATAATTTGTTTCACATCTATATTTCTCGCTTTTATACTTTAGTATGCACACTTTTTACAGGGCCTGAACCTGAACACCTATATCTCCACCTCCACTACTCCTGTACTTTGTTGGTCATCTATGTGGTCGGTCCAGCTCTGTTCTGCAGAACTGCTGTGGGTGACAATGAAGACGTTGGCACAAGAAATGTTTCAGGTGCACTCTCCACAGGTGACCATTCGGCTGTGACAACCTGATCACCCCTTTACCTACAGACAACTGCTAGCCCCACCTTGCAAAGGCTAAAGGATTCATCTGCTTGTCATCAAATAATCCCGTCTACTCTCCTAGCCTCACCTTTCCATACAGTTATTAAAAAGGTTATTACATTACTTGGGTTTATTCATATAATTATATGTGTTGCACTTCTTGAAGTTACTGCAGTTATTGGAATCTCAAGCACCAAAGTGACTCAAATTAATTAGACAGTGGGAGATTAGTGTTATTTTTTTAACGTGTGACTTCTTTGATGTTGATCTTTTTGGAGCGTTCTTCCTAAAGTCGTCATGTCTACAGCTAAGGTGAGATCTCCGAAGGTGGAGGTTAACAGGGAAATTTAATATGTAAAGAAATAATTCTGCTGGCTTGATTTATTGTTTTTCTCATCAAACATTTAATATAACAGTGTAAAGTTTCACTTTGACTGCATTATCAGTAAAAGATCGTATGTAGAATATAATAAACTATCGCCAGCAAACCGTCAGGTTTACACAGTAGTGGGGAAGTCAGCCGTTTTACTTGGTATGAGCGGGGTTGAATTAGCTTTCCCCTGTCCCGCGAGGCCCGATTAAACAGCAGTAGGTCACAAGTTGTTACAGCCGCTCTCACAAAACAAGCGAAGGGAGTTTAAGCGCTTTTTAAATATGTAATGCTATATTTATAAGATAGTATTTATAAACACATTTGCATATATCAAGATGAAAAAGTTGTTTGAATTGGGGGCAATTTGCATTTGGTGAAACATATGGCGGAGCCACGGAAGCCATGGGCCATGCCTTCATTAACCGAGCTCCGTTTCATCAGCGCCTCGCGCTCCCGCTGCGCCTCCCTGCGGCGCCGCCTTCTGTCCCCGAGGTTTTGGTGACAGGGGACAATATGTCCCCAAGGTGAGAATCTGGGGGAATCGCTCTCGCCGGCTCTCTGCGGAGTTCAAATGATTATTTAATCAGACTTTCGCTTAGGAAAAAAACGGAGAGGAGAAAGTTACAAAGCGGTTGTTTATTAATGTGGAGAGGCGACTGAACCGGCAGGTGAGGGCTGGCGCGTGATCCGGGGCGTACAACAGCGCTGCAGCTGGGCAAGCGCCGCGGACAGTGCGCACTCAGCTCGTATTTGCATTTTTCAAGAGTTTTGCATGATATGCTGCGGTGATGGACCTTTAGCATATGCATGTGCGGTTCTCTGTATATGTTTTGTATAAACGCCCATGAAGGTCCCTTTACTCGCATTGGTTTATGTGTTTTGACATGCGATACCTGCACTGGTCAGATCTTTTCTGAGCTACGTGTTATTTTCAGCTCTGTTCCTAGGCTAAAATACACCCAGGTGGGCCAGAAATAGCAGAGGTCACAGTTGCCTCTAAGAGGTTTTTAACTGAAATGTTTTTCTTTCTCTTTACATAACTGATTACATTTAGAAATCTCTGAAATTAGACCCACAGACTGCTATTATTGAATGTGTGAGATAATTCCGGCATACTACTGTAGGTAGGCATGCCCAGGTACCTAATTTAATATTTAAAGGTTGATGTTTTAAACCACTTTTGCTGACATTTTGCACTTTTAAATGAAAACCCGAATACCTAATTATACTGCCACCACTAATTCTATTGACACAATATGGGAAACATAACAGCAGTAACATGAAATAACAAAAATATCTTTTATGCTGAGTTTGTTTTAAATAATTTGCTGTCAAATGCAGCACTTATGTGCCTGTCCACAAAATCTTGATGCTATTTACCTTGTTAAGTGTAATCCACTGATTATTTTGATTTAATTTTACCCATAGATATGGTCTTTATTCTGCCAACTCTAGAACAACAAGGGAAGAGTCATGGCCACTTGCCAGAATGCTCAGAACAATCCCCCTTGTCTCACTTTTTTTCTTCCAGAAAACCTATATTCACACATATGCTACAAATAAAACTTGTAAAGCTTTGAACATTTTTGACAAAACACATGCATTTGTTCTTCTATGAAAATGTTTGTTGCATTTACATTTGAGTTGCGTGACTTGTGAGAATGAGGTGAATAAGTCTAGAATGCTTTCCCTGCTACTGTACATCTCACCCAAGCCCTGGAGTAACAGAGAAATTAAGCAGATTGGGCCATAGATGGCAAGTTCTCAGCTATGTACACAGTAAATTCAAAATACTGGTTTAATTAATTTGCTGTTATGATAATGATTTCAACTGAGCCCACAAATCGACATTTTCACCGTTTTTTTCCACAGTGCAGAATAACCCTAATATTTTCCTGCCGTTTAGTGCGAGTTAAAATGGGGGCACGCAGGATACTTGCTTTATTAAGCCACACGTCTACACATTCCAACTGGGAAAAGCATTCAGGCTTTTAATAAGTAATGATTGCCTAAGATCAGAGGATCCTTACACTACAGCAAAACAAGTTAAGCACAAGCTTTGATAATGACTGTTAATAATTCAATGTGTGTAATTATCCCTTTACAGGAAACCGTGGATGTGGCGGGATGCTTTAGGGATGTGGGCAATTAGCGAAAGATCAGGTCATCAGATCAGGGAGGTCCTTTCATTGTCTTGTTACATTCAGAATGTTGACCAGAACAGTGAAAGGCATTGCTGTCGAGGAAGATTTGCACTCAGGTGAATTACTTCCCTGCATCTCCTTGATGATGAGAGGGAATGAGATTCATTGTATTTTGACTCAATGAAGGAACTCTCACTTGTTAGTGTGGCTTAGTGGTCAAGAAGCAGTGTCTGTACCCAGAACAGTACCCAGATTTGCAAGTAGGCAGTTGTTCCCCAGAGCAAGGTTCTCACCCTCAATTGCTTCAATAAGAATCCAGCAAATAAATAATGTAAACCTTTATGTTACATAACTTTTTTATAATTAAAATTATAGGTAATATTATGCAAAATCTAAAAATAATTCATATCTTGTGTTTTTTTACTCAACAAGTGCTATGAATAAAAGATTTGAGAAAGTTGAGGATTTGTTGCAGAGAAGCAACAGAAAATATATCAATGACAACTAAAAGTAGAGACAGATGTATTTCATATCCATGGTCAAGAACCAGCTGTAAAAATGGGTTTTTAACGCTGGCTTCATTCTATTTGCACTCCAATTGTCTACAGTCATTGCTCATGTCATTCAAATTTTAGTGTTGCGTCAAGGTTTATGATTTACAGCTCAAATAACTCATCGGAACTTCTAATAACAGATTAATTACGTCGCTAATTACCGTATTTGTCCTTTGCATGTTTCAACCTTGCGATACATGCAAAAAAGCTGCAGAGTATCTGGACTTGGACTAAATCACTCTTTCACTTCCTTTTTTCAGTTCAAGAGGGCATTCAGATACATGTGGCATACATTGTCAGGGTAAATGAGTAATCACAATATCAATGATGTATAAAACACAATGCCACGCAATTGACAACCTTTGCTCCCTTCAAGCGCAGAGTTAATTTGATCATGATGACATGCGAGCCTTTCAGATACTCACTAAGAAGCAGCTGGAGCTGAGAACCAGAGATGCAAATAATTTCACACAAAAAGAAATCATTATTACTTCTCCACTGTGTAAGGGCTGCTGAATTGCCCTGGATTACAGGCGTTCATTCCAGTGCTGAGTTGTGGAGCCGCGACTGGGCCTTGGGCCAGTATTATGTTCTCGCGCACTGGTAAGAATAAGATCACAATTGCATTTAAGCCCAAAGAGTCTAGGAACCCCTAATTGCCAGATGGCGAATATTTTCTCTCCCTTTCAAAGCTGCATTAATTGCAGAGCTGCCCAGGGGCTGAGCTGAGCTGATCAGTGTGATAGCAGCTCCTGACCCTGATTAGCCTCCAGTCTCCCCCCGCAGAAAGGGGCTTTGGATGTTCACCCAATCATTTGCTGATCGAGCCACCTGGGCCTCCACATTGGATGCAGGGGGTTGGGACTTGGGGGGGTGGGGGTTTGGGGGCCTTTGGGTGTTTCAACATTCCCTGACCCACACCACCCCTCTACCCCCCAACACACACACACACACACACACACACACACACCCTCCCTCCTATCACCCCTCTCGGTGGCTCCTCGTTTACATATCTCCCAAAGATGTAATTGAATTAAATTAAGCTTCTTGAGGGCAGCTGCCACAGCTGCTGTTTGTGGCATGTCAAAAGCCCCGCCACTTGGAGAGCACTTACATATGCTCCAAATTAGCAGGTCAGATAGGCGGTGCGCTCGATGACAGTGCGCCAGTGCCAGCGCAACAAGGGGGCCCGCAGCTGTGGGCAATTCACTGTGAAAGGGGCTTATCAGGGGCCTGATTATGCAGGGGGGAACGGGAGCGTGCAGGTCACTGAGGGAATTAGGAGCCACTAATGGCCATATTAGCCCCTGATAAACAGAGCTGATCAGGGGTCAGGCAGTCACGAGGTGAGCTAGTCTCAATGTCAAAGCCCTGTTGGATGAAAACCTCTATGTCAAGCACAATTCTGACTTGGGCTTGGAATAGAAATTCTGAATCTCCAAACACTACATATAGCATTTGTAGCAAAACTACAAATCCCAGGTAGCCTGTGATGCAAAACCAGAGGGAAAACTGAAACATTGCACTAGGTTTGGAAAGAAGGATAGCATGTGGGTCAGACTTTTAATGTCATTCTAAACAGTGCCTCTGTGCATATTGAGGCATACTTGTGGGCAGGTTGTGTAGTTTTCCCCTTTATTACATCTTATTGTCAGAGGAAATATATATTCAGTTTTAATAATCCTCATGAAAAGTGTTACTTTGTGTTATTGTGTAGCTGTTTTACTTAATGGCTCTAATATTGTATCGGTTGCACATGTGTTGAAATATCACTTTGCATGCTATCAATAGCTTGCTTTGGTAATGTTTCCAGGGAGATGCTGTGATATTTGAATAATGCCTGTCATAGACTAATCAGCTGCCGTGAACAATTATCTAATGACTTGTCATTCAATTTTTGTTTTGCAATTAAGCTATTTTTGCTTCAGATTGAATGATGTTTATGACAAATTAACCATTATGTAATTGCAATAATATATGCTTTTAGAGGTGTATGATTAAACGGCAGTATGATTGAAATGCTGAACTCAAACTGACAAAAGTTTACAGTTGCTAAAAAAGAAAAAAATGACAAATAAAGAAAACTGTGGCAAAATACAGAACAGAGAAATTCACATTTTGATTTATCAAATGGATAATCTATCTAAAAGTTGCTTTAACTTCCACACCTGAGAAGCAAGTACATATGAAATTGTTAGTGCTGATGAAGGTTGTGTGAATTATAATAAATATGTTTAGTTTTGTTCTGTTCATTAGCAGCAGTGGAATCCATGTGCAAGGTGACAAGGGGAGAGGTGCCAGGTGGCTTCGCCATAACAGAACGCCTGCCGTCCACCCAAATTAGGTACAGCCAGCAAGTCAAGCTGCTTAGATCAGTTTTAGTAGCATCCTAAACACAAAAGACCTGCTTAAATGTGTAAAGGTCTATTACAGGTTATTGGAGTGGACTGGGACCAGCTGTCTAGTGCCTCCTAGTTGGAAATGACCTCTTTCTCTGTGCCATGAGATAAGTAAGTTTGAGCTTGGTCATGAGAGGGCATTGCAGATGGGAATCTGTCCCTGATTCAGTTTATTCTGCCGCCTCAGTGAGGCCCTCGGGTTGGCAAGTGACAGCAACTGTACATTACGCCACCCACCAAGATGCTTTCACCATGGGTGTTAGAATTTGGGCCATCGTGTTCACACTGGCACCATTCTCTGAACAGCACACAGATTTACAGTTTACCATTCGGTGTGATAACATGATAGAAATACAATTTACCGTCTGCTAGATGGTAGCATGGACGCTACTGTTGTCATTGGCCTGGCTTCTCTGTGTCTGGTGTTCCAGTTTGGAGAAAATATTTTAATATTTTTTTCCCCACTTAAACCCAGAAAAGAGTGTGACTCAGCTGTTTGCAGGCTGTATTATAAAATAATGGATGTGAAGCCGCACCAAACAGGGCTTTAAAAATGCATGAGAGCTCCCCGAATCTCCTCTCTCTCCTTAGAATAGAGCTATCACTGGTGCCTGTTATCTGTGGAACCCCCAGGTAGAAAATGGTAATGATACCACTTAACATCACTGCACATATGGAGGGAAAATGGAAATGCCAACAGCACCTCAACTATAAAGAAAATCAAATTGAAATATTAATCTGCTGATTAATATAACATTATGAGAGCTCATTCTCTTTGTTGTTTAACAACAAAGGGTTGCAAAATAAGCAACTGCCTAAGAGGTAAGGGGTTTGAACGAGTCCCACAGAGGAGCTCAAATCCCTCTCAAACATCATTACAGCACATAATGTATTCACTTCCACAGTGCTGAGATTTGATATTGATGTTTACTCATTTATTTTTTAATTAATGTTCGTTGTTAATGAATTCTTTGATGAGAGGCATTTTGTAATCATTATCCTTCAAAAAATGTTTAGAATTTGCCCCCTAAAACCAGAAAATGCTAGGTGTAAGGGGAAAAAGTTGGAGTTGAAAAGTAGGGTCATTGTGAAAAGTTTTTAATTTTTTTTTCACCATTGCAATTATTGCAACTTGCTCTTTGGAATCTGTGAGGGACGTGCCAGCATTGAAAGAGTTACGTTCTTAATTAAGTGAATCTGACTCACGGCATCAATTTAGCTCATCAGAATCCTGGGGAGAATAGGTACACCATCATGCCTTTGGTGAAGCATTGTCCTTCCCTTCATAAATATTGAATGTTCTGGACTTTTCCGAGGACAGAAAGTGAGAGCGGAAGACTACCGGATTCATGACAGAAACCTTTATAGATGTTTACTGTTAGGTCCACAGATACTTGTTGGATCCATGCTATGAATATAAAGGTATGCTGCTCATTAACAAAGTTGCTTTGTTCACATCTTGTACATAAATGTGTGAGGTATGTGGCCAGAGGCATATGTAAATGCATAGCAGCTGTACATTGCCTTATTACAGCAATGGGACAATTTTGTTGTTCTTCTTCTTCTTCTTCTTCTTCTTCTTGTTCTTCTTCTTCTTCTTCTTCTTCTTCTTCTTCTTCTTCAACTCCTCCTTCTTCTCTCTCCTTATGATCTTATCGCTGTTGTTATACTTTTTTCCTCTTGTTTTTATTATCATTAGTAATAATGATCATGATAGTGAATTGAATTTATGTTGTGTCCTCCCCTGTTATACATATTTCTAACCTCTTTACTGTAATGAGGGCTTAACTTACTTTAGTCACCACCAGTAAGTAGCACGCATCTAGTGAAAACATGGTAGCCATTTTGCACTATCCCAACACATCAGTTTAGGTAGAGAGGCATTTAATTAGTCAATGAATGATTAGATTGGTCATTAGTATTAAAGAAAGATTACACATGAAGTCAATCATCATTATTATAAGGTCCAGCAAATATAATTGTGATTCACAATAACTACAACAATTGAATTATTTTTTTGCCCCACCAACAAAAATAATCACTGGACACTGGAGTATTGTCTTCATGTAATAATTTCATTGGACTTTGTGTGAGGGTCCTGCTATGGCCCATTCTAGCTATGGAAGGACACAGTATTTATTGATATCTCCTTCAGCCAAAACATTTAATATTTAGATAATTTAATCCTAATTAGGCCTGATGACCAAGTGGTCAAGTCATTACTATAGTAGTAGTATAACATACAGAGAGCTGGGTTATTTACAGGTAATGAACACATCATTTATAAGTTTACATGAAAAGTATTAGCTTGGTTTTTCCTGTGTTGTAAGTCTGTTGTCCAACTGATGCTGACGATTGCTAATAATTACTGTCAAATAAATGATCCACCTGCCCTTTTTCACATCTTATAAAGTGAAAATGGCAGCACAATGTATGAACAATTATTTTGAAGGGGAAAATACTTTGTGATCAGTCAGTTTAATTAATCTAACCATCTCATGAGGTGTTCCCATATTTTAACCAGGTATAGCCATGCCCTCTGAACAAATGTGTTTCTAAGGTTTGTGAACATAAAATAACATATTATGTTGGGAGGATGTGGCTTGTACCATATAGGGCTAAAAACCTAATCACACTGATGCATTCCAAATATTGCAGTCTTTCTCTAATACTCTAAAATGCATTTAAAATGGTATTGTCGAGAAAAATAACATGCCTTTTCTCCTAAATGACGGATAGTGTTTGCAGTACCTCACAGATCATACTGCTGTAATCTTTTTTTTTTTAATCCTTCAAGCTGGTTTAAATGAAGCCGATCCGTGCCGCCTTAAAGGAACATTCATCAAACAGAATGGAAGCTGGGTGCAGATGTTACACATGTAAATGATTGCTCCCACTCTCCAAAATTTCCCAACCAGAATTAGGGCTTTTCATGAGCCGATATATTTCACTTGTGATTAATTGCAACGCTCAAATTTGGATCATTTTTAAACAAGAGGGAGCATTTTTGCTTTGTAAAATTGATATAAAAGAAATGCAAATCCGTGGTGTTCTTGGCACCAAACATATGCTGCCACAATGCCAACAAGCCTGCCCTTGACAACCCCAGCTGGAGGCTTGTAAGACTTGCTTTTGGCAAAAGACCTTTTTCCACCCGTTTTGCAAATGATCACCAATTAATACGAGCAGCATCCCATTCTCATGCTGCACCTGTGAAAGTTTGTGAGTTTCACCGAATATGAGATCTGTACCAATTCTCTCTCTCATTTCGCTCTCCTCAGTGCTATCACCTCAAAGGTTTGTATTGCTGAAAATTGCAGACTTATAGCTTCAGATACACTGTATAGGCATACAGGCAGAGACAAAGCCTGGATTGAGCGTTGATTCAGCGTGGCTTGTGCGCTATTAGAGGTTACCCTTGTGTCTTCAGAAGGATCTAACTCGCATCCTCCTTGTCGCATTTCTAAGCATTGTTAATGACAAGCCAAAGAACTGATATCATATATTGATGATGAAAAAATACTCAACTACTTATGTTCCCAGCAACAGCCCGAGTGCCACAATTATGTTCATGATTCACATCGGCGCATGGATGCTGTTGAATATTTATAAAAGTTCACATCGGATTTTATGTTTGAAATTCCCACTCTGTTTTCAGAAGACTGAAGACTTGGCTGCTGAAGTGATGGATCTCTACTTCCCCCCTCTCTCACTTCGGGGTGATATTCGCCATACGTCCTGTGATGGATAGGAAGGTTTAATGAGCTCTTACAAGCAATTAAGTAATCAGGGATCCCTGCTGCTCAGCGATGAGGCTTGAGAGAGTGGTGACAAACGGTGGGCCGTCAGTACTGTAATCAACAGGACACACTCGGCAGTGTTCAGAGCGTTCCCAACAGTGACGCACAAGGGCAACGCATGTACATTCACAAAGACATCTTATTGACAAGTCTTCATTGAACAAAGAAAAAAAAAACATAATCGTTAGACTGTAATTGTTTGGTAAGAAATGTCAACCAAATCCGCTGCCTACTGTTACACACTGTCAACTGAACATGCGTGTTGCCCCAATGCTGCATGCAGGCCCACATGCATGTAGTAATAATTTCAAAAAATGCCATCAGGTAAACACTACGTTAACATAAATCCCTTGAGTAGCAAACTGTATTCCATTTTTACTATCAAGGAGACGCAACATCATGAGTTTGACAGTTATTGAAATGATCTACAAAAATCATGTGTATGAGTTCATAATTCATGTAATACTTTCATTTGTCATGCAAAGTAAAGAACAAATCTACATAGCCTTCTGTGTAATTGAATTTCCCCTGGTACCTGTTGTCAAGGGAGCACTCAGATAGGTACAATACAGTATCTAATAATTAGACTAATTTCCAAAACTCTTCTTTACGCTACAGTATTATTCTTTTCTGGTGGATGATGCGTGTCACAGAGTTCTGACCCCTTAGCTCTACCTCACCCACACAAGACACTACTGGTGCAGCACCTGCTGATTTTTTTTTATTTTTTTTTACCCATACAGCGTTTATACCAGATATTCACTCACACTTGTACTGCTATTGCTTTGCAGTAATAATTCATTGCAAACATCAATACATCATTCATTTAGCCTATGTGAGTACTGGAAGAAAATGAAAGGTGACATAGAACACACACATGTGTGTGTGTGTGTGTGTGTGTGTGTGTGTGTGTGTGTGTGTGCGTGTGTGTGTGCATGTGTGTGTGTGTCCACGTAAAAAAGTGCTGAGGGTGCAGTTTCTCCACTACGAACTGGCACAGTGAACACACACACGCACTGCTGTAGGGAAATCAGGGGGCAAAGCAGTGTGAGCCAGTCAGCCATGCATGAGAGAGAGAGAGAGAGAGAGAGAGAGAGAGAGAGAGAGAGAGAATAATACTGACAGGAAGTAGGGTGAGCTGTAGAAAAACATGTCCATATTTGCAGACACTTACAACTGACCTGTGCTTTATGACACAATCACTGATGAACAAACACAACTGTTGGAAGAAAGATGGTATTTTAAAGCAATAGCTACAATTAATTGTGTTTGAAATTTGAGAGTCTACAGATAGACAGTGCATATTGGGTTAAACTACTGTTTGCTTTATTGCTACATTGGTTTGGCTCAGTCTCTGAAGTTCAGCTTGGTTGATGAGGGGATTACTTTGTCTTTACCATGTGTCTGTCATGGCATCAGATTTCCTTGCTGGACCATCATATATTTCTCTGTTTGGGAAACACTCTTCATGAATTTGGTATTCCAAGCTTTTTTGGAACACAAAAGGGACTATTCCATCAGAAATGTCTAATTACTAAAACTGGTGTTTATCATCCTTGAGTAGACAGTGTTGTGTTGAACAGTCATCTCTCCACTAACTGCAAACCTGGCTCCAGTTCCTCGGATTTCATACAGATTGCACAAGCTAATTATGATCTAATAACTGGCAGACTGTCTGTCTCAATATTATTACAGGAAGAGTAGGATAAATTAATAGCTCATCATCTGCCCTCTGAATCAGTCATGTTGTTTTAATGATCATAATTCCAACATTAAATCTTAATAATATGACAAGATCTTAAGGGAAGTCTGTCAATTTGCTGCTTCAATGAGAATTAAGGCAAGAATTGCTCAAGTTCGGTCTGTTTTTCTGGGGATGTAATTCTGTTAAGAACATACACTGCTTGAGAACAGACACAGATCTTTAACATTCTTCTGCTTAAATCTGATAAATACAAAAATAAATATTTGCTTTCTGAGAAATCATTAAAGGTCTTCTTTTTTCAAATAAACTGCTACCTTCTTGTCATTCTGACGTATTTTAGTTACTCTGTAATACAAAACCTGATTTAAAACAAATGCTTCGAGGATGGCAGTAATATGTAAATAGACCAATGAGGCCAAAATGAAGCCTTGGCTCTGGTTCTGCTAACAACAATAGTAGAAAACAAAATGATGATGATGATGATGATGATGATGAGTATTATTATTAAGAAGAAGAAAAATTTATGAATAAGCAGAATATGAATAATTATAATAAAGAAAACAGAATATTTTATTGTTCTGTCAATAAAAACTTTTTTATACTATTTCCCCATTTTTTTTCTTATTTTGGTTGCTTGGTTGTGTTTTCTCATGGGCTCTTCACAGAGCTGCTGATTTTACCAACAATCATTGAAAACCAATAAGAGCTTGAAGGGTTGACTTACTCTTGAAGGAGAGCTCCACTTATGTAAGAAATTTCTCATTTATCATGCTGTTTCTACCCAATAACTTATTCTGTATGCTTACCTCATGCTGTGAATTGAGCACAGTACCCCTGAAGAGAAAGATGACATCAATATAAATTATACTGTATGTAAACATGTTAGTACACTACACTGTCCAATGTGCATGGGGCACATGCTCAACTTATTGTTTATTGTTGTAGAAAGCAATTGAGGTCATTTTGGGATCTTTCTGTCATCCTGCATTTCTTTAGCAATGCTATCTGAAAGGGAAGCCAAATCTTGTATGTGAAGTCCCAAATTGCATTCTCAGTAGGTCTTTGACCAGCTGTTTACCTGCACATTCATGATATAATATGGTCTGGAGTTCCATAATGGATTTGCAACATGAGAGAAATGACACAGGTTGTTTTACCAGTATGAAATATGTTATAATCCAATTATATAATAGTGAATAGTGAACTCTTTTCCCCTACTCTTTAAATGAAATATGGTCTCATTTAACATGTTTTTGATGATAATTTAGTCCAAAGGTGTTAATTATGTATTATGTCACCTTTTAAAGAACTTCAGATACCAACTATTCAGGTTTAAATGATATTGTATTGCAATCTGCACCTCAATGAGCACAAACAAGTGCAGTAAATGTAATATTTTATATCAAATGACATTTAAAGGCATATGCCCATATGAAAGAACAATTTACTATGCTTTTTTCCAGTAGAATGTAATTTGTGATGTTAATTTTAATTTATTAAATTACTCTAATATTTTATTAACAATATTAACAGGAAAAAGTAGTCATCTATAATATTTGTAAATATTAATATTTACCATAATTTGTATTGTATTCAGTTGGCAGTGAAACTCTTACAGAAATGTGTCTTCATTTAATGCAACTTTGAAACATTTCTTTGTGTCCCCAAGAAGGTATTTACCTTAACCAACCAGAATGAGTGACAAAAATCTACAATCTGGAATGAAACCATTGTAAAATGGAAAGAGAGGCTCAAAGGACCCGTGTAGAAATGAGCCCTTGTTGGCTGCCTGGCTGGACATATCGGATTCCTGAAATCACAGGAGAAGACACTGCCCTGGGGCAGGACGGGGTATGAAAACTAAATTCCACCCCCAGGGTTTCTGTTACTGTTGGAGAAAGTCACTGCAAACAGCTCCCGGCCAAAAAGCCGCTCCGGGACAGAGAAGACAAAGACAGGGGGAAAAAAATCGAGTCTGGCAAAGCTCGTGATCAAGTAAACATCATCCGTGCCATCCGGTAGGACTTGGTCCATCGCCACGTGTACATGTGATGTAGGAGCTGAGTGGCACGAGAACAACAGAGAAATAAATCTAAATCAATCCAGCGTCCGGTGTGGAGGTGGGTAGTAACAGGGTGTACCCATCCCAGAGCTCTGAACAGCGGGGGGAGGACTGGCTTGCCCAATGTAAATGGCCTGATTGTAAATGGTGAGTGGGTCCACATGGTGTCCACAAAAGAGTCCAGTAAAAACCTGAAGGAAAATCACAGTACAGACTTATGAACAGGAGAGAGAAGTTGTTGTGTTAATATTTTTTATATAATATTAAGGAATGCTACAAATGTCAGAACTCATTTTTATATATCCTAAAATTTAATGTGGCCAATAATTGATATAAAGCAGCTTGGCTTTAAGGGTCTGTTTTTTTTCTTTTAAAATAAAAACACTCAAATATATGATTGGCAAACAAATTAATTAAATCTCCAGTAACCTCTCATGATTTCACAGGAAAGTATTGTTATCAAAGTCCTCACAAGACAATGTTAAAAATCTTGCATTGAACAGTTGATATATTTGAATCTAATTAGGAAGTAATCCCATTTTGTATTAATGGAGTTTTTAAATAACTGCTGTACAGCAGCAAAAAGAACAAAATAAAACCACAGAGCACAAGTTATATTTCATACTTTGGCAGAGTCATACCAAAAGTATCCTCAGCTATATCTGTTTTAAATGAGTTTGTTCCATGCTAATGTTTGTACCTGGATAGACCCATTTCGTTCCTGAATAAGATTTCCTTGTCATTCACAAATGGAAAACCAGGTGAAAGCAATACTAATTCTTATATATTAGCTTTGTTTCTTGACCTCAGTATTTGATTCATTGGGAGTGTTCCAGCACAGCAAACCCTATAATTGACTGAAAATAAAGCTGTTATTAAAGTGATCTGTTCCATCACTTGAAGGCCACAATAAGGAGCGATGATCCTTTTTGACTGTCTTTTTGCTTGATTTAAATTTTTAATGGAAGTATGGTTGATTGCTCATTCCTGAAAGGTAGAAAACATTATAGTGTGCATCAAACATATAAGGAACTGAAATATATTTCTCAGGGAAATGCAATATCTTCATTTGTAATGCCGATTTTGTCTTCCCAGATTGGGCTTGGGATGTCAGGCATTCCCTTGTAGATCTACTAAAAGGTTCAGTCCTTGGGCCTTTGCTGATAGCCCCTCTGTACTAGATCTCTCTAGGCCCTTCAACCCCTCTTCTGAGTGTTACTGGGCATCTGTGTATTACGCAGATGACACTTACTCAGACTGCCAAGAACATTATCGTAACCATTTTCCCGACAGCAAACCTTCTCAGTCTTCATGTCCAATATTTGTGGAGTAAACTTATTTCCTTCCACCTAGCCTACTTTATCTATCTAGAGGTCCTGTCCCCATTGCTCTCCCATGTGGACTTTCTCTTGTGAGAAGTCTATGCGACACCATCAGAACAACACAATTACTCAGCATCCATCAGCACCTTTTTCAGAGTCACTTTTTTCTATAATTGTGTGCCATCTTTTACAAAACTAGATTCTGCTCTTCCAAGACTGTACCTTTGCATGTTTTTGAACAGTAAACTGAAAGATTTGGGAGATGTGGCTTTGATTGTGTATGTTATTCCTGGTTTGAATCATTTTTAGCACTCGTAATTTGTAACACATTTCTGTACTTGCAAATTATTTTCATTTATATTGTATTTTGTTCTACACTACACTTTGACACCTGAACAAGAGCATCTGCCAAATAAATAATATACTGCATTACAGATGTGTAAAATGAAACAGCACTACACAAAGTAGGTCTGATTTGGAATATGGTGCATTTCATAGCTGCGCCTGACAGGCTGAAGAATGAGACGTTTTTGGGAGAATTGTTTGTATTTGTTATATACTTTCAATTCCATCTTCAGTTAATCCAAAAACTTGGGTTTCAGAGGCAATACCAAAACAATTACTTCCTTACAGAAAGCTGAAATGTCTAAATCTCCTTTGACCAGACTGGCTCTATATATAAATGGGCTTCAAAAAGTGGACACTCAAAATAGGCCCCTTGCTAAAACAGCTGAATCGTTTCACCTCGAACAACAATTGATCAATTGCAATTACCTACCTGCAGATTAGACTTGCAGTCTGACAGGGCCCCCCAAGGGGCTCTGACAGAGGGAGAAAGATCCAGTAACAGGTAACTCCATAGGACAGAGAGGAGAGGGAGCTTTTAATTGCCTTGTGCAGTGTGTAATTGAAGGTTCAAGTGTGTTGCCGTGAGGAGTGTGACTCCACTTGGCCTTGTCTAATTAATCCCGTCACACAAGCCTTCTGCCTTCAATTTTCACATTTCGCTCTCATTGTAAGGTGAGAATACAACTGGAAATATAGGTTGGTAACTGTATGCCACTTACTGTGCCAGATGCACACAAATAAAACCATATGGAGGAGAAACCCGCGTGTATTCCTCACTTTCATTTTGAAAAGCAATTTCAGGGACCCCTAGAATTTTGACATTTAACAGGATGAAGCCCCAAAGCACTGCAGAGGGGGCAAATATTGTAACATTTCTATATTTCAGCATTATTTAGGGACACACTCTTTTTTCTGTCTTTTTGCAATTTTTAGACCATTCATGTGATTTCCTACAGTACATATTGTAGATCAGAATTTCTCAGATTTTTTCACTGAAGACCAAAATAAAAAAGCCAAAGCATTTGTCAAGGAACCAAAATACTAAATCCATTATGGATCTATGGACATCTATACTTCCCCTTTTTTGCAAAGGAAAAATTGTCGCTAAAATATATCAATATCAAGCCTGACCATGACGTTGTGGCATTATGTTATGTCTTTAGTATTTCTTATTGATGATTTTTCGTAACTAGGTCTAACTAAATTGGTCCTTCATACTTGCAGTTCTGTATTGCATTTGATACATGGTACACCCACTGATGATTATGTATTAACAACATAATCATAATCATTAAATATAAATGTGTATCAGATCATTTTCAAGCGACTTGGGTTGGCCAGATCTTCTGAATGTCTTTCGTAGCAGATAAAAAGATGTCTACTGTTCCACATGTCCCTGCCTGCTTTTTTCTATTTGCATAGATCCTAAGCTACAATTACAGAACCACACCTACTAAAATTAGCAGCATAACACAAGATATATGAGGTAAAACCACTGCTATGGATCTATTGTTAGACCTGATGCTTACCTACCCACAATTTCAATTTAAGATTATTCTTAACACAAACACCTTAAACGAATCTGAATCTATATGTACTATAATTGCTGGAGAAGGAACAAAACAAATTACAATTTGCATATTTTTCAGGTTTGAAGTTGAGATCTTTGGCTGACATTCTCTGTGAAGAGTTGTGATCATCACATTTTTCTTTTTTGTATTTATCTTTTTTTTTTTAATTTACACACTTCCACATGCCTGGACTTGTAACAGCCAAGAGGAACCAGTGCACATTGCGAACTTCTCCTGGCACCAAATGCAGGAACAACGTGCAACAGTATGTGCACCCTGTGTTCCTTCTGTTCGCAGTGCATCTGAATATAGCAAACTGCACTGTTGCTCGCACTCCCCGATTCTGTTGTTGTCGTTGGATGCCAGCCACCAATAGCAAGCCAAGTGAGTTAACAGACACTTCCGTTCATCACATAAGGAACCATCTGTTTTAATGTACAAATAAATAAATAACTGCCATTTCTATACCAAGCGCTTCCTCTCCCTATTGCAGTACTGCAGTAAACAGTGTTTTAGTATTATTTTTCATTTGTCGCCACACATTGGCCAGAAGCTTTCTTTTGGGTTAAGAGATGATTGGCATGTTTTCTAGCAACAGTATGTGACAGAAATAGCCTTACAATACAGCTATTTGGCCTACATTAAGCAATTTCAGTGCTTTTTCGGCATATGGTCACTGCTCTCTGCTTTCTACCTCACAGACTTTATTATTGTAATCTCACATAATCATGAATGGTGACTGAAAAGTGTTATAACCAGATTAAATTTGGTTCTGGCTCAAATTTACACAGGAACACACTCTTCTGTATGACTACTGACAACAATATTTTATATCAAATTTGTGTCTTGAAGTCCAGTTCTCATTTAGAATCAAAATCTCCATGGTTAAAACACGATCATGTCTCAAAGTTTACCAGTTTATACGCAATAAAATAAGGCTGGCCATAGCCAAGAGGTCTTTGAAAAAACATATTGTCTTGGCTCAACATTCAGTCCATTGCCCTTCTGTGGCCAAAACAGGACAGCAGGGGTCTTTAGTGAAATTAAGGTTCACTTCAGTGACTTCATGAAGTGTGTGGTTTACTGGCTTCGTCCAAATCCTGTTTTTAGATCATCTAAAATGTAAATATTTACTTAGAATTACTCCATTTCAACTTGTGGAGTGATGTGCAATGCACAATATCACACAAGCTCTTTGTTTTTGACATCGTGGCTAAGAAGAAGGGTTCTCTTGTTTTCCATCTTGTGCAAGCTTGTGCCTTTAAATTGGAAATAAGAGACATCTTTGTCTTACATGGTTATCACAACATGTAATTTAAGCTAGCCTGCCAAATATAATACTCTTTCCACAGTGGATAGATTTATTTTGCTCTTAGATAATATGAGCCAGAAATGTTTATATGAGAATTTGTTTGCCTGTACACTTTATAATTAAATGCAAGTCCTACCATTCTTCCTTTTAGTACTAAGCTCATAGAAAAAGTAAAGAAAAATGTTTCAGAGAGAAGTGATGCACTGAAAGTGCGTGCCATTGTAGTAAGTGCATTATTTATTACATTTGACACCTAAGCTATATATTAATACAGAGAATCAATATCTCTTAAAACTATGCAAAGGAGAGAGAGAAACTACATTAATCTGCAGGAACTATTTCCAGTTTTATTGCTAAGCCTATTTCTGGAAACTAAGGTAGTTATAAATGTGTGTTAGTCTAAATTTACCTCAGCAGCATCTATCATCCTTGGGCTGAATTAGTGGCCTACAGATCCCAGACTCTACAATGATCAAAATCCATATTTTAAAAACGTGAGCGCAATGTACAATTCTCTCATCTAAGCTCAGACTATTACTGAATAAAAGAGAGAGTCCTTCTCATAACAGTTTTCCAAGCCTGCCCAGAGATGTTATTTTAAATAGTCCAGTCTATGGCAGCTGTTTGATCACATTTACACAGCTGAATAATTTAAAGTGAAAATGATCATATTTGTTAAACACTGATGAGCGCCACTAACAGTGAAATGAATAATGGATGCGCAACGAACTAAATGCTTGAACATACACCGACTGGGTGCGGCGTGCCTCAGAAGTTGCGCAGACAGATAATTGGCGAGGGCACGCATGTTTAGGGAGCCTCAGACGCCCCTCTCCCTGTCAGGTCTGAGGGCCTGGCGACAGATGGCTCGCCACCTGACTGGGTACAGTCTAATGTAAGATTCATTGTGCCTGAGAGGATATCAGAGATCAAACGACATTGTGGAAGGTGAAGAGGCACGATGCGCGCCAGCAACACTGTGTGACGCGCGGTAAAGAAGCGGAATGGTAGCGTTGAGAGCGCCGGTGATTCGAACAGCCTCCCATTCAGTGTACAAAATGATGGAATAGGATTCTGGCAGAGGGCACGCACAAGGTAACATACACTTTACCCTAGCAGAGCGAATTAGCAGTGTGCAACCCTCCTGTCTCACAGCTTGATAAATGAATCCTCTAATGTTTAATCACTTACAGGTTCAGATATGGAAGTTATCTTCAAAATATGCCAGTTTCCAAATGTAGCTTCCATACAATAATAATAATAATAATAATAATAATAATAATAATAATAATAATAATAATAATAATATCATTTATATAATTATTAATAATAATCACAGTAACAAGGATACATTCTTTAGCCAAATTTGATTTCCCATATATATTCTCTACGCAAGGTGTGTTGATGGAGAAGGTTGAGCATGTGCAACCATGTGTTATTAACCTCAGTCACAGGACACTGTGTTCCCAGACATCGTCTAATGTGTATACAACATCCATGCAGCAGGAGATATTGAACTCTACGTACAACTACAGTAGCTCCAAAATGCCACAAATATTGTTTATAACACATAGGCATGTGTCAATATTAGGGTGACTGTATGCACTAATACAATTCATGTTTTGTTTGTTTTGACAAGTTGGCTTCAGAGGATGTCACATTGAATTATCAGAACAACAAATGTAATTCTAGGTAAGCTGATAAGTAGCACAAATGTCCGTTTAATTTTTGTGGTTGCTTACTGAGCAGGGAAGATGTAATCAAATCTCAATATGAAATGAGTATAGAAAGCTATCAATTTTATACCAGAAAATACTGCCAAAGTTCGACAAAAGTTTTAGGTGATTGCCCCTCACATACTGTACGCAGAGATCACATGGTGTTAAACCTGCACCATTGAAATCTTTGGACCCAAAGCATCTTTACAAGCAAATTAACAGCTTTCTAAACATGGATCATCTGCTATTTGTTACTGTCACACTGACGAGTAACAAAAAACCAGGAAAACAATCAACTGGAGTAAAATGTAATGCATTTTCGCCTCTAGCAGTGCTTCAATACAACTGTGTTGTTATAAAATACTTTTGTATTAACCTGCCCATTGCAAATGACTCAAAATGATGTTTGCCTCAAGAGTCAGCACCTTCTTGCCTTACATTTGGGTATGATTGCTGCAGCAGCTCTATAGAAAACAATTAGATGCTATATAATATATATCATATTTCTGGCTTTTAAATATGCTGTGTACATTATTCTGTACTATAAATTTCTGTTAAATGCACAATGAAATTCAAGATAATTATTATCATTATACCTAAATATTCCATATATACCTCATGTTCTATATACTTCATGGTATGTGCTTGTAATGGTCTAAACATCGTCTCCCAAACAGTGGGGCGTTCCTTTACGTGCCACTTTAAAAACTCCCAAATTTTTACCATCATGAGAATACTGTAACAGTAGCAGCACAGTAAAACTTTAGCAACAGCTGTAATATGCAGCCCATTTTGAAAGCCATTTTCGATTTTCAGCCACTTCCTTTTGGCATTCCCAGTAATCTCTGTTGTTCCTGTGAATTACAACTGAATGATTTATGTTCGCTGGCTTCGCCACTTACAGACCCCGACAGGATAGACAGATACACACTTAAAGGTTTTTTTAGTGGGCAAACACACTGTATTAAAAGCCAACCTGTTTTCAAGGTTCAAACAGATTTGCTACACGGAGCAGCTGAGTTTCATTTCACTTAACAAATACCTCAGTGTCACAGCCAATCACACCAAAGAGTGAGCAACACAAACCATTTAACCCTGGGCAAACACGACATGTCATAACCAAAAACAGAGCTTAAGAGCCTCTGCAAACAAAAGTGTGGACTAGGCACAAATTATGACTGACCCTCACAAATGGTAGCCACTCCCGTAATGGATTTGTGATGACCCCAGAAGTAATGGCCATCTGGTAGCTTCAGAGAGAGAAATCATAGCTAAGATGAATATTACAGGAAAGAGAATGGTTTTTCCCTAAATACTACCATTTGTTACACAGAGGATGCAATGACTATTAATGACAATGACCAGCTGAGATATTATTCCGAGTAACATCCACATGAACAGGATCACCACAGTGATTTCCTGTCCAAAACTTCTCTGCTCATGTGATAGGTTGTTGGAAATCAAAGTGACCAGAAACTCCTTTTTTGAACTCACAGATCACCAGCCCCAACCATTTCCCTGATGGCAAAAGATGATACCACATTTAAAACACACACATCTTTGCATGGGATTTCAATGCTCAGTTTTGAATAAACCACAAAGATTTGTGTCCTGCTGGCTTTCTAATCTAATGACCATCGCTTTTTGTTAGCCAATGTTCATCATAGCTTTAGTATCATTCTCATCGGTGGAGTAAAGCCATAGAAATTAGAGGTGTGCAGAAGAGCTAATATTCCTATAGATACCTGATTCAGTGAGGTCATACTTACAATTGCACTCATACTCACATAAGAAAACCAGAAACCTTCAAACACTTACTTGTAGCTCCAAAACAATAAGGAATGGCATGATAAAAGTGCATAATCTCATGAACTGTTTAAAATAAATACATTAGAAAAATGGAAAAAGAATAGCAAAAAGCAAAGAAATAACAGTGAGTTTGTACAATGCAATTCAATACTAAAATAAACTTTAAATATATTACATCTGTAACATGGGGACACATATAATATTAGAAGGGCTTGCTAGTTAATTTAAAATATGCAATGCAAGCTGTGTGACATTGGCTAACTTTCAATATGCAATCTACATAGCTACTACTGTGTAGCTAGCTGTAATACTTTTCAAGAACTGTTTTTTTTTCCCCAGAAGTCAGTCTATTTGTCTGTATATGTTCTAGGGAGAAACTGCAGTGCATGTGCTGTAAAAGAGTAAGATGGCAAGGAACTCAATATTTTTCCCATGCTTGGCATGAAAAAATAATACTTTTACAACGAAGCCACAATAGCTTGTAAGTTCTCGCACTTTGATTTAATTCTAAATTTTTGAATTATGCAACTACAAACATAATGAGTATGCCAGAATACATGTGTACACATTCTTAAAGGACTGAAGAAATAAACATAACTGACAGTAATTTAGCTGAATTACATTCCAGAACTATTACTCCCATTGATCTGTGAACACTCTGCCAGACTTATTGTACTTTGGTCCTATTGCTGGCTTAAATTTTGTTTCCAACCTCCCACATAGCCGAAAGGGTTTTCTTGTCCAGTGGCACATTGAGCTCATGATATAAAAATAAATAATAATAAAAAACCTTTTGACTAGAGAATTAAAAATTAATTACAGTACTAGTACTCAAAAGTAGCTAGCATAATAAATACTTGCCACACCCATAACATAAATGCATGTAAGCCCCCAGCCCAAAATTGTGTACACCCCCAAAATGTCACCAGCTGCATATATAATATTGGGGAAAATTTATATAAAACTTGCCCAATTCATTTTTTCTTTATGGTCCTCTTTTCTTGTTTATTTATTTGAATAAACCCCAGTGATGACCAGTGTGTTTTATTAAGGAAACCATGGTAGGGGATTAAGTCATTCCAACACAAATATATATGTATATACACACATATACACATTGTGCAAATACGGTAAAACTCAAGCTGTAAATTAGCAATAGATTTTGCTTAAGTTATTGCTAGGGCTAAAGGCTTTGTGGTTGTTTGAAATGCACTCTTCCATTACAACACAGGCAATGCATATCCTATTTTATGGCAACCTTTGAACAGAATGCTCTCATATCTAGTATGACCTGCCTAGATTCAGACTGTGAAATCTTCAGGCATAGAAAAAGTCCCCTTACAGACATGTAAGGACTGTCAGGACACAGTTTAACAGTATGAAATAAGATATTTTGGCAAGGCTGGTGGAAGGAAAATATTTGAAAATGCAATAAACATATTTTATATTTCAACACTATTTTATTACACAATTATTTAAACTGTTCAACACCCCCCACCCACCCAAGTCTAAGTCTACTTTTTTACACTTATTACACACTGACTGTAATTATAGTTTTATTTCCTCAAAAGAAAATACACACAGATTCTGCAGAATTTAGCTGCCATTTGTATTTATCTGCCTATAAAATCACAGAAGCAGCATTCACATAAGGTGTGTTCACCTGAATATACATGTTTTTTCCTTTTAAAAATGAAAACTGAACATTCAATGACAGCGAAGTGTAGATTTGTTGCAACATGTACCGTTATAAAATGACATCTTGTTTTGGTGCTTTTTTTCTTTAAAAAGTCCATGTCCATGTTGTATTTTCAGTTCACAATGCAAAATGTACATCTTGCAACTATGAATAGTAAGATATCTGAAATACAAACAAAACTTTTATAAGCTCTGGTTATGGTAGTAAGCGAAAGCTCTGAACTTCTATGTGGCAAATATATACTCACAGAAAATAAAAGCAACAGTGTTATAGAGGTGGAGTGAACTTTAGAATGGACCAGATATTTCCTTCACCCCATTTACAGCATTTTTTCAGCATACCCTTTTGGATGAAAAGGTACAAGGTATAATGAAACTACTGAAGAATGTGCTGCACAACATGACACGTGTTCATATCATTACACAAAATTTTCTTCTCTATTTTATTTCTGTAGCTTATCTTCCAAGACCTTAGTTTTGTAGGCCATTACCTAGGGTACTCCTGAATAACCCTTACAAACAGTTTGTATGTGCTAGTGAGAATGACACTGCTTACTATGAAAGGGCCTGTGCAATGCTGGAGCTGGAGCATTACAGAAGACAATTATTTCCAAGACTCATGCAATACTACTGATTTCATCAGTTGCCAGTTTTTTGTTTTTTTTTGATGAAAGTTAAAAGCACAAATGGGTTGAAAACAAATTTCACGTTTAAATTGAAGAATCTCAGTAATTTCACATGACAGTGCCAGCACTACTAGGTCTTGTGTTTATTTACATTTGTTAAACTGTCGGCTCTGGCAAAAGATATAATGTTCTGATGGTGACTTGATTACCCTTTGCGTTCATGTTGAACATGTAATGATGCACGCAACATGCGTGTCTTTCAACACAGCAATCACTTCAAGTAAACCATCTAATGAAGTTAAGCAGTGACAGCCATTCTCTAATTTCAACAAGTTCAGGAAAGGTTCACCAAAGAGTGTGGCTCTGCCATATTTGTTCATTCATGACACAAGAGAGATACTACAGAATTAGTTCTGTAGGAATAGGTACCTGCCTGAAATGCTATGGTAACCAGACATTCCCTGAACATGTAGTGCCCACCACCTTCCCATGCCATTTTGTTATAGAGATTTCAGTCAATCATTGTCAATGAAGGTACTGTATTTCCTACGTCCCAACACTTGATTGTTTATCCCGTATTCATCCTCTATTTTCTGACATATTTTAGGAAATGGTACATGTGAAATTATATAATTTACATTAAAAAGGTTGATACTACTTAAAAGAAAACATTTTGCTGATTAATATTTGAAACCTTGCATACGTGTCCAAAAGTAAGGTGTACCTTTAAACTGGCAGCTAAGCAGACATCTTTTAAAATGTGAAATAAATCCTCAGTTTTATAACATACAGGTTTAATGTCTATAATTATTTCACTTCACCATAAAAGTATTTTAAAAGCATTTCATAACAATACATTGTATTATTTATTTAAATCAGTTAGAAAAGAGATGACAAGAAAACAAAACACAAATTTGAGGAAAATGGTCTAAAACGAATAAAGAAAACCATTTCAGTAATTAAAAAAAAAGTTTAAACAACCAACCCTCTAAAAGATTGCAAACCTTTTCTGAAAAGACATCTCTTCTTTCGCAAGAATTCGGCGTACCTTAATAAATTCCCTTCTTATAAACAATTGAAATAAATGTTCGACTTGGCCCGGTAGGTTACACTGTCAGTCTTTGTCGATAAAGTGCACTCTCCATCCTGGATAATGGCTGTGATGTAAAAACAAAGGAGTCAGAAAAGCCTGAAAGTCTAAGTCTCCAACCACACAGTACTAGAATATCCCCTGGGCAGACGTTAATAGACGTAGCCTTCACTGTATGGATGGGGGTTGCAGTAGCCTCCTTCTTGCACGTACGCCATGTTCTCATCAAAGTGCGACAGCGGGACTGTATCCTCCTCGTTGATTTGCCGCTCAATGTCAGTCTTCAGCACAGGTCGCTGATTGTCAGGAAATGCCATGGAGAAAAGGGCCTCGGGGTCGCAGACAAACTTGTATACATATCTCTCTCCCGCCACCTTGAAGATCAGAATACAGACTTAGGGATTCATTTTAGATAGTGATGCCAAATTTTGTAACCACTTTTTAAAGCAGGCGTCATTAATTTAGAGGTTTACATTGATGCATCTCACCTTTTGCATGATTCCTTTCTCATAGTAGTAACGCAATGATCGGCTGAGCTTATCGTAATTCATAGCGGGACGATTTTTCTGAATTCCCCAACGACGAGCAACCTTAAAGGCACACACACCAAACAAGAGAGAAGGAGGATGAAAAAATATTTGCCATCTTTAAAAGAACATGAAATAGCAAGGTAGTGAGCCTGAAAACTTAGCTGTATCCTCATGCAATGTATGTGGGTCATCTTCCTTCGACAGTCTAGCTAAACTCTGGAGCCACGGTCAACCCCTACTCCCTACACCTTTTCTGACAATTACAGTATAACCTTAGTCATGTTTAATTAGTCAATTAGGAGTTATTACTAATACCCCATGAAAAGCACTGAAGAAAGGCTTTGGGCTCATAATCAATTATACTCGAATACTGGGATGTAGCATTCAAAAATGCTACAATAACCAATACAGAACATGATGAACATGAACTGTTTAAAAGAGCAACAGAAGTTACAGTGTCTTCATCAGTGAAATAATTGTTAAAAATAAACATTTCAAAATAACAAAAATTAAAAACTGTAAAAGTTCCACACTACTCATTAGAGAAGTGCTAATTAGGAGTTGTCATGGATACAGCTCAAGGCCCAGCAGATGCTCCAGCACCTGTCTCTTGGACCACCCACCAGCCCCCCATTTTATAACTCACTTCCCTCTGTCTCCGTAGACTTTGTACAGAGAATTTTGTATGTCTTATTATTTGGTTCACCGCTCATTCAAATTTTACACCTGCCAGAGCCAAAGGGAGAATTTATGGCCGCCGACTGCACAAGCCGAGCGCATTTGGTCACCTGATGGCATGAATGGCCCCCCTGTTTGCTGCAGCTGGCCAATGGCAGGATGCCAAACCTCCCCCGCCTCTCCAGCCCCAGCACAGAGGACATTGAACCGCTCTGTCCATGAAGTCGTGGCACAGAACAGGGCCTGACTCTCTTCAAAGGGTCAAAAATCAACACCCTTTTTGTTTTTTTGTTTTTGGTGGAAAATGAATCAAAATATTAAACTGACTCTCTCTGGTTGACCATCTGGATGATTTCAAGACACAGGCTGAGATTCAGCTGAATGGCAACATGCTTTGTCCTTTATACAGTGAAAATAAAGCTTTTTAAAAATATGTACAAAACCTCAACAGTTTGCCATTTAAATAAAATGTCAAATAAATACAGCACTTGCTTAGGTTTGCTACCCTGAGTCAAGCACAACATATGTCAAAGTTATGTTGAATCCAGGCCATACTTTCATAATGTCTCAGTGATTTGTTCAGGTTTGTTCATTTGAATTTACTTGGACCCAGGTGTCCTTACAACTATCATAATCATTCACAGCAAACGCTGACCGTTTTTGTCAATGTGTATTACTCTGGTGTAGTTTTATCCGGTTCATCCAAATAACTGAATCTCACCTCTTCTGGCTCTATGAGCTTGAACTCCATGCCACGCCCTGTCCAGGCGATGAAGTGAGAGTTTGCGGGGTCATCCAGGAGTGCCACAAGGAACTGCCAAAGCTGCAGGGAGCCCCGCCGCTGGTAAGTGGGGCCCTCACGGTATAGACCAGATTCCTGTTTAATGTCACCTAGGGGGAGAGGGCAGTTACAGTGCTTGACCTCAGTCAGTACAGTAAAGCTTTTTTCAATATTTTTCCATTAATTTCTGTGACCACACTCATAATGTGTAAGAACCAGGAGAAAAAAAAAACTGTTGTTACTCAAACTTAATGACAAAGCACATTGTGGTTACTGTAGTCATGTGTAAGGATGTAATTACGCAAGCACTTTGTTATGAATCTGATTACAACGCAAAAGCTCTTCTCACTGTTTACTTGAGTAAACGCTGAGCCGAAAATCTTACCTTCAAGCTTTTCCGGGACCACACAAGTGTCATCATAAAAATGCCTAGTAACTTTGTCAAACATGCAACCTACAAAACAGAGAAAAATGAACATCAAAAGACCTTCAATACAAACATTGTAACACAGTGTAGTATACAACTATTTTAAGCTTCTGATACTACTAGGACCTACAAAAACAGACAGGAGTATTAAGATTAACAATGAACGTTTATAAAATCTAAAGTTACCACAAATATCCTTACCTTCAGTCCGGTTGGCATGAGCCAGAAACCCATCTTGTCTCATGTAGACAGAATGACAGCTAGGCACTTCTGCTGGGAATACAAAATAAAGAGTAATAAAGACACCAGCAGACAATTCTAGGGCAGGAGAACAAATAAAAACATACACAAGTTTAACTTGTAAAAGCTTTATTTCAAAATATCAATAGTTTTCCCACTATTAGCACTTCCAATGCACTGTAAAGATCAGGGGACAGTTGAAATCATGATTTCTGGAACACTTTCAGTAAATTAAGTCCGGGAGAAGTTTTTTAGTTGGATGCTCCAGACCATGCACTAAGAGAATGGCAATTACAGATGATGGCCAAGGCTGATTTGAAATGCTTGATATGTATAATAAAACCCATTTATTGAGAGAATCATTCAACATGCCCTTCAGGCATCACACTGCTTCTCATTTTCAGTTTGCCTCACTGCTAGCTCAGTGGCGCTCTGCGCTGCTGATAGGTCCAACATTATTTTGAATCACATACACATGTATTGGTAAAACAAATGCATTGGTAAAAATGGTTGTGGTTAACATTTTTTTCTTATTAAATTAAATCAAAGTCAATCATAATACAACCTCCTACACAACATAAATTGCAATGTACGTATTTGCCAATGACATCCCCTCAAAAAATGCAAATGCCCAAAAGGGTCAATTCTAAGGGTTTCTGTTTAATTAGCTCTGTCGTATATTCTAAGCAAATGCAATGTAAACAGTTATCTACCTTAAAGGTACATTGACACGTTTGATAAATTTTTGTACATTTCGGCTAACAGCTTGAAATAAAGGGTTATTTATGTTAGCAGCTTCTCTGGGAAGCAATATGCTCTAGTGACCACATTGCTTTTTAGGTTTACATTTCCCCATTTTGATTTGATTTCTTTGGTACTCCATCACTTAAGTCATAAGTCACATTATAATCAAACTGTAGAAACATTTACAAAGTGACTGCTCAATACAATGACTACCCCGGTTAATTTGGGGCCATAAACATTGCTCTGAGATTCATCAAAGTAATGGGCTGGTGGAGGAAATTACTGCTAATTAAATTGCCAGCTACCCTCCTCTTCTTCCCACAGGGCAGTGGCCAGAAGACAAGCACCAATATGAGCTCTAATAAATCCCCATAAATGGTCAATTTGAGTTGTAAAACATATTGAAAAGGCCAGGGACCGTCATCCCTGCAACTTCAAATACACTCTCTGTACATTCATACTCATTCAAAGCTGATACAGATTTGCTCAAAGTTTAATTACAATGGTAAATTTAGTTTGCAACTGAATGTAGAAACATGACACATCTTGTCGACATGGTACTGGATAGCCATTTTTATCCACTACATTTTAAAACATGTCATTTCATGTCATGCTACGCAAATCCCTCCAGGTACAAAGGTATGAATTGTATCTGAGGGGCCACTTTTAACATGGAGGGCTACTGTTGTTGTGGAAGGCATGCTCTCTCTGAGCAGAGCAAGGCAATAGAGAGGTCTCGCGTTAAGAGCTGCAGGAGGGTGGAGGAGGAGTCACGGCTGTTTTTATCAGGAAAATCTGGACAGGAAGCAGCAGTGCAGCAGCCACGTTCCTGTCTGAGCGGGCTCTCCAGCATCTCCGTTTTATGAATGAACACGGCAGGCGGCTGTGGTTTCATTCAAGGAGCTCGCAGCCCTGGGGCCCGGGGTGGGGGGTGTTAAGGGCCCAGCCACAGAGGGGGGTGCTGAGGCGGACCCAGGTCCACTTTCCGTTCCAGGATCACAGGAAATTACACACGTCCGTCTGACCCCGCACAACCGCACAAACCAGATCACGAGTCTAATAATGCTTTAATTCTATAAACATTTCCATTCCTCAAACGGGAACTATTTGCTTCAGAAAATGGAGGAAGTCGCTTATCTGCCTCCACACTTACAAGAGATTTTGGAAATTACATTTTCTTCTGAACTTTCAAACAATTCCATTTACTGATATAAAACAGCTGTCTTTATTCTGCTCCTCCTGTTTGCTTCAGTGGTGGATGAATATATTTTGTCATTCTCTGCTTTGCTGCTTAAAGCACATTCATACAGGATGAGGTTCAGCTGCAGAGGCCGTCCTCTTACCTGAGTCATAGGTGAAATCTCTTGGCTCCTGTTTTATCATCATGGAAGGGGGGTACGTCTGAGGGATGGGGGCCCCCACCATGCCTGGGTGCTCGAACAGGGGGTCAGCGTACTCCTGCTTGAACCCCTGAGGGGGGAATGGGATGTTTGGCTCTGACATCTGTCTGTGGTACATCGGACGCCCATCCCGGGACATTGAAGGTGGTGTGGGAAAAGAGTGACAAGGTTCTGACAGCTGGCGTCGAAATCTGCAACAGGAAAAAAAAGGGACTGTAAAAAACTCCCCACACATTCAGTAATAGCTGGGGCCTTTTTCAAAGGAAGATTAAACAGACACATTCAGCCTATAACGTGTGATTCAAATATATCATGTCTGACATCCCACATCAGAAGGCAACCAGTCTGATTCCATTTGTGCATAGATGAATTTTCACTGCTCCATCAAAAACCCAGGTTACGCAAGACAAACAATATATATCCAGTCTTTATTACAATACCTGTGGTCCATTGTGAAGGAGCTGTCAGGTATGGGCTGTGACGGAGGGAGGTGGGGGTACGTCCTGTCTGGTTTGGGTGTAAGGGCGGAGTTCGGGGAGGCATGGTGGAGCGGGGACACAGGGGTGCTGCCGGGAGTTGCTGGACTGGCTGGTTTCATTGCCGAGTGGGGCTTCTGCTCATAGGCACTAGGAAGCACCAGAGAGAAGAGCCACAGTTATCACGACCATGACCACTAGGCCCTTAAGTGTTCCATACTGCCACAGTGTCCCCGGTCTTGGTCATTTACACATTTGGTAAAATAACCGGCTCCATTATCAGCTCATCTACATGAAAAGGTGCTAAGGCTTTCCGTACTTGATTATTTCATTGTCTTGACCTGTAAAAACTGCAGGACTTTAGCATCTGAGGTAATGTTTTTAAACCTTTTATTGTTTGCAATAATACATATCTACACTCAGCACTTCTCCTTGTACAGCAAATCCATTAGTAAGAAAACAAACAAACAAAACTTATTTAGCAGAAATAGTATTAAGAATCAAAGTATGAATTGTCAAATCAAGTAACGTCTGACATAGGTCCATTCATATTTGGCCCTCTGGCCCTTCGCACATTTATGAGGTTTTGACAATTTTGCTTTACTGATTTCACACTCCATACTAAAAACTGTTAACCCACTTATAAAGAAAGATTTTAATTTATCAGTCTCACCTGTAATAGGCCAAACTTTAAAAATTAGCACCAGTTAAGCCTCTGCTATGTACCATTCAATCCTCAGAACTTAGCGGGATGATACGGTAGGCGGGACTGAACCATGTGAGCCCTGACATTTTCCCCGTGCTGCTTTCGAGAAACTGTCATTATTATTATCAATGTGGAAGTTTCACTCAAGTGTCATTTGCCTTATAAAAACAGATCTGCTGCTTGCGTAATTACAGAAGCATATGGGAAAGTTAAATGCCACATACACTTCACAAATCAAATCAATAGAGGGCTGAATGTAGCTAGGCAACCATGTGTTTAGCGTACGTTTGTTTTTGCACATTTGAAAGAGCAATTCATTTCATTTAATGTGTGGTAATTTAGGTATAGTAAATCACATTATTTTTTTCATTTCAGGTGCACATGTTGCCTACATTACATTGAAACTGTTCAGCTAGCTTTTGCTTTGCTTTCAAAGGGAAAGACTTTATAGGTTTTTTTTTTACTGCAGCAATCAAGGTGAACAATATTCTTTCCTTTCAAAAAGCAGTGAAATGATCCATTTTAAATAGTTCATTAGATTATAATTGAATAAAAAGAAGCTTGGGAAATGTCGAGAAAAAGATGTTAACTCACCGTATTCCATAAATCATCAGTCAATCAATCTTTATGGAGTAGTGTCATTAACAGAGACCAGTCTTAATATGTGAAGCAGAGCCTGACATAAAATATCATTCAAACTTGAAATAATAACACAGCATATGGTAACTGTTGACTTTTGACCTCTTGCCTGTAGGGACATCCTCAGGCATTGGACTGAGATTTTATTTTCCCTGAAAGGAGCATTCTCCTCAGGGACACTGTGTTTGTTGTCTGTGAATAGCATTATTTCAGCTTTAATTCTTTGTGCTCAATGCCATTTTTCTGCCATGCAATAAGAATTTTCATGAATTCTGCAATCCCGAGACTGCCAATAGAGAATTATTGTGATTGAAACAAAAAAAAAACAAGACTGCTATGATAAATGTCTGCCATGCATATAACATGGTATATAATTTCATTATTTAACCATTTGTACAGCTTTTCTTTAATGGAATAATTCAAGTGACAGAGACTGGGAGTAAACTGACAGTGCTGTCAAAACCATCCCGTACCGGATTCAAGCCCACAACCACCCAGTGACCTCAGCCCCCCCCTCACCTGATGTTGTACAGGCACTTCTCCCCATAGCTGAGTTTGAAGGGCTGCTCCTGGCTGCAGGCAGAGCTCAGCTCTGAACAGGGGCTGTGTGGCTCCTTCTTAATCTTCAGCTGCAGTCCATGAAACGCCACTAAACAGGGGCAGGCAGGGAGAGAGGGGACTGGACGATTAATACTCATTCATCACTGACTGATTAACTCACAGCATAATGGTATTTGCACAGAGACAGACTATTCCCACTGTACATGGTTGTAGAATGGCATCCACGTCATAGGGTATGAAACAACCACAGCACTCAATCAGTCACTTAAAACCTCATTAGCAATGCCATCACATAACTGGAGACTAATCCTGAAATATGACAGCCTCAAAGCTTTGGTGAACGTCCCAAATTCGTATCCACTTTCAGCCATTTGCCAATACCGTCCCGACGTTAACAATGCCATTGATCTCAGGATCTTTCTTTACTTCTCCACAGCCCTTGGTGTATTTAAAAGGCTGTTAAATACCAAAGTATTCCTGATTAAATTTCCCTCATCTGGAGCCATGATCGACGCTAATTGAATTGTCCACGCTGAGCAAGACTCCAAGCCGCACTGTATGAAGTGTTCTGAGAACAAACATCACAAGCCAATGCACAGGTTTTTAGAAGGACAGCACTTGTCTGAAGACGATCCACGCCTGGGTTCAAACGTGTCACCAAACGTCAATGGTTCATCCTTCTTTGGTTTTTTTTATTCTGAGCACAGCCAAGCTCGAGGTAACAGAGTGTACAAACATGCATTGTGTCTAACAGAACTTGAAGGAGTGCTTAAAATGGCACTTAAGTTTGTGCCCTCTTCTCCCGTGCCTGTTGTACTTTGTAACTATGCCTTTGCATAAAGGTAGAACCTGCTTTCCCTAAAATGAGGACTATTTAAGTTGAAAGACATACAAATCTACATCAAATGTACAAGTGCACTGTTGTACTGAATTAGGCCCTGTCACAGAATTGTAGACAACGATGAGTGTTTCAGCAGCTAGCATGGCCACAGCTAATATCTTCTGAAAACTAAATAGAAAAAACAGTGATGTGTAAAATATGAGCCTTTCTTCTGTAACTTCTGTAATTTTTAAGTACAATGAAAAGTTTGTTAAGTGATGAGGAATTAGACTTAATGTGACACCAAATCTTGTGAATTGCTACAGGTTACCTGTAGGAAAGAGACTGACCAACACCAGGCAAGGTGTTCTCCCTAGAAGGGACTGTTTAGGTGCAGACAGAATCTGTGAGTAGTGAGAGAGCGGATGTTTCTCCCCTGTCCTGTCCACACGCTGACAGATGCCTTGTGCGGGAGTCTGTGCTGTGAAATCAATCTGACAACACGACATCCAGCGCCTGTCTCGGGGGACGTGCATGCAGGCGCTTGTTTCAAAACACAGGAATTGTTCAGAGCCCTCCGTGGGGCGTGACCTTTACGGGTCATCGATGAAAGGTCAAAGCGGCACTTCCTGAGGGGAGACCTTTGACTGGGTCGAACACCATTGCAGCAACACAACAGCCTCTTTATTAACCTAATTAGGCACTCCCTAAACAGGTAACAAAAAGTTCAGAGCACAAAAAGATTATTAGCTTATTTAAAAAATGTATATATGTTTGCATATACAGTGTCAAATGGCGTACTTTTGAGTATTTTTGTACATCTTTTTGTTAAACTGTTTATTGGTGTCTAATTTACTATTAAAAGTGTGTTAGTATTATTGCTTACCAAGAGTACATAACAGACTGGGTTGTGGAGCTAAACTAGGTAGAAATTCTTCTTAGACTTCTAATGAATGGCACATAAAAGGCTGCATTAATTAAAAATCAAAATAATCTAACTTCAATCTGAATAATAATGTAATAAATATTAATTTCAAGTACATCATATTTGTTTACGCTAAATATAAACAATAATACATTAAAGACAACACTTTTTTTTGTACTTCCCTCCATAAAATCTGACAATCAAATCTTTTAGTAGTGGAAGTTTAGAGCTGATAACCAAGAAGTGGGTAGACTACACTTGAATATAAAAGTTTATCAAAGTAAATGTTTAATAACTTTGATAGCTTTTGAGCAGCAAGTCCTGTAGTTCTGGCGTGGAGAGACGTCAGAATTTATCCTATTTCGGCACACAAAAAAAACGACAAAGTTGCTGTCACTATATTGTGAGTAAGAAAAGTCAGTTACCCATCAGACTGCTATCTTCTCTTATGTTAAACTTTCAACTAGAAAGTATTTCGTTTTTTTCCACTGCAGTTGTGAATGTTTAAACGAGGATATAAACGGGAGCACCTAAAATAGACCCGAAAATGTCGGCAAAGATTTTACACAAACTAATGGAGAATGCATTGCCCTTCACCAGGACCAGACCACCTCTCCAACCTGGCATGTGTATTAATAGATGCTGGTTCTACCATCACAATCAGATTGTGATGATAACTTATTTTATTGCTTTTTCTATACGGACAGTGTTTTAAAAAGATGCACAAACATTATGGCATTTTGCTGCCACAGTCTTGATGCTCATTACAAATGCATGCAAACATAGTCAGTTCACCATCAGTCCATGCCGCCAAATATGTTAAGGAACATATTTTACATTTTACATTTTGTGTATTTTATAATAAGCTGCTGACCCATCTCCTTTGTGCCTCACAAAATTATTCAAAAATCATCCATAAAATTCATATTTATGCATGGTACTCTGAAAACCAGCTTTCTTCAAAACATGTCCGAACACTTTGACTGGACCTTGGTCCTACAGCTTTTCAGTGACAGCCTGATGATTGATCGTTGAGCTACGCCACCTTCAACATGAACACAAATCATACACGTATAAACATGGCCAGGATGTTCCATCCACTCCCTCTCTCAACAGATGGGCTGTGATATACACAGTGGGGGAAAACAGCTGGGGGAAACTGGAAACATGATGTGACTAAGCATTTCCATTCAAAACAACAAATCTCAAAAGGAATTCAATTTCTCTTCGGCATTGCCATGCCTTTTTGTCACAGGTATTAATCTGCAATTGTGCTTCCATGCATAAAATACAAATGGGTTTTTGAACTTGCATGTGTATTGTGCCAAATATATTCATGAAGGATTTAAAGTAATTAATGTACACGGGTCTAAATTAAACCATGTGGTTTTTGCTGTTGCCAAAGTAGCACGGCTCTTGAAACAATTCTGTAAGTAAGAATGATAACAACCGAACACATTTCTGCTAAATATAAATGAAACCTATATATAAATTATTCTTACATTTAAAGGAATCCCAAAGATTGACTAATAGTATCACAAAGAGCTGTTTGAAGCTAACCACCAGTCTTGTTAAACAGAAAGTAGACATCATTCATAGATGCTGAAAAGACCTGGAGGGGAACAGTTGTGCACTGGGAGTTACAAATGGTGTATTTTGGCATTTATGTCCCACCTTTGGCAGGCATTCTGAGGATTCATTCATAAAAATAATCCTGCTCTTTTTGGCAATGACACAAAGCGGAAGTCCACATCACAGTATAGCCACAGTGGGATTTTTAAATGGTGACATCACTGCATATCAGATGAAAGACCAACAATGAATTTGCACGCCTGCTATTGTGGTTCAACGTTTCCATCCAAAGGTTCTGCCTGATGGTGGTATGAATTCTCACCTCAGCTTCTGCACCTTTAGTAATGCTAATGAGGTCTCTGATGACATATCTCCTACCTCCGGTTTAAAGGCAATTTAGACAGGATATACTGAAAAATATTAGGTGTCCAAAGAGAGCAGAATGTAATATATTGTCTGTACAAGGTAGCCCTCCAAACGCCTTTGTGTAGAGTTAAACAAAACAAGGAGAGCAGGCTGCTCATGAACAGAGTAGGATCAAATTTCATCTGCAGTAAAAAAAAAAAAAAAAAAGCGCAGCCTGTGAATTTAATTTATATAGCCAGTAAAGTCGTTTCAATGATGAACCACGATAAACTGGGAAAAGGTGCGGTTTGTGGTATACATACGTAGCTAAAATCGCTGAAGAGAAAAAAAACAAACAGCGTGAAGTGATTAGAAATAAAAACGCTCTCCCGCCACCTCCATCAGAGCTCCCTGGGAAGAGTGGCTCGGACACACGGGAAACGCCCCCACCGGCTTGGGCAAAGCCCATATGGGACTGCTGCAGGCTGGGACGCTTGAACAGGAGCCCAGCCACGGTGCCCTCGCCCTCCCGCCATCTGCTTCTGCCTCCCCAACCTGCTCCATCATGCCAGGAGTATATAGTCAGCACTCTCCTACTACGAGGGAAGGGGAGTGGCGGGGGCTAGCCAGAGAGAACTGCATAACTGTGATGAACGTAGAGTTCCAGAAATGAGGGCCAGTCCATGCTGAACGTCTTCTGAAGCCTGATTTATCCCCATCACAAACTTAATCTAATAATGCAGATCAATGTTATGGTAATGTTTGAAGGAATCCTGGCAAGTCTTCCTTAACTGGGAGGTCCCTCACATCCTTACAAAAATCCAAAAATGTGAAACTTCAGCTAAAACAGAGGACTATGGACAAAGGGCAAGTAAAGCAGCAGCTTTAATCACCTAGAAGCAAATATTCACCTATGTAATTCTCTAGGGCATAGGCAGTGTTTGACCAACATTAAAGACATGCAAACAGCGGCCTCCAGTGTGGCACTCTGTGGTTTCCATGGGCACAGTCCCATTTTGGCATAACCGCCATCATGACCATAATGGGCAAAGTTGTTACCCATTTTAAAATCCATTTAAAGAATTCACCTTGTATTACCTGTGGTACTGTTTAAATTACAAACCTCTCAGCAATAGTGAAATATTGAGTACATAACAAAGCATAATAAAATCCAATTCTGTAGCGATTGAAGCATGGAAATGTCATGCAACAATGTAACACTATGCAACCTGTTTGTCCAGATTAAGACATGATTTTAGTGCCTTCCCTACGTGTTCAAAGGCACAACCTACTGATGTGCATGCATGTACACACACATGCACACACATATACACACACACCAACTACAGTTTCAGAGTCTAAGAGAATATGAGGACAAAAAAACTGCATATACGATTGCTGTAATAAATTCCGCGCATCAACCAAGGAGTGGCTCATTGTTGAAATTCTACTTTTTGACTGGAACATTGTTCTTTTTCTGTTACAACTGCATCTAGACAACATTAAACGAACAATGGAGGGGACACGTTTAAAGCATAAATGAATCAAAGTGAGACCAAATCAGTGTGCAGGTCTGCCTCCCGCCTCATTCACTTCTGTTGATCTCAACCTCTCCCCATCACAGCAACACTGGATCCCTGGAGGGCGCATGTGAAAGCACAGGTGAGACAACGGAAAGACGAAGCGAGAAACAAAATCTCGGGAGGCGTACTCACAGTTTTCGCTCTGAAAGTCTGGAACAAACTGCTCATCATTGTCTGGAACTTGAGCTACAGAGGGAACAAGAGAGAAGGGGTAGGGGATTAGATAGCAAAGGAAAGACGCACAACAATGCATGTCATCCATCGGCGGAATCGTCTCCACCCCAGTCAGCCCATTGACAAGCCATTCACAGCCCTCAGACATCACGTTTTACTCTGATGCTACCAGCATTATCTTAAAACGGACTAAACAGACACTAATCCTTTATCAGAAATGTTAACACAATACATTTCGTAAGTGGGTTAAACACATATCCGCTGCTAACCATGAAACTGACATACTCCATATATAATCTCTGATATCACGATTTCCACCACACATATTTGTCATCCCGACCCCCCCTCGAACGGTCACATTATAAAGTTTAACTTTCCGGTCATAATTTTGCTTCAGGCGAATGAACATAAAGGTAAAAATGCCTCCTCCACCTGACCCGAACCATCAATGTTCAGTCTGATAAAAACAAAAATATTCACTTGTCATTCACACATTCCTCCAAAGGGTTAAAGCCAAAATGAATAAGTCTCCATCAACTAGCTGTGTGCATGTATTATATATATATATATATATATATATATATATATATATATATATATATATATATCATATTTACACTTTGAGCCAGTTGTCATGTCCCTCAAGCCAAACCTGAAGAGTTGCTGAAAGCAGCGATATGAGACTTAACTGTGCTAAGTCATTAACACTTTTATTTATAAGCACAAGACATGCGGAACCTCATTTTCAGACGTTTTATTGAGAATGTTGCAGAGAACTGTTGACATGTTGAGACATGCAGATATGTCTGAATCTCTCTTTAAACAACACTAAAAAAGAAAAGGACAAGAAGTATAAAAGGAAATGTCTGAAATATATGTAAATTTAGTACTGAAACAGTAACATTACGGCAACCAAATCTCTTTATGATTACTCATTGCACAATTTGACTCATTGCACAAAATAATTTGCACAATCATTTTTTTCTTTTGAGTAAAAATTAACTGGTTTTATTTGAAATATATTATTAACATATATATTACTATACTCTTTTGTTTCCAGATCTTACAAATAACTTAATTTGATTTTGAAATTATTGTAAGTAGTATACAAATAACAAAATTCTTCAACGTATGAAGGGAAAAATGAAACCTTTTAGATCAGCTGGAATCCATCCAGCTGATTTAATACAAAATGGATTTGTACGCTCTGCACATTGCAAGAACAAACCCACTTAAAAACGTGCACAACAGAATTTAAGATCAAAGATATTAGACCTTACAGCCACCATTATGGCTCTGCACTTCAGCCCTGTACATTGCTACAATATGTACCCATCGGTAACTGCACGATCAAAGACATTCAGTCCGATTATGTCCAAATTGCTAATTCATCTGCATTGCTATCACTAGAGAGTACAAAAACAGACCATTTCTAAAGTAAAACAAAGTATAATATCCTGCTTACCAACAGATGGTAACCCTGGTAGCATGATGAGGCTCTAGCACAGTATGTGTGTTTGTGTGTGTGTGTGTGTGTGTGTGTGTGTGTGTGAGAGCGGTGAGCTCTCAGAACCATCATGGCCATTATAGTGAGGACCAAAGCCTGCAGTGTGAGTGTCATCCAAGGGACTTTTCAAAGACGTGTCTCTCGCTATGATATTCGTAACATCAGGCTATACATCTGAGCACACAACAAAAGCAAATAATAATAATAATAACACACATAATAATAACACCTAAGTAACCAACATGCTCTTCATATCAGATTTTGAATTAGAACTTAAATACGCAGACTCTGGCACTTTAAAAATTGGCATATCAGAAAGAACTCAAGATATCTGAGTTGGGTATGGAGCATCCAATAAATCTACTAGGGCACTTTGCCCACAGCTTCAATAAAAAAAAATGTACGCAATTATTTGCTTTTCTTATATCTTACATCACAAGCTTGATAGTAGCTGTAATTAACTGCAAACATTTTTTAACTGAAACAACATAGTAGTTGCTTAAATTTGCAACTTAAAGCTTAGGACAAAGCGGCACAGTGGTCAGCTGGAATGGCCCCAGATCTGTCCCCCCCCCCAGCTTTAATCGTAAGCCTGTTGGCTTTGCTAGGATGTGTGCTCCTAGGAGAGAGAGAGAGAGAGAGAGAGAGAGAGAGAGAGAGAGAGCGCACGATCAAGAGAGACCTGCAGACAGGCTGGGTGGCAGGATGTGAGTCACTCCGCTCCCTCCTTGAATGGGACAGCTGATCCCAGGAACAATTCCCAAGGACAGCGGGAGAACTGGAGCTCTGCCGCCATTCACAAAAAAAAAAAAAAAAAAAGAATAAAATAAAGGGAAGCGAGCGGCACTGGCCAAAACAGAGGCCCGTCTGGAGTGGCACACCCTTTGTGCAGGACTAAAACAAGAAACTGCAAACTTCCAGTACGCACTCTCGCCATTCCCTTTATGTCTGATCACATCAGCTTCCAAGCACAGAGAGCGTACTGAAAGAGGAAAGGAAAATGTCTTCACATTTTTTCCTTCACCAAAAAATAGATTGGACAAAACAGTTGAATACTCCAAACTGATATTGCTGTTGGCTAGTTCACCAAACCACTACTGTTGAAAATGTAGATATTTACCAGCAGAATGCAAAAATGTTAGATTTTTTTTCTCGCACCATTTCCAAACACTATGCATTTTATGCAATATGCACCTTACAAAACTTCCTAAAAAGTGAGCAAATACTTTCTGAAACAACAATAGAGCCTTATCAGCCTCTTGAAAAAAGGTGAACACATTTCTGAATTATAATGAAAATAAATACGTAACCTGTTCCTTTACAGAAGATTTTCCTGAAAAGTAAGAGTGACCAATCAACTCCTTCATCCATGATGTCGGAAATTTAGTCTGTCTAATATAATCCTTTCTCTTATTTCCAATTACCTGAACTAATAAATCTTTGAAATAGGTATGTGTTCGTTTTTATCTTAATGGACAGGAAGTCATTTATTAAATCCAGAATCTTGAAACGCACTTCTGATTGATCGAGGACAGGTAGAATTGTAATCTTTACAGTAATATCTACTTCAGTGGACACAGTCATTTTTTTCTGACTGAAACACTAAAATATTAAAATTATGTCTTATTCTTTTACAAGCCCTGCGGTATATACTTCATAATCTTATAAGCCCAATGTACTGGTGAAGTATTCCTACATCTATTTTAAAATATAAATTTCATTTAAATATCTTAATTTATATTGCGAGCATTTTTAAATGTATTAAAGAATAGATGAAGGTGCTCTCAGGTCATAAAATATTGAGTTTCTTTATCACCTATGTAAGGATAGTGAGAGATATTTCACCCACTCGAGCAAACCCTCTCCAAAACATTACTGTTGATTAAACACATACAGCAAATGCTATTCACTACTACAAGGAACATTACAGTTTAAGTCCACATTTTTATGCAACAATACATTATAATAAGGACACAAAACTTAGATGATAGTGGTGCACCTCAGAATTTTCAGGTCCACATGTCTACAAAAAGCAATGAAAAATTAAGGAATTCATGCCTTTTGAGTCTAATTACATTTGACACGCTAGTTTTAAATGGCTCTGTCATTGCTGCCTTTATCATAAAAATCTTTTTCCACCCAGCTGGGGTAATCTAATGTGAAAGGTGCTTAGAACACCTTAATTGGGATATTCATGCACAGCCAACATCTCGCGACATCATCCTCGTGTGCCGTTTGTCCGTCATGAAAAAGCAGGTACGCACAAAGACCCTCCCTGTATGGCTACAGACACGCAAGGAACCTCATGTTTAGGTTGCTAGATAAATAAATTACCTAATATGTTAAACAAATCTTGGTGACTGTGTGGTCCAAAGATGTAAAGCAAGGTTTCTCTTTTAATTTCACAAAGTGCTTTGCATTAGTTTTCATAGCCATTACAGCTTTTGCTTACTTAGGTTGTTTGCTCAGTCTACACATTCAACACCATTTTTCTAACAATGACCAGTGGACCGCAGAAAAAATGCATAATGTACTGTTTACAGATCAGCAGTGCAAATGAAAAAATGGTTCTATCTACCTAAAGAAAACTACACAGGGTTTTATTTATCTAAATCCTGGGTTTTTAAATATGGTGACCATAGCAAATTAACTTTTACCAAAGAACCAAGATGAAATTAACTATATAACATAGCATATAATATATCCATAATGCCCTTCAACAGTACTGAAGTATAACAATAAAACAGCCAACTTTTACAGGACATTATGATGTTCGGCACTAGTATTTAAAAATAACGTAATACTTATGTGTTAATACAATAATATTAATCATGCAAAATATGCATACACACCACCATTTTTATATGTTTACACTAATCTATTTTACCAATGACTTAACAATGGTATATTTTCTTTATTTGAAATTTCCAAATGAATCAAATTATCTCATATTATGTTTTTCTACCCCGTGCAATGGAAATATACTATCTTCAAATCAATTCTCAATCATGGAAAAAACACTCTCCCCCAGGTTTATGGCTTCCACCAAATCCTGAGGTACTAATGAATGAAGAAGTTACTGACCTGGACAAAATGCCTGTCTTTACCAAAGGTACATAATTTTCCCACAAGCTGACTAAGTATTCACCCTTATATGAAGTGTTCATTCTAAACTCAGTTTCAGGTACAGTTATACAACTGAGTATTGCTTCACCAGCATTTTCACAAAACTATGTTCAAATAAAATTTCATATTGGAAATGTGTCAAGGCATATCTCTAATTTAACAGCAAAATCGATCCCCCTTTCTATAATGACACATACAACACCATCTACATTTTCATTATATGTTTAAAAGACTACTTAACTATTTATAGCAACAAACCCATGTAATGGTAGTCATGTATATATAAAAATATATATATATATATTAGTTTTATATAAAATAAAACTAATACTAAATCCTGTACATTTTTATCATTACTTCAGCCTTCATGTTTAATTCAGCTAGACAAATGTACGTACAAGTAACTTTTAAAATAAATCCAGATTACAAAGACTATGACCACATTAAAAAAGAAATGTTCCCTGTTAATTCAGTGTTAAAAGAATTTTCAACAAACTTATACCAAACAATCTCTAAAGATGCAGCCACAAACACATTTATGTCTAAAAGACGAAAGCACAAAAATCTTACACATCAACACAAATGCAACACAAATTGTCTGAAAACATACAAAGAAAAGAGAATACTCATCACCAACCTAAGCTTCTGTGCTGTAAATAGGATGGAAAAAAGACACTTGCACTTAAATCCTGAAGCATCACGTCTGAATCAAACCACAAGGACGAGTTCTTGCCATTAGAAAAATAATAACTATTGTGATTTAAAAAAAATGAAAATGACAAGTCACGGACCGACTCTTTCGCGCACCTCTGAATACATAAATCCACTTAAAAAAAAAAAAGCGAGACCAACAATCACAGCCGTAGAGAGTGAGCTGTGGAGAAAAGCCGGTGAGGGAAGCAGAGAGGAAAGAGCTGATGGAGGCTCGCTGCGTTAGCTCTTGCCAAAAGCAGAGGAGACAGTGAGTGGGGAGAGATTTCTCCTGGTAATTTGTGATGACACTCTGGGTAAAGCCTCCTCAGCCTCCCTTAAGACCAGCGCTCATCACAGCCTCTAATGTATGCATGACACACGAGGTGCCTCTTCCACAGTTGCATTAATTGGACTACACATTGGGAAGGTAACTTCAGACATTTTTTCTTCTTGAGCTTGTCTTTCTCCGTCTCTCTCTCGCTCTCCCTCTCCATAAAGCAAGCATGAGCCTTTACAAACGCCCTACAAACACTTACCTTCAGCCAGCCAGGCCTCCTGCAGTTGACTGAGATCCTGGAACAGTTCTACAAGGAAGACAGGATTGGGGGGGAAGGAGGGAGGGGGGAAGACATGAAAGCTTTTGTTGTCAAATAGCTCTTCCGTCGCACAAGTTAGTAGTGCTAACACTGTTCTGTTGCAAAAGAAGTCTTAATGCACCCACCGTGTCCAGAGATAAATCATCACCCAATTCAAATTGGATTCGCAACCGAGGGAAAACTTGTTTCTAAATTTGTGTAAACCTGTGTGTGTTCTAATTGAGATTTCTAAGAAATGTGCTCATAAGGGTGCAGGGGTCCACAAATTGCATTTTGCTAAATGTTAAGAAGCCGTGAAATGAACTTCTCTCTTTTACCAGCAAACTCACCTTCGGTATCTACAGCGAGGTCAGAGTTAATGAATTTTCTCTTTCTGTCACTTGTTGGTCTCTCATTAAATTTCTGCTCTTGTGGGTTCTAAAGAGAAAAAAGAACACAAATCAATTGCTGTCAATGGAATGATTCTCTGCCACGGAGTGCATTTACTGACAGAAAACAGGTGGGGAGAAAAAAATCTACAGGTTCAATAAGAAAAGCTCCTTAAATCTAAACCTGGCTCAGGTGTTTCTTTGCAAAAACGGTCTGGAACAGTCCAAACCCCATGTAATTGGCGCAGGTCGAGGACTCATTTATCGAGATGATCCAATACATCGAAATACCAGAAACTCGCCAGGGTCAGTACTAATGTAACCAATAATAAACAGCTAAGGTTAGCATTAATGTAAATAATAATGCTAATAACACCATATTTGCAAAGTTATAGCATGAAACTCATTTTGTCTCATAAAATATTTCCTATCGGTCGCTGTACTGTCTCACTATGTAGAAGTTATGAACTTTTCTCACTCACATTTGAAATCATGTAAGGCACTTGTTGGTCGTAAAATCCGTCCATTCTGCGACTCTAATGTTCTAGTTTATTTGATGAGCAATTAGCAAGAGCTCTCCGCTGAGTCTGCCGTCCGATCACCCTTAAAAACAAGATGACTTTAGCGATAAATAAGCAGGAAAACCATGAATGAATCGACTGAACTTGCCGGACTAGCACAGGAGTCTGGAGCAGTTCCATTCATAAAATACAGTACATCTCAAGACAACCGCCCTAACCTTGCAATAAGGATTCTAAATGAGAGAGCAAGTCAGGTGAAATTATTCATCCAAAATGCGTTTGTCTGTAAATACATGTACACAGTAAATATCAAATTTGCTGACTCTTTTGCAGCCAGCTACTGCATTCTAAATGCTACAGTAGCAATGATGGCGATCAACATGTCCTGCTCTCACGTATGCTAGCTTGCTATCGGGACTCATCACAAATATATTTTCATGATTATAAACTCACGCAGTGTCCAGCACAAACTCGAGAATCTAAAGGGGGCACTCACCTAAGTAACATGCACCGCATTCACCTTTGATTTCCCGCTGAATTACAGTAAGTTAGAGAATTGTGAATTTTGCGCTGTGCAGTTCACCCCGGAGCTCACAGCTCGGTGCTTTCGCTCAGTTCAATGGTTTTGCCTACGCTGCTCCTCCGGGGGCCTCCAATCCAAACTGACTGCACTCCGCTTCCTATTGGCTGCCAGTCTCTTTGACTGGATCAGATTTCTGACTGTCAATCACAGGCATTTTTTGGTGGGGGTTAAATAACCAGGTTCCGAAACAGCTATTGAAAATAAACTGTATTGCCTGCAGGTGGCCCACCCTCTTTCTCATCGCTATTATCGGTGCATACTACTGTTACAAAGTTAACAAGCATTCGACATTATTATATTTGTTATATTCATGCAAAATATTAGCAATATTTAAATGAGTACATTTTGTACATGTTACATCTGTTTACTTTTTTACTGACAGAGTAATCGATTTTATTGTCAGGCTGTTGTCAATGGATAATTTTGCACCACATTAGTTTTTAAATCTTGTCATTCCTGGGGAAACATTGTTTCATCAGTGTAAAACATGCTTAATCAAATGCGTTTTAATTTCTTACACATTTTCCACGATATTGAGTGGTATGCAATGGGGTTATGTGAACGACTGCAGATTTTGAAGCAAATTAAAACCAGTATGGACATTGTGTCAGCTAGGGGGGTATTCTGAAGCATTTCCAGTGTCAATTGCAGCTGTTGCCAATGGTGTGTAAGGGACACATTAAGATTGGTAGGCTAGGACTCGCAAGATTACATTGCCTAGTATTCGAATGATTATCTCCAACTGACTACGAAAGAACCAAAAATGGTCACCGGAAAAATTAAAGAGCAAAAGGTGGGTGGGTGTGTGTGTGTGGGGGGGGGTACTATTTTCATGAAGCTAGACTAAATTTGGACAAATTTTCAATGTGTCAGCAGCACTTGAAGACTTTATCTTATAGAAAAGAGATGGCATCCATTACGAGACATTGATGAAGATGAAATGTGAAGCGTTAAGTTAATCCGAAAGTGATTCACTGGCACACACTTAAACCCCCCTAGGGTCCTGAGTAGCACAGGTCAAGTGAAGGTTCACCCATGAAACCAACCACAGTGGTGCACAAGCCCAAGATGTGTACAAAGTGCACATACAATTTTAAAGGTTATGACCTGGTCAAACTTACATTCCCTCTCATGAAAGACACAAAATGCAACTTAACACAGTATGGCAGCAACATCTGCTCTCTAGAGTGTATCTACTGTATAAATAGGTTGATTCCCTGTCATAACGTCTCATACATGCTAGTGTGTGTCCTTTGCTTGTCAATAAAAACCACCTAGAGTCTGTGCTGATAGGCTGTGATAAAGAGGGACAGCTATGTGGATATTGTGGAAGGTCAAAGGTTCAGACATCACCAAGCAAGAACATTTCCATATAAGAAAGCCTTTTAATTTTTTTTCAAGATTTATTAAAATTGGTCAGCTTCCAAACAGCCAATGCATTACAGTAATGTAAACAATGGTGTGTTGCATTACACAGACAGCCAATTCAGTTTACAAAAATACAGCCCCACTGTATATTGACTGTAATTATCAAGCAGAATTTAGAGTTGCTACAAGGGGTGGTCCATTAGAAGTATGGGGGCAAATGAAAGCAATCAGAGCTAGATTATATGAATATAAACTATTTTTAAAAGTCTGCTGAAAACAGATAAGGCTCCAACATGCATGGATGCATTCAATTTGTAAACAATATATAGAACACAGAAAACACTCTGATGTTACTTAGTTGAAGTACTAAAATATCAAAAATGGCCCTTTCCATTGTGGCAGATATTTTTCCTGGCAGCAAATCAGATCTGGATTTGACCACAAAGGGTATCACTGTAATTTGTCTTTGGTGAATATGATATTCTGCAGAAGTCAGACTGAGCTCTTGTATTTGTCTGAAAAATTTGGAAATAAATATATTGTAAACATTGTTGTCTTGGCACATACCTCCAGATCATATTTATGTCTCTATCAATTTATTTACTTATTCATTCATATACGTATTTATTCTTCCTTGCAGCAAGAGATATTTATGATCTGATGTACTGTTGAAGCATTTTACTCAGCAAAACAAAGGAAAAACACAAAACTAATGAGCATGCATCATACAATATGAATAATTAAATACACTTTTTCAAAATGGGGTTAGATGTACCTACAGCAGTTATGATATTTGATGTAATCATATGGAGATATACACTGTAAAGCATTTCATTGCTGTTGAAGACATTTTGTGCACCAATGAATGTAAGGGGTGGAAAAAATTACTCAGCAATGAAACAAACCTTTGTTATAAAAATAATAAAAAATAAAACTGTTTTTTATCAACAAAAGTCAATAGACATTGACAAACATGTGCACTGTATGAAATTCCTGTTTAGACAGAAGGCTTTTGACAGGAAGCAAGGAAACACATTCAAAGCAGGTAGTGACAGAAGCAAATAAGAGGGACAATTTGAAAGTGATTTCACAAACTGCTCTTGAAAATATCATTAAGTTAATAGCTGCCACTGCACTTGTCTCCAAGCTACAACCCATGCTTTGTTTTTAATTCAGCATTCTCATGATGTTCATGCACATTCATATCCAATGAGAAACCTCACAACTGTACAGTACAGCAGCCATTGAAGCCATTGTGTACCACAACATTCTGACGGGGGCATTCAATGTAACCACCAAATGTATTTGTCCTTAATTTTGAACTACAAAAATATTGGGTAAGGATTGAAAAAATACTTCCTTGAATTTATTGTGCAAAGTTAAGGACAAATACATTTGGTGGTGCAAAGTTAAGGACAAAGGGGCGTAGTAGTCTGAAAGAGCGACCCCCTTTACACTTTGTGCTTTATATGCTTGGAATATCACACGATAATCATCACAAGTATTAAAACATTTAGCTGCCTATACGATAGTATGTTTGGGGTAATTGTTACTTTTACATGCCAGCTGAAATCTATGAATGACTACATGCTTGGTAACATCCCTGCTTACTATAGAAAATGATCTGGTATGGCTCTGTTTGCAGGTAGAGTTGCTAATTGCTCATTTGTCACTAATATTTTCAATATGAATAGTGCTGTAGGATCATGTGAATGTGTGGCTTCAAGTCAAAAGAGCTATCCATACTGCAAGATCAAGTTAGTGTTCCATGTAAATAAAGTCTCAGCTGAAAAGCAAGGCTAAATAGCTGCCTTGCCACTATGTATAGCTGGGTATCTAGCTGGCTACTTATCTAGTAAACTCCAAAGTAGCAGTGTAGCAGAATTATGCTATGATTAATCATTCTAGCTCTCAGGGTATTTATGGACAGCTTTCTAAATTAACTACCTTGTTAGGTGCTGCTGTCTTTACCCTGAAGATCCATAAACAATTGTAGAATCCCTCTCTGCAATGTTTCCATTGATTTCATCTGTTTCTCTTGTGTTCAACCTACTTGTCCATCTGTAAAATCAAGTTCAGGAAAGCAAATTCCAGTTTAGGATTTAAATCCGAGCCTTAATGATCCCTTTGAATGACAGATGGTAATTTTGATTGGCCAGGTCATCTGGTGGGAACACAGAATGAATTGAAAGAGATTTAAAAAGGAACTAAAGAAAACAGCACCAATGATGGTTAACAAACCATTATGCTAGTTGTGCTGTGTTGTGTGTTGTGTATATGTTGCAGGCAATCATGCAAATTGCAGAATTTAATGCATGCAGATCAGTCAATCATTGACACCCTGAAGCACTTTGTCTTTTGCCAGTTATGTCACTTTTTCACATAAAATATCATCTTAAAATCCAACTTTTCTGCGCTCAAATATACATATTCCAGCAGTGAAAAGGAGCTACATTGAAAAATAAGAAAACATAAACTGTTATTTTCAAATTCACGAAGGCAGAAAAGCTCTTTTCACCACCAAATACAAATGCTAAAAATGACTTCAAAGCTCATACACATACATCAGGAAGTTTCCTTAATAAAATGTTCCTGGGTATATTTCCTGTTTGGTCACATTTTATGTTCATAAAAGGTTCTCAAGTAAATATGTACAACTACATTGTTTGTGTTATGTGCAAACCCATTAAACACTCTAGGCTTACTTAATATTACATCATTCATTTACTGGTGGCAGCAGAGTATGTATCTGTTTTGTCAAACAAAGGTGTTTCCACAAGTTTTGTCAACTGCAATAACTTCTAACTATAAATTTGGTCTTTATTTTAGACAAAAGTATGGGATGGGTTGTTGCTGCTTAACAAAAGGAGCATTCAAAGACTACATAATCAAAAAGTGGACCACACCAGAAAGTTACTGTGTTTGTGTTTAACAAAGAAAAAGCAAAAGGATTTTAGATTCCAGATTATACATTAACAGCAATGACTGTTTCATCATGCATCTTTGAGGAATGTATTCACACGGCAGTGGAAAGAATAGGTGCTGAAGGACTGGCAAATTACAGAGGAGTTCACTTGCATTTACAGTACCTGCCACTCTTCAATGCTTTGCTGAAGCATCACTGAAACAACTCTGGTTGTTAGACACTACAACATTGCAACACATGCTATAAATGTAAATACTTCATGGGCACAAGTTATTTTCTTGAAAGGAAGTTTTAAGTCAAAGCCTAAGCAAACACCATGGAGCAAGCACAGCAGTGGGATCCAGGGCACCGTAACCAATGCTGCCGCTTTCAAAACTGAACACCCACTGATGGCTAACACTCCCATTTCCTCTCTTCTGCCTCTCAAGTGGAAGATTTCAGCCCATAAACGGAACATCTCGTGCATCCCTTGGACCTAGAAGAATGCAAACATCGACTTTTCCTACATAAACAATCAGAGGCGGAATGACTGAAAACACTCATAAACAAGCTGAATAAGTGTGCATATGCTTCCACAGACCTGACTCTTTGTTCTGCTAGTAAGTGTACACTGATGTGTGGACTCCTCCTTGAACTGAAATAGGACCCTGTGTGTATGCGTGTGTGTGCGTGTGTGTGCGTGTGTGCGCGTATGTGTGTGTGTATGTGTGTAAACTCAGTGGTCACGCTCACAGTGGCTACTCTAGAGTAGCTTCTGCTTCTGTGCCTCTGTAGTAACACAGATTAACACAGCCTTAGCCCCCTTTTTCCCCTTATGCTCAGGGAAACAGAACAGCAGGATATCTCAGCTCTTTCCTCTGAAAATGCAGCACCACGGCGCTCCTACTCTTTGCTCTCACTCCGCGTTTTTCGGATGATGGAGGAAAAGAACCCGGTTCCTTGTGGCGGACCCATCAGCATTGGAGCCTGGTTCTTGTGCGTTATTTCTATCTGCAAATGTGAGAAATGGGAGAGAGGAAGAGAGAAAGAGGAAAATCCGTAACGGGAGCAAGGGAGCAAAGAGATGATGGCAGGCGAGACGAGAGGGAGAGAGGAAGAGTAAACGCGTGCCGGAGAGAGAAACACGCTGTCATTCTTGTTTATAGGACACAAATGATTTTGACATGATTATCCAACATTTCCCTCTGCTTTTGGCAGCTGTTGAGGACAACTTAGTATAACTTACAAATACATGCTGCCTGCATCCAACAAACACGGCAAAAACACATCTAAGGTGCGGACACAGAAAGCCACAGTCGTTCAGAATTAAAGTTCCAGATTATAACTGAATTGGCAGCTTTATCAAAGCTGTTATTCCTAGAAGAGATATGGGCTTGATACACAACTGTTCTTAAATATTCTCGTCAAGTATGCAGACACTGAAAACTGAAAAGCTAGAAAACATAATAAACTGCAAAATGAAACAAGACTGTAACTAACAGTATAATGTGTGAAATTAAGAAAAAAAAATCCCTACCACATCAAAATGAATGGAAACCTCTTAATTAGGTGACATTTGATGCTGACTTCAAGTTTATACATTAACAAATGAGGCTTTTATGTATAATTTTAAAAAGTACAAATATCGCCTTAGGGGCAGCTTGTGTTGTACTAGTCAGTAGGTCACTGCATTCCAGGTAGTGGGTTCTCATCCCAAGGGAGTCACTATTAGTTACTGAGTGATTTGCATTACATGAGGGAATATTATTATCATTATTATTACAACAACAGTAATAATAATGGTTAGAAATTAAACATTTAGACATTTCAAACTGAATGCAAATTTGAGGGAAGAACAATTGGATATGAACCACCCATGTGGCCTTTAGTTCATAAAAGCATTCTTAGTACATAAACACCATAATTAATACATATACTGGACTGTATAGTATTCATTACTTGAAAGAATCCCTTTATTTCCTTAGTTCCTTGACTTCAAAGAGAAATATGACATTTATTGTTCATAAATAATAACATTAAGGAGTGTGTCACACCATTTCACCCAAAATGAAGTTCTATGTGTTTGATGTGCAATGCCTTGTGTTTGACATTAAGAACATAAATGTTACATTATGAACAACTGGCAAATCAGATTTTAATGAGAGCAGAAAGTGAAGAGGTTGCACTTCAAACAATGCATTTGCTGCCAGTGTGAAGTGTACAAATAATATTTTAAGAGATCCTGTATGTGTGGATGCCAGACCAAATATACTGTTTGGTCATGTAGTTTCTGCCACTCAACATCCCTGAAGGTTCATATTATAAATAATAGGAACAGTTACTTTATAAAAGTACATCTGAAAATACAGTACAACTCCTGTACCTCTTATCCGAACACTGTATCTAGCATGTGAATATAGATGTGAGGTACAGTGCTGTTAAACTTTCAAATGTTTACAGATAGATATGCCTTAAGTTCAAATGAAATTGAATTACGTTACCAACTGAATAATACACACTCACATTTTCATTTTACTGATTATTAATCCAGTAATAATCTCCAAGGCCCCAAGGCATCCATGCTAAAACAATACATCATGATCCATACACAAACTCAGAAGTTGTTCACGGTGCACAAATGTAAATGCAAATAGTTCTGCTTTAGAAAGATATGTCAATTGAAATTCAAATAATTATTCGCTCCAATTGAGGGAGGTGAACACACCAAATATTGTAAATGCTTGCATTACGTTGCTTTTAAGGCCAAATTGGTTTACACTGACGACACAGTCTTCGTTTGATCTTTGGCACTAGCGCTAGGCTTGACATGAAGTACTCTTAATTATTAATATTCTACATATAATTTCTCTCTCTCATGGCTGTAAAAACCATTGTTGCTCCTAGCTCAGTCTCACTGTGGGTGTAAACCTTTGGTAAAGCTTTGGTGAATAATGTAATTTAATACTAATGTGAAAGCAGCACCATTTTCACAACTTGGATGTCACCTTAGAGCCAGCGAAGATAAACTAGAATGATCACCTGGTCATCATTTTTATCGATGGTAGTAGTCTAATTATCATAATAAACTGACTCGTGAGGTAATCTGGTGGTGATTGATTTTTTTGGTTATTTTTGGTTATTTGGTTCATTTCCAATGAACATTGCATATGGAAAGAAAACTTACCATTAGTGAGAGGGATAATACTATAAAATATGGTGAAATATAATTGTTATAGTTAGTATTATTATTGTATCTATGGTTCATTTATCATAACAATGCACCTGAACTTCCCCTGAGTTAATTAATGTTTAAGGTTGACAAAACAGGTAATTTTGCATGACTTTCATCTTACAAAGCACCTTCCCATATTACATTACATGCATTTAGCAGACACTCTTATCCAGAGTGACTTCCAGCACAATAGAACATAAGTGTATCCATTCAAGTTAAATGAGTTAAATCTCTTCTAGAAAAAACTTTTTTCTTGCATTGTCCTCAGCAATGTGAATGTAATTCCTTTATAATCTACAGATTCCAAAACATATTTTTCAACAGAGACCAGGGTTTTCCAAATCAGCAGCTGAAATACAGAGGACCCAGATCTTCGCTATCTAAAAATCATAGAACATTGTTGTGTTGTGGTGTGCCAATTGCTCTACTTATAAACTTGACATAGAAATGAATGCCTTGTATCCAGTTCACATTCAAAATTCCCTTTTGAAAACAGTGGCAGAAATTCTACGTGTGAATGAGCAGAATGATATTAAAACTACACAGTGAGCCAGAGAGATTAGCATAGGGAAATCAGCATAACCACTGCAGCCAATAATTAGTTTGATAACTTCCTATTTCAATTTTGATGTTTTCGTAAGTGTTTAACAGGCCAATTGTTTCAGCTTTATCTTCACTTTTTTAAAGTCACCATGGAAATCACAAAACCGCAGTTACACACTGTCATTGCTTAATTGTGCTTTGTTGAGTTTTTACAAACAGGTACAAGTACACTTTTAAATTAATAGAGCTGACATGCTTTGGTTCTCAGACAATCACTGAATAAACCATATGTAAATTTCTGTCGCTCTTCAAAAGTGATGCTCTCAGAGAACATATATCCTAATTAAAATCAAACACACCTCTTAATCATCACAAATGAAGTGCAATTTCTAAAAAGTGAATGAAATGTAACAGAAAATAAGTTGCTTTGCAAGTTAGCACTTGTGTATAAAGAGGCTTAAAGTACATGTTCAGAAAAAAGTAAACTTGGAATTAAGTCATGGCACATCTTGCATCAGTAAACAAACAAAATTAAAAGTATTAAGCTTAGGAAAGAATGAATGTGGTTTATGTTAACAGAGAAAATTTGTGCTGCAGACAGCAATGTATGGTCTTGCCATCAAACATTCATTATAGTCGACTGGTAATGAAGGATGGTCTATTATAGAGTTGCTACCAACTTTGTTATATTTAAGCAATGAGGTAGGAGATGCAGTAGCACAAGATGAAAATGTACATACTGTTATGAGGTACAATGCATGGACATGTACCAGCAACACACTATTTGAATATTTATGATATACCACTGGTTTTACGGCCTTATTGAACTTATAAAACGGAGATGCTGAGAGTCAGTTGTTGACAACATAACATTGTGCTGTAAACTTCAGTAAAGCTCCATCTAGTTCCACAAAAATGTAAAGTAAACAAACATTGACATGAAATGATGCTTTGTGAATATTAACTTCATAAAATATATGAAAACAAAAAAATCAAAACTTAATAAATGTACCTCCTTTGTTTTAAATTGCATAATTGGCTGTTGAAAGTTTTCGGACTTTTGAGATTTTCAGACTCTTTAGATTCAGCAATATTGGTTGGATTTCTAGTTCTTGACCAAGGAACACTAAATCACTTTTAAATCGGCCTTAAACATAATGAAACACTTTCATTTCTGTACAATGACACATGTTAATATGTTTCACAAAATAGTGGAACCAGTGCTGCCCCTGGACTTACAACGCAAGGAGTTTGCATCCATGGCTCTCCATCTATCTGCATGGGAAGGGATTTGCTGGTCCTGCCACAAAAAAGGGAAAAGACCAGTAATTATCACCCCAACAGGACGGGAAGATCTACCTCTTTGTATAGTTTATAGCTTGAATATACAGCTACTGTGGGTGAAAATCTGTACTTCGTGTTTTCAGCTAGGAACTGACTTGGTCTATGAGAGCACAGATCTCAGGCAACATACTGTAGTTGGCTGGATACAACAAATGTATATAAATCACTTTGTGAGGGCAATTCTCTTGGTCTGTGCTTGGTGCATCCAACTAAACACTTTCCCTGGGGCCCATTTTCAAATATTTATGTTCAGTTTCCTGACAACATAAAATTAATTCCAAGTTCCAACTACATGGGCATGCAAAATAATCATTGCAAAAAATAAATATTTTATATATACACACATATACATATATATCTTAAGTATTTATTTGTTTATTTATTTGTTTGTGTTATATATTTATTTTTAGATCGGCCTTCAATTATATATTTAACATAATACTTTTTTGTTATTCACAGGAGATTTTAGTCCAACATTAAAAATCTACAAAGACCAGAACACATTGTTCTACCTCTCAATGTCTGTAGATTTTAGCAATTTATGTCTACAAATCATGTTGTTTTTACTCATCAAAAACCTGATCTATGTCCTTACTGTTTTATTGTGAATTTTAACATATTCATTTTAACAACTTCCTGTCCTCATTTTAGCAGACAGATGGGGTGTGACCAGACACAACATGCATTCTAGGGACTGGTGGCACCCAGGAATAAAGTAAAATTGAGCACTCTTGGTTCCAACTTTCAAAACTTTCAGGAAATAGTGTAATACAAAGTAAATAGCCCAAATACATCAGGAGAGCCATATATGCCTTAAAAAGTCATGAAGTTCTGAGTTGTTGCAAGAAGATGCCCTTTGAACATTCATGCATTAAAGGAGGAATGTCACATGATGATGTCAGAGCATGAAAAATGTGCAAGGAAACAGATTTCCAAGGTTTGAAACCAGTTCCTTGCTTTGAATAAGCTTACCATCTAGGCTGTAATTTTTACATATTATGTTTTGAAATATTTGGTGAAAATACCCTTTAAATAAGAAAGAGATGCAAAACAAGTGAATGTGTATTGACTTGAACCATCTATCAAAACATACAGTGCTGTTTAAATTTGTTTCTCTCTTCCATTGTTTTTAATTTCAAATTAATATCAGATCAGATGAATACTTCTGCCTTCCCGATGTATTGCAGTTTTGTGAATGGCCCTGAGACTGCCCTATGAAGGCCACTCTTAGGTAGGCCAGTCTCGGGTTATTGACTGACTGAGTCCGGTCACCTGATGATGACAGATGAACACTGAGCGAGGCGTCTCCCAGCACTCTTTAAGCCTGTGTAGATCTGTCCCATCTCCATCGCTCCCTCCAAGCCAACCACTTCCAGGAGCTGGTCTGATGGGTCTGCAATCACACAAGAAAGAGCTCGCCCTTTACATCACCTTAATGAGACCACATCCAAGCATACACCTTCCAGCAATCTGCCACATTGGCTACTTCTGCAACAGTAATCAACCCTAAATAAATAACTGTCACAGGAGCACTACTGTTTCAGCACAGCACTGGTATTAGAGGTAGTAGTAAAACAAGAATAAGATAGTGGTGGTAGATAAGGACAGTGCTGTGTTGCAGACTCACAGTCTGACTTCCTTTCTTAAAAGCACAAATCTTCCCCGTTGAGGGGAAAAAAAACACCTATTAATTAGATTGCCGCACTGATGCTAAGCAATCTTGTGTTCATATATAATTATTAATTTCTTTTTATTTTGAAGTTATGAGCATTGATTTTTCCCCTGTTGGAGGCCTTGTGTCGCGCTGGGACCATCTGTTCCGCTGAGTTTCAGAGGGCCTGTTTTTCATCCAGTCCTCCCTCACAGACATTATACACCGCTCATCTCAGCAAATTAATAAGTCCACCCAAGACAGGCAGTATCCAGGTACAGAATCAAACAAAGATCAATTTGGGTCCTTTCCAGCTATAATTTTCTTGTAAACGCACAACTATTATCGCAATGCTTCTCTGATTCCGAAATATTGTTATGAGTTAGTGTCCAGCTGTAACCATGGTGATGAGTTGGGCCCCTCCCCCACTGCGAAAGAAGGAACTGCCGCACATTGTGGGAATGTATACACAGCGTCCTGACTCCTCAGACCCGCCCAGCGTGTCTCCTCAGGTTAGAGGCGAAACGCAACCCAGCTCTTGCTGAGTGATGGGCAGTGTTAGCTCTGCTGCAGGTGATGGAGGGGTTCCCCAGGGTGCAAGCAGAACACACAGTCTAATGCCAACACCGTGGTGCTGCTGAATGGATGGACACGGCTGTACTTGTGCACAGTGTCTAAACAGAAGTGACTTGCATGGTGCTAGTGAAGGCCATGGATGAGTGCAAAACTAGAAGCAAGCCCGCTGAGGAGTCCATCCCTCTACTCAATATCCAGCAGGATAACATAGCTGGAAACAGTCTTTAAATAGTGTGTGTGTGTGTGTGTCTGTGTGTGTATGAGTGTGAGTCGACAGTACGGAATCCTGCCTTCCCTGTGCCTGGGTTCAGACCCAGCTCACACTGGCACTGAACAAAGATCGTATGCCCCAGTGACTTTGCCTATCTCTTGTATTTGAGCATGTCTTGAATCAATGAAACTGGGAGCTTCTAGTTACTGAAACTATACAATACTTGTGCCATGTGGATGGAGGCCCCTGAGAATTACAGGTGGATATGTGAATGCACAAACATGTTCCATAATTAAGTTTTGTTGCATGCAAATTATTTCAGGTATTATTTGATACTCTGCAAGCAGTTTTCCCTTGATATTCCATGACAACAAAACTGTAAAATGAATTCAGTAGCACACCTGCCATAGTGACGATTTCCCTTCAAAGAGGCCTGTGTAGATTACAAGATAATACTGCCATAACAAAGGCCTTTTGGTGACTCATGTCATTAGTTGATACATGAAAATACATCTCAAAAGACAAACAATGCAAATACTGAACACCTCATTGAAGCAGCTTAGGATATGCATAGGAACTCATAGACTAAGAGAAGGAGAAAAATGGATAGCATTGGGGACCATAGAACACATTTTCCAAGGTTTGATTTCAACTGCCCCAGAAATAGGGGAATCGCAGCAGCCAGAGAAGAAAGGGCAACAGCACTGTGAGTGATGTACACATGAGAGCAGAGGGCCGACTGACAGCAGAAGCGGGTTGATGATGGTGAAACAGTGCTTAACCAGAGGGCACGCTCTTTAGGAGAGGCGAGTTAAACCAACAGCAAATTTAAGCTCTTTCATTTAGCTCCATAGTCTATAATGAGTGTGACTTCTCTTCCTCTCTGGTTTGGCTGACCGATTGCTGCGTTCACATGCAGAAAGGGGCTCCCAACACAAATGCCCATATAAGGTTTTCTTTCTGTATGCACGGGAATGAGCAGAACGACAGGATCAAGAACTCTGCAGCTGTGGCATTCACAGTGGATAAACAACCCGGTGTTTCCAAACAATAAACATGTGTCTGGTACTATGAAACTAAAACAAGTCGAATTCCTCACTCTGCTACATATACATGCATTACTCTGAATAATGATTTTAAGCAAGTATAATTTTTAGCACTTTCTCACACAGAATCAGGAGCGTGAAGTAACATGGTGAGTAACAACACATTTTGATATTCCTTAATTCCTTAATCCACAGCAATGTCCATAGACTGAATTGCAGCCAAACTGTTCTCTAAATTCAAGAAGTAGTGACTGTATATTATTACTTCTTTGTGCACAGGAGATAACAATGTGGCACTTTTAAAAGGTTTTCTATTTAGTAGTCCACATATGATAATTGTGCTTTCTTGTTTCGGTTTAATTTTGTCCTGTGCAGACCCAGAATGACACCAGAATGCTCACCCAGAATGACGTGTGTGTGGGGGTTTGGGGGGGGCTACGTGGTAAAGAGGGGCTCTTTCCTGACAGAGTTCCATGGGGGCTGTCATAGGACATCAGTGCCCCCCCTGTCCCCAGCACTCTGCACCCATGCTGAATAATTCACCCCCAGCCAATCCTTTCCACCCGAGGAGCTTGTCTCCTGGCGTCACCAGCGGGTGACTTAACAGCTCCGGAAAGGTCAGAGTTTTCAGGGTTTGATCTGTGCTCTGCTCGCAGCCCGAGGCTAATGCACTCAGTGTTTTCGGGCCCTGTAATACCCCACTCTCTGATAGGACAAGTCAGGCTCTAACCTTGAGCACACCTCATGCAAGGACAGGGTGCTCTAAGTGCCTTCTTGGGGGCAGCCAGAAGAATTTTTACACCAGTTAATTGATTTTTTTTTTTTAGAGAGAGAGATTAATGGATTAGATTCACTGCTGTTGCAGTGTATTAATTGATCACCCAGATCTGCTTTTATTTTACTGTTTTAATGTAAAGAATTTCTAAGCAATCCCCGTCAACCCTGAACAAACGCACCCACCCCCCCCCAACCCGCCCCTCCAACCTACCCACCCCAGCCCTGCTTGGTTAATCCAGTCCTTGAAAAGAAGAGATCCTGAAATGGATGATGCCGGAGGATATTAGAAAGAACATGCATGATACAAATGGGTGCATTCATCAGTGCTTGACTTGTATTGACTGGGATGAAAGAGCAGGGAACTCCTGAAATGTCCACAGTCTAGTGGCACAGAGCCAGATAATGGATTCCATCCAGTGGTTTTAACTGAAATGGACGGATCAAAGCGTTTAATAAATGGATGACTTTGTACCCATTAGATGACTGCAGCTTCCAACATAGTGGCTTCTGTCCTGTGAACATATTGCAAGATGTCCTCACAACACACCACTGAGTTTATTACAAAGCAAGAATTTCACAACATATGCAAGGATAGCAAAGTCTAAGCTAAAGCTAATTCAATTAGGTATCAACTGGCAATGTGATCTTTGGGCTTCTTCACAGGATAAGCAAGGAAAGCAGGGAAAACAGTGTGTGTGCTCCTTTAAAAAGGTTCTGAAAGAGAGTGAGTATCTGATGTAAAATACAGTATGTGGCTCTATCTCTAGAGAAGGCTTAAGGTATCCTGTTTTTCAGAGCCGTTCTTATATGCCTGTGATATCTCATCAGGGATCACAGGGAGGTGAAGGATCTTCCAACACTCGACAGGTCTAAGGCTTGAGTCAGATATCTGTGATGCTGAAATCTCTCCAGATTTTTTTTCCTTTTATTGTCTGGAAACAGTTGTATTCAGAGACTCTGTAAAGAGAGGTGTTATCTTCCTATTGAACCCCTGTCAAGGAAAAATGTTAAAATAACAGTAGATGATTGTTCACCTTAGTTACTGGACCTCAATGTTCTTATAAAGAATGACAAAAATAAATACAAGAACAATATTTCTGATAACATTATGGTAAACAAAAAAATTACGCTCTGAATTTTGGTAGCATGTTGCAAAAACGAGCAGAAAATTGTTAAGTGAATCATTTAATAAATTGTTTCAAATAACGCAGCATGTCTTGGGCTTTAAAAAGACATCTGTGGGCTTTAATGATTAATACTCATTGACAGACCAGTTGTGAACTAAATTCATTCATGGGTGCGCATTGTACCGAGGCAGAAGAAATCAGATTGGATCACTTCAGTCTGTCCCTGTTAGGCCTGCCTGAGAAGCCATTACCACAGAGGTGACAGTGCGAAACAGTGACATCAAACTGTACCGCTTCACCCCAAACAAAACCTCAGAGCAGTGATTCAGCTTGTCATTGGTGAAATATTAATGGCAGCGGAGAGAAACTTTCCCAAAAGTTCCTCTTTGATTCATCAGACGTGAACAAGGACAAGTACCTCCGCCCAGGGCTACACACATTGTCGGGGGCGGTCATCCTCAGGCCATTTTGGTGTTTGTAGTGTAAAATGATGTATTGAGCATGTATTGAGTGTATCCCCTTCCATATTTTGCACTGCAGATACCAGCCAGAGTTAGATCAACACAGATAATGAATGTCCATTAGCCAGTCATTCTATGAATTTCAATTCAGAGTTAGAGCACCCTGTAAAACACTGGTATTCTGTGGAAAAAGAGATGTGACAACGTAAAACAATGTTCCAAAAGATAGCTAGTTATGACAACAACTCACTCAGCATGCATGTAGACAGTCACAAAAGAGCTTTGAGAATGCACTGACATGAGTTGGCAAAGCAGCTGCTGAGCGCCCAAGCTCCAGCTACAGGGTTTCTTAATACTGTGTTTGACTGCTTACTGTCATTTGTATGCAATTACAGTCAGTGACAGTGGATTTTCATTAGTTTGCGCTGAATATCCAACACAGTGGTCACAAACCTCTAGTTCATCATGGATTGTGGCCCACTTTAAGTATAGTGACAGCCCATGCCTAATTTAGAAAGTTTCACAGTTAAATTTTCAAGTTTATAAATTTGTGTGTGGGAAATGTGCAGAACTCCAGTTAGTGACAGTTTTTACCTCCTAAATGTTCTAGTTACAATGTGTTAATGGTCAGACAAATGATCAAACCAGGCACAGTGTGAGAGATTTTTGTGACACAGCTTTCACCATAGGCAGTACCTTATATTGATATAAGGTCTCTAAGGGTTCAGCAGAGGACATTAAATGGTATTGGTAAAAATAAACAGTTATTTGTGTTTTGCTTGCCGTACAAGTGCAGATGAGAACAGTGTAGTGATTTGTTTTCACACGGCACAGTCACGGAGAAAGACAGTAGAATAATGAATGAATAATAACAATAAAGGAATAATGAGACTCAGCTCCCTCTGAACTCGCCAAGAAACACAGGTGCACCTGTGCTGCCAGCTTCCTGCTTGAGCCAGGGGATGTGCTTTCGCCTACATTTACTGACAAAAGCATATATACCTCTTAAACAAACAAAGGGGTGATGACTTGATGAGAGTGTGCTCATTTGTATTTTCAATTTGTGTTGTATTTAAAAAGGATAATTGCTTTACTGAATATTATTTATAAGGTACTGCATTGTTGTTTCTTAGTGATTTATTCATAAGAATTTTGACATTTGCTTTTTGTTTGTTTTGTGGTTCGTGGAAAAAAAAAGTTCATGCTTTTTGTCAGTGTTCACCTGGGTATGATCATATACAGTGTTGAAAAAAGTCCATGAATATTTTGATAATGGTGTCATATTGTTTGGTATGTTGAAGTAATAGTGGTTGATCCAAAATTAAACTGGATATCCCACTCTTAGTGTTCTTCATCCTTATCCAGAACAACTTCCAGAACCTATACTTAAATAAATTATTCTTTCATACAGCTGGGTAATTACCACAATGAGGAAAATCTTGGGCACTGACTTGCCCAGGGTTCAAACACACAAAGTTCTGGTTAGTCCAGTAACCAAAATGTCTACTCCACATTCTGTTGTTCAGAGAAAACTGTGCAAAACGTAGGCTCTCATCCAGTCATAGATCGCATAGAAGCATACATAGATCACTGCTCTTTCTAGATAAGTTAATTATTCTAAGATAATGATATATACTACACTGTCAAACCATGCTTTCATTTTCCTGTTACCTTGAACAGCAAACATGAGCTCTTTGGGGTCTACCAATGTGGTCCGCTTCTCAGTGTTCTTCTTCCCAGTTCGCCAATGGCTCCGCCTCTTCCTGGTCTCTCCCCACAGGTTGGAGCCACCATGCATGCTGGGAATGTTTAGAACAGCAATGCCCTCAAGGGAGATGTTGCTGAGGTCCAGGGTGATGCCATCACACTTTAGGATATGGAAGGACAGGGGAGAACAGTGGAGAGAGGAGAGGTGTGTTGTTAAACATTCCACTAATGACTCCTCAAAACACATTTAAAGCTAGATTGTGAGAACGGGCTGAACTTGAATATGCAGGGAAATTGATTTCACTGATTTCACAGCTGATGTTAATGATTTAAACGGCCCGAGCAAATACACATACAGTGCCTTCAAAAAGTATTCAGACCCTTGACGAATTCTCACATTTTACCAACTTACAAAGGATACATTGACATTTTGTTCTGTCATATTTCATTTAAAAACACTAAAACTCAAAATTAATTATTTCAAGGTGACATTGGACTTATGTTTGAAAGATATTTATAAGAAAAATAAAAAACTGAAATATGGTACATGTACATGTCTGCAAACCTGTAGGTGTGGGTCTACATGGGCAGGTGTGTGTGGATGTGCATGTTTGTGGGTGTGTATGGACAAATGTGAATGGTGAGCATGAGCAAGTATGTGTGCATGATCGGGTGCTTGTGTGTTATTGTACCATCCTGGCAAGTATTTTTAATGCACTTTGATCCACTTCCCAGTATTTTTTAACCATCACAAGGAATAGGTGCATGTGGGTATGCATGAGCATACAGGTGTGTGGGTATGCATGAACATACAGGTGTGTGTGTAGGTGTGTGTGTGTTTGTGTGTGGGCATCTATGTATCAGTGTATGAAAGAAATGAGCACATGAGTTTGGGTGTGTGTGTGTGCGTGTGTATGAGTATGTGCATGAGTGTGTGTATGTGTGTGTGTGTGTGTGTGTGTGTGTGTTTGTGTGTGTGTGGACATGTGTGTATGGGTGTGCATGAGCATACGTATGTGTCTCTGCGCATGAGCGTGTGTATGTTTGTGGGTGTGTGAGTGTCGTGTGTGTTTGGATGTGAGTGTTATTAAAAGAGACAGGCTTTGGTTCTCCTCACTACTGTGATTATGTACAGCTTGACTGATTACACTCTGTCAGGATCTTTATGCAACATTGCACTTGCTTTTGACGCTGAAACATATGTTACCAATGTGTCTGACAAGGGAGAGAGAAATTCATAACATAATTAAAAACTGCCCATGTAAATGAAGTGGCTGGGTTAAGGTTTTGATCAAAAGGGCTCTAGTAGTCACGGGCCCCTCCCCTTTTGGCCTCAGCGAGGAGGGTATTGTTTGCATAATGAGATGTTACATATTCCTGCACTCGCTTGCATAAACACAATGCCTGCTCAAGACTGACAGGCAGCTGCCACCACAAAACAAGAAGAGAATAAAAAACTGATCCCCAGTGGGAATCCCCAGCAGACAGAATTAACTCCTTATAATTTACAGTTTAAATGAAAGGGATTTGATCTTTGACAAGCTGGAAATGTCAGCCGGGAGGGGGTCCTCTGCCAGGCGTGACCCACAGCTGTTGAGATCCGCCTCACTGCCGTTCGTCACATCTTTATTCACATTTTAAAGAGCGCTGCTGTTTGAGTAAGAGCTGCAGCTCCAGCCTGCTACCTTTGGTGTGTGTCCCCAAACCCCCACAGCTAATTAATGAAGGCTTTCGGTCTCTGAGTTGCTCAAACAAGGGTTGTGCAACGTAGGCCGATCGGACCGGCGCCACTTTCATTATCACTCAATATCACAAGCAGCAGGTAGTTCAGAGATAATTACCTGTGCGCTCAACTGAGAGACACCGAGAGGAGAAGCCACACTTCCCTTTGACTGTCCCTCTCTGTCTCCTCCTCAGTACAAGAATTACAGACGTATTGAAGGATTAGGAACTGCCCGTCAAAAGCATTTTAAATATAGAGGCTTTGCGTCTTTGTTTTGATAATGTTAAAAGTATGTTTGTTCACACCTATTCTGTCTAGGGGTATGAAAAGTTGGGAGTTATGCCTTTTTTTCTTGAATATAATTATCAGTTCAACAAGCGCACAGTAATCATTGTTATGATTACATTGACCATTATGAATAAACTCAAATCAACAGAGAAAGATTAATGTATCAAATATTTGAAAAAATGATGTTCAGAATCAGTCATGTTAAACTGAGTAAGTCTGAATTTGAGTTACCTCCACTTCCAGGAAGTCGTGAAGCTTCTTGCATGTTGCAGAAAAGGTCTCAGAGGTGCCAAACTCAAAGTACCAGAGTTTATTCTTCATTCTGAAAACACAGAAACATTAAATACTCCAAATGGAAATATTTAAGCATTTAACACATAAATGAGAATTTGACACATTTCCTAATTTTAGTCTACAAATGCACAGCAAAAACGGAACACTTCCTAATTTTAATCAAATACACAGCAAAAATGGAAAACTGTTCAGTGATTACATAATAAAACCACTATGTAATTATACCCCTTTACTACCAGTTATGTATAGTTACACTGTCACCAGATCACAAAGCACGCTAAAGCTTGCCAAAGCAGATGCCTGCAGGTGGCACATTAAGAGAGGTTAACCACAGCACACGGTGTGAGTGCCCGCCATTATGGCACAGCAAGGGGCATGAGATTACCCAATCACGCTGCCCTTCAATTAACTCAGGGGCGGGGTCAGAGACCCCTGGCTTCCTTAAACACATGCTTTCTTTGAGACATACTGCATGATGGACTACCCTGTTATAAAATGAACATCTGTCTGCATTACGACTGTATGGTATAAACTTATTGTGAAGGGGTATCGAACATTTACAACGAAATAAGGATGTTTCAATAGCAGTAAAAGAGTGGATATCTTCTAAAGACAAATAAAAAAACAATCTAAGAAAACATCTTGCAGCTGCATTTGTATTGTTATACACTTGTTGCACTACACAACAATATCATTAACAATGAGGTAATTGCCAATCAATAACAAGCTGTTACATACTGTATGATTTTTTAAAATCAGTTTTAATTACATATGATTATGATGGGAAAAAATGTTAAGCATTACAACAAATGCTGGTTAAAGAAGGACATTTGAAAACAGAATGAATGGGAATTGGTATTGTCTAGTCCCCATGTGAATGAATGTGGAGGTAACAGTTTGAACACATATGATGTATTTTTCTTTGCTCTTGAGGGAGTTTGTTCTCTTCTGGTCAAATTGATTTGTTTAAATCTCATTGTAAACGGAAATAATGACAATATTTTCTCTAAATAAAAAGGCAAACAAAAATGCCTTACAATCTTAACACTTAATATTCAATGAACCTTTAAGAAGGACTGGTAATATACAGCAGTTCTACTCTAATATTGTTAGAGTCCTGTTTAAAGTAATCACACTCACATTATTGATTTTCCTTGAATGTTTGACGCAACCGTATATATAAATATCTCAAAATTGTGTATTTCAATATGGTCTATAAAATGGAGAAGAAATACATAAAGGGTCTGGAATGATGTCCATTTACTGACAATTTTTCTCTGTGGAGCAGAGGGGTAAATACACCTGAAAACACAGGGCAGAACTCTTCATCAAGATGGGCGCTTTCCGTCTAAATGGCTTGCGAGGTAAATCAATATTTCCAGGCGGCCTGGTAGCCACTGTTTAGCCAGTGAAGATGACATGTCTTGACTTACTGCACTCTGTTGAGAGTTAGTGATCCTTGAAGGATTCATAATAACTTTCATAGCTTGTCTCTTTCAGGGTAAATAAAGTGTAAATAGAAAATTTCTGTCAAAATTGTACAGACCCCAGACGTCCCAACCTATGTTAGGCAATTGCTTGCACAACAGATGGCTTTAGCAACAACACAAGAGATAGTCCCCCTTTTTGGAAATCATAAATATAGAAAAAGAATTCTGTATTATTAAAACCTGTTAGTAGTGTATTCTAAATGTCATTTTACATTTAATTGGTAATATAAATTGAATTATGATAATCCTTGGGCATGGTCTTTCACTTTCCTGTCAGAAGGCATAGAATATTAGCATCATCCAGGATGAATTATAAAATATATTTGTTTTACATAATTTATTTATACAGTTTATTACCTAAGCAATTTAGTTTAAGCAATAAGATCAGGGGGACAATGACACCAAGGAATATAACTGCTAACCTCTGTCTCCAACTGAACCAGGTAATCTGCACCTGAAGCAGATCACTTGCTTTTTTGCCGCTTGCATACAAAGCCTGCACAAGACCTGTATCAATGAACTGATGCTTATATTACCTAGGCAGACTGCATACTGGCAGAGAACATGATGTCAACCATCAAGACAAATTTTAAGGTCATTGCATCTGCACAGCTTTGTGCTGTGGTGACACAGAGATATTGAGGACATCATTTACTTCTAAAACACCCCAAAACTTCCTGTGCATAGTAGTTTATCCCAATCCAGGTCCTTCAAGAAGTTCTTCCTTCTGACAAAACCTGGAATGGCTCAAACTGCTATGCATTGGAAATGTGATTTCTGAATTAATTTTTTGTGGTGTTCAAAAAAGGCATGATATTTAGCTGTTCTTCATGGTGCTTACCAAGTTTGTTAAGAAGCATAGACTTCAATGCATTTATTTAAGTTCTGTATGAAACACAGCAACCGAAAACATTATATTTTGGAAAAAAAAATCTCAAAAAGTTGCTGACAAGCAGAACCAAAATACAATCAAGGAGAAACTAAACACTATAAGAAGAAATAGCCTTTTTGTGTGTTGGAATCAACCTCTACAAGCAGGATGTATTAGTATAAGCAGAGCAACAATCACTAAATTATTGATTTCCTCATTAGGGTTTTTGTCAGCACCATTTAGCTACTTTAAAAATGAGCTTTCATTAGCCACTTCCAGGAGAAATGCAGCAGTTTGATTTATCATGTGCAACATGGTCAATAGATAGAGGAGCAGAGCATTGAGAGGGAAAACACAGGGCCCGTTAAGGACATCTTCGCAACTCAACAACACTCTGCTTTCAAACACGAACAGCAAACCCCTGCTCCAGGATTCATCGGGAAATATGACCCATAATGGATTTATGCTCTCAGAACATTTTTCATTCACCTAGCAGATGCCCTTATCCAGAATGGCTTACACAGCATATGTAATTTCCTTTGATGAAACTGGATGTATGCTGATGGTGAAGCACAATGGCAGCGCATTTTAGTTTCAAGTTCAGACATTAACTTCTACTCAGCACTATTATCCTGGGATCACAGCTTTAACATTAGGCTGAATGGAAATACTGGATTTACATCACACATATTATCTAAAACAACTAACATGCCTTGGCCCAGGGTTCAAAACAATTTTTTTTTTGACCACAGAGCAGTCATGGCAGCAGTCCAATAGCCTATTAAGTACTGTATGCAGACAACTTCAGCACATCACCACAGTCTGCTTTAATCTCATATTCCCATTCTTATATCATATATGTATCATGAAGAAAAGTAAGCACATTTTGCAGCACTATACACTCTAGTGCACAGCACTTTGAGTATCTGTGGCCTTGGTCATACAGTAAGTGAAAGTGACCATTATCCATGTAAATTATTTTCCATCATTGTAATGGGTATCTATCTATCTATCTATCTATCTATCTATCTATCTATCTATCTATCTATCTATCTATCTATCTATCTGTCTGTCTATCTATCTATCTATCTATCTATCTATCTATCTATCTATCTATCTATCACTGTATCTCCTTTCTGCACATGATAAAGTAGCACTTCAGTAGACTACAGTATAGCACAGGACACGTCAACACACATTGTAAAGTACTCCACATTACACTATGCTGCACTAAAAAACACTAAACAACACTAAGCAGAACAATATCAAGCTACTATATACATAATACATAGCTCTACATTTTATACTATATACAATAATACATAGATCTGTGTTGCACTTCGTGCTGCAGTATACATGAACAGATCAAGTCCTAGTCTTCCAGTCGATTCCCACCACTTAACCTAACAAGAGCTCCCGCGACAAATCATGGCCCCGCTCTCATTTCTCATTAGGTAATTGGGAGCGTCTAGTCTGTTTATTCTGCTTGCCATCGGTAGCCTCCAGGCTGAAACTGGCCATGGGCTCCAGGCCCATTGATGGAGCTGGCAGGCAAAGCTGCACATAGAAACGGCTTCAACAGCCAGAGGCTAGAGACTTGCTCTTGTGAATGTAGACAAACGGGGACTGTCTCAGCACCACATGTGATTCTGCAAGTATACAGCACTTCATTACGCTGACATATAATTTATGTTGCAGCATTTTTTTAGAATGCAGCATTTTATGTGTTCTGCCAGCAATAAATAATCAAAATCATAAGCTCAAGAGCATTTTCTCCGTTTCATGTTTACTGTGTCCGAGCATGTGTTTACAGGGCAAAGGACAGCCATTTATGGAATGCTCACAGCCACAAGGTGCAGCAGCAGTGGAGCCGCGCTGCAGAGGGAAACCTGAAAGTCAGCATTTGCTGCAGATGCAGCGATGTTCTTTCAACCTAGTCATGCTTTTAGAAAAGAATGCGAGGGATTTTCCATGTACTTTCAATGTCACCATCAGATGCTTCTCAGGGCACCAGCCAGCTGTTTTTTTTTTCTGAACAAGATATATGGGACTGCTTGTTCTTCATCAGTCAGCGTGTTGACCGTTAAAACACTGTCACGGCACCAAATAATAAAGTGTTGCAGGCACCTGCTTCAGCGCAGCGTTGCTGTCCCCAGGCGGCACTGTTTTTACACTTACTCCTGTAGCCTAGAAGGAAAAAAGGCGTTCTGGCATTGATTTTTCTTTTGACACTTAATCTAACCTGAGATGATCTATGAACTTATTTTCACACTAATTTTGTCTTGATAAGAGGTGATAAATATCACATTGACATAACTAGCTTTTCGGCACTTTGCATCAGTGCACTGTTTTGTATAACATGACACCACCCTGAGGAGCACAGTGACTAGCAGGGCAAAACATGGGCTACATCACCACTAAATTGCTCTTAAAGGGCCAAGTACGGTTTGTTCTCTTCCCTCAATAGGATGCAAGGAATATGTTAACACATGGATTACAACTGGGTGCTTTTCAGGCCCATTGTGAATGACTGACTTTACCACTGTTAGTATGTTCTTGATATAGTTTGTAGTTAATATAGTTAACAAGGCAGCTTTTATTGTTCTTTGGGGAAGCAAAACACAGAAAAAGAGTATTTCCAAATCAACACTTTCTGGGGGAGGATGGGGGGTATTTCCAAAGTTTTGATTTTTTTCCCACAGTTATTTAATAGAAGGCTGGCCAGTAAATACTTGTTAATACCATATGATGTTTACAGCAAAACCGACTGTGAATTATATTTCCATAGGAACACATTAAAATTACATCCCTTTAATATGAATTTCTTAAACACAAGACTAAAAGATTACTTTGACCTTTGAGAGTGACACCTGAGGGGGAGTGTTTTTCGTTATTGGTGCCACTTGCTGCACTTTGAGAAACGTATGTTTTATAGCTACACCTAGTGGTGGGTAAATGCACCTCAAGTTTGTCCTTACAAGAAAAAAATGTTCTCAAACATATACTACAGTCCACTACAGTTTCATTCTATTTGGTTCATGTCCATCCATGTAATATTTTTTGCACACACACACACACACACATATATATACGAGACACGCATCGGAAACTACATACAGAATATCAATGGCTGTTTTCACTTGTTATGGAGCTGTATGTGTGTTCTACATACTGAAAAGTATTTAGATGCTGTCACAACCACATATTATTAAAGCCTTATTGTTATTTACATTAAGTTATAAGAATAGGAACCAATTTTCATTTCTGGCTGGACCACGGGCTGGGCTGTGCATTTAACTTCCTGAATGAAATGCACAGACAGATGAATTGTGCCTCCACTGTGGTGATGACAGAGACAGTAAAAGAGGCCACAGAATGAGCTCCGGTTTATGAACAGGTTCAGTTTACACCTCCCACCACGTAAATAATAATGATGGTGACAGGGAGGGGTACCAGTACATGCTGACAGCTGGTGGCTCAACAGGAGATGGTGGCACTACAGGGGCTGGTGGCTCGATAAAGGCTGGTGGGAGTTGGTTTGGGGGGCACTTGTGGACTGGTGGACACCATGGTAGCTCCAGTGGAAGCAGAGGAACACAGAGGCATAGGCAGGTCCAGGGGGATTGGGCAGACTGTCATGGGCACCAGCAGAGGCAGCCTTAAATGAGCCCATGAGAATAAATGCCCACACCAAGCCTCTTTACAGACATTACTATGGTATAGCAATGAGGGAAACGGTCTCATAACCAGGTGGATGCCAGTTCCAATCCTAGGCTGTTTTGTATTCTTGAGCCTCTTAACTAAGTTGAAACCCTGCATGAAATGATAACATATGTATGAAATGATAACATAAAAATTGTAACCTGTATAAGTCAAAGTGGATGCTAAGCAGAAAACTAGTAGTACGTATACTAACAACAGCAATAAAGATCCATCTAAAGACACTCAGCATGCACACACATGCACAGCAGGTCAGTCATAAGAAAGTTCCTTCACTTGCTCCACGTTCTTTATCTGACACCTCCCTGCGCAGAACCGTCTTGCTCGTGCACTTCAATGCATTAGTTCCTCTATTCATTTACAGTATTCATGCTCATAATTACAGAGCGGCAGAAAGCCACGGCGTTGTTTAAACTGGTGGAGTGGGTGTAAATGGGGACTTCCAGCCAGGGGACAGACAGGACCACAGGTGAGAGCTCAGTAAATTACACTCGTAAGTGGCCATTAATTATACATGACAGCCCGCTTAGACAAATTATTTCTTCTCAAATTAGGTGCGAGCACTTTGCCGGCTGGGTCCGGGACTCCTGCAGGACTGAGCACTCCAGCACTGGTGGGTCAAATCGGGCCCAGCTCAACGGCTCGCTTTGATGACGATCCTCATTATGCTAAACGCCCCTCCACGTTTTGGACTCCCTCCGACTTTGGGAAAGGTTAACTCAGGAATATCTTAAAGCTCAGGCAGACTCTGAGTGAGCTGGTGTGAAAATGGGAGAGAGTGAGAGAACTTCATATATTGTAGGATATGTAAACAGTAGGTGTGAGGAAAGCAGATTAGGTAGATGTTTCTTCCTTCTGTATTTAATTCGTCCAGATCACGACTAAGATACACTTTACACGAGCAAGAAAGCAACAATGCTATAGAAAATCTGACAACTCTATTAATAAATGCCATTCTGTTTGTTCACTTGCCAAGTGTTGTACGTGCGCATCACCTTGGAGAAGCTCAATATGTTTTTTCAATCACCTTTTGAACTTTTTTAGTGACACTATGCATAGATTGATAAATCACAAAAATTTTGTCTTACTGAGTCGGAAATAGAGTAGCTATAATACAGAAATTCAGGACCTGTATGTTGCAGTTTTGCAGAAATACCTCTCTGGAAACAGCACAGCTGTGGAGGCCTCACAAGAGCCCTCATACCCTACCCTACCCTTTCCACAATGGGAAAATGAAAACAAAAGGAACTGTAATATGAAAGAAATCAATGCTAATTTTTGTCAAAAGTGAATATAGATTGTCACAAACATTAAAACAATTAATGTGATTCATTGTTGGCATAATGTTGACAGGGGCACGGCGATGGCAAAATAAGCAAACTGGAGCGAGGGTTGACACAAAGGCATGAGAGAGTCTCTCCGAGGCATAGATTAGTGTGTAATTACATGGGAGATCAGTGACAAGTTGAACAGTATATTTTAACGAGGCAGGAGTCGTCAGCGGCCTGATTGTCTGGTTTTAATCCTCGACCTCATTATCACCTCCTGGTCCGGCTACAGCAGTAAATTAATCTATCTGCAAAGTGTCAAATCTTCTCACCTTCTCCCCCATAATCACCCAAGGTGCAAATAAAAAGAGCCAGGCTGGGCCTGTGGATTCATCAACAAGATCCTCTCCTTTCATAATTAAAAACGAATATGCCATTATTTTGTTGTTAATTAAAACTGATCAAATATTTATGTCTTGTTTAAGGTCAAGTCTATGACAAATATAATTAATGCTGCTTCAAAAAATGGAGAGAAACAAATACAGAAAAGTGCAGCATACTGCTTTTGCTCAGCTTCCTGCAAAAGGAAGTACTGTGTGACGCAGCCCCCACCAGGGGAAGGCAGCCCTATTCCCGGATTTCTGCAATGCTGCAGGTTTTGTCATGCAGATCTACATGTCTGTATACTTTTTGTATACAATTTCACAAGTTTGTTAGAGAGCAAAATTAATGACAAATGTCTATGTAAGAACCAAAAACAAATAACAGTTGCATAAATTTGTAAATGAAAGCTCAGAGCAAAATTCATTGGGGTTTGATTGGGTCTAGGCTATTGTCACTCTAAACAGTTTGACCACCTTTATCATGTGGCCACCTGCATTAATTTAGCCACTTAATTGTTCTGATCGTGTAATTAAGAGCTCGGGTGGAACAAAAGATGGATCATCAGTTGTCTAGCCCTGCTCCTCACCGATGCATTGAGGAATGTCAAAGCTCACAGTACACCCCCCACCCCAACAACAGAAAGACAACCCCATGTTTTGACTTCATCATATTGTTCTGCGTTTGTATCAGGACAGATGTCTGCGCCCCAAACAAAGTCCAGACCTTCGCCCAATGTACTTTACTGTGATCATTGGTCAGTTGAGCAGAAAGAGGGAAACAGAGGATGTTAAGGCAGTTAATAAGCTTCATCTCTGCCACTGCTTGTCTACAAAAAGGGACAGAGGCCCCTCGGACAAATCCCACAAAAGCTACGATACCTTGAAGAACTATAATCATACATTATTCACATGGAAAGGATAGTGTGTAATAGAAAGATCCTAAACCCATTCCTTCCAGTAAATTATTCATCGAATTCAAATAACAGATGGTATAATTTTCTTAAAATATCTCAATCATTTTTCAAGATGGTATAAAACAATATCTACACACATAAAGTAGTTATGTACCTTATCTGTATTCTTCTGGCTAATTAATGTTTTATATATTTATATATACATATAATTCATTTCTTTATATACTGTAAGCACAGCCTGTTTAATTAAAAAGCAAAATTATAGTAATTAATACAAATCCATTCCTAAGTAATAAATCATTTAGGATAAAAATGTATATATGGACAGGATTCATTTATAAATGCAGGTGCAACATGAATTCAGTGTTTCACGGATGCTTTATTTATGACTTTATAATACAAAGACAGACATGGGTGTGCGCGCACACACACACACACAATCACAAGCATTCCTTGGTCATTTTTTTATTATCATTATATATGCCAATATTTCACTTGACAAGAGAACCGACAGTGAACCAGAGTATCTTAAAAAATTAATTTCATTACAATGGCGGAAAAATACATTGAGAATTTACTAGGCAAATTGCTGAACTATAAACCTGGTCATGTAAAATATGATTATGATTATGAATATGATTATTAGGAGTCTCTGTTAAAGGTCCTGTGTCATCACGCTGACAGATAAATGATGTCTAACTACCCAAGCAAATTCAATTACCAAACCAATTACTCCCTATTGTTAGAAATGACTTATTGGGATGTTAATTATTGATGGAGATGAAGATGCCAAATTTATTCATTGCAAGAAGGTGAACACAATTTTGAGCTGCACACAGATGGACAATGTGAATCAACATTCTGCAGAAATAACCCTCCTGAAAATATCTCAACAACACCTAAAACATCATCTGTTGCGCAGTCTTTTTTTTAATGAGACAAGTGTGAGGACATGCTCCTCACCAGGGCTTATAGAGTTACAAGCAGCCTCCTGCAGGCAATGTTAGAATCATCAGCACATAACAATTAACTACTATTGTATTTCTCCTTGTACTTCTGAATATGTTTATGATGCATCTATAAAAGGAAGCCAGGACACAAGGGCTGAATATCCAGCCTGAGAGACATTTCTGACGCATTTCTGATGCATCACGTTTTCCTTCTTTTTTGTGGCAACCTCATTTGAGAGCATTATTAACATGAAACTGCCACTAAACTAGAGTTGCTCTTGAAAAAGTACTAGTAATTTACCTTTCAATCAAAATCGCATGTGTATATCTATTTGGAGCCTGAAATATATAGAGTGGGCTGTCATGATGAGATGCACCCTATTGTTTTTGTTCACTGAAAAATTACTTTAAAATTCCACTCAATTTAAATGCATTTTTCATCCATGTTCTTAGACCTTAGCATTTCCTGGGGTAGCTCTTTGCATGCCTATGAGAAAACGTGCTGAATTGTATTTAATGGTACACATCTCAAACTAGATAAAGAAAACAGTGCCAAGAATCATATTCACATATTTTTGATGCTTCTTTGTGGACATGTGGTTATGATGAGAGAGAGAGAGAGACAGAAAGAGAGAGAAAGAAACAGAGGCAGAGAGAAGGGGGAGAGAGAGAGAGAGAGAGAGAGAGAGAGAGCAGAAGAAAAGAGAGATGCAGGGCAGTTTACAGTCCTCAATGAGGAAGTTTGCATGAGCCAGGCTTGTATCTTCCTCAATCACTCCAGTGAACTTTCACAAATCTACCACACTCATTAATCTGGAGGCCATGCTTGGGCCAGTTCATCACCGCATGCGGCATTACTTTAAGATTTTTTTTAAAAATTCGATAAGTAGTTGAAGCTGAACCTAAGAGTAAGTGTTTTTGGACATAGAAGTAGCCATCAGGCCAATGAGCCTTTGATTTATGGAGCTGTTATGAAGGCTTGTTACATTCAATAAAACACTCCCTGGGTTGTATTTCCTCATTGCCCTTTAAATTACTCTTTACGTTTCCATTGGTTTTCTGAACAATTGTACCAATGTTCTCAATTAAATTGAGAATATTAGGCAATGAACGTACTAGTACAATGAAATAATGGTGCTATCACTTTATGTATTTCATTAAATAATGTATCATATATTGTTTCCTATTACATTACACCCTATATACAACCTGATTCATCCTCAACGTTGACTACTACATTTGAATTAGAATTTAACTAAGAAACTCTTATTTTTCTGTTTCTTTATTTTCTTTGATTTTTCTGTTACACATTATAATGGTTACAAGTGTTGAAATTAATGAGAAATCCTGTGTGATAAATAAACAAAAGACTCTTGATTAAATGTGTTCATTCAAAGAATTCAAAGATGATCCAGATTTCAGGGGACTCAATTTATCTATATTTATTTTTAGAAAACCTATGTACTGTGTGAGATCCACGAAATTGTACAAAGAGACGAGAGCTACTATAAGCAGTAAGGAGTGTAACACATTTGAGTGGTGGCAGAAAAGAGGAGAAATTTGTGAAACTGAGGAAACTCACCTACTGTTGAACTTCTCTGGATGTTTCTCTCTCATGATGTGGAATCTGTGTGCGATGGAGGCATCCTTGAAAGGGGGGAATTAATGAAGACAAAACACAGTTACACTAAAAAAAATAATAATGTCAGTCGCTCAACATGCTTTTTATGAATGTCATAATACCCCTCCCCCCATAAGACTGAGGTTTTGGACGAACATTACCAAAACGTTCTGACAACACAGAGGCGGTCTGTCTCAACCGGTCGCACATTGCACCAGCACAGTGCACATTCATATGAATTTGTAGACAAATAATGTCTCGTTGTTTTTTAGCCATTTCAAGGCTGCACTCTCATCCAGAACTAGCAGTATTGACAAAAAGGCAGAACAGCACGGGTTCTCCACGCAGCCTAATTAATTAAACACACATTGCGAGTAATCACGGACGCAGCCAAACAGGATGCTGCCGGCTCCCCTGGCAACAATGAGCTGTTTTCTCTCCCTGACCCCCGGGCTACAGGAGCAGTCGTGTGTGTGTGCATTTGTGTGTGTGTGTGTGTGTGTGTGTATGTTTATGCATGTGTTTGTGCGTATCTGTGTGTTGCTGTGGCAAGGGTGACGACAAGGCTCCTGCTGTATCTGGGCATCTAATATTAATTGAAAAATTACATTATGCTGTTAACTAAAGAATGGTGATGCATCTAATTACTTTTCAACATGCAAACACAACCGTTAACAGCATCTGGGTCCTACTACTTTAAAGAAAATCTGGCAGATTTCAAAAACTAAATTCAATACATGGGGCATAAGACCAAGAAACACAGAAAATACACAGGTATAAAAATGAGAACAGGCCATGAATCCCTTATAGCAGTAGCTCATCACTTTCCTCACTCCCCTCAGGTGAATCTTTCAACTAAATATTTATGATTATGACTTTAAAGTAAAGCAAAAAGACTCAAAGAAATACAGCCACATGCCCCATAAGAGCTGGAACAAACAAACAAACAAACAAAAGTTAAAGAAACTTTTTCATGATCTACTTGTTTTTTTCCTCTCGCTCCCAAGAAATCTGTTTTGACCAGTTACTTCTTGAAATCGGCTATTGAATCACCAGCCACAGGGAAGACCCCCTGCTAGTTCACAGGACCAAATTTAGGAGAGGGCAAAAAATCAATTCTCTATCTCTTGATGTCTTTTCAGGACTCTCTTAGATATAGACCAAAAGAGTTTGTGTGATTCCCCAATGATTCAGTGTTTCTCAACACACTCGAAAAAATAGGAAATGATGGATACATCTAAAAGAGTGTTACTTGATTTCTTACAAAACCGTACAATAAACACAAAAGCAAAAGATAAGAGTCTATGCATTTCCCTATTGGTTTAAGTCCTGAAACCTGCTACTGCCTGTGTGCTGTACAACAACAACACACACGCACGCATGCACATGCGCACACGCACACACACACACACAATCACACGCACACACACACACACACATATATTTATATACATACAATATATTATTGTATAACTAGCACAATGAGCCCTATTTATACTCCACATGAATATGTATGTGTGTTATCATTGTAGCATGCACGTATATGTATCCATATGTGCATTAAGTTATAAAGTGAGATGCAGGTACAAAAGTTCTCCAGTGTGTTTGGTCATGTTGCAGTGTGAAGACAAACTTCCCCTCCTGAACAGGGACCAGGATGGAGGGAGCTCAGCTCGCTGACCATCCATTCTCAGCACAGCTCTAATAATTACCATTGCAGAACTTCAGCGCCCAAATTAATAAAGGACATATGTAATGTCCCTCATAGCTCAACGTTTAGTCCAATTATGAGTTTGGCAGGCAGATGATGTCCCTTCACAGCGAGAGTAATGACTTTGACATGAGTACAGGGTCATTAGGAATCAGACTACATTATCTTAGGGCGTCCCGTGTGATTAGCTCCCAGTCTCTTACTCCTTGGCTGATTGGGATCATTATGGTACCTCATGGGGGATTATTCAACCAGTTACATTAAATTGGATAAAACAGGATTAGTATTTAAATGGTACATGATTAGCAAAAAAAATCGGAAAATCTCTCGAAAGCCTGTTTGAGATGAGAAGAATCTTCTTTGATGAGAGTAGATCTCATTGCCGGTTGGGAAGTGAATGCATCTTCATTGTGACACACTGAAATATCCACTTTCCTTGCTGTGCTTGGAAGAGCCGGACAGGACGCTGCACACTTCCAGCATCCACGCATACATATTCATGTCCTTCATACCTGTTTGGACACAGCTGAGTACGACATTCATGTGTCCAGGATGGTTCAGTGAAATCACTGCCCTATTGTACTTTTGGAGACTGGGTCAGTGTATCTGACAGTTGCTCTGTTCTTGCCACATTGTCAGCCTTGCATGCTATCAACTCACTACCATTACTAGCTGAAATAAATACAACAATATAGATACCACATCTAAAAACTAAACAAAAGTGGAAAAGATAATATTTTACTTGAACCCATGACAGCCAAAATACAGTAATGCTGCCAAATACTGTTAATATTTACATATGCTCAGACAGCTATGCACAAACCATTTACATTTAAAGAGAGAAAAGCACACAAACTAATTACTGTATATCTAATTAACTTCTTGCTTATGGTTCTTATTACAAGGGTTTTGACTCTTAATGGTGAATATTCCTCATTTAATCAGCTGACAAAATCAAGTTAATAACAAGTAAAGTGAAAAGCTTTATACATACAAAGATACAGTACATCAAATCTATATCCCTTTAAAATAATTTGCACACTTTCAATGTTAACTTACTTCTGATTTTCAGTAGAGAGATTTGTTATTATAGATGTAATCTTTATATATCTGCATAATCTCTAAAGTAATTATCAGCTTGACTTGTTCTGTAATCTTTATTATATTAGATTTTTGAAACGTATCACAAAATTTGATGTGAAATGTAACACAAAATATCACACATTATTCCACTGAGGTTTCAGAATCTTCAGTAATCCTGGAATAAACAACTTCATCTGCCCAATCTGCTGTCTGATGCAGTGCATTTACACAAGAGGAAACACAGTGCCTCCTTTTGTAGCAGGCCAAATGCCCTGTCCTCCTGAAGTAGCCTCCATCCTGTGATTACTGTGTTTTCAAGAAATCAAAGATAGAGATATTTTATTCATACGGTACAAATATGAACTACAGATTCTGTAGTTATGCCAATGCAAACATAGCCAGGCCCAATACTACCCCCTAATAGAACATATATCATAGATTTGATCTTAAAGATCAGATTTTACTCAAGGGGAGTAAAAATGTCATGGGATCTCAAAGAAGCAGAATACATTTAACTTATCATGATTTGAGGAAACACAACACATGTAAGTACAAGTTTGTATAAGTATCACTGTATGTGCAGTTTGCGAAACCATTATTATCATTATAAGCATATGCTTTGTGTCACCTAAACCAGATCTCCAATGTTTTCAGCTCCTATGTTGCTTTCATTTAAAAGACCCAGGGAACATATACAATATTTGTTATGCATCACATATTTGTCACATAACAATGTCACAAAATTTTGTTCCTGTCCACATAGCACAGTTGTTATTCATGAGCAAAATATTTTGCATATTGTATATTTAATGTTAACTGTTTACACAATATCAAAAAACCAAAATCTGCACATCTGCTTTCAAAATAAATGTATTCTCTTGGTGCAAACAGGACAATGTCATGACAGCGATCCACCTTGTTTTCAAATGTTTTTCTGTGTGCATTATCAGATGAAATAAATTTTGGAAGAAAACGTGTGCAGATAGTTGATCTTTGATGTGTTGCTTTCTGTCTGGCACCTGAGAAAATGGGATGTGTGTATGTTTCCTTTGTACTATTACACTTTGTACTACTCCTTTGTACTACTACACAATGTCTACTTATCAAATACATCTCTCATTACCTTTATGATGGCTTGAATTCACAATAATGCTTAACGCATGCATAATTTTAAAATTTCATCACGGCTCTAACCTGAGAAGTGGGTTTGTATCCTCTCAGGTCTACTTAGCAAATTAATCTCTTACTACTTTTATGAAGTGCTGAACCGGCAGTAATGTGTATCAGCCATAGTTTGAAATTGCCGTCACATCCCTGACTTGGTAAGTGGCCTTGCGTCCTCACAGGTCGGAGAGTTAAAGAGCTGCATCATTCGACTAACATTTGTGAAGACATGCAGCGTGCATCTCGCTATAATGCCGTAATGTCACAGCGCGATGGCAGTGCTGTCCTCAGACCTGCAAATGTCAATTACCATATTTCCACTGACATTTGTCAGTAATGGCCAACATGCGAAAGGTGTAATCGGCATCATTAGACTTAAGATGCACAGAGATCTGCAGTGTGGTGCTTGCAGATGGAGATGGCGAGGGCCTTCGGGCTTTTGTTCAACGGTGGTGGAATTGCAATAAATAAAGATATTAACGGTGTTTTGTCTGAAACCAAAGATTACATTTAGAATATCTAAAACGGCTTAATAATAATGATAAATGAATAAATACTACTGGCATTTAGGATACATTTTGTCTCTGTGCTCTGTATATTTCCCCGTTTAATTAGGTGAAGGCAGAAAACAAAAGGTTCCCAATACAAAAGAGCAGAGTGCAACTGATGACTTTGAGCACCAGCATCAAGCCAAAACACCCGGGTCAACACCTGCCCTGCCATTCAATTTTAAATACCTGTCAGCTTTTCCCACAAACTTTCACGTTTATTCCAGGCTCCAGTTTGTCTATGCATGATAAATGAATGTAAGGTCAACTTCTGACAGCTTCTCAAAGAGCAGGGTTAAAGTCATAACTGAACTAATTGGTGGCTTGACTGGCCACTATATCCCTGTGTTTGAAAAGCCAGATGTACAGACAACAGTGTGTGTGTGAAATGAATGGCCAGTGGTTCACTGGAAACGAGACACTCACCACTCCAATTGAGAAGTAATTGTTGATGATGCTGTAAGGCACTGGGTCGCCCTTCTCCTCTTTGTCATTCGGAGTCACCTCAACCTTCCAGCGGTCCAGCATCACCTCCGTGCTGTTCTCGATGTCCTTCAGGATCTTCAGCAAGCACTCTCCCTCGTAACCTCACACACATACAGCCCTGATTAGATCACCACACACCACAGCACACACAGCTGCAGACCACAAAGCATAACTGTGTTTTAATCTATTGTAACATCCCTACCAATTATACAATATCATTTTATTAAAATCCCCAATTAGCTATTCTAACACAGACTTTATCGTCCATTGAGCCACGGATCTGAAAGCTTACCACACAAAATACGACACTGAGCGAATATATTTTGCTGCAACATAGACTGTAATGGTGTATATAAAAACCATTTCAAAATAAGATTCATATAAGTACACACATTCAAGTGGATACTAGAATACAGACCTGTGCAAATGATTATACATGAGAGCATTCATAATACCTCCACCCCATCGCAGACACCTGGCCAAGTCATTTCCTGTGCCAAGAGGAAGAACACACACTGGGGGGTTCCTTTCCAGGTTGGCTTTATCTGTTAAAAGAAGGTAGGTGGACACATATCTCCATGCCTCAGTCAGACCCCAAATCTGACCTATACACACACTCCAAATCTGCCTCTACATTGCTGCCCTGACCACTGTTCCACGCTGCTGCCCTGAACATTGCTCCAAACTGTGGTTCTGGCCACAGCTCTGTACTGCTGTCCGTACCACTTCCAGACCTAGCTTTCTGTTTACAATTTTATTTTGGTTTGTGATGATAGATAAAAAATTGAAGCAATTTTCGTAGACTAAAACAGAAACAATTTCTCCAAAAAATACATCCAGAGTAAACCATGTTTTCCCCAATCATATTAGGAATATGTCATTTTTGTAAGGACATAATGATGCTATTTTTCTCCTTGGATAAATACAAGCTTGAATTTAATAGAAATGATTCTCCCAATCAGTAAAGATTATATACAAGAAAGTATATTTGACATTACTTTACCAAAATAACAAGACCACAAATTTGTTTCACAAAGTAAATGCAAGAGTAAAATGAATAAATGCAATTTAGAAAAATAAATACATTTGGAAATGGTTTCAATTCAGCTCACTCAAAACATCATAGTTACTGCACTCACACAAGAACAGTAAGCAAACCAGTTAAATGCCAATGATAACTAAAAAAAGCATGCTGATATGATTTACCAGATTGCATCCAACCAGCAAAGAGGATGAGACCACATGAGACATATGACCTGATCTAATCTAATCACAAAGTGGTTTGATCTTTGAATGATGGCTATAAGAAAGCATTATAATGCTTTTTTCAATTTCCTATAAATGATTATGGGATTTTGCAAAAAAAAGTTTCTTAAAACACAGATCCAAAAAGACATTTTCATGGCACATTTTCCTAGACCTAAATGTGTAGATTTAAACAATTTCAGTAAACAATTTCTCTTTGCTATTTCAAAATGTTAATGGTATATTGCTATTGAATTCTATTTCTAATTCTAATGCACCAGTTACAATATACAAATAGTTCAAAATTCTATAGTTCTAAAACCATTTTACTGATCATAATAACATTAAATTCTGTAATTATGGGAAAGACTAATGTCTAAAAAGACATGTTTTTATGCAATGCTTAAAGTAACACTTGTATAAAATTAGTCTCTTTACCACGGCATTTCAGCCATGTCTAATCAAAACTTTATAGTAATCTAAGCAGCAAACTTTTTTCAGATTTTTGTGTTATATTAGTACTAAGCATATAATAATGCAAAAGGTAAAGACTTTGGACAAATTGGACAGCTTACCGATGAAGTCGAGAATCCAGCCGACAGTGCCGTCCCCACCACAGGCAAGCACCCTGAAATCTGGGACATCTCGGAAGAAATTCAGCCTGCAACACCAGGGAGTCCACAAGGAAACACAATAGCAGCCAACAAATAGAAAAACACTGAAAGCTCCCGTAACAAACCATTATTGTTGTTTCATGTTATTTTTCACAGAGGAGATTATTTGAATATAAAGCATCTATTAATTTCCTATTACTTCATGTTAGTGCCTATCAATTAGTGGGTTACACATACAACAAAAAACTGAAAGGAGTGTATTTTGAATTTATTTAGAGGTAAAATATTTCAGCAGGGACCAAGGTTTGTACAGTACCTGCAGTAACAACTCCTACACATTGGCTCACACAAGCAACATAAATTGTCCTGCTAGTTGAGACAAAAGAATAAAGATTCATTTTAATCAGAGCTGAGTTCTATGGAATGTGTCGTCTGGTGGACACAGATTATGTAGCGACAGCAATTGACTTGTTACCTCTGGCCGTGTTTTAAACCAATCAGCTAATCAAATTTATTCTCTTAACAAAGAAACTGTCCCAAACTGCTTCGCAGAGAGCTAAACTGAATCAAGTGATGAAGGAATCTGTGTGACAAAACCAAGAAAAAAAACATCACTATCAGGTGTTTTTACGAAAACAAAAACAAATTGAACTAACATGTTTTATTTAACAGCAGCCGATATCTTGAGGTGTCTCCCTCTGAGCTTCCATGCCACCCACATAGTGTGAACTATCACACCTCAAGGCGTACCTCCACCAGCTTTCATTAGCCAGGTTCACATCTTTACCAGCATTCTCCCTTAGCTATACCAGTGCACAAATAAAAATGAAACAATGAGAAGAAGATGACACTGATAACAAAGATGATGGTGATGATGATGAGGATGATAATGATGTTTATGATGATGAACAATGCCTCTGTCACATGGTCTGCAAGTCCCTTGCACCAAAACAGGTAATAAGATATTCTGACCAGGCTTAAATGAGTGATGGCTCAACAGTGATGATTTGCTTCTTTGATTAATTTGAGATTGCGTTTGTGTTACTTAGGTTTACATACAGTATGAAAAAACAGGAAAGAAATCATTCAGCCAGTGACACTTATTTTTTGTCATGTGACCACCTAGTTAGTATCTAGCAGCAGTTACGTACAGTGTCCATTCATTTGATGTTTCCTTTGGTCCACTTCTAATTTACTTCATATTTTTAAACATTTTTAAAAATTACATTTTCAAAATATACTCTGAGTTGCACTATTGACAATAAAATACTTCTATTTCTTCTTTCAGCTCCCATTTAAGTAACATTTCTTTTTTGTCACTGAAACCTTTCACTAAACAGCTTTTCCTGGGCTGTTTGGACATGTTTTATATTAAGACGATAAGCAAAACAACTTGAGGGAAAAAAAAACCTACTGCAGATGTATTTACTCTGACATCTTGAACTAATCCTAATATATTTTTCAACTACTGCTTCTTTCCATTCAGACTGTTTTTGATTGTTTCAGCAAAGGTCTCTCTCTAATCTTGCTAAATTACACTCGAATTGCACTGACAATTATGCGTTCGTAGAACCAGTCTGCTCAAAGTCTAATCGGATCAAGGCAGGCAATGTTCAGCCCAAATGTTTCCGTTCCTTCACAATAATAAACCAATAACTGAATGAGGAAGCCTTGGATCATGATATGGTGGAGAAATGAGTCGCTCAATTACTCTCCGACTGGGATTTGTAACTACCGTTAACCAAGTTAGATGCAGAACAGACGGCCGCAAACATGAAAGGCAACTTTGGAGATATTCAAATATGAAAAAACAAACACTTAATTTGCTCTAATTGTGTTACAGCGGCCACTAATTGACAGGAGAGGGTGCGGCTGTTTCTGCCTTAAGCACCACTGTGACCAGTCACCCTGTCAGGGCGGGCTGCATTACGTACACTTCACAAATTATTAACAAGGTTATTCAGTGGTAAGGTCATCTGGAATAATACCCACAGCACTGCTGTGCTGATCTCGCGTGCAACAAGTCCGTCACTCAGCTTCAGACAGGGAGCAGTCGATACTGCGCACGTGACCTCGTCTGACAACGACAACTCAACAAAGCTTAAGTGAAATCAATAGTTCAACATAACACAACTCCAAGGTTAAACCCAAGATTTTGTTCAAAAATTTTATTCAGGCTATGTATTCCATACACACCATACTTTAGAGGAGAAGCCTCCCTCAAATAAATCATTTGAATTCCACCTTTAAAAAAGTGCATTACTCTAATATTTCCAAATCTCAGCGCACGCGGGTTTGTGTACACTCTGAGGAATGATGCGTTGAAGAAATAAATATTGGCTTTGCGGAGCATTAATGACCTGCTCATCTTCCCGATCACAGATGGGAGTGACCGGCGGCCCAACGCTGTTCTGACTGAGGCAGCGCTGGGGCTGTCGTTGGTATGCGCGATCACACATACATCTGGAGCAAATGCCTCCCCCTCTCGTCCAGCACGCGCACAGTCACTCCAACCGCCATCTCCGCGCACCCACCTAACCGCCGCGCTGAATTGTTGTTCCAAGAGCTTGTGATGTTTGAAGTCACCTTTTAATAATGCGCGCATCATCTCCTGATTTGTCGAGATATTCAATTTGAAGCACTTCCTTTTGCATAAGATGTACAATATCAGTGCTGGACGACAGTGCAATATATTTGTATTGCGGCTTGCACCTGTATGCCAAATAAGCGATGAATCCTATCTGTTGACTCTGCTTTTGACTGAAGGCACTGTAACCAGCTGTAAGTGGTTGTGACCATTGGGACAGCATAGAACTTACCCTGGCATTGGCCCACTTTTGGCAAGGTTGTAGACCTGACGAGGATTCAGAAGGTACTGGAATTTTCTGTATATCCTAGACCAGCGAGGAAGAGGAAAAACTAAGGTTACCCAACCTGGTAGACCACATGGAACCCATTCCTCAATGTAATGGAATGTAACAATTCCAATCCATTGAGTGATTTTGGAAGCCTTTGACACTTAAGATGCTCCTGTGGAGATGTGGTCAGAGAAGGCAGCAGTTGAATGATGGGATTTTGGATGGGACAGTGCCATTTTTCCCTATTTTCACCTTTGTGCTAGGCTTGCCTCAGTATATTCTCAGACATACAAACAACAACATGGAAAATTGAAGATGAGTCACCCTGGACCAGGGCACCAGCCAAGCAGCCATAAAGTGCTTACCCAGCATCTCAGTTTGCTAGAACATTGTGTACAGTGCGTGCAAGCCAATTCTTTTGAAAGTGTTAAAATGTGGTAACAATCCATGGGAAATGAATGTGATGTCAACCTGGTCAACCAAACAACCACCAAAAGCCAACTAATTCAAATACAATCCATGAAACTACAGGGATATTAAAATGAGCTTAGGAAAAAAAGCAAACGGCAGTCTGTGCCCAGCCTCCCTGTCACCCAGTGTCCAGCGCCAAGGCAAAAGGGACGGTCATCCTCCATACACCCCCTCCCCCACCCCCCACCCCCTCCAGGGAGAGCTCATTAGAAAGACTAATTCATTCAAATTTCTATTTCATTATAACAACTGGGTCAAGTCATATTTTGATCCCATAATTTAAACAGATGAGTAATAAAGCAATAAGGAGTGGAATGAATACGCTCAGTAATAACCCAATTAGTCCATGAGAAGAGCAGGGTGGTAGAGTTCTATATAGCCACACTGAGGAGTGACAATGGGACTGTGTCACAGTAGGCGATGCCTCAGTATGGAGCCAGGCAAGGGCTGCTGGGCAAATATGCTTACCAATGTCAGGGCTGCATGACCCCAGCCCTGAAGGGTTGTAGTAAATTAGTTTTCATTGTAACTGAGTTCTTAGCTTGCCAATGTAATCAAGATCATGCTGTACAGTGCACTCTGCCTATAAGACATACCAATATAGGAATCAGCTGCATAAAATGACCAACAACACTGATAGAAGCATTCCTGTGATATTGTTGCTTAAAAAGAATCAAGGAATTTGCTTAGAAAAATCAGTCTTGGCTCATGTAATATGGTACCCATAGGAGTGCAAAAAGTGCATAATTAATGAAAAAGCCAGCTGTATTTAAACACAGTCTAGGCCTATCTGCTATCTCACACTAATTACCAAAGCACTCAACACATAAAATATTTCTGAAGAAGTTGCGTAGTTTAGCTTAGTGCCTGGGTACCAGTCGACATGGCGGGAATGGCTGAGACGTTGTCAACAGACAAAAGTGTCTTCTTGCATCTTCGATAATGTTAAGGCCAATGAAAAAAATGCAGCTGAGAAACTGGGTATTCCACAGACTTCACTGTCTAAGACTCTATCAAGAATTAAGGAGGTGTCATATCATTAAAACAAATGCGAACTAGCAAGGCACCACAGTGCCAATTATCATGGAGATATTCAAAAATAATTAACATGAGTCAAGCTATTATTTTATGTTTTAACTCAGTTAAGGACTTCGACTGTGCTACAGAATTGTAGCTTGCACAACATCAGCACCTCAAGTTATAAATGAGATACATTATCATTTTTATTTTATTTAATAAAGGAATGCATAAAAATACTTAAGTCCTCAATTAGGTATTCCATGTCTGAAAGACATTCCTCAGCTGATGAAGAGAAAAACATTGTTTACAACATAAACATCTATTTTACCACTCTATTTCAAACCCTACTTTTCAGAGACAATCCATGCAGGACAGATGTGATTCTTATAAGCACAGTGCACTGAGCAAACACTGGTGCTTGAGGGGAACAATCCATTCTTTTAACTGAATGCAGCAAAACAGCATTGGGAAGTGATTATGGCCAAATGACATGGCTGCCATAAATCTTACCTTTCTCCCTGCTTACCGCCGCTTTTAGGATTCACAAAAACCAGCAGTGGATGAGTGCCCTCTATGGTTGTGATCTGTATGAAAAATAGAAATCACACCTTCTTTTCAACATTTTCAAATGAAACCTTGTATTTTGACTGAGGTGAACACAGCAGTTTATGACTATTGCAATGATATTATCGATTGTCCTTTGGATTAGTAGCAGTAGATGCTAACAGGACCCTAACACAAAAACATTGTTCACTATATCTGTACCGCTCTGTATCTATGTTAATGTGGATGTTAATGTGAAAATCTTGCTGTTTGCTCTGTTTGCTCTAGAAAAACAGAAATATGATTCATTTTTTGAGAGCCTGACTGCATAACTTAATTGTAGTAATTTGAGACAACATTATGGTCTAATAAGAAAGGCAATTTGTCTTTCGTGACAGCCTACCAATTAAAAGTCTCCCCAGCCTTCCAAACACTTCCAGTAAATGTTATTCTGTAGACCGCGATCACATGAGACATAAGCACATCTAATCCGAGACGTTAGTGGCCTTCCCGTGCACTCTGTGGATGTCGATGACGATGACAATGTTCTCCGCGACACAGATGAAGCGCTTAACTCCTGGTCTGAATGTCCCAGCAGAGCCAGGTGAATTAATGAGCTCCTGTCCAGAGGTTAGGAGTGATCTATTACTTCCTCTAATTATAAATAATAATCCTGATTATTCTGCTGGTTAGCCATAGAGAGCAGAGATAGATGTCCTCGGCTATGATTCATCATTTTCTCCGTGTCATGCACAGATGTGCTGTCACTGAGACAACGGGTTCAATGCCGTTTACCTGATTGCTTTTCTTTTTTTCAGCTACCACACGGAGTTCATTCTAATGTAATTCTGCATTAGTCTATCCAGTGCCACCTATGTACAATAATATCCCAGAAAAAAGAGGTAACGTAGTAGCAAACTGTGGTCTGGTACAGCAAATCAAGCACTCTATCCACTATACCCCATTTCCTAGCTCAAATAACCAAGGAAATACTGTGTCTGTATGTACTGCACAATGCTGCATCCAGCTGAGCCCCAGTGTCTGACCTGACTCACCTGCAACCCTTGTCCATCCACAGTGACAGAGTTGGCTCTCTGCATCTTCCCTCTGCCTCCTGACTGACTGGCTCTGGAATCTTTCCTTACAGTGGCCTGTCTTTCCTGGAGGTTCATAAGATACATCATTTAATACAACTGGAATGAAGACATGCCCATGGTCAGATATCCACATAAAATCACTTATAACACAATTAAATGCATGGAGTACTGAGCCAGTAGTCTGGGGAAGACTGTGGTGGGAGGGGCAGTATCAGAGGGGTCACTCACCAAAACCACAGGGCAGATTGTGGTGGGGGGCAGTATGTGGTCCTTTAGGGGTCCACAGTCACATTCGGGTTTTACATGAGAAGCACACTTGTTGTGAAGCTGAAAGAGTGATAAAATATCATATCCGGTCACTTAAACATAGATTAAATATTTAATACATTTGCTTAATATCCCAAACTGATTTATATCACCCAAGTTACTTGTCTTAGGTTTTTGTGTTAATTAATGTTGAACCAAATAGTCCACCAGAAATTTCCATTCTTATTATATTCTGTACATCGTATACTATAACAGATCGAGATTTCTTCAGCTCATTAAGTTTTCTAAAACTGATGTGTTTCTTTGGGTGTTTTTTCTAATTTTGACTACTCTTTCATAACTCATACAATGAAAGTACACCTCGAACAATATTTTTAGCAGCCATTTGCAACCAAAGCACACAGCATTGGTCTCTGGCTTATTTTGTGCTTTAATTCGTGTTGCTTACAGGGAGGGAAGGTGTTTTCTCTTCCCGGGGTTGACTCGTGTGGTGTCAGAGCTGAACTGAGATCATTTAAATAGAGGCCGATCTGCACGCTTGTCATGCTAATTCCCACCTCTCGCAGCATGGCAACTACTTCAGTAATGAATGCATACCGGGCCCTGGAACATTAAATACACATATCTGAATAAGTGCTTGAAATGCTCTGATAATTAACAGCGCGCCTCCATAGCGACGCTTACGTTTGTGAGAAGGGAAAAAAGCGCTTAATCTCGTTATTACTCTGTAAGGTCTCTCATCAAAATCACAGCCATGTTGCCATGAATGGGGGGAAAATAAAGGTATGTGTTTTCTGCTGAATACATGTTAAACAAAGGCTTCATCTCCCAGCAAATCTCCCAGCCATAGGCTTAGTCTTAAATTTGAACAACTAGTCTTAGGAAGCACAGGACTTGATATGGAAATATTGAAACAACACAAAGAACTAAGTCAATCTGAAGTGAAATTTAATAACATGGGTATTTTCATTGTTGTCTGCAATTGCACATGATATGCTTTTCATTGTTGTCTGAGGTTGCTCATTTAGTTGGTGCAATCACCACCTGGGGTCATTTACAGGACACACAAAATGGACACTCGTTAAATGCTAATTAACCATTGCTTGAATATTTTTGGATTAAATCACATTAAATTCGTTGTATTTATTGGCTCAACCAACATACTCTGCTGTGAGTTGTGATTTCAATAATAAGATATTTTACAGTAATTAAAAAGCCCCTCTTCTACTAAACCAGGTATCAAAATACAGAATTCTGATGGGCTGACACAACCTACAAAATTCAACTTCCTATTCATCCAGGTAAGTGAGACTCTGATGTCCCCAAGCCGACTCACGGTGATTTGGCACCACACACAATGAAGCCCTGTCAGGCCCTGATAGCACTTGATGGTTTTGTGACACTTATCACACTTGGTAGGACAGTTCCCTTCCACCCAGAAATGATGCATCACCTGCATAAAGAGAGGAAATAAGAAAGAAAGGATGTAAAGAAAAAAGACAACGCGAACAGAACAAGGGAGGTACGAGTGAGGAAAAAATAAGAACAAAAGAAACAACAAGCAAAGAGAGACTTGTTGGAAATGCTGTCAACGGGCTGGGCATCTGCTTATTAAACCTAACTAATCTTGTAATTAGTTCTGCTTAATACAAGCGTTTGCTGCTAATTCCATTAGCTGAGAAGGAGCCCTTGGTTTAAGCTCCATGGAACGCCGCTGATCCAAGCGTGCGGGCTGATAAACACTTCAATCGGACGTACCTCCGTGTTCTTCTTGGACTTGACGTATGTTTTGATGCATGACGGAGGGGCTCGTGCCACACAGCGCTCGTGGACGGTGTACTTGCAGACTAAAGAGGGATGCACATCTTAATACAGCACTCCGTTTCAAGTAAAATTCAACCAGCAGCACTGCTGGGGCGGCCTGCTTTGGCCCGTGGGTGTGAGGGCAGAGACTTAAAGTGTTTTGAATGTGGCTCTGAGGTCTTCTGAACAAGGTATCCAATTATCAGAAAATAGAAAAATATACCTGCATGTTTTATTTTTTTAATGTCTCAAATTTTACATCTGCCAAACATCTGTTCATATGCGAAAGAAAAAAAGGTGATAGACTATATTGCATTAATGTAAAATTACAAGGCCAAACACCCACACAACAGCTTGAAATAAACAGACATTCAGCTAAGTAGACTGAAGACCTCAGTCATGTTGTATGAAACTGAAGGGGGCATTCAATCTAACTGCTTTGACACTTTGCCGTTAAATTTCAGCATTAAGTATTGGCCATTTGCTCCTCAGGAACTACTGACATGAATAAAAATTGTGCAAGTACAAATCTAGATGCAAAAATTGTACAAGTAATGTACACAAATCTAAATAACGTAATATATGCTGAAATGTTCTACAAGTGCCATGCCGGTTTGATTGAATACCCTTGTTGAATTTTGGCTGTGTAAATGCTGTGACACCCACAGGAGCAGCAGAGGCCCTGCTTGCCCAGTCCGATCAGCATGTTCAGGCACAGGTTGCAGTAGGCCGGCTTGTTGAAGTGCTTCAGTCTCCACACGTGCTGGCCGTCATCTTTCACATTCTGAGGGCAGACCAGAGAAAGCAGCTGAGGGGACCGGACAGAACTTCATTTCAGGGGGAAGATAGAAGAGAGAATGGTCAGTTTATAGCTGCCGTCCTATCCTTCCTGCCAAACCGTTGACATCACACAGGCCAGTCATCAGTCTGTTTTTCTGGGTTGCATCATGAGACTAACACATGTATAATAGTAAACAATAGTGACAGCATTTTAAAAGTTAATTGTAAAAGTATAAAAAGTAAAAAAGGAAAACATTTTTAAAAGTTGTAATAAGACTGAAATGAAAAAGCGTCACAGTAACACATAAGCAAAGGACTCCATCTAGTGGAGGTTGTTCTCTCCCACTAAAGGAAGATTGGTCTCGCTGCAAGGCAGAGCTGGAGCCTGCCAAATGTATACACAGTTTACAGGATGTAGATAATATTTTTGTGTTTGTACCCTTATCCTAACCCTAAACCTAACTCTTATCCTAAATAAACTTTTGCCATTCTGTATCATCTTGCATTACAACAACAGCCTGTGCAACACCCCGCTGCTTTTATCCTTTAGATTAAGCTCTGGTGCCAGATGTGATTAACACCATGACTAGTTTGTATGTAAAAAAAATTGGATACTCTACTTTGTCTACTCTACTGTACTATTTATTTTATTTAAGAGGGATTCAATGAGTATTATAGTGGCTGTGTCGAGCAGCGATCAGTCAGTAGAATTGTGAACAGAAGGGTACAGGTTCAGGAGTTTTACCTTTGAGTAAAGATATTCAATAAATATTTAATCTGAACTGATCCATGAAAAATAATGTCCGGTGTGAATGGATTATGCGCAGTGTAAACTACACTATGTAAAACATATCTTAATAGGATCAGATTCTAAATAAATAAATCATAAAGATTGATCTTTATAAAAATCATTTCAGATTTATGCATAACTAATCAAACACTGTTGACCTGAAACATGTGTACTCCCAAAAAACGTAACAGATGTAATTCAGACAGCACACTGATAAACTATGTTCATCTTAAATGAGAACATCAACTGAAAACCATGACAATGACCACCACCAGGCGCCCTCCTGTGGTTTAAGTGTTTAATTGCATTTCAAAACCTCATGTCACTAGAATTTCATGCAGTCTTACGTGAGTATTACCAATTTTCTTAATCAACTTTTGGTGTTTTGTATACAGTTTCACTGAAACTAACACATTTCCACTAATTAAAATATTTAGCAATATGGCCAGAATGGGAAAAGAAAAACCTAACCAAATTTAATCAGCTAAGCAATAAGCTTAACATCCATTTTATGTGTTATATAAAAAGACACCCAAATAAGCATTTGAAAATTGCACCAAGGGAAAATTCTTGGTTGAACATACAGGGGACAACAAGGTTTCTTGATTAATTCCTACTACATCAACAAAACATTTCCTGGATTTATGTATTCATGCTAGGTGAGTTCAATACTAAATACTAAATACACCTGTAAGTGCAAAATGTGAAGTAGTTACAGTCCCTAGTGATATCTGTAAATGCTTTGCATGCAGATGACCAACACAAAATGGCAGACTTGTTTTTAGGAATAATTTTCCAAATGCTCACCGTCTCTAATCCCAGCAGCACCAATAACGGTATGGTTGTCATGCCACCCTGGATCCATTCCTCCAAAGACACCGTGCCATCATGGTCATAGTCAATTTCCTGCATCATTTCCTGTAGAATCTATATCAACCAATCACAGACAAGAAGGCATGATGTCCTTCATTCCACTACAAAATCACATTAAGCAGAATACAAATACAAAACCAAGACATATTACACATTATCAAAAATTCAGAAATCACATTCACTTTAATTGAATTGATTTCAATGAATAAATGTAAATGTAATGTAAATTATTTATTTACTGGCTTCAGTTCTGTGACGTCCCATTCAAGGTATTCTGCAACATGCATCATCTGGGAAATTATTTGTTCCAGTTCCTAAAACAAAAACGATTTTTGCAAAATTACTTCAAGTAGTCTTTCAGTTTTCAATTTTTTTGTGTGTCATATCAATTATATTTTTACAAATGAAATATGTTTCAGAAGTGAAAGCTTTAACAGGTCTCCTCTCTACAACAAACGCAAATGCCCAATAACACAAGCTTGTAAAAAAACAAAAGCCAAAAAACAACAAAAAAAAAACAAAAAACAAAATGAAGAACAGCATGAAAACAAAAGATCCATGTTTGATGATTTAATTACATCTCGTTCACTGCAGGAGCTCAATTAGTTTCAACTGCAGCGTCGTGCTGCTGACATCCATCCATGAGTGGAATACATGAGGCACCCCTTTCTCCTTCCTTTCCATTATCTGCTGCACTTTGTGTTTGGAAAGGATGGCACAATGTAAGAAGCCATCTTAGGTCTAGGTTTCCACTGGAGTGGTAATCAAGTTTAGAAAACCTGTTAAAACCTGGCATTCTTCCCTGTATTGCTTTGTAAAGGTCCTCTCATAGTTCACTGCCAAGCCCATGATGTTTTATCTATGTATCTAGGTTATGTGGTTATGCATTAGGATTCAGACTAACATGAGGAAATGAAAAAGGATTACCGAGCTATCCAGGCATCCGTTTCCATCAGTATCGTACAGACGAAACATAACTGAAAATATAAAAAGAGCATTAGAGAAAATTAAATATTTCAAAATGTAAAGTGCAATAAAGAACAATATCTTATTATTGTCAGTGAGGACAACATGATTTACATGCATCATTTCTGCACCCTAAATTAAAACCTATGAGAATCTATAAAGAGGCGATATAATACTATTAGATATCAAACAAAAATTAAAAATTTTTTATATGAAATAATGATATATAATATTAAGTCATCTATTTTCTTATATTGGCAACATCTTTCTTTTATGACTTAATTTTACACATATGCATTTTTTGTGTATAAGATTTTTCTGATTAAGATACAGTATTTCTTTAAATGCAGGATTCACTTTGGGGGGCTTTCCTCATACTAATGAAACAAATTAAAAAATCAGTCCTCTTCATTTCCATGTTAAAAAAAACAATATTTAAACAAAAAAGAGAAAAGGCTGACCTGAAATCTCCCTACACCATTTCACACAAACTGTATGTGTGGCTCTATACTTGAAAAGATTTATCATTGAGTCAAACTTAAAGACAGCACAACATCTGTGGAATATCCTAGGGCAACACTTTTAGCATTTGTACTGCCTGCTGGTTCCTTCTCACGCAGATGCGTGAGTTCTGCTATTACTCGTATTATCATTATCCTGGAGTACTATGGGAATATCCTGTACTGTGTTGCATGAAAAGGAAGACGAGAAGACAAATCTCTTGGAAATGAACATGAGGAGAGTATCTGATTTTACAGCAAGCTGCAGTCTGAACAGGCCTTCAGTCTGCTCTGAATCACTGTTCCTGCCGTCGTGCAAATCTACTGTATCACCATGGAAACAGACGGCTCAGATACTGGTAAAGTGAGTGGATAAAATGGAATAAAAATAACAGGCTGATACTGCCCAGACCAGCCCTATAACCGAATAAAAAGCATGGGAGAGGGGGATTCTCACATACACTGAGGTGTGCTCTGTGGGGGAAGCAGAGTTTGGAGGCAGCTCTTTATGCAGTGTGTCTTCTCTAGCGCATATGCAGTAACGCAACATGTGCGGGATGTGAAAAAGCCAGCTGTGTTGTGTGCTTGTGTGTGTGTGCGTGTGTGCGTGTGTGTGTGTGAGAGAGAGACAGAGAGAGACAGAGAGAGAGAGGGAAAGAGAGAGAAAGAGAGAGAGAGACAGAGGGAGGCATTTGGTGTCATACAAATCTGAAGGCTAGTTGCTGTTTGTCAGGTTTCACTTAGGTGCTAATTGACACTCTCCCAGAGGAGGTCAGCCCTCTGGGGCAGGCGTGAAAGGAAGTGATGTTGCTCTGAGGTCATTAGAAAGAACTTGCAGTGATCCAAGCAGCCACAGGGGGCGCTGAAAAATCCAGTGTTAGTTTGGTCAGTGGTCAGTCTGCCATTTGTCCCCCTTAAGAAAAAATAAAGCAGGTTTTAATTTTGGTGAAAGTGATCAACCTAAATAAAGCTGAAGTTAAGCTGCCAGTAGAGGAGGGTCATTTCTTTTTGTCATTTATGCTGCTTGTATTTTTTCTTTTGCCTCAGAAATATATGGGTGGAAGTACTTTCCTTTATTATTGCAGACAAAATATTTACATCTTGGTAAAATACCCCATTCATGTACAACACACTAAAACCAAGATGACATAAATATCTATTTTAAAATTCTTTACACTGGGCAGAAGCAGAAAGCTGAAGGATATCATAAACACTATAGAATAACAGGCCGAGAATGAAATTCCTTTCACTCCACCTTTTTCCCATCAGTTACACACACATTTAATTTACTACTTAAGGTTCTAATGGAGGGACCCGGGATATTTAGAACACCTGCATTTTTATGGTATGCAAAAACCAAAAAAAAATGAAAGCATGTAGAGGGAGGGAACAAGTCATTAAGACACACAGACCTACACTGGAGAGGAAAGCCCTGGGATTCTTTTTTTATTGCAACGCTGCAAAATTAGGTCCCTTCTGGCTCATTATGAGTAGCTGCCTAAATTCACACATGTCAGCAAGTTCTTCCAAATGGAATAATACACACCCCTAACCACTTCCCATATTCTAACAGGGAGGTTCGGACTACCTACGCTCTTTACTGTTTACAAGGACAATAAGACCACTGACTTCTTGTGACAAGCTTTTCATGAGCAGATTTTAGGGATCATGGAAATAGGAGGGATGTGTCCAGCAGAGGGCACTGTCTGCCCATTCAAAATGTTTCCATTAACTGAGGGCACAGTTCTGCAAGGTAGAATTTTCATTTTACAAGAGATCACATTGAAGGCTAAATGGTTAAAATGGGGAAATCACTTAATTCAAGTGGAATTATTTATGCCTTCTCTGCTTTATGCTCTACTTTCTCTTTTAAATTATACACCACTACATGTAGAATTTTATAAATTCAACCATAGTTTCTGAGTGTAAAAATGGACCACAAGGATATAAAACTCTTGTCTAACTAATTAAATTAAACATATTCATATGAATGATATACACCCTTTTTAACAAGGATCTGTATATACATGCACAAAAAATGTGAATACACCATTACTTACTGTTATTTACTGAACAGAAACCTTCCCATGGCTTCCATTTTACAAAACATCCGATTCTATTTCAGGCTGTTGTCAGAACTACCGCAAAGTACCAAGGGTACTACTGTTGGGCTTTGAACATTTGCTCTTGCAGCAATAAGCTTTGTCCCCTATCTGCCTTTCAGTACACATACAGGATGTCAGCATGCCCCTCATTTTACTTTACTGTTTCATGCAGAATCCATTGGATTGAAATCTACGGTCATTTGGTTGCAAGCTCCAGATGAAGTTCCTGCCAAAGCTGTTAGTAACACATGGAGTGATGAGGACACACCCAATGCAGGGATGTGGTGTGGAGGCTCATAGGAGTGATAGGAGCTAGGACAATGAATGGATGGAGATATATGACAAAGCACAGCAGCCTCAGCATAGAGAGACAAGTACAAGAAACCAGAGAGAAAGCCCAGGAAAAGCACACAAGCAACTGCTTCTTATATTAACATATAGTGTAAGGTCTAGGATATTGTGCTTTGGACGAGTGGGTCAAGGATTTTAATCCTGGGTTGGACGTTGCTGTTGTACCCAGGAGGACGACACACTGGCACTCCTTTAAAACCAACCTGGATGTATAAAATATACACATGATTGTACTACAAGCCACACTTGGTATTGGCATCTGCTAAACAAATAACAATGGAATAATGAATCACAAATACTTTGTTCAACATAAATTTGTACATGAGTCTTGTTGAGAGAATTGCACTGTGCTCCATATTAAAAAACACACATAATGCAGCTCAAACGTATTTGCAAGTGCAGCATTATTCTGTGATTATGAGTTAGGGCTTGGGACAGAACAATTAGTTGAAAGTAATAATACAGCTATGAGAACTAAACATTTTTTTAATAATTGAGAAGGGTTGTCAAGGGACTGACTTTATTCCAGTCTTGGCTTAAATGAAAAAGGAAAAACATATATAAATATATATTTATGGTTGCAAAAGCAGAGAGGGACATCAGACATTGCTAAACTATTTTAAATCCTCAAATGGCTGTGTCACACATAAAGTAATTCCAGTTCATTATTAAAACAAACATGAAAAACAAATTTTCGCTTACATTCGAGTTTGTCTTCAGGACGGCCCCCCTCCAAAAGGGACAGGTAGCAGACTATGTCTTTCAGCTGGACCATGTCATTAGGCTCAACCTTGGGGACGTGTGGGACCTTCAGAGGGGTTGAGCTTCCTTTGATCAGCTTGAGACCTGAGAAAGGAAGATCAAGAGAATAAATAAATACTCCCTGCTGGAGGACCAACAGTGACAAGTTTGTACCACTGGCGAAAAGAGTAAAAATCTTTGGATTTATACCCATTTAATCTTTGGAGCGTAGCCATACACTCTAACTGGCTTTTATTTTTCAGCTAAGCTCCCAATTATTTATTGGGACTGTACTGGTTTCATTGAGCCGATATTTTAATAAAGCATTACATTCACAGCACAGGTATCCATAGATGGTTCTTGGTTACATATATGGACTTTTTGTCTGAACAGAGGGATACAAGTAAAATACCTTCTGTAAATAATTTACTCAGCTGGGCCCCTAATAAATTAACAATCCATCTTCATAAAGAGTAAAAGTATGAAAAATGGGAACTATAACAAGTAATTGAAAAATCTATTAAGCTCAAACTTGAGTCAAAACAACAGCCTAAAATGTGTGCAAGAGATACACACAAATACAAAAAAACCTTTACATTAGTAAATGCAAACACATTTCAAACAGTACTTTTTTACCCAATGTCAAATGAAAATCAGTATTCAGTGAACAGATCAATTAAGCCTAATAAAGAGAGGGCTCAGCTGGAACGAAAACCAGCTTACAAGGTGTACCCCCTGGTCCAGTGCTGGGACACACTGCTATATGGTGGAAAATGTGAGCTCTGCCAGATGGAGTATAGAGGCATAAATCAATTTAAGGAAGATTAGTTTGACAACATTCCCTTGTGAAACCGGGTCTCACCTGGGTGCAGAAAGAGCTTAGAGGCATTGCACGAATCCCACACACAAAATAACAAGAGACAATAAAACACAATTGTACACACCTGATTAAAATAATGAGAAGCATACATTTTAAGACATTTTTATCTAAAGAATTAAGCTTAAATGTTTGAAATTTGTTTGAAATAGTGAAGTTGATGCCTATCAATGAATTTCTTTCAAAAAAATAGATTTTGAAAAATATTTTTTGGCTACTTTGAACAATCTAAAATATAAGAATAACACTTTTTTGGTCACTGCATAATTCCATTTGTGTTATTTCACAGTTTTGATGTCTACTATTACTCTATTATTACTACTATTATAAAATGTGGAAAACCTTTCTATGAGTAGGTGTGTCCAAACTTGTACTGTGCGTGTATATATATATATATATATATATATATATATATATATATATATATATATATATATATATAGATATATACACACATACATACATGATATGCCCACAGCAGGGCATTATTTTAAAATGACATGAGAATTTGCGAGGACAGAGGGACGAGAGGGATTTGAGGACATATTTGAGGACATATGTACTTACCAGCAACGCGGGACTTGTCTGCCGCAGAGGGGCTGGGCTTGGGCCCCTTGTTGCTGAAGGACAGGAATAGGTGCTGACAGAACTCGTCAGTCAGCTCGCTCTCCAGAAACGTCTTCATGAAGAGCTTGAAGCCCTCAAAGTCAATTTCCTGAGGCAAAAAATCAAGCCAATAATAGCTGAAATTGCCATTCACTCTGCACATAGTTAATGATAAATCTATCAGTTCCAGAAAGAACATTACCTGATTGAGAATTTCCTGCTTCTATGCAGCATTCAGTAAAGAGCATAAAAGTTGTGATCATTAACATGGATGTAAATAAAGAAGCATTGGAATGAATTTCACATGATTCTAGAAATACAAACATTACCAATCTGTCTCAACCCTGGTATTTTTGTGTCACACAGAATATGTTTGGAAGAGGGGGAAATCCACACTCCAAAGCCTTTGTTAAAGAATAAAAAGTAACTGACTAAAAGTGGAAAAAGTAAAAGCAGAAAGGAAAAAAAGGCTTGACACTGACTTACCTCTTCTGGGTTATATTTGGCCAGCACCCCATCTTTGTGAAACTCCTGCAGCACATCTTTCAGTTTCTTGCTTGAGTCTAAAACAATATTGTTTGCAATGTATTACTGTTGATATACATTAGCATGTGATTCATTAATGAACTGGAATTTGGTTAGGTTAAAGCATGAAAGCCAAGTCTGATATTTAACATTTAAAGCTGAACTGTAAATAAACACATGGACAATTCACGACAACCCAGTTAATCAGAAATGACAAATTATTAGCCATATTTTTTAGTGGAGGCCCTAACAAAGCTCAATATTTCTTAGGCACATACAATTAACCTCTTACAGAGAGGAGCTAGTTCTACATCCTTGTCCGATTCTTTCAGCTCAAAATAACACTTTATAACTTGAAATGCATTATGTGCATGTGCTTCTGACATCCTTTGAAAGACTGTTGAGATTGCAAATAGTCCAGACCAAACAAAATTTGACCTACAGTCAAATTGGTAAGGGAGGTAGCAGCCAGGTGGTTGACATAAGAGAGGTAAGGTAACTTGCTCAAGGCTACAACATCTTTGCCCCACCCAGGATTTGGGCCTGCAACCACCTGGTTGTGATGTCACTCCAGTCACTCCTCTGCATTGCTACAATCAACCCGGTGCTTAATTCCATTACATTATTGGCATTAGCAGATGCTCTTAGCCAGAGGGACTAACATAGGTTACAGGTTTTGCATGTTACCCATTTATAAAACGGGATATTTACTGAGGCAATTCTGGGTTAATTATCTTTCCCGAGGTTACAACAGCAGTGCCCCAGCAGCAAATCGAACCGGCAACCTTTCAGTTATTAGTCCTGCTCCTTACCACTGTGTTACATTTCTGCCCAAATATACATGATCACACTAGCCAGAGGGCCCTTCCCTGACTGAGCCAGTGTAGGCACTGGATTTGTAATCCATGATTGGATTGTGGGTCAGAGGCTTGTTTTAACACAGCAGCTCTATTATGTATTATCTAGCCTACAGTGCTGAATGTGCATAAGACCTTTGAGAAGAGATAAAAGGGCTGATTTTCTCAGCTCTGAGACCCATGTGGCTCATATTCCTCCATGAATCTCACTCTAATGAGATGTTGTAAAGCAGGTCCAGCAGGTCAGCTTTGTCTTGGGTTGCTGGATACAAACCAGACAAATGCAAAGACAGAGCAATGACACCACACCCCACAACAAAGGACCTGCCCTTGAAAGGCTGTCCAATGGAAAACCACCTGTAGAAACTCTGGAATCCATCCATATCATAGTACAACATCCCTATAACTTATACAGCCTTTTTGTGGGGGGTGCAAGATGCTTATCTGATTAACAAAAATTACCAGAGGATCTTTTAAAAGGCTGGCAGAGCAAATGCTGAGATATGCTAAGGGGACCAGTTTCTTCAGAATGGCAATTTATTGTTAACTTCCTAGGTGTTATGCTCAATGTATACTGACTGACATCAAAGCTTCCAATATTACAAGATGTAATGCATTAGTAATTCACAACATCAGCTTGTCACTTTGATTTTGCATCCGTTACATTAATGTATTTATCACCTCAAGGCAGGGCAAGCACCTTATCGATAGGCTAGAAGTATGCTAGAAATATGCTACAAGTAATACATTTACATGGACTACCTATTTCGAAAATCATAATTTTATGGCCAGACAGGTAATTTGGTGAGTGCAGCTGAGGGAAGTAAATAAAACTTTCAAGCATACTGTAAACATGCTTTTCCAAGGATCTGCCTTTAAAAACAAAACTGACACTGCATGATTCAGTCATCTCCAATTCTTTTACTGTTTTTCTTGCATTTTTTCCACTACCATTCCTTAAACTGCATCAAACCAACCATTATCCCAGGAATGGCATCTCTGACCCACTGGAATTGCTCCTTTTTACAGAGTACAGTCATTAGGGCATCAGCTCATCAACAGCATCTAACAGCACCAACTGGTGATCACTGGAGTACTGATTAAAAGTGTGCAAACACTTCAATACTGTTAGGCCAGTACTGCTGAAATCCATATAACACCATTGGTCAAATTGATCCACTTATAATTGCCCATACATCTAATTCCTGGAAAAGGCAGCAATGCACATCAAAAATTGGTTTTACAGAAGTCATGTGACCATACTGTAGGCAGGATTTGATGCTGCAATGCATTGTATATAAGCCATCTGCATGGTCTTCTGCTTTTGAACAGAGATCAGATTCGGACCCCATACGCATGTTAACAATACTGCAGATCACCATAATACACAATGTTCTTCCCAATTAGACATGGGAGCAATCCTTAATGGAATGTAACAGAATAAGTGCATGGAAGTGTGTGATCACTCTACTGTGTACTATATTTGTTATCCTCTCTGGACATATGAAAGAGAGAGAAAAAAAGAAAGAAAATGGGGATGTGAGTAAGAATGGGAGAACGGAGAGGGACAGAAAGAGAAAGAAGAGAAAGAAGGCGCAGCAGGGAGCTGTTTGTTACTGCACTCAGATGTGGGCATTTCACTACCTGCGCACCACACAATAATGCTCATTGAGCTCATTGAAACGCAATTACACAAGTATCTCTCTCTCACTCTCTCCAGCAGACACAATAAATTGCAGCTGGAGAGCTGTTCACAGGCAGACAGACCGCATTGTCACAATGCACAGAGCAATTAGCATGAGCAATGTCACCACCAACTTAACATTTCCCCTGTATAAGATAGTCCGGCCAGGGACTACTAATTATTCAGATGTTCTCTGTGCTCTTTGTATATCTAATAAGGGAAATGTGCTTGCACTGGAGATGTAATAGCCTCTGCAGTAAACATTAGTCCCAATCATTACTGTTACGCTGATATATGATTGCAGTTGTTGTTGAGGCAGAGGGATGAGGGCTCACAGCCATAGAGGAGTTGAGTATGGAGAGGAATACCCTGATGGGCCTGAAAAGGAGATGTTGCCCCAGGCAACACCACTGAGAGGGTGCTGCTCCTTAGCCCATTACATGAAATGTGAAACACGTCCAAAATGCAGAGGTTTGGAGAATATATTAAACATGTGCGGCATTGATGTGACAAGAGAGAACAAGAGAGATGTCATAAACCAGGAAAGTGTCCAGAGTCAGGCTGTGTGTGTGTGTGTGTGTGTGTGTGTGTGTGTGTGTGTGTGTGTGTGTGTGTGTGTGTGCTGCTACCAGATGGGAAGTTCAAGTGGTCCACACTGTGACTGATGACTAAGCAGCTGAACTATTTCAGGGCTCTACCTAGAGGCTTGAGACAATTATATTAGATGACTCTATTTAGTACCATTAACATCTCTGCATGGTGTTGACTAACATTAGCATCCAGCTTAAGGTACATGTGCTATCAACATGGCTCTGCTTAGATTCCACAAGCAGGGCCATGTCAATGAATGATCACTGATATTATTTCAAATATACTATTCTATTCAATTCCATTTTAAAAAATACTTTTAACTTATATAGAATTATTGTATAGAATAATTCATTTACACATCTCTCCATTATGGTATGTGAAAAGTATCTTCACAGACTGGACAAATATTTGGTAGGTTTATTTGGTTCAAGGGTAACAGGACAAGTTTGATAAACTTCAGTTGGGAGCCAACAAGGAGACTGAATGTAACACACCTTCATAATAGGACACATTTATGAGCCATGCAGAATAGATGCAGTACTGTGCAGTTCACCAGAAAGAACAGCTTGGATTTCTGCACCTCTATGTGTGGCATGATCAAGTTATATTATTCAAGCTCCAAAGTGTGTGTGGCCTTGGTCAGTTTGAAAACTTCATGTCTGTGAAAAAAGAAAGTGATTCAGTAGTACTTTGCAGGTTTCAGCCGATAGTTTTGAACAAAGATAATGACATACATTTAAAACATTTACATAGGACTTTGTTTTAAGATAAAGTATTTACCTGGAAAGTCTAGTTCCTCTGAAATAACAGCATAATTGGAAAGATAAGCCGCAGGTAATTACCACGTAATACCCCTACACAAGCGTTGCAGATGTCCACTGAATGTAAATGGGTAAATAGTGGAATCCAGGTAAAAGATACATTCCTAGTAACTGGAAAGTAAGACTGATATGTATTCACTAAAAACCAAAATGTATTTTTGGAGAAAGGTAATTATAAATATATATTTGTTTCACTGTTTTTTATTATTATTCATCATTACCTGATGATAAATGATTAGCAACATTTTTGGCATAATTACATAGTATTTTATGGAAACAGTAAGTAATTACTGGTAATAGAAATAATGTTACCATTTAGGCACATATTAGTTTCATTGAACCTTCCTGTTGACTTGTGAGTATATACTTGATAAGGACACAAATAAATTCAAAAAGCCTTAGTGTTTTGTTGAAATAGTCAGTAGTTACTAGTAACATTGATTATCTTGGCACCAACAGTAATTACTTGACATAAGTACCAGTTGATACCACATTTTACCTTAGTACATTATTCGCAACAGTATTAGTGTTACAAAGTAATTCATTATTAGATACATTAGAGTGTCTTAACATTTTTACCAGTAAGTTGTGATCAAGCACTTCCCTGATAAATACCAGGTATATAGTATACTGTAAAAGAGCTACCCATTTTCTATTCTAGATATACATATACTTGAACTGTAATATTAATGAAATTTTACAGTTTGGATGATAAATCTTGCCACATTGCAACGACATTCATTCGGATCAGCAGCTCAGATAGTTTGTCATGGCAGGCTGCTGCATCTTTGAGGTACACATTCTCTATGAGGTGTTCTGGCTTGGGGAACCTCCCCTCATCAATAGATGACATTATCCAGGGCTGTCACATTTTGCTGAGTGACATAATACGTTCATTCTAGGAGCTCTACTTTAAGACACATCCCTCAAACTAATGTCTGAGAGGTAGAGGAAATATTTATCAGAGCTTATTTGCGTCATAAAATCCTGAGGCTGTTAAAAGTATCATTTTCATTCAGGGAGAAATACTTTGTATTTGATACAGGAAGTTAATGATTAATGATAGGTTCAAAAGGAGGAGTTAGACAGGTAGAGTTCCGCTTGTCAGTAATAGTACAGTAATACACAGTGAAAAGACGGGGTTGTCGGTCAACATTATTAACAAATCAGGTTAAAACCGAAGATTCACCACATTCAAATGAAGACCGATTTTCCCTTAGTTAAGTGCAGAGAGGTTCATTAGAGTAGTGGAAAGTGAGGAAGAGGATGATGAAGACCACACTTACACTGTGCATACTCCTGGAGCTGGGAGAACTCTGCTGGGCTCAGAGTGACCCATTTGTCTTGGTTTGTCATGATGGAAGGACCCTCTCTTGTCACATCCCATAAATCCACACTGGATCAGATCCTGGAAAGACAAGTGACAGTGGTCCAACACTGAGAAGCATCAATCTTCCCCATACCAGCTGCATTTCTCAGAATGATGGTGATATGGCCAAAGCAGTGTTGTGAATGTGAACAAAAATCAACACAGAATAAAGCAAGAATAAAGCAGTCAACAGCTTTTGAACAACAAAAAAATCATTAGACTTGTTAAAGTTGATGTGGAAAAAATATCAAGGTCACATGACAACATGAATGGGACACCAGAAAGGACAACTACCACAGTGATTACTGTGTAATCACTTACAAAATAGGTACGGTTTTCCTATCAAAAGGTGGGGGACACATGTAGTAGGGCATCCATGTTTTGTTTTGTTTTGTTTTTGTATGTTTTTTAAAATGGCTTTTAGGTAGTTTCTGACGTTATAAATTTCTCTTAAGTCATTGTCACTGCAAATGACAGAATTTTTCTTCACTGTTATCTGTTCATACTCTCATACATCATATTTATAATATTAATATAATTATTGATATAATAATATAAAAATGTCATAATAATATCTGGTAAGTTAAACTTGATACATTGATACAATGCTTCAACTGTTTGATGATTTCTAACTAGCTAATGCTAGCTCATCCAAAACATATACAGAACAGATGCTGGAAGATACAATCAGATGTTCTGTGACAAGGACCTCCATCGTAAACTCAATTAGACTAACCTAGCTAGCTGGACAACTTTCACTTGCTCTCATTTTAGCCAAAAATGCTAGACTTTTAGCTAGCTAAATGTGATAGCTAGTATATGAGCAAGCAGTGAAGTACCATACCTTAGCAAGCTAATGCAGCATTACTGATGCTAAGTAGTTTGATTGGGGGAAAAACTTTATGCAAATAACTCAGCATAATGCTTTATCGATGCTTTAAACTTCTGCAGTTTCTACTAGATATATTTACGATTCTAGAAATCTGGAGTCTTATGAAAATAATTAGCCCATGTTTCGAAGTTAGACCGCACTGCAATGCTTTCCTATATTGTGAACAGATATGCTGCACTCTTCTTCTGGCATACATTGTTTGCCATGTATTACCGGTTTCAACAAACCTTGAGATGGAGTTTGGATCACAGTATATTGCCCCCCAAAATCCTTCTCAGATGGTAACTCTGTTTTAGAAAAAGTGTATGTGTGGTGGGGGATGGGCAGCTGCAACCACACATCCATATCATTTCACAGGTCCAGGATCAGTGAACAGTCCCTCTTAGCATCTCCAACTGCAGATGTGCATGACACATAACCTGGCAAGGATAACTGACTGCTGGAAATTCATTCTATTTTATTTATTATGTCACTATGGAAACATTTAATGAATACAATGCATTATCACTTGTATCACGTATACAAGATCAGACACAGTCACAAACTTCTATGAGACCTAGTTTTCCTTTTGGAATGCATGTGCTCTTTGGATGACAGGTACACCATCTGCTGAGTTATAGGCTGGTGTGGCATATAGTAAATACTGGATGCTTTTCAAATATAGTTCATTGACCTATTACATTATTCCAAAGCAGGAGGGGAAATTGGTGTGGTTTTAGATCTCCACCTAATTGAACAAGGATTCTCTGTCTATAATAAAGCACAGCACAGTCTGATACTGTGTGCAGGTTCCATAGTGACAAATTATTTTTCAAACCAATCAAACAAATTTACACTTATGGCTATAGAGGTCTAGTGGGCTCAGGTAGGAAGCAATTTCTTTTATTTTCCTTAAGATCCTTTGACAGGTTGATTACAAATATTAACACTGGTTGCTTCTCTATGCCAATAAAGCCAACACACTGATATATGCAAAACCACTATATCACCTAGTGTTTCATTGTTTCTGTTGTCCCTCAAGCATTATCTCAAGGTGGACTTCTGCATGTCCTTGTACAGGGCATCTTCAATTCCCTGAAGACCACCACACTGACCCCTCCTTGACCATACAGAAATGTAGATCCTTTAATAGTATGCTCATTTTCCTCCATACCACTGTAATACAAAGAAGCACCTGTTAATTCTTCTTGTCCAGCATTGATTGAATCTAGTTCTGGGTTAATCTGTTCATCTGGCTGTCTGATATGTCCCTCCTGGCTGGCCTCCCTGTCAGTGTTATCTGCTCCCCATCATTCATCCAGAACTCTGCTACATGATTATTCATCAAGATGACCAGAAGACTAGATGTCTCCCTCATTTTTCCCAGTACCATCTCTGAAACAACACTGGTCCCACATTTCTACAAACTCTCATTTCCCCACGTATCTCTGTCACTTGTCTACTAAAGAAAAAGGCTTTTAATCCTCATCTCTGGCCCCACAGTGGAGACACAATAACCCGCAATCATGACAGCAGAGTCTACATTTGCCTCCTGAAGCTTCACAGATCAGACAATGTTTGGGTTTCACAAAGCTGGATGTGTGTTTTATCTGCACTGTTGAACTATAACTCTCACACTATAACAGTCAGTGTAATTAGCGTTAGAGATGTACAAGCATGCCTTAACAATTGTAGTTAGTGTGACTTCTTGACTATGTATTGTGCTGGCACTTTGTAAACAGAATTTAAATTGTAATTTTGTTCTTCACTTATATTCTGTACTGCCTTGTAAGTCGCCCAGAAGTATTTCTGCTTTGCCATTTCTTATAGTTTTTCTTCTGAAATAAAAGGCATCAAGACGGATTAAATTAACCCTTTTGTATGCAACTTAAATTATGCTATGTAGCGTGCGTGTTACGTTTCATGGTTTGGTATGTTTTCATTTGCATTATTAAGCTTCTCATAGTTTTCACCGCTGCATTTGCTATACTTTGTAATGTTAAATCACTGTTTCTTCAAAGCTAACCTTAGCTAGAGTTTTTCCAATCTAGTGTTCTAATCACACTGGTTTGACCATACATGCGAAAGACCTAATCACACCGGTGTGCCTGTACACACAAAAGGGTTAAAGATGACTATGAAGCTATTTGACAAGATTAATACACTCATTGCCTGGAATTTAGCATGTATTCAATTTACGTGATCCATAACTATGAGAAACCAAAAGACATCATCATCAGCTTGCCAGCCATTGAAATTACATGAAAATAAGATTCTTTATGTAAGACTTGCTCAAACTCAAATTAAGGAAATGCTATCATACTGCATAGTATGTCTCAAGTCTCCAAAAATGTAATAAGTCCTCTCTCAGAATTAAGTCCTACAGCTGGGGATCACAGGCATTGTCCCACTCTATGAAAAATCGCAGCTAGGCTCTTAGACAACATGCCCAACAAAATCCCAATTTTATTGTGTTTCAACATATTTCTTATTTTTAATATTCAAGAGAGTATTTAGACCCATCAATGGATTTGAGTTTCATGTTAACTGAAGACACCTTATGTGGGTATGGGGATCTTTTGTTCAATAATTAGCATCAAGGCAACCAGGCTCAGAAGAGAGCATACTGTGTCTTCCTTCCCACAGAGGACCACAGGTAAAAACACAACGGTCACAATAAGTTAAGAATGACCTTTTTATCCATGATTTTGACAGACGTTCTGGTTTAGAGCCGTGTTTGGCTGGTCACTGCACCACAAACATATCCATCTTGTTCCATTGGAATGCACATACCAGTACATGAATTTAATCTTCTTTTTCATACAGGAAATTAAAGTCCACTGTCTATATGCAAGAAGTTTCTTATTATTAGGATTCCTTTTCATTTCCTCCCTATTAATGATAATAAAGATGGATATATTCTGTAAGTGATGTAAATATGTGTTTGCAGACTGTATAAATAGAAAAGAATAACACTTGCCAATGTCATATGACTTATGTGTGTTCTGTGCAGTGTGTGTACTGTGCTTGCTGAGCTCTTTGTTCTACAGACTGTTCTGAGTTTTGTTGTATTACATGCTCTGACCAATTTGTGCTCTAATTGTTTGGTGTCATATGTGACTTGTGCCTTCTGTGTATTGTGATCTATTTCTGAAAATGCTACCAAAAATTCCTGCTCCACCTTTGCGCCACACCTGTGTTTGTGTCAGAGTCTCGCAAACTCCATCCAAATTTTCTAACCCAATTAGTGTGCAACAAAGGAACACTGCAAGTGTATTCAGGCATTTTTTATGCTCTAGTTTACCAGTTCAATTCTAAGCATTCCATTCTGTGTGCATATGTGTTTGTGTTCTTTACACCTTATTGTACCTTGAATTATTGTACCTTGTTTTAGTCTCTTGCTCTTGAGTGATTTGTTCAATTATTTGATCATGAAAAAGAAAGATGAACTCAACAGAGGATATGATTTTCTCATGGGACAATATGTACAGATTACTTTAGTCCTGCTCTGCTCTCTGTTTCTTGGTACAGTGAGTTGGCACTGCGCAAAATCACACAAGTGGATGCACAAAGAATCTAATGTTTTGGTATTCCCTTTTGGAAAGTTCAGACTGCTGCTTTCACAAAACGTACAAACAATCCTATCATCCTTCCTAGAGAAATATTAACACAAACAGGAAACTTACAAGGATCGCCTTACAATCTGAGTGTCTATTTTACAATGTAATGTAATAATCACATCCATTTTTTCTTAGGTTTGACTTTTCTGTTTTATATGCGTAATGCATACAGACTGAAAAAAATAACAAAAATCAAAATAAGGACAATTAAGTGCATTTATTTGATGAATTATTCAATATCTCTTCATCCTTTACAGTAGCAGTTTTGTGACAGTTGAATTATAATGCAATTTTAATGGCTATATTAAATCTGTGAAAGTGTATCCACAAGAGATTCAGATTGGAGCAATTACATAAACACGTACACAAAATACTTCCACAAGCTGTATAATCCCTAATGGTGCTGGTGCGATGGGGAGAATCAACAGCAGGTTTTTTGTACTGTTGTGCTCCCTCTCAATGAATTTAACTGCAATATTTATCCCAGCAGGGAAGCATGCTGCAGTCCCACTAGTTCCACAGCTACTAAAATGCCAGCTGAAGCTGCTGTGCTTTGGCACTAGGAATGAATAAGAGGGGTTTTTCACCCGACCCATGAAACAGCAGATTAACACTCACCTCTTGTCAAACCAAGACAAGCTGCAGGCAAGGTAGGGTTGTCCTCCAGGCAGATGTTTACAGATGTTGCTCACACACGCCCACATGGACTACACGCGCACACCAACTCGTGCTCACACCACACGTTGTGATCTCCCTGTTGGTCCTGAAGCCCGAGCGCAACATGCGCGCGCATGTGTGTGTGTGTGTGTGTATCAGCAGATGCGGTGTCGATGGCAGTCTCCACTGCAGACAGCATGTGTACACAGAGGCAGTCAGAGCTGGAGGAGAGGAGCACTCTTTTCCTCTGCTCTTCTGCAATGATCATTTCCCACACTCGACTGACGTCACTCCCCCCTCCTCTCTCTCACTCTCTCACACACACACACACACGCACACACACACTGACACTCATATACACGCAACCTCCCTCCCTCCCTCCTGGAGGCTCCTCTCTCCTCATCACTGATGTCCTGTGATCCAACACTTCCTGATCCCAGAGCATCCCTATTAACATGCCACACCACAGGCTGTGGCCACAGCACATCAAATTACACTCCGGATCGACCAGATCTGAGTCAGGGCTGCATCCGGGCATGAATCCTGCTCCAACCTGAATCAGGGTACAAGTTCACACGCCAAAGAGCACATTTATGTGCTTACAAACCACAGCATAGGTGACTTCTGCACATTTCTCACTAAAATGTTAGCAATTATGACATTTCCAGCAACAGTTTGTACAAGTCTGTACAGTCAGCCAAAAACAGTGATAAATAAGGCTCAGTTAATTAATAATTGTTTTTATAATAATTGCGATATTCAATGAAGTGTATTATTCAGTCTGAACACAGATGTATGGATTCCACCATCAAATATAAATTGAATATGCTATCCTTTACCCTTGAGAGAGCGTATATGCCTTTCCTGCCTTGAGTTAATTAGGGTAACCCTGAACCAGTGCACCCAATGAAAGCATTTATGTCACCTGGGATCTATCTCTCTAACGTGCTCTTTATGAGAGGCACAAGAATTTGGGATTCTGAAATGATGAGAGTTGAATAAGGGTGATTTTGATGTTGCTACGAGAATATTGTTGTAATGTCAGTATATTAGCTAAAACTGACTACCTAAATGTCTTTTTCTCTGCAGACTCGCGCAATTCTAAGCACAGACAAAGCAAAATTTCCAGAAATGGTTTGGGCAGGGATAAACAAAACAACAAACAAAAACCAAGAAGCAAGAAAGCGAGTCCCTCTGAGCTAACAACAAAAACAATAAATCCATGTTCAAACACTGCTGACAGAAAGATCAAGTCACAAAAGCAGGCAGTGAATGCAGCAAAGGAGCCTGAAGGTTTTGGTAGAATTACAGTACCACAACAGCATTCAGAGCTGGCAGAGCCAGAGGAACAGTTTGTTAAAAGAGAACAAAATAATCTGCTTCCAGACAATCTGTGTATAAAACCAAAGTGAATGAATTCAATCACTCCAATGGTCTGGGTTTGTTCAACATTAAACATTATGAAAACTCTGAGATACTCAACAATCTACCAATCACAAATTGGAAAAGGTTTTTTTTTCTGGTCCCTAGAGGTAAATGTTAATGCATTAGGCTGCTGAGAGCATGGACAGGTAATTGAACAGCGAAAAACATAACTGAACATCGTGCCAGTGTCATTTCATACTGTCTGTTTACGCTTGGAGACCCCCCAAAGGGTCCTGTAGCCCTTAATAAGCAGGATTTATGTTTTCAATTTGAGCGGCTCAAGCTGCGGCATCGATCTCTTTCCATGTGATCTATGAATGAGGCCTTGAGACCTACTGACATCCACACCACTATGGCCAGCAGCCAATCAATGGTCTGAGAGTAATGACAGAATCAATTAACTGGATGTGGAAGGTTTTGTAACAGTAACAGCGTACAGGCATAAATTGGATTGTAAAGCTGTAGTTGCTGTAGTCCCGTCAGCCCAGAGATTCCTCCGCTTTCCTGTGACATGAGCAAAATCACCTGCTGTATCTGACACCTGGCCCCTGTTTAGGTGGAAGGATGGGGTTGTGGTTTAGGCATTTGGATTCTGACTCAGAGGTTGCAGGATCGGCTTGGCTTGGGCACTGTTGTTGGACCCTTCAAAAAGGCATGTCATTTCAAGTGCTTCTGTAATGATCCAACAGTATAAATGGATAGTTAATAAATAGTATAGTAATATAGAAAATGTGTGAAATGCTTTGGATAAGGGTGTCTAGTAAACAAATACGATGTAAATGCTCATGTATTTTGCCACATTACATCATGTTGTATGAATGACCGCAGATCCTAATCTTCAGAAAGATTACAGACATTTGCCAATATTTAATGATCTCCATAGAGGCCATGGTCTGCTATGCAATACCCATCTGGAGCTTTACATTGATTTTTATATAAATATTTCCTTAATGAAAAGGACTTCAACGTTCTGATGTTCATAGAAAAGGTGTCGTTGCTCAATGTGCTACTGTAGGGTTCTATTTTTACAGTACTAGTGTGTAGATATCTAACAGAATGTCATAAATAATAGCAACAGGAAATTCGCACCTGTTCAAATTCTTAACATTTTAAACATCTTAAATTTCTGCATAAAAAAAATAATTCCTTTTTCAATGATGAATGGTTACATACAGTTACATGTGACCACCACATAAGAAGCAGCTGCCCACAGAAATTATGCTATCGGCCTGATTTTTGTAATGTTTTTATGCACAGACACATGGGCTAGCAAGATTTTCCCTCTCCTCAATCAATAAAATAAAGCTGAAGAAACTGAAAAAATCCAATCATGGCTCTTTGGCAATTTCTCTTTTTTCCACTTTCGAGGAATTTTCTCTTCTGCTGTTTAATGGGGTTGTTGTGATCACCAGGCTGGGAAAGCTGCCACTTTAGCAGACAGTGACAGTAATTACATACAATTTCAACAGAGGGATTTTAGAAGTTGAAAAATTCTTAAAGTTAAAAAATAGTCAGGAGGGAAACCAAAGCAAACAGCAGTATAAAGAGAGAAAAATTTGTAATATGTAATCATCTTATCTTAGGTAAATCTTTGAAGTAACAAACATGACAAACATAATTTGGAAAAACCAACTTAAATTATTATTTTTTTAAGTGAAGGCCTTTTGCTTGCCTAAAATACCCTGTGAGGAAACTTTACTGAGCTGAAACCTGGTATACCTACAGTAGCAGGGCCTAGTTGACAAGGCTTTCTTTGTTTTTTTATTGAAAAATTAGACTATCCAAAGTCACAAAAATAAAATAAGAGATATATGCCATCATAGATGCTTCTGGGAGGCCAGACAAAATTAATCTTTCATGTGTTTGTTTAGTGTTCATTTTGAAAAAAATGTGTCAGCTATGAGATGTGAAAAATAAGATACACACACTTTCAGCAACAAATAAAGCAAAGATAGAGTTGTTATCAATAGCTACATCTTGCACAAACCTATCTCAACATGACTGTAAAAATGAGTGTTTGTGAAGGGCACACAAATAGTACAGGGTCATTCGGAAACACACTTCCTTGCAACAGCTTTGAGACTGACTGATTGAATGCCTAATTCAAGTTTCTTAAATCCACACTATGGCATGAACAATAGAGGGCACGAGGCCATTCAGCTTAATAATTGTATAATGGAAAACCAGGGATTCTGTACTGGGCCATATGGTTCTGGTTCCAGCACAACAGTGCCAACAGAGCAGTGATTAAAAGGCAGCAATATACATACAGCAATTGATATGGAAAGCATCAATATGATCCTCAGGCTCTTCAGGAACATCATTGACTGTTACAGCATACAGCTTCAAATTCTGTCCAACAAATCACAATTTATTGGTTCCCAATTGGTCCCAATTTGTCTGCAAAGGGTCACTTTTGTGAAACACTTTCCACTCTTTTGGAAATTTTAAGAAAGGGTAATGGGAGGAAAATTGTCAATTAAAAATCTGGAGAAAATGCTCAGTTTTCCCTCTCTCTATAACATTTTAAGCATGCATTTTCTTCTGTGAAAACCATAATCCTTCTGTTAACCACAACTGTATCACTCTTGAACATACATTAGCACAAACCTTTGAAAGGACACTTGCATGTTTAGAACAAAGGTGATCTGTCAGATATTTGCTATAAGTGCCATAACTCTTTAATACTTTCCCCCCCTTATCCCCTGCAACCCTATTTTGCTATTGTGAAACATAAACAGCGGTAGGCCCATCTCACAGAGGCAACCTCTGAATTCACACATCATTGGAGCGCTGAGACGAATGTAATCCTCCAATACACTCAAATGCAGCCAATTCCTATTTTTTGCACTGCAAGTCAAGAAACCTTGGCCAACCTACCCTACCACTCTGTTCTACCACTGTGGGTTCCTGGTTATTGTTGGTTCCCAGTTACTATACCGCAGCTGTTCAGTTGTTCAGTAGTACTGAGCGACACTAAAACAAAATAGAAGCGGTAGGGAATTCCCTTAATATATCTACACATAAAAATTCATATGTATGCATACAAACACTTGTGTGGATTTGATCAATGTTGCAGATATTTATTTTAAATTAATCTAATGTGGATATATGATATTCAGTACACTCTAATGAATTCTATAAACAAAATGCTTACTGGTGTTCATAGCGGGGTGATATGGTGACAAAGATTTCTTATGATGATTTTGATTGCCATTCAAAAACAGGGGTATCTGAGGATCAGCGGGCAAAGAGGAACACAGGTGGCTTGGATTGCTACTGAAGTTGTGTACATATGCTGTGGGTCTCTAAAACCCGTCTCTAAGCTGGCTGGTAGCCCGCTTAACACAGTGAGCAGCTCATTCACATGATCAATTTTCAACTAGCTAGTAAGTTTTAAATAATGGCTGTAATTTCTGCAACATTTTTACCATTCTAGCTACATACTGATTGGCCAGGCCACATTCACCTTTACAAAGTGATGGCACTCCACTGCAACAAATATTTTATTTTCTCCCTATCTCTTTCCATTGTGTGGCATAACACATTGCTATTATCAACTATATTAAGACAATGAAAAACTGTGCACTGTTCAATAAAATGATTATGTGCAAAAAACAAAATATTATTACAAAAAATGCTGCTGCTGAAAAGCTGCTATTCATATGGAGCAGACTCAAACTGACATTGCTGTAGCATTGCTATGTGTCTTCTTTAACAAGTATTTTCATTGCTGGGTGCTAGATATCTTATTCCACAATAAATATAATTTTCAGGGCATGCATACTGTATCTAGGAATAGTACCTTTCACTGAATTGAGACATAGGGCCTGGTAAAAAAAAAAAAAAGATACAAGTGAAAATATAATTACACCTCAGTATTATATGATAGATGAGATAGGACACTGATGGTCCTTAATTTGATATAGATATTTATACAGAAGCCAGTGCTGCCTGTATTAAGACAGCCCCCATTTCATTAGAATTTCCTGCCAAGAAACGAGGGTCTTTCATAACGACTGGGCGACACGTCACTTAGTAAGAGGGACACACGTGGCACTGGGCCACAGATGAAGTTATGTACACACCCCATGGGTCTCCAAAACCTGCGGCCGCCGAGCCCGGCTGCGAGCCCGCCTTACACAGTGGACAGCTGAGGCTTTCGGTTTGTTTACGTCCCCAGAGGAGCACGCAGAAGCATGAAGTGTGCAGTGATTGACAGATATTCATAGCCCCCACACTGTCCTCATGTCATCCCTTGTTACCCTCTTAATGCCTGAGTGGATTTTTTTCTTGTGTGTGTGTGTTTTTTTTCTCCCACGGAAGAATTCAATGGACACAGATCAGGCCGTGCCATTGGATGAGATGGCGCGGCAGCTGCACAAAGATTCTCGGTCCCTGCCAGAGCTACAGGCTTTGGCTTGTGCCCTGAACAAGAGGCACACTCTGGTTCCATTAAAGTACTGCCTCCTCTTGCCATCTTAACAGTTGGTATGTTTACACCATACGTGTATTACGCTGACTAACTTGGATGTATTAGGAAAATCACTGAAACAGTTGGAAAATCACATTCGTGAAACTAGCCTGGACCATCTGCTTTTTGCATGTATAAAAAATCCACTGAAAAAATTGTATTTAAATAATGTACAAAATACATTAGATACTTATCTGAAGACTCCATGATCATTGTTATGAAAGTGGGATGAAATGCAGAGATGTATGTAATTAACTCCTAAGTAATACAACATCCTGACAAAGACTGAGGTAGTAGACCACCTTCAGAGAGTGAGGTAGAACAGTAGATCATCATTACACACATTCGTTTAGAAGATCCCCTTTACACAGAATGAGGTGGCAGGCCGATTTTACATACTGGGTATAAAGACTGAAATCTAAACTGTGTAACTTAGATATCAGAAGCTAGAGGCATGTCACATGCAGTCATACAGCAGGGTAAAAAATCCCTCAGTTGAGGCCACTAGTGCTCTATGATATTCTTGGTCTACTGAGCTGCACTAACTCACACATAATATTTCAGTCCCCAGTTAGAACAAGTGTCAGATTGCATAAAAACAGCACGGTTGCACATGCTAACTTAGCATGGTGTACAGGTCAGGGATAGGTACAAACAACATTCTTACATCATCTCTGATGAAAATCAGGACAGACTGCATCAAAACACCACAGTGTAACTGAGGCAAAATTTATGTAAGAGGAGTACATTTCTGAACATCTATGCAGCGTTTTCATTATGGCTGAAAGAACAAAGCCCTATGATTTCAGAAGATTTCATGTATAAATGACCTTTCCCACTGGCACAACTTTTCACTCGACAAGAACGAAATGTAGGGGCTGCCGAGTGACTCAGTCGGTGAAGGTTCTCTTCCTGAGCACAAGCTCAGCCCTACCTCCCACTACATTGCAAGGTCTGGTCTGGGCTGTGTCATTTGCTGACAGTGACTGAGTGTCCATCTTGGCTCTGTTCCACTGGGGCAGGGTGTTTTACGTCGGACAGGATCCCCAGTCCTACAGTTTTCTCTCCTGTGGTGCACTGCAGGATTTGTAGTGCAAAAAATAGCCAGTGGTTACATGCCAGTGTATCAGGGAGTGCATTCATCACGCTTCAATGATACCGCATGAGGACAGAAGATGTTGTGGTGAGGCAAGCTTAATTTACAACTGGAATTTCAAAAGTCTATCTAAAAAAGTTTAAAATATTTTAAAAGAACAAAGAATGAAAAGAATAAATACAACAAACAAAATACAGAGTGATTTTTTTTCCTTGTGCAGGCTAAATAGGGACACCCTTACGAAACTTTCATTTCTGAACCTGAATTCAAATAAAAGGAAGTGACAAAACGAATGAGTTCAATATCTGTTGAGCCCTCTCCTTGCTGTGAACAATGCTCACACCTGACATTGCACTGACATTGTTTTCACTCTCAGAAATCATATCTCACTTAGAGGTGCTGCAAACACATAACCAAGTGTGTATACTTGTAATCACAACGTGATAATAACAGAGAACATGCCAATCCAGGGAATCCCAGAGGTTTGCTCTTGAGTTGATTTTGTGTGAATCATATGGCCAGTCCTGCATACACACTTTGATCCATGCCAGAAATGTCTGACAAATGTGGGTCACGTGTAGGTGTGCATTGTCATGCAGACATCAATTCTGTTTTTTGCAGTGTGTGTCAGAGAGGAACATTATCTCTGTTGTGAGCCATCAATTGACAGTAACTGTGACTTCCATGCATACTGTATTTCAGCCTATACCATCACACTTCCAACAGGTCCACTTGCACAGATGTAGCATGGGATTTAACCATGATTTGACACTGAATGTAACATTGTGCCAGTTTGAGCTTGGCCAGTATGGAATGTTTGTGTGCCCAGGCATGATGTTGTGCTAAGATGGTCATGTTGTGCTAAGATGGTCATTCAATACCAAATCCACATGGGTAGATACTGGTTCCATCATGCTGAAGCCACTGACTTACTGTACAGGATGTGATCCATCCACCGTGACATCCACATGTTTCCACAGCACTTTGGGATGGAGAATGATCCAATTCTGTCAGCCCTACAGATACTTCAAATGGAAATTGTGTTTACAAAGCAGTGACAATGGTGTGTCAGTCATAAGTTGAACCTGTCTGAATATTCTGACAGAGGTGTTTGTGAGACCTGCGGAATCCCTGATGGGAGGCTGGAACTCCTTGGGTGTGAACACTTCTGGAGGTACTTAAGGGCCGTGGGCAAGTCCAGGCATGTCCCTGTGCAATTTTCCACAAGAATTATTATTGTTGACTGATGCACACCACTAATGTCTGACAACCCTGGGTATTGGTGTTTTCACCCTAAGAGTCCAAATGGCCTCTTCCTGTCATCATTGAGGCATTCATGAGTTGTTGTTTTTTTTTCTAGTCAGAACTGTCACAATAGTTATACCTGCAGAACAATGTAACTACTGCTGTGATCACATCAACATTTGTAAAACTATTAATCATGCTACAATTACATGCCCCAAGTCAAAAATGCAAGTGATTATGATATTATGATATTAATCAAGGTGATATTAATTAGGTTCATCTGTATGTTCACAATTTACAGATAAAAATTATTCAATTCACTCATTTCATTCAGTTACTAAAAATCCGTTAACAACAGTTGTCTGTTTTTTGCTGTTCGTGTTTGTTTTTGCTAGAAACACACAGCACTGTGAAGAGAAATACTGCTGTCACAAGTTCTTATGATAATTACATAATAATTAGGATTATGTTAATAATCAATGATGATGTGGTTAAAATACTATGTAATGGATGAAAACTAACACAATAATGTTAAAATTAATATTGAAAAAGTAGCACAATATGACATTATTGTACAAAGTACAATGACAAATGTATAACCAAGCACGGTTAAGATATGATCCTTTGTTTTCCCACATGGCAGTGTCATTTAACAACATATAAACCCTGTTAAAAATCGCACTCCACTTATTATCACTTACAGTATGTGTTATGCATAGTGAGGGGGATATTAAGTTGATTACACTCTACTTCAAGAAGATGCTCCAAAATATTTAAAAGATTAAATATAATGTCAATAACAATGCTTGTCGTCTCAGAACAGGGCTTATCCAGGCACCACAGAAAGGGCAATGTTAAACAGGTGTTCTTAGGGTAGAGATTAAAATAAAAGTGCCCTTTTAATTCACCAACCTGGTACCTGCCTATGGCTCTTTCACAGGGACCAGCATATTTTACCATGGAACACTCCCTGGTGGGTGCAGCCTTAGGGAGGCAAAGTGAATTCCATTCCTGTCGCTCATCTCCAGGGGTTCTGATTGGCACAGGGTCTCTGGTGAACAACTGTGTGTCCCTATGTGCTCATTTTAAGCATGAATCAGTTAATAAACATATCTATCTTGAACAAACTGCATGTACCAGTAACTATTTATTCCTAATGTGTCTTGTACATTTGATACACTATAGATATTTGATAGATTAGCTACCTTCCATCACTAAATGCTTTTGTCATGTGTCATAATTTAAATTACACAGATTGATTAGTTACATCTTATTGGGCATACGGATGAAAATAAACTAGATTTAGATTACAGTATGACTGCTATTACTATGTCTGTATTGTATTTTATTTTTGCTGGATGCATTAACCAAGAGATTACATGTTTGTTATTTTGTTTATAAATTGTTTCCTTAAATGCCAGCTGTTTAAAAAGAGCTCTTACAGACTGTTCTAAGCCTTCAAAATGGGACTACATTATTTAACATCACACGATTGGATTGTAGGCTGAGTTGACAAGTCTTCAGTGGCCAGGCAGGGCTTGAAACCTGTGAGCCCACATTGAGACGAACTGGCTTCATTGCACTGGGGATGGGGGGTTGGGAAGATCAGCCAGGGTCCTCTTGTCACACCACTCTCAGCACTCTACAATTCATTGCTTATTACAAGTTGCTCAGATGGCTTTAGTGGAGAAGCGACAAGTCTCCAGTGCCCACTTCACTATGTTTCCAAAAAGGGTTGCATAAAGCAGAAAAAAGCAAAGAAAGATACAATTGTGATGAGACCTCAAATAAAATCTTATTTACCCTTCATTAATAATAATAATATGTTCACAGCAAGCCCATTGAATAAAATCATGAAGGTAAAGCTGGGACTCTAACCACACTGTGGGTAGTCCCTCACTAGGCAATGAACCTGAGAGGCATTACTCTCTACTTGCTACTTATCTTTTCCTTGATTTTCAGCAACTATTATATTCATGATTTTATATGAATAACAAAAAGGGAAAGTTCATCTTAGATGCAAATCTAAACAATAACAATGCCTTTAGACTGAATTCCAGCCAGTCAGAATTTTACAGAAATGTAATTTCTTTGTGAAGGAGCATCTCTTGAACCAAAAGTGTGCTATACACTCCTGCTTGTAAGCCTCTCAACCAGTCTTACATTACAAGTGTTGATTTCCACAGGTTCCTGGGTCATTTCAATGAGGAGATCTGGGATTTAGTGGGTACCCAGTAAAAAGTATGTTATGTGTAAATTTAAATTTATGTGTAAAACCAAGTTAGGCACAAATACATGTATTTTTGATCATAGCAATCAGTGGAATAACAGTGGAATAGCACACAGTAGCAGAATTGGTTTGTAAATGAATGTGTGTAAATGAAAAAAATGAATGTCCCCAGTGCACTGTTGATGTCAATGTTAAACAGTAATTCATCTAAAAGACCTCCTTTTTGAAGCATTTGTAATTGTGAGCACAAATTTTCCATAAGCCTTTGTGTTTTGTCCAAGTTATTCGCATCAAGGAACTCATCAAATAAACATTAACAACATAGGAAACAACCTCTCCTTCTGCAACTGTTTCTCCATCACTGGAAAAATAGAAGTATTGACTACTGTATCTGTGTATTGAATGCCAAATATTAAATAGCACTCTTTTAATTAGATGTTAGAAATAGTTATGTTTATGGATAATGTAAATCATAATTATGTAAACAATATTATTACATTGTTATTTTGTGTTGGCACACAAACATCAGAATTCAATACCTTAAGTTCATGAGCAAATGAACAAGGGGACACAGAAAATTGCAATTCTAACACACATATAAGATGTGCCATTCTGTGAATATATATAGTGCATTTCAGTCACATTATCACTGTGCTATGGGACTTTGAGTATTAAGCTTTATCTCTGCATTGCCAGAAAGCCTGTGTTTTTAATAAACACAATTCCTTTTTTGCTCTAAAAGCATCATCAATCATGCAAAATGCATAATATTTCAAAAAGAAGTGCCTAGTGTTGGTTCAAGTCAGCCAAGACAGGTAAAATGAGAGTAATAATTTGTTCTGAGAGGAATTACAGGAGATGCATCTTCCCTCTGTGTTACAGTTTATCTCTCTACAGTCATGATTTATCCCACTAACATGAAGTGACAAGAGGCATCTGGTTGGAGAAAAAGGGCTTTATTGCTTAGAGCTGAGATTTTGGCTTCTATTCAGCCTAAACATGATGCACTTTGACCTTAATGTGGAGTCAGATTTATGATAATTCTACTACTACTACTACTATTACTACTACTACTACTAATAATAACAATAATGACTCTACATGTTTGTATGCTAATTCTGGTGACAGATTTAAAATAATCTGTAAAAAACTGAAAAAGGAATATGTGATTAAATTTGTTGCTCAGAGTTGGAGACTAAGTGTGTAACTTGGAATGATGCAAAGGCTCAAGCCTCACATCTGCCACAGCCTATTGTTTGAGCACGAATGACAATTAACACCAACAGAATAATGCAAAATGCTGTTTGGATTATGTATTATTCAGTACGCCTTCAGTAAACAATGACATTTTGAAAATGACGACGCAAGCTGGAACATGTCTCTGGGGGATATCTGTGAGGGCAGACAGATCCAGCACTCAGTGTATTAATAATGCACACTGCTTTCATGCGACAGACCACACCATTTCAGGGGCTGACTGCAGATAGTTATCACAGGGGGATTGTGGGACAACAACAGTCTTGTGCACTAGTACATTTGTGGATTTTTGGTCATACCTTTAAAAATTTTACAAAGTAATACACATAATGGTTAATCAAAGTAAGGACACAAAAATGTATGGGGGAGTCTTTTAATATAGCTACTACAGTGTTTTGGCCTGAACTATTTTCTATGACTATTAACTATTCTACAATTGTAACTATTCTATAACTATAACTATTTCAGTTCTGGAGCAGTACCAGTAAGTAACAGTGGCAGTAAGTAAAGAAGCTGTATAGCATTATAGTAGTTAGATTAATCCACCCCCCCCCCTTAAAAAAATGTACAAACAAACACAGTTTTATTTGCAACCAAACTTTCCTCATTGTTTAATATTGCATTGACACAGTTTAAGTTGTGAATTTTAAAATATTCCCTCATTACAGGTTTTACCATCCATTACAGGTTTACCTTGGTTAGTGAAGTAGATAAACTGTAAGGTTACCATACACATAAATCTCTTAAATATGTCTTGCGCATGGAATACATATTTATTTAATAAATGTACATTGAGCATAATATTTTAAGATGCATTAACACACACAGTTTACCTCACAGCTAAGGCTGTAACTGCAGCTGCCTTAGCTCCAACTGTTACTGTCACTAGTAGTAGTGTTACTGAACCAAAGGCTTCACCTTTTCTGATTGATATAAAAGGGTTTTCAATGCCAGCTGAGCTAACTTGAATGAATGCCCAAATTAATTTTTCCTTTCTTAAAATTCCACTGTCCCTGTGATCTGCATGTTAGCGTCTGGACTGTTTAACTGTTTGGATATCAAACTGCCATTTGTGAGAAATGATATTGAGAGGAATGAGACAGGGAATGCTAATTTAAAAGGTCTGATAATGTAAAAAACACCATTCATTTACTTCTGAAAGGCATGTGCATTTGCACTTGTTTTGAACTGTCTGTGATTTATGGAGATTTTAAAACAAATGTGCATTGTGAAAAGCAAACTATGACTATGCTTTATATAGAAGCTTAATTCTTATAAGCTTATGTACTCACACAGTAGACATTGTTTTCTAGGATAGTGTATATGGCATTAATTTTGTCATATCTTCAAATCCAGTCAGACATTTTTCAGAGGCAATTCTGGTTAGATTGCTTGCTCAAACTATCAAAAGATTTAAATCCTCAGTCTCTAGTTTGCAGGCCCGACTCCCTGTGGTCATTGGTCACTGTGTTGTACTTACTTTCTGTAGTAAAAAAAGAAAACTCTTCCCCAAAGATAGTCAAGAAGGTGCAGAAAAACAGAAAATGAAAAATGCACAGCCACTTATGTATATTCTAGCTGATAGCAGATATGCTGAAATACTATCAGAACATCAATAAAAAAATCTGAGTAATGAACGATCATGTAATAGCACTTCCTGAACCATGTTAAATTGGCTGAGTTCCACATTGTAATATAAGTTGCTCACGAAATCATCTATTACACTGGAGTGATTTATGCTGCAACATTTAAACATCTGTCTCTGGAAATAGATGCTTTCAGATGAGTAATATATTATCAGGTAGCATACCCGTCCTCCTAAACTAAATTTAGTAATTCAGATTCAGATACAAAATGTTAAATTTTAAGATTATGGATAACACTGGATTAGCTCTGTGCAGCCTGTCAACTACATGGAGATATAATGTATGGAAATAACATTCAAAATCATAACAAAAATTTAAGTTGCAAGTTTCCTGGCAAAATATTCACTGTACAATCTTATACGAGAGAGAGAATTAAAAAAACAAACACTGAACAAACAGATTTCATTGCTTTGGGTTATGGAGGAGATTTACACTGCATGAGATATTTACAGAATGTTTCACAGAGCTGCAATGATACCATCTAGTGGCCACTATTGGAAGCCTCTTCTATTTCTTCAAAGGAGCCAATACTACACAATGGATTGAGGAGTATTCACCATAGTATAATCTAAAAATAAAAACTCTGAAAAACATCAACATATGAGATGCATCACAATAATTAAACACACCATGCAAGTCTGATTCATAGTTAAGTACTGGCATGTATTCATCATCATCCTCATTTATTAGTCATGCTCTATAGTTCATTAAAGATATTACATTTAATGTGTTGCAAATTACTGGCTGTTTTAACCACGTACTGGTGGTCAAATGAAGCAAAAGAGAACATTTGTAATGCTTCATTGAAAATAAACTGAAAAAATAAACAATATATAAAACTTTGTGAATATTATGCGTCACACATCAGCAATGGTTCAACAGTGCCATGAGATGAGTTGTGTGGCTTAAAATAGGAAAACACATACACTTCTTCAGTTATGTTCTCAGTGTGAGCTGATGCTTATTTCTGAAGAGGAAATAAAAGGAGGTCATTACTCTTGAGCACAAAGAAGGCCAAAGAAGGCCATTACACCTGAGCACAACTGAAAAACAAACTCCTTTGGTACACTATAATTTGATCACAGGCAGCATGATTAGATTTTGTGAAGCTGGAAAGCGGACTGAAACCTTGAAGGAGAACGATGTGCTCGTGACATGCTGTAGAGGGAGTCGGCTCTCCTTTTCCTTCAGTTTTCTTTCACTGCTGTTTGTTCTTCCCATCTACCAGTTCACCCAAAGTTTGCAAGCCCCAGTACAATGCCGAGAGTGAGACGAAAATCTAAACAAACAGATACACATGTTACCAAGATGCAGAGTGGGTCTCACTTGCTGTTAGTGTGTTTTTACATCATTTTATAAAAATCTAAATGAATAAAAATTCCCAGCAGTCCAGCTACAGCAGTGATGTTTCTGAGGGAACTGATTTAGTATTTCCCCAATGGAGTGCAACAGGCCCTTGAGGAAAGCCATGTATTCACTGAGTTCACTTGAATGTTGTCAATGATTGTGCACATTTAAGGGAGTACATGATCGGAGGTTATGTCACAAAAGAGGGCCAGAACATATATTTCAAAAGAAACAGTGATGAATATTATGTTCATATCTCATGTCAAGAAAAAAGAATTACCATCTAGACTAAAGTATGGAATCCGAATATTTAGTGAATACCTAACCAAAGAAAACACAAAATAACAGAGAGCCAGAGACATTTTTTAAAAAGTATGGGTCAGAGAGGCAAACTAATCTCCCATGATGCACTGGTCTGGGGTTGTGGGGTCAGCGGTATTTGTCGCCATGGGAATACAATGGGAGGCTCTGCCAAAGCCCGTCCTGCCGAAGCCGCTCCTCCTCTGTGTTCTGGGCCATAAACTACATCCTACCCTGTGCTGCGAGCCAAACCAAGCCCCTGTCCATCACAGCCGCGGCCTGATGGGAAAAAATGAGCGTTTCCTCTGGAAGGCGCAGCTGTTTTCCTCGGAGAGCGAGCGTGAGGGGCCCGGAATGTCCCGGCTCTTCCGCCTCTCACTACCTGTCCCAGCAACAGGTTCCCTGCTGGGGGCTGAGGAGGAGGTAGTGGGGTATAGCATAAACCCGGGACTGGCGCCCAGGGATTTCTTTTTTTTTTTACTATTAACTTATTTATTTGCTTTTATTTTTTTGGTAAGATGGGACCTTAGGAATAGAAAATAGTTTGCACAAGTGACAGATGAATTTAGTTCACACGTTGAAATGTAGTGAAATGAAAATCACATTGAGATATTAGATACTTCTTTGTATGAATAGATCTAAACATACTGAAATACTTTCTAACTCCTCTACTTTAACAGAAATATCCACTGACCCAACAACCAGTAGGAGCATTTACTGGGAATAAAGTGGCTGAAGATGCTTAGAGTCATAGCCGGAGGGTTGTCTCATTACTATTTCTCATTAGTTATTAGAATACGCTAAGAATATGCCCTGAGATCAGGGTGATCTCAGTGGAATTTAAATATATGCCATCTGTATAATAAAAAAGCTCAAGGATACAACGGCAGGTCCCCTATCTGAAAATCAAAGCCATAACCTTTAGGTCACAAGCCTAGCTCCTTGGTCTCAACACCACAATGGTTGGTTTCTTTCAGTCAATTAAGACAACAAATGCAAATCTAGTGCTGTTTGGTATGAATAAAATTTATTTAAAATTTTACATTTTGTCCTCATCTTCTTTTCAAAGTACTGAGCTAGTGTGAGGCTGAATATGTGTATTTCAAGTCGACCGTAAGACTGTAAAAGCTGGACTATGCTGTTTGCCGCTTCAGGTTGCCATTTCTCTAAAATGCAAAAATCGCCATCTTCCAGACATTGCCTCCTGCAAATTTTATAGCCTATGAATTTTCTTCAGAACTTTAATCTCACATTTTACAGCACTAAAAAACAAATAGAACAGCAAACAATATAAAACTAAGCGAATCACATGGGAAACGAGCAATTGACATGGTGAGTAGTCCTATAACACATACCAGCTTCACGCTTCAACTAGCAGTGAAACTGTGTAGGATCTCTGACATACCATTGCAGTGGCCATTGAAGACAGGCATTAGACTAAGGACACCCAAACAGACACTCAATTAGAAGCACTCTCACCATTATTATCTTCTAACAGAAATAAATGGATAATATAATAATAAGTTCGAAGGGTAATAACATGTCATTCAGAAAGTAATGACCATATTTTAAAGAGAAACAATTATACGCAAAGGAAACTTATCAAACTTTTGCAGAGGGATTTAGCCTTTAGCCTAGAAATCTGACAACAATAAATCTGTGAATTCTTCAGGGAATATGTTTTGGCCAAGTGAAATAAGTGAGACATTAAGTGGGATGCCCTCATAATAACAAACAACATCTAGACACTACAATCACGGCACTCAGGCTATATTTATTTTAGCACAGACACATTTTCTTACATCCTCAGCAACTGCTCCATATGTGATAACTGGAAGCTGAGACTGAGAGGATGTCCTGGGCAGGAAGGGGTTAATGTGGCTCAGTCCTGAGTCCTCTGAGCAGCTGCACTCATGATTGAAATGAAAACAAGCCCGAATCGGCGCTGTCAGACGCGTGATATATGACTTGTAATGGGATGTTTCCAAACCTCCCTGTCCATATGGCTGCCTACACATTAGGTAACACACTCTGCCTACCGAGAGGGACTCAACTGCTCAACATCTGCACCCCAGAACCAGGAGAACTACTGTGTACAGCTCCCTCCACAGCTCCCTCTACTGGATCTCACTCCTGTTACCTTACAAGAACTGAACACACTGCCACACACAGAACAAATTGCTGGATGCAGTGCCATTTCCCTTATCAGGGCCTGGAAGCCTACTATGCACCCACAGCAGACTCAGCTGGGTCCAGATACCATCCCTTTACCAGAACTAAGCAGACTCCCACACACCACATATTTTACTACTTAAGGCAATGTTCCAGAGAAAGCCATGGACCACATGGTGAGACCTTACCTCAATACACTCATGATGTTCAGTTCTCTTACTGACTTCCTTATCTTCACTCTTCCTCTCTACCTCAATTGACATTTGATAGACCAATATTAATGAATTAACTGATTTCTTTTAAAAACAACCACAATAACACCATGAAGCGTGCATTTTTGTGCTCAGCTCTATGGACCTCTGAGGAATGTAACATATTTAAATAACATTCTTTCAATGACTAATGCTTCACTAGTTACTTCAAAGGCATTTTAAGATGTATGTTGAATGTACTCAACTGCAAAAGACGTCCATAATTTATGATTTTTCAATCACAACATTTTCACTGTTACAAGTAAGGCTGTGGAAACTCAGTCATGATTTTAAATAATTTTATTTATTTATGTATTTAAGTGGCATTGATTGCATTGGGCCTGTTTATGTTAATAACTGTAAAATGACAGTGCATGAATTTATATAAGAATGAAGATGAAGTAGAGGGAATTTGTTCATACAGAGACACATTTTTAATATAATCTGACTTACTTTTCTTTTATTGAGGGTTAACAATAAAGCATAAATAAGTACAACTCAGTCAATCTTGGATGCCTAATCCAAATGAACTGCTGTACACTAAACCTTTGCTCCATAACCTTTTAAAAGGAAAGCAGCTTTGTGTCTGCAGGCTTACATACATACTGTATGAGAGGAATCAGTCATTCTATGTGGTACAAGAAGTCATGGTAATGTCTCTCTCATATCTCTCTCCCATCTTCACTTCTTTTACATAAGCAGGCTAAGGAGTAATAAGGACAACTGTGAGTAGAGGAGGAGAAAAGGAAAACTGAGCCTTTTTTAACCAAAACCTAGGAGGCGTAGTCTGAGATTGCTGCTAAGTGGGGTGTTAAAACAGGAAGCACAGCACTTTCCAAAACTAACACCCACCATAACGAAGAGGAAGATGTCATTTCTTAGCCTGCTTGATTTGTGTATCACTAATGCCAGAAACAGATTGCTTTGCGCTAAGTAATCAAGGCAGAGGGAATTGACACCAACCCTGCGCAGTCAGAACCAATGGCACCATAATAATTTGCAAATGAAGTTGATCCATGGTACTTGCACAGATTATTTGGATTGTACTGTATACAATGTATGTCACAATATATCAGAGTACATGCTTAATCTCGTATGACTCATAAGAGAAGAATTTAAAGAAACCCAAAAACGTCTGAACTGGACTACGTACCCCGGCCCATTTACCAAGCATATACATATGGATACATTAATTCAGTGAGTTTTAAAAGCAAACCTAAAGAAAAGACCAAAAAATACATCAAGAGAGTGCCAAATCCCATTAAGAGGCGATCCAAAAAGAGAAGACATTTAATATTCCCAATTCTTAATAAAAACAATGCTTTTCACACACAGACATACACACGCACGCACACATGCACGGACACACACACACACACACACACAAAAGTTTGGAAAATTAAAAATTAAAACCAAGATAACTTTTCCGTTCAAGTTCTCTATATGAGAACTACATGAGAAATGAACAGGAAAATTTTTTTCCCAATGACAAATTTCACAAATATTGTTTTTGCTTTACCTTTAGTCAATAACGGCACATTTCAAAGCCTCAAAAATACCATCTACCCGACACACACCCTTTGGAAGTCTGCACTTACTGACCTATGTGTGTGGTGACCTGAGAGGTCAGTGCGGACAAAAGTCACATCCTCTACTTTCACTTTTCTGAATGGCATCAAGCAGACAGATAAATCAACCCCCAACCCCGTGCTGTCCAGATCCACATCCTGCCCGCTTAAGAGGTGACAACGAGCACCATTAAACAGAGAATGTGAAACAAAGCTGTGTACAAATACCATGCACTCTCTAATAAACAGAGTGCCTTCTCAGCCGCTTGCTGAGGGGAGGGGGACAGTCAGAGAGGGGGTGCAAGCTCGGAAAGTTGGCGGCCGGCAGCAGGACCCGCGCCAAAAATACGGGATGAAAAAATAAATCAGGGGAAGGACATCTGCCTTGCAAAATCGAATCCTTTGCGCTTTGATGGTGCAATCAGGGGAAGTGGGATCCACGGACCTCTGTCTCCCTGGAGTTTCTGTAAATCAGTTCAATGGGATTCCAAAGAGAACAGCAAAGATCGACGACTCCCCAGGGACCTGTAAGCGACCTATCACTCCGTCTCTACCTCCTTAGCAACCTGAAGCCTCCACGCTCTTAACATCCTCCCTGGAGCTGAGGCAGCATTTATTCCTACATAGATCCATTCAGGGAGGCCTTTTTCTCACCCTCTCCTTCAGTGAGACTACCCGGGGTGGGAGTGTGTAAAAAAAAAAAAAAAAAAGTGCCAACAAACTACAGCAGGAGATATTTCATTTTATCAGATGGTTTTGGAAAGGTTGAAAGCAGTACAGCACTGGAAGGATTGACCCAAGAAATATTGCGCAAGTGTTGGCGTCTACTTATGCTTGCACTGCCAGTAATCATCAGCATCTAGCTCCACACTCTTCCATCGAAAGCCTTCGTTGGACTTTCACAAAACCATTAAGCTCTACGCTAATACGCTTCCACTCCCTCTTACTGTGCATAGCTGAGACCAATATGGGGGAAACCACGTACTGATTATTTTTATAACACTGTCTGGTTGTGGCCTGAAATCTGGAAAGATTACATTTGATTTGAAACAGGAGTGCCTCAGTCGGTTTTGGAGATAAATGCCAGATTACAAATAGCCTTTCTGCTTCCTCATTCATCTGCTCACCTCCTCTTCAATGTCTTTGCTCTCAATGGCAACCCTCACTACCATGTCTCTTTTCTAGATTTCTTTTAAAGTGGGGGTTTTATTTAAATAGAAGTCTCCTGATTGCAGACATAGAATAGAGATGATAGACTTGAGTTCAACCCTATTTTGTGTAATCCACAATCATCCCAGTGCCAGATTTTATTATATTAACATTTTGAGCCAACCCTGTTTTGTTAACAGGGTTGGCTGTTAATGTCCAGGTTAAAGCCATGATTAGCTTTGGGCCACAGACTATAGACTATTACACAACATTAAACCTATATATTTGTATTACTTCAGATTTCTGATTACTCCTCTGGTTTCATTTATGAGAGATTCTGAGAACAAACTCTCCTGAACAAGAACATAATAATTTAACTAAAAATGTGCCTCAGGTCACAGGTCATACAATAGCTAAAGCATTATGGTTCAGACTCTGCCCATGACATAGACAAGTATTTATATATAATGTATATGATGTATAATATATATGATAGGTTTTCTTTTCTGTGAATATGGAATTCAAGAAATCATAGTGAAGGATTACAGCACTTCATATTAAATATACAGGGCTTCTGTTTACTGACATATGCAAGTTGTTTATTCAATTTTGAAAGCTTGCAAAGAAAAATCCATCCACAATCCATCCATCAATTAGATGATAAAAAAATGTTTTGCTGGATGGTTTAACCAATAAAGCAATAGGCTTAGTTCTCCATGTCTGTCCTATATGCTCACATTTCTTCTTCCCTTTTCACTTCCTCCACTGGTTCCTTGGAGCTGCCCGCATCATGTTCAAGGCCTTGATTCTTGCATACAGGACGACCAACAAAACTGCACCTACCTACTTGAACTCGCTACTGCAAGCCTATGTTCCCTCCCGACCTCTACGTTCTGCTTCCAAATGGCATGTGGTGGTCCCGTCACATCGCGGCGCAAAATCCCTATCCAGAACTTTCTCTGCCGTTGTCCCCCAATGATGGAATGAACTTCCACACTTCATCCGTTCTGCAGTCCCTCTCTGTCTTCAAGAAACATCTGAAGACACAGCTCTTCCGCTGTCACCTGAGCACCTGAAACATTATCGCCTAAAGGAATTTTTCATGTCTCAAAACTGCTTACTACTAAACTGTAAAATAAATTTAAAAAATGTAATCTAATAGTTTAACACACTCGTTATCTCTACCAGCTAGCTTGTACCTTGTCTGGCCAACCATTGAAACTTGGTCAGGCAGCACTTCTAATATTGTTGACTCCTCATGGTTTTTTGCTTGTGTTGTACTCTACCTTACTTGTAAGTCACTTTAGATAAAAGCATCTGCCAAATGAATGAATGTAAATGTAAATGTAAAAAATGTAGGCCACAATGTCAAAGTTCAGGTTTGACCACTGTTTTCCTAAAAGGCAGAGTAGAAAGAAGTAGAGAGAATTTAAAAAAAGAAGACAAGGAAAATAACGGCATATTTTCTTTTGTGGTCTATGCAGTTCAGATTTTATTCTGTTTGCTATGACTAAACATTATCATATACTTGCCTGTCATATCCATGTTCAGTTTGAAAGTGAAATTGTTTATCTGAATAAATACAAAATGATTTTCACACACTTGTTTGCTGTTTTCAACATGGCTATTTATATTAAATGCACTGTCACTATTTTGTATTGATTAATTGTAAGAATGTTCAAACATATTTAAAAGTTTCCTAAATAAGTATATTTTTAATAAAATCTATTGGTTATATGTTGCTTGATATCTGACTTTTCACATGGGTTCAGAAATTCTTTTTTTAATTATACTCTTAATATCTGATTTATTCTCCATTTTCCTTGAATAACTCCTCTGGGAAATGCTCACTTAGACAGGGAGAGGAAATCAGGCATGTACTTCCTTTAACTGACTTCTTGTAACTTCCTTCCTGGACTACCAGGAAGCCTACTACAGGAGGCTCTACAGAGAATCTGATCTTTAATTTTGATTATTTGATCATCTGTCAAGGCATTATGATGTACACAGTCTGTGAATATAATCTCTGGTTTGTTATTTCTATTGAATTGCCCTCCAAATGACACAATCCCCCACAGATTCAGCCACACTCTTTTGCACTGTGTGTAGGCAGCAATTGGGAGTGTTTACTTCAGGAAAAGTCAAATTACTCCATACTTTTCTCTTTCAGAGCCCTCACTTTTGGGAAAGACAAGATTTCCTTTTCATCCCTCCGAGCTTTCAGATGATGTCATTTTTTTAGTTTCCAGACTCTCAAATTATCCTGAAACCTCTTCAAGTGATGTCACTGTTTCTTCTGCCATGTGCTCACCTCCAAGATACGGAGGGCTCCACCTTCTGAGAAGCAGGCATACTGGCCAAAGAAAATGACCACCGTGGATTACATTATTGTGTAATGAAATTGCAATCATATTTCAATTCAGCATTTTGTTTGAACAGATAAGACCATAGGATGTTGAACTGTGTTCTGTAATTTTGTGTGAATTTGATAATATTATTTTAACCTCCTTTTGCAAATGTGTGAAATAGTATTGTTTTCTTTGTCGCACTATGTTGCCTTACCCCTCCAAGATCGGACAAGACCAGAATAAGTTTTCAAATTGGAAAATACTTCATGACCAAAGCATAAGAATAAAAGCAACAATGCTGACAACTCATGGCCAGGTGCCAAGTGTTTTGATGAGTTTTATGACAAAAAAGAAAAACAAAATCAGACTGAACACACAACAGCATACAGAGTTTGACATGTTTGCCCATTTCTCCATGCAAGCGGAAAACATTAACCCAAAAGACTGTGGAAGAACATGGCCAGAATTGCACTGTAAATGACAGGGTTTTTCGCTCACTAGAATTCTGTGAAAACACATCCCAGATAGCGTCTGGAAGGGAATAAATCACAACGGCTTTTCGTTAACACTGCGGGCTGAGAATAGCAGTTCAAAGTACAAACATTAAAGACTCGTTTTACACCAGGAGACAGGTGTATTTTTATTAGCCCTCCCCTTAAATTGCTATGACTTCAACAATGGGCCGCCGCCAGAATGGAGAGTGCTGTGGTAATTACTGTGGGACATGCGAAGTCTGGGGCGCCCCGGCACCCCGTCCCTGCAGCTTTCAAAAGTCCCGGCCCAAGCCATGTGGAATATCATTAGAGCCCAATCACACGTTTCCACCCACCCACCCCCCCGACCCCGTGCAGCATGCATCCCATGTGTGCCACTCAGACAATGGAAGGCAAATCACTGCCATGCAGGTTTACAGGTCAGGCCTGGCTCTTTTGCGCGATAATAAATACCAGCACACACTTTAAGGGTGCCGTATATCACATAAATACAGCCTGAGTGTATTGGTGCACCTTTTTTAACAAATGTGTATGACTGCAATTAAATTGGATTTTCTTTCTTCAGTTTAAGCCCCTGTTAATCGATTGGAACAACTTCAAAACACCTTCCTTGAAACAAAAACCTTGGCCACTCACTTCAGGCGTTAGAAAAATCTCTCTTTGCCTTATTATTTTAACCTTAATAACGGGCTACCTTACACAAGCTCAGGACATGCCTCTAGTCAGTGAGCTGTCACATGTACCTCATCTGTTAATATGACATTTATTTACCATTAATATGAAATAATAAAAAAAACGAGCGAGTGGTCGATGACTCAGTTAGCAAACGTACTTCCGTTTTTAAATAAGTTGCATTCAAAAACACATAACATAGGGTCCCTGAGCAGCACATTCGGCAAGGCACTCGCCTTCAGTGTAGGTTGAGCCCTGCAGCCAGAGTTCAAAGCCAGCCGTATCATCTGCCGTCATGAGACTGGGAGCCCACAGTGGCGGAATAAAGTGGTTTATTTCTGACAGGGATAGGGGTGTGTGGATTGGCCAGGGTTTCCTCATCACACTACTATCAGGCACCTGCGATTTGCTCACATGGTATAAGCGGGGTAACACCTATCCTTAAATGGCACTCTGTGTTTTGTGCGAGAAAGCAGAATCAGAGGATTGTATTCACTTCTGCATGAATGCAGAGGTTGCAATAAGATGAACCAAATATGCAATTGCCAATTCCAAACAGTGGTGCATAAAGCGAGAAAAGCATAAAAAATGCAATATCCTGTAAACACATATACAGAATACTAATTTGAAATAAATGCCCTTAGCAGGGTCATGGCTGTGGGCTGGAAAAGAATCTTCTGGAATGAATGCCCAATAGTTATTATTTACAGGTCACAGGAATATATCACTAATACATTCATTCATTTTGCACAAAAAAGACACTGATTTGAAATGATGACATTATGTTTCTTCTATACTGAGCAAATCCCTGGGAAAGGTAAAAAAAAAAAAATGTTCTTAACATTTTAACACCTGAGTGAACAGATGGGCAGTAACACAATAAAGGGAACGATTCAGAGCTCACGTGCGAATCTCATCAGTTCTCTATAGTTAGCAGCAGACATTTCTAATTGATTCCAGCAATGTGTTTCTTTAGGTTTAACAGCGATGGCAGGGAAGCAAGGGGGGAGTAATGAGAGGTCACCGGCGATCTGCAGCTCCGAGGCTGCGCCAGAAACGCACAGCAATTTTATGGTCAATTGGGCCATGCATCTGGAGTAATACATCATGGCCCAGGCTGTTGGAACCAGCGCCAGCTCACACACACACACAGACAAACACACAAACGCATACACTCGCACACACACGTTGTGCGCACCCACACGCGTGTGTGCGCGCACACACACACACACACACACACACACACACACACACACACACACACACACACACAGAGGCCCAGGGCCCGCTTTGAGCCCCCCTCCCCCTCCCCGTCACACCTGAATGCTAGCCGACTTCATCCACACGGTTTTACTGCTGAGCCAGAGCGGCTCACATGGTCTAATGGCCCTAAAGGCTGCCAGTCAAACATGTGCACAATCAAGCCAGCACATCTCAAGTATGGCAGCAGCTTTGAATGAAACTCTGCTGCTGAAACAGATATTACTCTGTGTAACAGCAGATGTGGTCATAGAAAGTGACATGCATCTTGAGTATCCTGCACTGCTTATATTACTTGGATGTAACTGCCATATTTACATTTTCACTTCTGCTGTAATCAGTTGCAGGTTGAGATTTTTGTTGCTGTAAAATATTATTCAGGGAGTATGACAGCAATGCTTTCTTTTCATAACTGTCTGAAAGGTTATATTACAGAAAGGCACACTGAGTCTTCCCAACCCTGAATGCATGGGACAATTCATTACCCTTCTCAGTGTTCTCAGTGACCTGAATGCAACAGGCTTTGCAAACACAAACAAGCTACTTACTAATGAGAATAACACTCTTCCCTCCTATCAATTGCACAGCAAATGCCAAGGAATATTTGTTAGTGAATAAATGGAATTTCAGCTTAAGCAACTGGTGTGAACTGAAAACACAAAGTTTATGTAAAAATGTTTGAATGAATCTGAAAATGGGTGCAGATTTATTTTATTCTGAGATGGGGAGGGCAGTCAAAAAACTGCATCACTGCAGTAGTGCATATAGCACTTCATAATTCTACATCCTCTCCAACTTTCTTTTTATATAGCTACCGCTTCACTGAAATCATCCATTTTCCTAAATCAACATCATAAATTTACATAAGCACATCATATGTATATAAACCAATAAATGCAGAATTCAGGAGAGCAGAGGACAGGCCAACTGTCCAAAATGTTACTGTAATATTAATTCACATGAGCACATCAATCCCTGCTCTGAAGAAGGGAAGAGTGTGTTTTGTGTATACATATTTTCAGCATTAACTTGAAAATGCAAAATGTGGATTTGTACAAATTTTATCACTTAATTTACACCAAAATTACAGGGAATTATATAGCTATTATTTCATAACACATGTCAATGTTAAAAAAAAAACAGAATAAACCAATAGAAATTAAACCATATCTTTGTATGCTTGAGGGATGGTCACCTACCTCAGTGGGTGTCGATAGCAAAGGCACAACTGCCTTCACATACCCAAAACTATATAGCACCAGGAACAAGACACATCGGAACATCTCCAAGATGGCTGTCTTTGGCCTGCAGAACAACATTACATTTGCCTATTACTTCCATTCTATTATGCTTTCTATCTGCAAATGCATCAGAGAGAGAGAGAGAGAGAGAGAGAGAGAGAGAGAGAGAGAGAGAGAGAGAGAGAGAGAGAGAGAGAGAGAGAGAGAGAGAGAGAGAGAGAGAGAGAGAGAGAGAGCTGTACCTTTGGTCTATGATGAACCCAAGGGAGGTCAGTGTGAATATGATGTAGCCAGTCATCAACAGCAGGGTCAGCTGGGAAAGCATCTATGCAAGGGAGAAAATACAGTGAATTTCACGCAGTCTGTGTGAATACCCTTTGATCCTAAATTTTAACTACATTACCTTTTATCAGAAATACAGGCCATAACATGCCCATTTTCATTTATGACACTGCATGCATGTCACACGTCATTATGAAAAGTGGGTCAACAATATGACCCTCAAGGCCCAGGTCCACAACCACCACTGCTGCTCTAACCACTACTCCAAACTGCTGCTCTGACCACTGCCCCGTACAGCTGCCAACTGAAGCACCACATCATAGAACTTGTAATAAGTGGTATACAGTGAGGGAGCACCAGGACTTTCACAAAAACAATAAGGGAACGCCCAACCCCATACAGTTAATTGGTCTTTTTGTGGTGAAAAGGGAATTACTTCTTCCAACAGATCAAAGAGAGAGGAATCAGAGGGAGGGTGTGAGAAATGAAGAGAAAGTACTCTGAATTTAAACCATACTATGAATAAATACACACAAATGACAAAAGTCAAGGGAATATAATGACAGCATAAAGAGCTCTGCTATAGTTTTTAAATAAAGGTAGGTTGAAATGTAGGTTTACATATCTTCTAAGAAGGGAAAATACCCATATGTCAATGTTTACATGATGCATAAGATTTTACTGAAAATAGTTTCAGAACCTTGAATAATTATAGTAAATACATGGAAAAACACATCAGACAGACAAGCAAAAACTTGAATAAGTTGAGAAACTATTTGAGGACAGATGTGAAATTTGCATCTGTTGTTGACATGAGAAGATAATCTTATGAGAAGATGAAAAAAATTATAACATTATTTTGAATTGAAAATGGGAATAAACACACATATGGACCCCATTGATATGGTTAGGCTAACAGCTAGATTTGCTTAGATGTAATAAAATAACATTTGTGTTTTTTTTTTGTTTTTTTTTCTTATGTCTCTAGCATGTTCTTAAGTTAACCGTGGGCAAAAGAGGTCAGGACTTGACCTCTTCTAATAAAATTATACTACTGCTCCCCCATTGATTTGGACAGACAGACATACAGAAAGGCTTACAGCAAAACCCTCGGGATGAGGATAACAGAATATTTATGGTGTTCATGTGTCTGCAGAGAGATGGGGAAATGAGAAAATATGAGACTGAGGAGCTCCAAAATCAGCTTCCCTGGACCCCCTATTTCAGTTGACAGTGTGGGAAAGCCACCATGACATGATTGTGGTCTCTGCAGCTTGGACAGGAAAGTGCTGAGGTTGTAGTTTAGAGTGAGCTGTCTGTGAGATGGGTCCCCAAGGCTGCTGGGAGACACTGTCACAGCTCAAAGATGCTCTGTTCCCCCACCAAAGAGACGTCATCAGCTAAGGGCTTCTACATTGCTGGTGTGACTACTGTATTCTTTCAAGTGTTGCCCAAGGGGGAACCAATCTCATGCGGGTTCCAATTTTCCAAGGGGAAGGATTTCCAAAACAACTGCTGCTGCGACTTGGAAAACGTTCAGAGAGGGGAGAGAGGAAAAAAAAAAACCTGGAAAATATGCTGTGCCTTTCATACCCTTTCAGTGCGCTAATTTTCAATTTGTTCCCAGATCTTATTTCTTCAACAGTATGGAGTGAAAAGAAAAATTAAACATCTGCTAACTCTTTATTGACACGCACTGTGGACTACTTTTGTTATTGTTTCCATGCCCTATGGGATCCAGAGATTACATTATTATCATTATTATTATTTAGATGAAGTAGAGAAACTAGCCCTGTTGAGTCTAGAGACTAGAGTTTCCAAAATGGACAATACACCTCTCTTTGAAAGGCACCTACTATATGTAACTTTTCCCAAAAATCTCCAGTAGTTACCTTCCAAATATCATTTAAAATGTATACCTACCTGCAGTTATAAATGAATGTTGTTTTCTGGACAAAGTATTGAATTACACGTATCAAAGAAATGGAGTTAACAACCTTTCCAAGGCAGACTTATAAACGCTTTGTACATTCAATCATTCAAACACTTTCCCTGGGTTTTATTTTCTCATAAACCTTTTTTTAAGCATTCTTTAAATTTGCTTAAAAATAACAAACCTAATTACACAGAACAGTGCTACTTTATGCTCACTTTGATGGCAGTGCTATTCCACATTCTGTTCCAGTGATGCCATTTAAAGGTAGCATGGTTTACTTAAAATACAAATGTTTTTATAACTTTGTACCAACATCTATTAGAACCATCCACTGTGCCATTATGTGCCACTATGGAGAGAATCACACTGTGCGTATAAATACGTACATGGATGCTATTTATCATACATCCAAAGGCTCCACTTTGTTATTTTGCCTGGAAACCTTTGATTGATGTATCCTGGAGGCTGTTTGGACAGGAACTGGTTGACTTGACAATTAAGACATTTGCATTTACTGTCGGACCACCAGCGGTTATTTCATTCACTCATGGTTACAGGGAATTCTTACTCCTCAGAATACTCCTCTGTGACCCACAACTGAGGGAACGCCACGGAGGTAGGAATCACAGGAAGAAAGGCCATTTCATTTCAGCTCTGAGGGAGGGTGGGGCTGCACATTTTGGCTAACCAAAACTATGCCTGGGGAGCAGAGACTTCCAAAGATAACTGCTGGGAAAACCTGAACTTATATACTTTCTTTTTTTTTTTGGAACAGTCGTCTTGTTTCCAGAATGGAAAATAATAGACAAAGGTTATTTTAAAGAAAAAAAAAATAACATCTGCAAATTCCTCCTCAATAACTCACAAATATTATCTGTGCTGATTAAAAAGGAGAAATGGTAGGATTCCACACACACCGTCTTTGTATCCAACACATCATTGTAGATACCCAGCAGGAGTAAGAAATGTAGGGACACATATGCTTGTAGAGCAAGTGGCCATGTTGGATTGTGTGGCACCTCCTCTCCGGTAACCTGAAAATAAAAGAAAAGACTGATTCGCATCTATCCACTTCGCAAGTTAGAAGAATTTTATATATGTGAGCTATAAAGTGTATGAGTAGCTACATAGGGTGCCACCGATCACCAGGGACACCACGTCATTGCTTATTGTTTTTATTATTATTGGTAAGGCAGCTGTGCCATCCTTTGGGCAAAAGTGTGCTTGTGTGGGTAGGTCATAACTGTCTTTAAAAAACAAGAAAATAAACAGCAATGAGATATGGGGCAAGACCACAAGAAGTCACCCCTTGCCTCCAATCCAGGTTCAGTTTTAATTTTCATTTTATAATGGTTAAGGTTATGATTGGAGCTAAGAAATCTGATCCTAGATCTGCACTTACAAGAAACTAACCCTCAGCTGACCCTGGAGCTGAATGCAGTGAATGCAGCTAGAGCTTGTTTATTATCAGGGCAGGTAGAGGGCTAGGGAACTGGCTGAGCTAAGAGTAGGTGGGGGATGCTCCAGCTAAAAACTTGCCTATGGTACTAGAAACTGACTCTTATGGGTAGCTGCTTTGAGGAGAAAAATCCAATCTAAAATTTAAAACCAAAATTACTTCATTTTTGTTTTGAATGTTTTTAATGTAATTGTTCAAGTACAAGAAACATATATAGCAAAATACATGAAGAAAACTTTGAGGATTATTGCTGGAGGGGACACTTTCTACAAAGGAAATTGTAGAGCCAATGAGTAAACACCTACCGCTAACAGGAAGCAGAACTATTTGAAGCAGAACTAAATTTGAAATTTAAAAACCGGTAGCAAGTCACAGTTTCTAGAACTACAAGAAGGAATTGTTTGTTGTGCTTTGTATTTATGAAGTTGTCTTCATATCTAGTATGTATATTGTGATGAGTCATGTGTAATATCTGTATCAAACAGTTAATAATCATATATGACATTGTGGTAATTTGGTGGTGGACCTAAATCGAGATTAAAAGAGGCTGTACAAGACCGTGTCTGTAATTTCTACCACAATAGCCAGAGGTGGAAAACCCTGGCTTCAGAAAGTAAAAGTCCTGCCACGTATTTGTTCCACCCATGCACTACACCAGTTGAATTTAATTAGCACAACTCTTCAGCCAGGTAGAGGAGCTAATTAGTGAAATCACCTTGTTTAGTGAATGGCTAAAACAAATACATGGTAGGACTTTTACTTTCTGAAGCTGGGGTTTTCCCACCTCTGACAATAGCTCACTTTATGAAGAGAAACTATATACTTAATGTAGTGCACTGGTCATGCTTAGAAAATAGCAAGATTGATTAAAAATTAATGAACTGTCTGAAAAAAATCTAGATTCTTACCAGTCAAGAAAAAATGTCAAAGATGAAAATATAAAGCCCCGTATAGTTGTATCACAGTTTTTTCTAAGATGTGTTCCATGCATCAGTAATTATTGCATAATGTGTTCAATATCTTGAGGTTTACTCAGAATTATTGCAGCTGTTAATTTTTCTTTTGTTCAGTTTTATTCAACCTCTTTTTTGTAGCTGGAATGTAAATTATTGCAGGTCTCCCAAGGCCTTGTCTTTCAGAGACTCCTTCTGTGGCTGACTCGTGAGTTTAGCCATATGTGGCTTTTCTTCACATCAAAACCACGGTAGGTATTTCAGTCCAAGAGTTCTGTTCTACCTCAGAAATCAACATATTCAGCCCCGCTGCCCCTTTTTTCCTTTTTTCCCCCTCAGAAATATCAACACGCTTGGTCTGCCCCTCTCTACAAGGCCTTTTAAGATATTTCTGTCAAATTCCTGTGCTCTCCACATGTGTAGAATCACCATGCAGTGTTTAGGCCCGCTTTAATTGTGAGGGCGAGGGTACTTTTTTTTCACAGTGAAGCAAGAGCGGTGAAATATGTGCTGCAGTCAGCGTTATTTCAAAGCTAACCACTGGGGCTCCTGGTGGGGCCACTCCAATCCCCCATCTCAGAACGACAGCGCGACGCGTTTGATCCCGTGCAGAGCGCCCACAAGCTTGTTATTTAAAGACAAGTGAAAATTAGCTTACTCTGTTCACTCTACAAAGGCCTTTCGGGTTTATTTGGCAGGATGTTTCCTCATAAACCCTTTTTAAGTTTTCTGTTTTGTTCTGTTTCACCCAGACATTCAGACAGCATTTTACTAGATATTTCCAGGTAATCAATCTTTAGGGTGTAATTTCTCTTTCTAAAGAGTTTGTATGATGCAAGATCTTTGACCACATAATGGTTTCAAACCTTGGGTACTAATGTGCGATCTCCCAGTCTTGGTTTGCCTGGTTCCCAACTGGGTCCCTTGAAGATGATCCAAAGTTTATTTTTGATGCCAGGTGCTTTCCAGAATTTTCCCCAAATGTAAGGATAGTAGTGAAACTTCAGAAGAAAAAAAAACACAATGGCATTAAGATGAGATTTCATGTAATCACAATCTATTTACACATTTGTTTCCTTTCATTTTCAGTTGTTATTCATTACTTATGTTATTCTGTATGTCACAGCTAGGTTTGCCAGGTTTGTCTTCGTTTTATTTCTTTTTGCTGTTGTTGTTTATTGAAAACACAATGCATTTTCTGCCACCTGAAATTCAAGTCAATGTTTCTTATATGCAGTATGCTCTCTACTTAACACTTGTCTGCTAACTGAGAAGAGTAACTGTTCAAACACATATTCTACCAGAATTCAAAATCGTTTCCAGTTTCATTCCATTAGTTTCTTTCACCTTTGCATAGTGGTTTGTTTAAAGTAGAGTAATAATGTTATGGTTACAGCATGGCCTTTTACACCTGGGGAGTAATATGAGGCTAGCTCTCACTTCTACACACGTTTAGCAAAACTTGAAGATGCTTGTGTTACTGTGCAACTCTGGAAAAAAAGATATTGCACAATGAAGAACAGAATTATATGACCACTATCATGTTTGTAACATTTAAAAAATGTCTCAGAACAAGACTTGTGGGACTTTTCAAGTCACTGTAACTGCTTCAGTTTGTCCTGTTTGTCCTGAAACTCACACTTGTTCTGAACCTGAAACACATGACACTCACTTAAGTGGAGTGGTTTGATTTTCCTACAGCAGTAGCAATAGCCTTCTGTTTAAATTTAAAGCAAAAACCATCTTAAACAAACAGTATATATGATAAACACTGAAATCAATGGTGAGTGTGATGTAATGCCCTCAGGGACCTCAACGTGTCGGTGCAGTCTTGGAAGGTCAACGCAAAAGCACCTAAAAATTCTCTGCCAGTAATTTTAGATGAAAAATGATTATTTCTGAAAGGACTTTTGGTGAATTCACCCTGCCCCGCAAACAAGTCAGACAGATGCTCCAGGTCAGCCTCGATACGGCAGTTCATATGACCAAATAAATAAGTGCGTTCTTCTCAGTATCAGCTAGCAGAGAATTTTTGTATGCTTTGGTGTTGACCGTTCAACACTGTACTGGGCCCACCATTATATATATGAATAGGTATTTGTGAAAGTCAATCATATGGGTATATGTGCTAGTGTTGTGTGTGTGTGTGTGTGTGCGCGCGCACACATTTCATATAAATGTGTTCAAAGATTGATACACATATTGAAGCCTCATTGTTAGTAACATGTTTGTTTATACATACACCTGAGCAAGACTTAATGAATTTGTTTAATTGGGTGATCCTCATTTTCAATTAAACATATCATTACCAGATCCCTATTCCATCAGCATCATATCATACAGAGTAACTGTGATTGTGTATGAGGAATGTGTGTGAGAAGGAAGTCAGCCATTGGCTAACTACCTAGCAGTGTTTAAATACAGGTGTGTGACTTTCAGTGTCTGTGGCTCAGTAAATGTTAAGTTTCTTGATTTACACCTTAGTGTCTTTTTTGGCTTCTTTTTAATTGCTCTGTCTTCAGGTTTTATGGATAGTGCATTAGCCAGAATTGTCTGTGTAAGAGGGTTGATATGTTATGCAAAGTGGCTTAATCTGCATATCTAAATTAAAAATGTAGACCATCCTCCTTTTGAGGTCAGAATATGGTGCATACTTAATTAGTCCACCTGAATTTCTCTGAATTTGTCATTTGGCATTCAGTCTTACTACTATGGAGCTTAGTACTTCAATCTGAGTGGAAAAAATGGTTTTCCTCTGATTATAACACATTATCCCAAGTTTCACCTCCCATAAGTTAATGAAATAATGTGTGTGAAGAAAAATATAATACATATATAAATTGTTTAGTCAAAGATAATCACACAGCATCATTGTGGTTGGACTGAATGCTCCCTTAAGTCACCACAGATGGCTCTATGGGTCTGACAGAGGGATGTAGAGTTGGAACCCAGCTCTGCAGTTGTTAAACTCTTGGAGAGTCCTGTTTGTACAAATGGTATGATATGCATGCATATAAAGGCATAGCAATCATTAAATTAGAAATGTTTATACCAAAGTTTGCATCACATTTAGCATTAAATTTCAGATTAAAATTACTCCTAACAAGAAATAAGTTGTCCATTTAGCATAAAATGGGACTGACCTGGACAAATAGGGTGTCAAAGGTGTTTATTGGCTGTGTGAGACCATAGACAACCTTATCACCCTCCGAAGCAAAGGTACCTGCGGAATTATTGTTGTAAGTTATACTGTACATTCACTTTCTTCATATTCAACCCAAGAAAGACACTCTTTTACATGTTTTTCAAAAACTGTTATTTTATGATGCTTCATTAGTTTTTTTCTTTAAGCATTTATTTCAAATATTTTTATATCATAGTAGCCCTTACAGTCAAATTGTCACAGAGCACTTCACAGTGGTCCTACTCCACATGGAATCCAAGAAACAGAAATGTTGCTCTTTTCTATGCTATACATGTGGCCAAAATATAATAATAAGGCATGAATACTCCAGTAAACTAGGAAAGAACAAGGCGGAAGGGACAAAGACAACAGAGAGCTGATTACAGAATGAATGTTGTACTATACTGAACTTACCAAAGATTCTGTCCCAAATAATGAGAGTTCCTCCATAATTCTTGTCAATGCAGTAGGGGTTTCGGCCTATGGTCAATGTGGATCCAGTGAATGTGATTAAACACAAACTGTGTACATAACCATTAAGCCAATCTTGAATAGCGCTAACACTCTCACAAATATATGGCATTATACATATTTGTACATAATCATAGACACCCCAGTGTCTTTCAGACAGATTGCATCAAAACGCTTCTTACCGTGATGAACTCTGTGGTGACTTGGCGTGTTTATTATCCACTCCAATGGACCAAGGTGTCTGATCATCTGACAGAGAGAAACAGGGGATCATGTCCTGTCAAAATATTTTCCATTCTTGACACTGTCATAATTTGCTCAATGCTTCACAGCTAGTGCAACCTCAGAACTGTTTATAGCATTAGAAATTCCTAATGTCAATGGAGATAATGCATTCCCATCAAGTTGTTGTAGATATAGTCAAATATCACATTAATAAAAAAACTTTCCAGATTCTTTCAATTACTAGAAAGTCACATAGTCCTCTATTCATTCTAACAATGTACTTTTGGAAACACATTTATGAAATGGTTAGTCTTTTTTGTTGTCGTGCAACTTTTTGTGTAGATTCCAAATGTTGAGTATAAAATATAAACATACTACTTGCTTAAATATGTAATGGATAGTTGTGGTTTGACTGAGTAGATGTATTGGTTTTGTTTAAATGAAAAAGCAGATTGAAACCCAAAACACATATTATTGCATTAAAAAATTATTTTCCCTTTAATTTAATGTGTTTATTCTGTTTGATGCCTGCAGCGTAAAAGCCCTGGTGGAACACAGTAGGGTCTGCATGGTCTACATCCCAACAACTGCAGTCCACCATGAAGTGTGATTTATGAGTGCTCAAGTGTTTTCTTATCTGATGAGCCGGGTCTCAGCGCCAACAGCTACGGAAAGAGAAAGGTGGCCAAATTTCCAAAATAGAGATGGAAAGAACAATATTTATAGATTGGAAGTAAAACAAACATGGAGAAGGTGGGAAGTGCCAGGGCCATAAAGTGTCAGCAGGGAGAAAGGGAAGATAATTCTGTTTCTCAGTCAGACATTCATGCATACACAGGCACGCACACACACACACACACACACACACACACACACACACACACACACACACACACACACACACACAGATATTCACATGCATATACATGTGCAAGGGCACACACACATACACAGACACAGAAAAACACACACAAACAACCTATGAGATGGTAATGGTTCTATGTCCTGTGTCTTGAGAAACCCATTTTAGCATTTTTTTTTAAATCCCTGCTCACCTTTTTTGGTGTATTTCAGCAATTGCTGAAATTGTGATGTGCAAGAACTGAAATAAAATGTAGTTCTTAATTAACACAATTGCTCAAAGTTTAAGACAGTGCAATCAGTGGTTAGACTACATTCCCCAAAAATGTTTCTGGATTGTGGTTTTCAGTTGACTTTTATGTGTCTTGCATTAAGCTGGATGTTTGAGATCTGTGAGGACTCATTTCTCTACTCTGAGCAAGCAATCCAAGCAATTACAAAAGAAACTCCAAATCAACATCACTTAGAACATTTACAGCCAAACATCGTTATTGTTCATTGCAAAATAAAAATGATATTAATCTCTTCATGGATAATTAATAAATTAATGTTAATAAATTAGTGTAAGGCAAACTACAAATAGTTGCCCAGGGAATGGTGGCTATTAATTACTTTGAAAATATAGAAAAATGTTGTACATGTAATATACGACCCTTCTATCGCAAAATTATGTCAAAACTCACATATCTTGGCTCCCAAGCAACTCAGTGGTTAAGGTGCTCATCTTGAGCGCAAGCTTAGCTTGGCCCAAGTTCAAACCCAGCTGCATCAACAAGCCAACAATGAGTGGGAATCCACAGCAGCAGAACAATCTGGCTTTGTTTCACCAGGGACAGAGGTGTATACGCCACGGTCCCCTCATCTCACTACTCTCATCACCCTGTGATGCCTGTGAGCTGCAGTGTTGTGTCTACCCTCCAGTGAGCTCCCATTCTGCTGCAGAGCACTTTGTGAATTACAGTACAAAAAATAACCATCAGCATGTGAGTGTATCAGAGGATTGGATTCGTCTCATCTCAGTGCTCCCAAGCAGGTGCAGGGGTTGCAACAGTGAGACAAGCACATTCGGCAATTCCAAAATAGATTTGCATAAAGGAGAAAAAAGCATAAAAACTATACCTCATTTTGACATTAGCCCTATATTTGTCACATCACATCTTCTCGTTTCTTAAAAAAAGGTGGAGTTTGACTTTTTATTCCAGTTTTTCGTAAAGTTTTCAGTCCCAAACCATCAACTGAATTTGCAGATGGGGTCAATTTGCAGAGCTGGATTCATTGTTTTCATGTAATGACTAGTCTGGCAACTGAGTTCTGTCTTGAATGAAAGTAGGCACTACACTTCATGTCTAAATGTTGGATCCCATTGGAGGATTTTGTGCCAATAAATCAATTGACATCAGAAATAAGCCTATAAAGAAAGCATAAATTATATCCTTTGGAAAACCTTGAATGTTATGACGGGTTTCACTAATAGTGTACTAAAAGATGGCTGCAAGTCCAAATCTTTTCCCCTAACTATCTAAAACTGTAAATCTGATACACCCACGTACTTTAAAGGCAAAAAATACGGCCATGCTTCTGTTTGCAATATTTTATAAAGTCTCATTATTTTTTATTAAACACACATTTGATTTCATTCGTGCAACAATAAAGTCTCCCATTCAAACTCTGCCAGGGGAAATGAGCCAGATAAGCCAGCCCTCATGTCAACTATAATAGTCCAGAGAAACCAGGAAATAATAATATGGGAGCTCTTGAAAATTACCATCTGTTTCATTATCACCTTTTCTGTTTAAATAAATATGGTAACATCATTATCTGAACAATCCAATAAATGATAAATATCATGACTGGGCTAGACTAATGATGCCTGTCTATCCAGAGTTGTTTTAATTGAGGATGCTTGTTTTATGGATGTATTCTTTGATATGTTACATCCATTAAAAGTAACAGTCAAATGTGTGCAAGTTTGGGACAGCTTTGCTGGTCAAGACTCATTGCAATCGTTAAATGTTTCTTCCAATTCAAATGTAATTCTGGAGGCACATAAGCAGCCCAGGTGCTTCTAGAACACCACCAGTCCCTGTGTGTAAATTGCCTGCAGACACCATTTTGTGTAGCAACTTGAATGCTTCAAGTCATTCTAAATGCTGTTTGTCCAACAAAACTGGATGTCATGGATCATGCATTTCCAAAGACTAGAAACAAGAGCAGGGTCTCCAGTCTGTGACCAGTGGACTGGTTGAGAAACACAAGGGAGACTAGCTGCGATCTGCAAGGGAAGGAAGCTGGACTTCCCACATTTATCCCTACATGTGGACCAGTCTGAATGCTAGTTGTTACCAGCAGAACCTCCCCCTGCTGATAATGTCCCAGGCAGGCTTTGCAGATTTGCAAACCAGAACTGGGTGAATGGCTATAAACTGGCAATGTTTTCAAAGGTTAAAGCCACATCACATTATTTCCATGCTAGTAGGAGTCTCTGATGATGCCAAGGCATATAAATAATGGGAAATATCACAGTGAATTCAAGTCTATGAGCAATGAATGTAGTGTAACCAATCCCACACAGAAACGTAAACATTACATACATATGGAACATGAGTAATTTGACTCCAGCAGAACTGACGCAACAAGTATTGCAGGGCTTCCTATAGTCAATGAGCGAATTGCAACTACCTCAGCAGGGGATAAAGGCTCAAGTTCAGAATACCCAACCACCACACTCTGCTAAGACTGGAGTGGCTGTTCTTGAGTAGATTCTTTTCAGTTCCCATCCAGTCACTGATTTCTATTTGTACAATACAATGCTGTAAAACTGGCTTAAATTTGTTACTTTAAGTGAATGAGAAAGTGCATTGTTATAAGTTGGGCCCAAATCTTAGAATTTTTAAGTAAATCATCTGAGCTGTAAGTTGGTTGTTTTAAATTTTGTTTACCTTAGTGTGGATCCAAAACTGGTACAGAAGGTTGAACTGTATGTGGACAGCAAACACAGAGGGAGGCACAGCGAGGGCCAAGGGGAGGTAGAAAATCTGGGAGGAGGGTCAATGGTCTCAGCATGAGATGTGATATTTTATTCCAGAAATGTAACAACTCCATTCCCATCCCACTTTCAAAGCTTGGTTTAAAATAAAAAACTTAGAGGCCCCCAGAACCAGAACCGGTAAGCATTGGTCCACACTAACAAATATTTAAATGTAAAAGACATTATATAGCAAATTCAGAAGGGTGTTGTGTAGGTCCCGAACATCAGGATACAATGGAGTCATTTGACTTCTTAATCATACCAGAATTCTTGCTTTAACTTTTTGCACTCATTCCAGTGTAAAGTGCAGTGATAATCACACAGGGTGTTATCTATTCCAGTATTATTAAAATATCCCCTAGTGGCCCCAAGAGAGGAGAGCAGTAGTGTAAATTACCCATGATGCACACTGCTGTGTCAGAGACTGCCTCAGTGCCGTTGAGAGGTTGTAGTCCTCTGAGCTGTGATGCACTTGATGAGCAGCCCACAGGATGTTCACCTCTGTTTTTCAAAGACAACAGGCATGCATTCAGGCTTTGCATTGCATGGCAAACAACTGAATTTGTCAATGAAAAGATTTTGCCTGGTTTTATTCCTAAGACTTCTGAAGTGTACACAATAAATCTGGGATTAAAAAATTTTAAGGCATTCTGAGATTGCACAGGCAAGATTTCCAGAAATTTTCAGTTCAATTTCATGTAAAAGTCCTCCTGCTCTCTGACTGACAGAGTGGGTCTGTTACTTCTGAATTGCATTCATCACATAGGATTGTGTGAAACTGCCTTTGGTGGAATCAAACTCATCACAACTCATGTAGCATACCAAACTGATCTTCTTTTAAAAGTCCCTTAAGACCGTCTAGTCAGAAAGAATAACAGCCGTGTGTGAACTTGCCTTTAACAGACTAACCATTCTGTCTGACTCCATTCTGAGCTTTTACAATATTATGGTAGAACATGACAGGATAATTATAAAGGAAGCATTTACCTAGCTGCCCAGTCTGCAGAAATAACCCTGAAGTTTATATTCCTCCTCTCAGTGTTGTGATAGTTGCTGCATTAATCTCTACATTACCCTCCTTGTTAATAATCAAGAGAACATGCTTGTTAAATTTTGCATGACTCTCTGGGTCCTTTCCGGACCACCCAATCTCTCCGAGCTCTTTGGCCAACCAGACGTGTTGGCTCCACGAAACAGGAACTAACCTTAAACTAGGACTTGGCAAAACTCATGTAGGTTATCTCTCATGAAATGTACATTTTAAATGCAGCACAACCTACCCTCAGCTACTAAATGATGGATAAAGATTACATTCTATACAATTCCACAATGCAAAACTGATGAATAAACTCAGCTGAGAAGAGGCATTAGACACATGTTTAGGACATGCCAAATATAACACAGCCATTATTTTAACAGCTTAATGTCACTAATAAAAACAACCAATTACAAAATCTGCCCAAATTAAAAAAATATAATTTACTTATTAATGTTTTTAGAGTAATCATCCTGTGTTTATAACGAAGAGCAATGTGATTCAATTAAAAGGCAGCGGGGGTGGTAGCACAGTAAACTGAGAATATGAACAAGGCAGCGCGGTTCACATGACCAGATTGAGAAGGTGCAGGGTAAAGACGGGGCCTCCATTGACAGGTTCCATTGTTTTATGAATGTGTGACCTCCGTCAAAACCATAATAAAACCCAGCAACACGATGCAACCCAGCTGAACAAACACAGAAAGAGAGTGAGTGTCCGAGCGTTACTCCACAACGCTACCCGCTTCCAGCCCTTCAGCCACAGTGCTCAGCTGTGGGATTCTCAGAACAGCCAAACATCCAAATCCCTGCTCTAACATTCGTCTGAATCTAAGACCGATGCCCAGATCCCAGCAACACTAAGTAAATCTTCAGGCGCTTTTCATTCACAATACTCTGGCCGGTATTCTACACTTCAAACTATAACAGACTTCTTCAAAAATTAAAGTGTTACGAGCAGCATTCAATATGGTATTAGTTTGCTGTTAGTTTTTTTTTTTTTTTTTTTTTTTTTAGAAAAGATTGAACAGGAGTAGACAAAATTATGAAAATGGTACAAATACTTCCCAAATCATTCTGTAGTGTACTCAATGCTCTGACAAAGGCATAGACAACAACCAAATGAAAGAACGTAAAAGTTAAGCCAAATTTGTTTTACCAGCATCCATTTCTACGACATCAACATAACGTTATTAGTATCCCCCTCTCTCTCACCACACACTCTCACTCCTTATAATCAAAGTAAATGCTTGACCTGGCATTCTGTTTGTAAAAATAACTGAGGAGTTGGCAGATTTGCAACAGTCTTGCTGGGGTTCAAATGTCCTCGAGTTTTCAAAAAGGGAAAATATGGCTGAGTTACTATTTGCATCAGGAGTCCTCCAGAGATGCAATCCTTTGTTGAGCCATTTCCTCTTAACATATTATGATTGTAGTTTAAAATCATTCATGTGCACTCCTTAACCTCTGTTTTACACAGGAAAAAAGCATTGAGTCATATCAATCCTCTTTTAGCACTAGTACATCAAAAGCACAATGTTTGTGTACTACTGAAAGGCATTTGGAGTGCAAGGTATATACTAAGGAACTGGTTATCCTTCAACAGAAAAGTCAGCTTTACATATTAGTGTACATTATCCCTTTTTCCAAGAAATAACCAACATCAATCCTAAAAGTTATTGTTTACAGGTGCAACTTATAATGGAGACCCGTTCTCATCTTTATGTTGTCAATTAATCAAAAGATCTTTATGGAGCATTGTGAAATGAAGTTGCCAACTTCTCTCAGTCAAGAATAGCCTTATGAAACAACAACATTTGGAGGGTATATTCTTCCCATCAGCAGCAATTTTGTTGAATAAACACAGCGCATACATCTCCTTTTCCCTTGTGTGTCATTTGGTGGCTTTCCTCTGATTAGAATAGAGAAGGCAATGGCAACTCTCAGAGCTGGTGGTTTGACCTGTGATTACACTCTGCTGGTGCAGAGAAAAAGCCCTTGGAATGGGAAAGGAAGGAATCTACAGCAGCGAGCAACAGTGGTTAATAACTCCAAGGAGCCAGTAATGCGTATCAGGTCTGCCACAACAAGCAATTTGTTAGGTCTAAAAACAAACTGTCTCCATTACAATCGATGGTACCTTTCACAATGCTCCCTTTGTTGACAAAATTTTATCCTTGCAACACTACGGCCTAGTTTGGTTCCATATCTGTTGTGCTGCTTGGCAATTGTTTCCCTAACTGGTTAGAAACCCATTTAATGCTCATGGACTAACCCATTGACTTGACCTATAGTCACTTAAGATGTATGATTTTGGTTGCAGGTGAATTTTATTTAGGGAGGCATCTAAAGCTAGTGACAGATATTAAACAAAAACACTGAGACACAACTGAATTGATGGATTATCCTAGAGAGGAGAAAGGTACCAGTGTTTTCATTGTCAAAAAAAAACACAAAACTCCCAAAGCAAACAGAGACCCACATCTGCTACGTTATATGTCTTTGAAGTCGCAAGGTTGATGTGAAGAAAAAAGGCGACAGTTAAAGTCTAAAAAAGGCACATTGTGCGATTCGTCAGACATTTACATACATTTTACACTTCCTTCCGTCAAACCCTGCACAGAAGTGAAATAGAGGACCCCCGATAAAAAAAAAAAAAAACACACACAGGGCAGATAATTCAGCCATTGTTTCATTCCATGATCCCTTTTTCATTCTCTGGGCAGGCTGGTGTAAGATTGATGTGGGGTGTCACTGGTAGGAAGCACGAACCGCTAGGCTTCGTTGCAATCCATGTCCTCATCCCGTGGCTCTGCAGGATACTGCATAGTTTGGCAGCAGATATTCAGATGGGAAGGCCTTTAATGATGAGAACGAATGCCGCAGAAACCCTTTCCCACAAAGCAGAAACGCTGAAGCCTGCACATACTCAGGGTCGTGCTGGTTTGTTTTTTTTTTGTTTTTCTTCAAGATTCACAAAAATATACTATATAAATGTTTACGATGCACTAGACACAAACAGACAAGGTGCCCAAAATTGGCACATTAATATTCTAATATCTGAACACCCACAAATAGGAATTCACAGGGATTTGTGTAAGTGTCCTTAGGGATCACTGCCAGGCAGGCTTTTAAAATCCTCTAGCATGGGTCAATGTGGAAACAGAGTTAGGCTGGCTATACCAATTATTCATTGTGTAAAATAGCTGTGAAAGGGCCACTCACATGGTGAATATGAGGAAAAACCCTCTCAGTTTCTATTGGGTTTGACTTTTCCTAGAAAACACTGATTTCAAGCACCAGCTAGATATACGTGTTAAATGATAATCATAAGGTTATAAGTGAAAGCTAATTTTCCAGAGAGCAGCCCAACAGCTCACGCCTTTTTTCAAAGCAAGAGGAGTTAAACTGATTGATTCAATTACGTAATGGAGGGCAGGAGTCAGGATGAAGGCCAGATCACCCACAGCTTGTTTTGTTTCCCCACTTTGCATTCTCTCAGACAGTGCTGTAACTGCTCTGTAAAAGTTGATCATTTCAATACAGCCAGAATGTCCTCCCTGTAATACAGAAACCATAGCCAAAAAGCCTGACCAAACGCATACATTTGTACTGCAGGATGTACTGGACACTACATGAGTAATTAGGCATGGCACATGTTCAGTCAGAGTGGGCTGGAATGTACAGAGATGTCAGGGTGGTGCCTGGAAAGTTTTCCAGTAGCTGTCAGAAAAGACTTACACTGTCCCATGCACAACGGGTATATTCTCTTATGAAAATGCCATACACATACACACGCGCACACATAAATATATCTCCTTTTTAAAAATTTTATGTCAGTTTAAAATACATTCAGTATAGCAATTTTGATTTTGTGTGTGTGCATTTGTGACTTAGAATCTATTGTACATTTACTAGCTTTGCTCATATACTGTGATCCATACATTACATTTTGTCACTTAGCAGATGCTCTTATTCAGAGCAATGTACAAGATGAATACATTTAACATTCAAGTAACAGATGTTCTTATCCAGAGGGACTCCAGAGGTCAAGCACAAAGGGCATCCAACAAAACGACATGGACACCACATACATACATGATGATCTTGAAAAATAGTATATTTAGCATACTCAAAAATATTTTCAATGGTATTTCATACCATTAGAACTGAAAACATGAAATTAGTTCTGCAAGTAGAACCAGACTATCAGGTCTACACTCCCTTCAGAAGCACTGAATTACCTACCCATAGTTTAAGCATGTACTGTTCAAGTGCACTAGTGTTCTGTTAGCTCACATCAGGCTAGTAAGTGTACAGTAGAAACTGCTGTGGTAAACATCTCAAAATAAAGGGGTACCAGTGTGCTGTAATTGTAAGGTATTTTTCATGAAACTTCTTTGTCACGTACAATGGATTTTTGACATTCTCCCTTACAAGACCACAGGAAATCTTGGATTCTCAGAACCGTGCTGAAAAAGGGCTACCACGAAACTACACAAATAGTCATCCCGTAAAAATGCAACCCTCTGCGGTCCGACCATAGAGGGCTCTCAGCAAAGTGCTGACTTCCAATCTGCTGAGTGACTGGAGGCCTTGTCACTCACACTATCAATGGGGTGTAAAGTCTCTCGGTATTTGGAACACAAGGTCCTCACATGAGACGCCAACTTAAACAGTGACCGTACCCCAGGACGCTGGACAAACCATTTTCTGTCATCACAATACTTCACGCTGTCTCCACTCCCTGGCCAGGGACACCGAAGGCTCACTTCCGCAGTGGGGCAAAGTCAGACGTCCCTCTGCTCCAGTTAGAAATTGTGCTGTCCACTCTGTCGGAATGTAGGTGTCTCTATCAAACTGTGACAGGTGGTTGAAGGGAACTGGCCTGCTTTGGCAGGAAATAAAATGTGATACAGTTCCATAACATAAAACAATACTTGTAATGTGAGCTATTGTATGTGAACTATTTATACTGTTTATTTCAAATGTAAAACATTACAAAAAATTGGTAAAGTCTGGTCTTTAAAAAAAAACGTATTATTATAACAAAAATAATAATTCACTTTTTCCTTATATTCCTTTCCTTTCCTTATATTTAATTTCACTTATTTTATGCTCATGAGCTGCCCCCTGACTGGCTGGCAGATCCAGCTTGCACACCTTGGTGAAACTTCAGAATTTTATGGTCAAATGTTCCAAAAAAATCATGTGTTGCACCCTTAATTAATGATAAACAGTACTAAATGCTTTGAAAACTAGTTACACTGTTTCATGGATCACTGTAATATAATATTTTTCCTGCAGTCAGAGAGTATATAAACACAGTAATGTTTATACCGAACAGTCTTCATGTGTAATGTATTTTTGCTGCATCACAGACAGCATTTGTAATTCATCATTTTCACTGTGTAACTCAGACTTTAATCTCTACGCTGACAGGGACAACACTAAAGGGGACTGTGTGTCTGCTGGATGCCGAGAAGAGCCGGCAGTTGGAGGGACCTTTTTTAAGCAAACGGAGCACATGAGGGCAGTAGAATTCAAGCCTGTGGGAGCAGCGCGAACGAGCCTGTGAGATCACGCTGCTTCCCGCACGGGACTCAGACAGGCCCTGCCTCGGCAGAGAGAGAGAGCGCAGCCGATTGTTGGCCATTGTTGATATTATTGCAGGATCCCAGAGGCACGCCTCCCTTGTACAGCACACAGCCTTCCACATCCTGACCGGTTTGATTCTTTTGTCCGCCCTCCAACCTGCGCAGCCAGGAACTTCCAGTCAAAGTGAAGATTTATTAAGCCCTCGCCGTCGGGGTTAACCCCGCTGCATCGGCAGAGGATTCCTTCTTAAAACAATAACATCCAGCCGCCCCTCCGCGGGGAACGCTCTCCACGGGATTGACGCGATCTGTTTGTCTTGACAACTGCTGCTGTCTGCCGAGTCGCTGGTCTGTGAGGGTCGCTTTCTACAGAAATACACTGGACTCATCGCCCCTACAGCAACAGCCCCTCGTCACCGCTTCCAGTCTTAACGCTCCAACTCTTAAGCCACATCCACCTAGCACATTGTCCCAACCAAGCATTCTTTGGTTTTGCATAACATTGATAACATCTCTTTGCTCCATTCAGCTGTTGGAAGCATAACTGTATAAACCAAACAAATCAGCTCTCCTTGGAAAAAAAGTCTACAGTTTTGCTGGTGGAATACGTAGAAGTAAATAATACACTCCTTGTTTTGTCAGCTTTGGAAGATCAGCAAAATGCCAGGAGTGAAATCCTTCTGCTCTAACTCTCTTCAAATGTTAAGCAGTGCAGTCCTGTCCTAAATGTACTCAGTTTAAGATGTGTCAGGTAAGTCAGATGTGTGGGGAAGGAGGTATAGTGATGGGAGGCCACTTAAAGCAAGTGGCAGACATATTCAGAATAGAGAGCTCCACAGAGGCATGTCAGCTTTAAGACTAACAAATATGTTTTAAAATGAGCAAATGATTTTTTATGCATTGCAGTCTGCATAGGAACCGTCACTAGTAGGGGTAGTGATCCAGCTCCAAGTCATCTAGCAAGAGAGGAGCAGGACTCAGTCAATCAGAGCTGACTCAGCTTCCACTCATTAGGCAGACCGGCGCAATCGGCCATGCAACAAGCTGTCCGGAGTGCGATCTCTTTTAGCCTGCACAGATAGAGGAGGGATGATCAGGGCTCTTTCACTCCGCTCCGATGCCAAATGTAGAGGGGATACACTGCACAGTTACTCTTCTCATTCATTTAAAAGCAGAATAATCACGGCGCAAAATCCTTTTCCATTCCACAAAGGTCACGGCATACCCCGTGCCCCTGCCACTATAAAACCCTGACAGACTGTAAAGGGCTCTAAACAGTGAGATCATAAGGAAAGTGAGTCACGTTATATTTCCCGTGGAGTTTGTATATAGTACTCTTTGCACTTTATGGCCAAGCCCTTTCTTTCTGTTTGAGCGTCTGCAAGTACACCTGTCACACCTTTCTAATGTTCCCTGTCCAGGTCAATCTAGCATGCTGTTTAAAAAATGTTTCTCAACCCATGTAAAAGTAAATCCTCTACTAGGCCACCCTTATACCTCTGGGGAAATCCCTTTTCAGCATTTCAAATGCTTGTATGAGTTATATACACTGTTGAGACCATGACTGGCCAAAGAAAAAGGCAGCCCACGCAATATCAGATTTGCTGGAAGAACTCCCTTGACAAAGGGTTTTTGCTAAAATGATGGGATTCACATACTGGCTCATCCCGATTGCATTTTTCATGAAATATAAATTTTGCAGATAAATTCACATTGCCATTTTTGTGTGTGTTCCCTGTTTTCTTTGGATTTCACTGATACTGCTGTGAATATTGGCCTGATACAAATACAGTACTATTTTTGCATGTTAACTGTAAAGATTCCCTTAATGAATTAAGATCATGTCAGCCCCCATTTAACAAGGATGTATATCTTCATGCCTCCATAGAGTAAATTTACTTTAAGCTTTTCATACCCTTGTGTCCTTCACCCTGATTGGTTTGCTAAGGCTTTTTGATCTGCACAGGGCAATTTTTATGAGGACTACTTGTTACTTGAGACTCCATCTGAAGTATGAATCAGGAGTGTTTTTAAGTCACAAACCATGCTAAAATACAAAAGGGATATGGAAGGTACCTGAGTCAGGGCTGCAACAGGCCTATCCCCTCTTCCATACAGCTCATACGGAGATCCAAAGGCTGATCTGAGCACTCAGAAAAAAACTGGCCTAAAATAGCTGTTCTCTTGGACAGGAGCTGTTATTTGCCCGATTCCCTGAGAGGAAGAGGACAAACAGAAACACCACGGCTGTCACCAACTTGCCCGCTTCCACAACCCTCAGATTCCTGCTTTATATAATCCAAAAATCACCAGGCTCTGTTTTTTGCAGGCCCTGCTATACAGAAACAGTTCATCCAAAGCATTTATCATCACTATAAAGGGCGGGCTGCATTATGATGAATCAATAAGGATTCACTGAGAAGCTTCTGTGGACCTTTTTACCATATAAATTCCACGAGAGGGATCAGACTGTTGAGAAAGCACTCAGATCCTAACAGCAAATAGCAAACATGACAATGTTGTCAAGCGAACCTGGTCAGTCATATAAGGTGTCCTATACTGTTATAAAAGTTTAAAGATAATAATGTTAACATGTTATGAAACTGTATATCATCAAGATAATGGACTATCTTTCCATTGTGATTTGGATGATAATTTTTTTCTATTCATCTATAAAATGTTTAAACAAGATCATCTTGTTCATGGGTACTGCCATGTCTTTCAAAATCCAACATATTGTAGGGATTGTGGGGATGTAGTGACTGCTCTTGACAGCTCTCTGTGTCTGAGTGCCTGAGCTTCCATGGTAAAATATTTAAACAAGGAATCCAATTCACCTAATAAACTTAACACATTTTCAAAACATACATTTAGACTGATTTTCCAAATATTTTCAGTAGAATTCAGTAAGATTCATGCACATCAAAACCTGGCTCCAAAATAAGGACATCTAGAATGTGACTAGAGTATGGTTTTATAAGGATTTGGTTTGTGATAACGGCATGTATATTTAGGACAAATGAAAATATCAACATGTATCAGTACTGGAAATTTGATGAAAAGGAGCACAATAATTATGAAATAAATGTCCCACTCCTTTTTCCTTTGTCATGCCAACTTAAATTTTTAACAGTAGTAGTATTAGGGGTAGTAGTGTAAATATTTTTCTGTTACTGTTGGTGTATATAAAATGTTGATTTCCCACTGATAGATTTACTCATTTATTAACACCTGATAATAAATCATTTTATTGACAAGTACTGCCAGACACCATACTCACTGCACCCTTAACAAGCACTGTCACCTCTGTCAAACCATGAACTGTCAATAAACATAAATACTATTGAATACAGGCACTACATTGTTTTTTTTCTTTAGCTGAATAGACATACACAATCACAGATCTGCAAATAATTTTCTCATAGACCAACAGAAATAAGGAACTCAACAGCAGAAACGCAGCAGACGCACACCTGTGGCACAGTGGGAGAAAGGATACAATCACTTGCCCCTAGGAAAGTGGAGTTAGCGTCTCCACAGATCCCGCCCAGGCGACGCTCTGCCAGCAGTCGGGCGGTTGGAAAGCCGGCAGAGTGACTGTAGTATGTGGCACGCTGGCAGCTGGGAAGGAGGGATGGCGAGGACAAACGGGGCTGAGGAGTGGAAAAAACAAGGGGTGCTGCTGGAAAATAAAACAGGGACTGGAAAAAATGCAGAGCTGAATGAAAAAGGCAAGGGCACGGGGGAAGGAGCGCTGGAACTGGAAAAATCCGATGTAGCCCCCAGGAAGACACACATGCCAAGGCCATGCTGCTATACCCTTCTTTTACTGTAGTGATTGATTAGGTGGACCTGAAACTAAACTATAAGTCAGTAGCCCGTTGAGGCCTTACCCAATGGACCTTTAGCTAAAACAAAAGATAATTGTGGGTAGATGAAAAGGGACATGGCAGTGCTTTGAATTTTGCAGTCTTCTTTTTCAGTGATTTAAATTCCAGTTTGAAAATATCTTGCAGCGGGATTCTTGCAGTTTCAAGTTAATTTCATCATCATGCTGTTCAGAGAAAGAGGTTTTTTGACTTCACTTGAATCAATACTTTGGGTCCATCTGAATCTTTATATCTTTGTGTTCTTTGCTGGAAGTGCTTTGTTTTCTTATAATCATCATAATTTGCTCTTGACATGAGGTCATAACATATTTTCAAGTGTGAACAGGTAGTTCACCGCACAGCCACCGATGAGACCCAGCAGGTTTCTGATATTTTAATATGATTTTCCATTGGACAAAGGACTCTCATCTGAACCAAGAACTCTGACACTAGTTTTGAGGCTTTTGAGGTATATGAACTGCAATTACCAACCCCAAGTGGGTTGTAAAATATATCTATTACGAAAGATTAGTATTGAAATAATAATGAAATCTGTCCCTCATATTCCTTATTACTTCCACCACCAGAAGGTTGAGTCGAGGTCATTCCTGTATGCTTGTCTGTGTTTAAACAGAACTGAAAAAGTTATAGATGGATGGATTGGGATTAAACGTGTTGAAATAGCTTTGGAACAATGAAGAACTGGTTTGATTTTAGGACCACAAATGGCGGTGGAGTTATGTAGCTATCAACTCTGCTAAATTCCACACTCGTGTAGTTACTTACCGCTGGCTTTTGCGCCACTTTTTAAAAATTATTTTTATATCCCATATTGACCGAACTCTTAGGTTTGACAAAATGCAAAATGTGGGGGAAATGGTCCTAGGGATTTCTGTTCTGTTCCGATTAATAGCATTATATTACATCCTAGGTAACGGTCGTCGTAGTAATGCGGACATTTCCTATATAACCGTGAAATGCCGGCTTTCATGAATGTAAAAGAAAAAGTGCACGACCCTTTGCATCGCGTCGGTTCGTGTAATCCATCGTTATAAATGTAAATCTGGACTTCATACAGACGTTTACTCAGCAAATTTTGTGTAGCTGGGTTAGGTAAACTACATTTAAACAGTGGAAGCAGGTGACCTACCACTCGGGGTACGCAACAGCGTATAGTCTACGGTTACAGGCTAAAGGCACGCGCACGTGCGCATACCCGTATTATGGGCATTGGGTGAGACAACCAACGCAGCTCAAGGGGAGTCCTTAATTAACGTCCTGATGATCACATCTCAGCCTATGTGTCATCTGCGTAGATTTAAATTCAGCTTGTCTGTTCAGTAAGGTATTGCCGTGATATGGCGAATTGCATGGGTTTATATGTTTGATGTCCAGACAGCAATTTAGCTAGCTGCAAGGTGGTATGCTCCAGTTGGGGGTAACCTGGGAGGCAAAGGGTATTTAATCCATTCTCTTTGCAAGGCTTGGGAGAGACTGAGACTGAGACTGAGACTGAGACTGAGACTGAGATTGAGATTGAGATTGAAATTGAAGGAAATCTTGTTTGTGAGTCTGCTGAGAAGTGTGAACTAGGTTTTTTCCTTTTCCTGTTGATGCTGACCAGTGATAGTATGGTTCAGCACTGTGTATCATTTTGTCTATATTTCCTTTTTTGTATATATATTTTTCTCCTCCACTCTATATATGATTAACCTCTGCACCTGCAACTGGCTGTGATAAACATCAGCTTTGCACTGCATTTTGCACTCCTGTGTTTCCCTACCACCTCCCTTGGCCACATGTGTCCCAACTGCCTTACCACATCATTACACTCTAATTTCAACTTTTGCATTTAATAAAATATTTTTAATTGACATAATCTGTGTGTGCAGCCTTGGCCTCCTACACCTGAGTAGTTTTTATATACACAGCATGTAATGTTTGAATGTTGAAAATTACTGAATACTGGCAGGGCACTTTTGATCTTTGAATAGTGTTAATGCTAATGGGAGCTAATTAGTAACTAGTGAAAAGAAATCAACTGCTAGCAGACTGCCAGGTATCTACTTCAACCCAGATTAAAATCATTTGTCATACAGATACAGCTGTTTTGATATCACTAAGTTATTTAAAACGCAACCACTGTGAACTGCTGCAATTAATAATGAATTCATTAAGCATTTCAGGCAAGATTCGTGCTTCTGCCTCAAAGCTCCTTCACTGTAAATTCAGACTGCAGCCTGTGATGGCGAACATGAGGTATTGATTTAGCTTAAGACCTCCCACTCTCCATCCATCACTGCTTTCATTCTACAGTACAGGCAGCAACCTGGGGGTGTTTCATGCTGTAATGCACGACCCCCACTGAGACACAGCTTATATACTGCACAGAACCAGTAAAAAAAAAACAGCTCACAAAGACTCATTCTGTTTCATGTTATCAAGCCTGCTATTCAAGGTGCAAAATCATATTGTGGTAATATTACCATTCCATGCAATTCGTGTTCTGCAGTACATTCACAGCAGATTCTACACATCTGGAAGCATATTGTCACAGACTTGTTTTTACAGGGAGTGATAATGCATATTTACTGATGTCTCTTACTTACTGTCTCTGCATGGGTCTAGTCAGAACATACCACAATAGCTTGTTGTGAAAAAACTCAGCATTAGATTCAACTCATAACAGAAGATAAGATCCTAAGGTTGCATCTACAGTTTATTGTAGGTTAATAAAATTGCTCTTTCTAAGTCCATTAACACACTATATAGAAAAAGTGGATGGTGGAACACACAGTGTTCTGAACAGGCAGAATGCATAAAAAGGCAGTTGAGTAACTCACATTTCCTAAAACCTCGAGCCAATTACTCACACATTCAGTAAAGACACAGCATTGCTTTTTATACACATAAAAACCATAAAAGTGAACTTGTGTCTGCACACAACACATACAAATAAAGGGAAGAATAATTGCCACCAGGGAGGACAGATTGTACAGATTGTATATGTTGCCCCAGTATGAGAAAACTCTGCCTTCATATAAAGGATCACCCTCTCATTAAGTACCGAATAACCATGGACTGTTGAATCTCCAGGGTAGTCTATTCTATGTCTGTGGGGTAGCCTGCCCAGACTTAGGGCTAAAATAATTCATGCCCAATAAAGATGGCTTCACTGCAGAACAGACAGATTTTTCACTTTGAAAGCACTCCATTGACTCAATGCTTTGTACTTTTCCATTTTACAATAATGAGGGCCTCCTTTCAAGTGCATGACTTGAGAGGAAAATTTGGTCCAGCAATAAAAACAATGAAATGAAACTGAGTATATTTTAGAATGCTGCTAATTAGAGCTGGTGCACATTGTCTTAAAGTATATGGGATATCTATGCTTTTTATATGTAATATTTTCAGGTTTATTAGAATTGATATAACCACTACCTTGACTGTGCTTGTTTCAGTTGTCAAAATAGTGTTTTTTCTACAGCTTATTTCCTCTTGTTTTTAGGAATGTGCCACTGATATGTGTCTGAACAACGGAACCATTGCATCTGATTATGTGCTTCATGACCTCCAGAACTAGACCAGCTACTCTGATGTGAAGTGAATACTAGTCTGCACACTAGCCACCAAACAAGCCACTTGTGATAGAATACCCCTGTTAATCATTGCTAACATATAGCATTTTTAGCTAATACTGTTTACTGTCTATTTTATACATACTGGACACTGGTCCTGGAAAGCTATACACACTATACATACTCTTTCTATGCATAGTTTATCCAACCAGTTTTTTTTTCTAACAAATTCATGCATTTTTTATTCAGCAAATGCTCTTTTCTGACTAGATTATGTGATTCCCAAACCAGAATTTCAGATTCAAAATGACTGTGAAAAGGGTGAACTAAACTGAACCAAATGGACAGAGTCCTTGTTGACAAAGGCAGGAAGGAACCAACAAGACATTTGTGACCCAACATTCAAAAAAATAAACCTGGGCCAGCACATGAAATGAAAGGTAGTTTAAAGTTCTGACACATAAGATGATTACAAATTTCAGAACAGCGATCCAATAATGGTTGAACAATGGTTAACAAGGTTGCAAATACCAGAATGACATTAGAACAAACTCTAAATCAGGAATACTCAAATTCTCCTCAGATTCAGTAGCTTGTTGATGCTAAAAAGGAGGTAGGAATGTGACATGACCCAAACATTTACTTTTACTAAATGGACAATGTCACTAACCCTCATAAGGTCAGTAACCCTTATAAAACTGAATTCACTCTGGCTGGCTTGTTTATTCATCTTTGACATTCACGGAGGGCATACTGAGCAATGTATATTCTGACAGTGCTTTTCAAGGTCAAGAATTAGTCATCGAGTTTTCTGTCACAGAATACAATTGGCTTTCCACTTATGTGACACAAAAGGCCACAGCTGAAAGCAACCTACCTATAATCTTTCCATGTAATCTATACAGAGAAGGGCAGTCCCCATGTCCCCTGCAGCTCACAGAGCTTACATTTGAACCATGCATTCAGCTGAAATGCAAGTTCATTTTCGTGACTTGGGACTTGACTTGGCATACAATCTTGAAGCTTCAAGCTGACCTCCATAACCACTACAAAATGCAAACCCATTGAAAGGTGAGAGCTTTATTCTACCCTCTAAATTCGTAACTGACAAAGTGAGAGCTGGTGACCAAGAGTTCTGCCAGTACCATCATGAAAATATCCACTATGAAGGCCAAAGTAGAACAACCTGTTGTAAAAACCATGCAATTATCTGATGAACAGGCCTCAACAGGCCTCATGAGAAAAAAGTTTGTGTTTTTTCTTCTGAGAGGCCTCCCTATGGACTTTGCTTCACCTAAATCAACAAAGAATAACTGCTTATCACTAACCCCATTTTTCAACTTATGTAACCGTTAGAAAGCAGAAAATGTTGACATATACAGCAAAATGCCTACAGGGATGCAACTAGAAAGTAAAAAGCTATGTGCACAGTTTTGTCTTGAGAAATTGTATACAAAAATTCATTTGTGGCCACTGTCACTTCTTTTTTTACTGCTTTCTATTAACAAGGAAATAACATGTTCATTAAGTGAAAGTGTACAATCCAGCAAATAGACTGTTTCACAGATACAGTCAATTCCTAAGCATCGAACAGCGGATTATCTAGTTTGCAGGTTTCCCATACAGGTGATCAAAATGTAAGCATGTGCAGTTTACATAGATTTTAAAAATGTGTTGTTTTTTAACAGGTGAAGTATCTGTGTGGAAAAGTTAAAATGAGAAAGATAAATGATTTTATATTATATGTCTATGTATAGTAAAATAAATGGCCCACCTGAACATGTGAATCTACCTGGTTAAATGATATGGAAAAGAAAACCATGAAAATTCCTGTTGTGCTGAGAAGGTTTATATTTCTTATCAACAAATGCATAGGAACTGCAAATTTATACAAAAATAGCCTGCTCAATGTAAGGAAGGACTGCAACAACAATCGTTGAAGCAGAAATATTCATATGACTATGAATGCTTATTTGGATGTTAATTTTCCAGCTTTATCTTAACTGCAAAAGCACTGCACATTACATGGCAGCAAATATTTCAGTTTTAACATTAGGTAAAGGAACACTTACAGTGGTAAATGGCAATGTCTGGTGATGTCTGCTAAGAAGGTTACAGTACAGTACAAGCACTCAACAGCAGAAATGTGCATTTACATTTAGGTAGTATTTAGATAATGTTTTTAATAACACACATGCATTGCACAGGTGTACCACAGGACTCTTCCTGGTAGGAGAAACTAAGACTGCAACTGAATTTAGACTACTGGCCATTTTAAAACACAGTCATACCAAACCTATCAGAGCTGAGCTGCTAGTTGATGACTACCCAGCAGTAGTACAAATGCAGTACAAGACATTTTATGAGCATTTGATTTTATGATGTGCATACAGTAATAAATCTGCTTGAAATTTGGAGATTTGAAAAGCTGTTCCCAGTATAGTTTTAGCCTATAGTTACAGGCCTACATGTATGACTGGGATTCTGGCAGTAGTCTGTACAAACAGGTGCTGGCAGAAAGATATCCAGTGTGAAATGTGCCATGTCATGACCCTGGAGGGATCCATTACAGGTTGAATGGTGAGCTGTGTACGCAGGCGTATGAAGGCATTACTTTCTAACAGCTAAAATGAAATGCGATAATAAAGAGGGAAGCCGTTTTGTAAAACACACTGTGTGTTTCTGTAGGTGCCTTTTTCTATTTGCCTTTTGTTGGTAATCTACTGCCTTACTTTCCCCAGGCTATTTATAAAACATCAAGTCCTCAGGGCACCACAGTAAAGTGGGTGGCAGTATGAGGACAGGCGCTACTCCACTGATGTCATCCAAACGGGATGTAGGAGCCTGACAAGCAGCAAGGTGAGCAGTGAGACATCGAGACCCACCCCTGCCTCAAGGTGAGCACTGAGACATACCCACCTCTGCCAAAGCAAATTTGTTCCACTGCCGTGAGTTCCCAGTCACTGTTACCTGACGACTTGCCTGAAAACAAGCTCAGGCCATACGGTTCAGCCTTCACTCAAGACAATGTCTTGCCGACTGAGCTACTGAGCCCCATGGACTTGAGCTTTTCAGCAATGACCTTGAAAATCAGTTTTTCCATTGTTGGACTGCATTATAACAATTATTTACCTGACAGGAAGTAATGAAAAGAACTATGTACAATATACAGCCAGTATGCCATACCATGAGAGAAGCGGTGGACCCAGTAGTATCCCAGGTCCACACCCAGGAAGGTCAGCCACCAGGTCCAGGGAGAGTCCCAGGGGAGTTCCAGCACATGGTAATTGTTCCAGATATAAATATAACTGGATAGTTCCAGACTCCTCACAAACAGCCTGAAAATGGACAAAAAGGTTTTTTCAATTTATTTTGCACTATACATGTACCACACTGTTACTTCAGTTGATGATTTATGACTAGAGTCTACTAGCTTTTGCAGGTATGAAACAAAAAAATGGTTATCTGTAAGCACATCACACAAACAGGTGCAGCTTCTATAATATTTCAATAAATGGATTTATTATTGGTCCAGAAGATTTTTCTCCAAGCACCACAGCCAAGAGCTCTAGCCTTGATCATGGACACAGGGATATGGATCTTACACGAAAGCCCCATTAAAACCATTTTAAAGAAAGTCAGCTGACAGGGCCTGAAATGGAATCTCTTTCTGACACAGGTGCAAGTCCTAGCAAAGCCCCCGTTGACAGGCCCAGCTGATAGAGAACAGCTCTTCACTTTACTCAGAGAAACAGGGGAGTGGCCTTGAAATGCTCTACTTGTTTCATTTATTTACTTGGCCCATACAAATGTTTGCTTAAGTTATTTACAGATTTCACACATTGTGACTCACTGAAGTGCTTTGCTCATAGATAGATCAGCAGTTTAGCTTCAGTGTATCAACAACCCCATCATGCTGTTCACACAAATGCATGCTCAAGTTCCACTGCACGTTTCTGAATTTTTTTAAACCTAATGATACTTTTCAAATTTTAGCTGACCGTACTCCTGTAGTGGAACTGAGCTCCCTTACTGTGGAAGTCTGGACAGCATGCCAGCTGACACAGAGGTGGCTCCATCATTGATTCGAATGACAGGGCCTCCAGTCTTAGCCCAGCCCAACACCAACTCCAGGACCAGCATTCCCAAGAAAAAGGGTGTGGCCTACAGAGTGCAAACAACAGGCATAAATGAAGACTCTTCACCGTGAAAGCTTTTACTCACACTAAAAATTGGAAAGGAAATGGTCCCCTCTGTCATTTTTCACTGCACAATGACATATATTTACTCCAACATACACAGTAGCCATTGCTGTTTGACTTGGAATCAAAGCAAGAGCTAAAATAAAAGGGTGCTTTCAGATGTTGTGATGTATGGAGTTTCCCTTACTGTTCTTATGTGAGCAAATGCAAAAGAGGTGCATATTGTGTGTCTCTGAGGATTCATTCCAGCTTCTGAGGAGAAAAACAGCTTTTACAGTAAAGTTGCAAAACTGAAAGCATATTTTAAAATCTGAACAATTGCCCTGACACCAAATGATGCTTGTTCTATTTAAAAATGTACACCATGCCTGTTCTGTATATGCTTTCCATCAAGCAATTACCAAAAGTGTCAGAAAAATGTATTTAGAAATAATAAATAATAAATGAAGTATAATGTGGTTCTGGCATCTAAGATTTAAAGACCTGTGATATCAACTAATGCAAAGTTTCTTCACCAATGTAAACTTACTGTGAAGCTAACATAATATGAAATGCACCACAGACATGTTGAATTAATTTGATACATAAACTCCTTTCATATAATTAAGGGTGCATGTTAAAAAAAAAAACCTTACTGCAGGGCACTGCTGCCTAAACCTGGCACATGTTAGCGTGTCCATCTGCTCTGACCTCAGCCCCGAAACTACAGCCGCAGCCTTCGATCACATGTCCGCCCTAGTGGCGAATCGTGACTGGAATGTGAAGAATGACCATGAGGCATGGAGTAGATCTGCAGGTGGAACACAAAGAATCCACACCGGAGCAGGGGGAACCACAGGGGAATCCTGATCACACACAACACAGCCACATCTGGTAAAGGAGTGGAGTGAACACACGGTTCTTGTGTGCAGCCACTCTCCCTCAAAACCACCAGATTTTATCACACTGGATTTTTATCTTAAATGCCTCTTCCTTTATTGGGATTCATTTTTATAACTGATGGGATTGTGTTCAAGACCACTGTCTGCATTAATTTTTCAGGTCTACCTTAGTGTAGCTCTCTCATTATAATCATGACAAAACTTAAACAGCTGCAAGAGAAAAACAGCTCTCAGCCTAGACCTTTCATAACCCTTACAAAGATATTTGGTATTTTTCTCATGTTAATTTGTGTCTTTTAACAGTTTATTTATCGTACATTTTCCCAACACTGCTTTTAAACAGCATGGTATTTTTCTCAAAACAAAAAAAAAAAGTGTTACTGAGGCAGTAACATACTTTAGGCTTGTGAAAATTGTCAAGAGACTTTTGAATAGTTTTATGTCAATCTCTGGGTTTTGGACTAAGCTCTTACTAGGCAAATGGCAACATTTGTAGAACAGATGTTTTGCTTTCCTTCAGAGTGGAGTTTTTAACAGGTTAGGGATGGGTGCTGTGAAAAAATTCTGGGAGAAAAAGGATATGCAGCTGAATTGTCACACAAGGACACACATACTATGTTTGCCTGTGATAATTCAAATTCATAATGCTAGGAAATTATCTCCATTGTCCATTTGGGTACATTAATATATGTGTATTAATTAAGGAAAGGTTATTCTATTGAGGTCATTGATACTTGGTGGACCTATTTAAACTCACAGATGTTTTGTTAAGATATTCACTGTTTCTTACAACCCCTCAATAACATCTGCCAGCAATCAATACAAACCTTAATTCAAAAGGTAGATGTGATTAGTATTATTGGCTATTACCAATGACGAAGTAATCAAGCAATATTGATTTAATATTTATTTTGAAATTATCGTCTTGATCGAAAGCCTCAGAACTATGCATTTAAATGTAACGTGGATTCAGAACTTTGTTAAAAATATATATATATATATATATATATATATATATATATATATATATATATATATATATATATATATATCTGTGTGTGTGTGTGTGTGTGTGTGTGTGTGTGTGTGTGTGTGTGTGTGTGTGTGTAAAAAGGCACAAAGGCACATACATAAAGGCACAAATTTCTCTCTCACACGTGTGCAAACACACATATACACACCAAATAAAGCTGTATAATTACAATGCCTAATAAAACTGTTTAATTACAGTATTCTTGGAGCAGAATTAAGACACTTAAGTGTCCTGTTGTTAATTTAAACTCCTTTCTCAATTTGAGCGTTTATGACTGCCTGTTAAAATGTGAGCTGTTTACTTCAAATAACAAACATGTGTTGATTTGAAGCGAGCACACCCAGACCTTGTATGTGGTGAAGCAAATGGGGACATTTGTGCAGCCTGTTTAGGAGCATAGGGAAGAACTGAACAGGTGACAAATTCCAATTTGGTGAAACTCTAGAGGAATAAACCTTCTCTGGATTGTATCTGCACAACAGTACAATCAAAATGAGCATTGAAAGCCAGGCTCTATTAGCTTCTAACAAGTAAATATTCACTGTATTACAGTGTAAAACCTGTAAAGTTTTTTTTTTCAAAGCAAGATGCTTAAAATAATTTTATATTACCAGAAAAAAAGATCTGTGGGCTCTAAAAGCGTTTTTCTGTAAAAAGTAGCCTACATAAACAGCAAGATTATGATTATCAACATACATGAAGAAGCTGGCTATAATTAAACTACATTTTTACTGATTTTTATTTACTATAATTTACGGTTATTTACGATTATTTACGGTGTGCACTATAACGCGATTATGTAAAAGTTTAAAAGAGAACCAGGTTTGCAACTAATACTGAGGGCTCCGTTAGATGCGTGGGATTGTCAAAGCGAGACGTAAAAAAAATCACTGTTTCAAAGCAGTCCAATAAGGAAGCTGGGCAATTTGTTGCATCAACCTCTCTGACTAAATCTGACAGCGAGAACGACCACAAAAACACTGCCGCGAACCAATCAATAAAATACCCCGGGATGGTGCAATGACTTCGATGTGGATTCCAAATCATTTTTAAATCCAAAGCAAATAATCTGCATATTATCTCATTTCTGCCGAGGTACTGGAAACCGGGATCCAGGAACTGTTTTTGACATTGTTAATGGTGCAAGCACACCCAGGTTGAAATCCTCCCTGGCGAAAAGCTAAGACATACATTCAACAGGTGTATGAAGGCTTTACAGCAATTACTCATGAAAGGAGTGGTGTCCTGATTTCTTCAAGGACGCCCCCAAAACTGGTCAGCATGCCCCAACTTTATTTTTCATGGTTTTAAAAGTGTATAAACGTCAGTGGCTTACGTGTGCTTGGTACTTTAGCTTGGCACTGCCCTAAAACCTTTCAGTTTACGGCATGTTGTCGTTAATGCAATTCGTGCATGGTGTGTACTGGAGTGTCTTGATACAACTGAGTTTTATATCCTTACCAGATACCCTATGCACTCGCTCGGTTTGCAAATCACACATCTAGTTACGCTACAGTATTGACACGCTCGGGCAGAACAGTTATTCTGTGTGGATATGCACAGTATTATAAAAGTGAACTTCAGAGTTCCGCATTTGTCTTTCAGTTCCGTTTTCAATAAAACAGGACAATCCAATGGTTCCTTAAGGAATCTCACCTTCTGGACGTAGTCGGGCACTTCCTCCAGATGCTTGAATGATGTTTCATTTGGGGAGACCAGATAGAACATCATACGAATACCCTGGTTTAAAGGCACGAAAGGGACTTCTGCATGCGCCATTGTGCTTCAAAAATCGACAAGCAGATCTTTTTTTTTTTTACAATCTGAGCTGAAACTTTCCAGAACGCAGTGCAGCCGATTATACGACAGTACATAGGCGCGAACCTTGTACTTCAGCACTAAGTTCAATGTATGAGTAGAAGTGTAGCGAATAGGGAAAATATAAATAGGGAAACAGTTTTGAGACATGAGAAATTCCTTTAGGTGGTGGTAGGGTACTCAGGTGAGAGCAGAAGAGCTGTGTCTTCATATGTTTCTTGAACACAGAGAGGGACTCGGCAGAATGGATGAAACGGATTACAGTAAAGTATTTCTTTAGTATCGCAACAGTGATATGTTACTGTTATGAATATTAATGAATTCATGAGGAGGTGAATAGGTTAAGCTTAGAGTGAGAGAGGATTCAGAGTAAAGGGACACTGAACTTTGACAGATGATATCTTGCCATATGCATTGCCTACAAATATTGTTTTACACCACATCAATACACTGGTAATTCAGCACTGAAATGTCAAAACACTAAGCTGCGATATACTATTGTTTAAGTTTGTTTCAGCAGAATCCTGCATCTTATGTTCCTTATTGTTGTTGTGCTGAAAAGGTGTAGCTACCTAAGTTTGTTATGTTGTGGTTATGAGTAATAATCACATCAAGAGGGGGAGGCAAGATCAAGTGTAGAAAGAGAGAGGAATCAGGGTTCAGAAATAGTGCAGATCTACCACACAAGTGAGACCTTTCTGTGTGCACCCCATTTAAATAGTTTGTTGTAGTAGTCTAATGCACAATTTTCATTGCACATCCACCAACTGTGAAATTGCTAACAGTGCAGTATATTTGGAAATTCACAAAGGAACTGTGCATGTATGACCATTTTTGCACTGAAAAACATATTTTGCCGTAAAAATGTCATGCCAGAGCCCAGCTACATACATCTATGGATCACTTCAATAAAGCATGTAGCAGTTGGGGAGTTTTCACAGATGGCATTTTTTTACCCTTTCCAGATGAAAGGCAAGCCCATAACTTGGAAACACACCAACAAGTCTGCAAAAACTGTGAGAAATTCAATACAGTACAGGCATTTCAGAGAAAGCATTTTTTCCTGAACATTTTGTTGAAAAACATTTGCAGAACATAAGGTATTGTTGTTATTTGAGTTATTTGTTATTTAATTTGGTGAAAATTCCAAAATCATAGACCTGAGGAGAATATAAAAAATCAAAAGTACAGGTGAGAATGCTTGGTGTATACATTTAACTATCAGAGACGTATATCAGTTGTGAATATTAATTAGGCCTTGGGGTATCGTAGGTCATTGTACATTAGCCATCAACGCCTAGACAACTGCCGAAGATTACACTAAATCATTATTTTGGAAGAGTGAAGCCAGTACTGAAATGCAATGTGGAAAAGCATTTAGTTTGCAATGTTGTTTTTGGCTTCAGATGTTATTATAACAATATTGCTTTTCCTGTTAAAGGAAAGCGTTTCTCAAATGGATCAAGGTGGGGCAATCATCTGAGATCAAAAGTAGCATGGCTGAAAACATAGGCCAAAAGTATTAAAAACAAGAAGGCTGACCCTGAATTTTATTTTTCATTTATGCTACAGATTTTTTTGTCATGTCCCTCATCAAAGGATGTGGGTATTCCTCAGAATAATGGAGTAGACTATTATTCTGTAATTGTTTTGTATTGGCATGTACCAACTGTATCACCTTATCAGAAGACTTATCTTACCACTAACAGTGATGCATGGATGCCCATGGTTTCAAAATCAACAATCAACTGTTGTATCATTTGTATCACTTGTTTGGAATAAATAAGGAAATAAAAATGTCTATGCCTTAGCCATGCTCAGCATTTCCATACTATGTGTTTCTTTTAATATCACAGAAACACTGGTGATCTGCTTGTAAAAATTTGTGTGTCCATGTATAGTAGAGTATGCTGAGAACACAAAGCGATTCATGGGGATTCTGCAGCTGATCATAAATAAATATTACTGACACTTTAAAGTAATGATCATAAATTCCACCTAATGAAATGTATTAATATTTGTATTCTCAATAACTCTCCCACAGAGTTGATTTTATTTCATATGAACTAGCTGTAATGCCCCATACAACAAAAACAAGCTATAATATAAAGTCTCTGCTGCAAAACCTTGGGAGTGTGCTTTGCCTGAAATGCAAATGAATTTTTTAGAATTAAAAATGTGCTGTCAATGTGCTCTGATTGTTGATTAGGTATCAGTTCATCAATAATAGAAAAAACATACACTATTTTTTCCCAAGAACCTTCCATTTACTGTGGTAGCCTAAATTCAATATGGTCTGTCTGCATCAAGGTATAGCTGTGTGTATGGCATGGCTATGCAGTTACAGAATTATGAAAAGAAGAGCTGAGTAATCATAAATGTATCCCAAAAATGCATGAATGGATTTGACCACCATTTAAAACAAATCCGCTTTTGCTAAAGCATGTCTTCATTTTTTAACTGGAAAGCCACAAAACAAAAACTTGTGCAAACCCATTTAGAAATCACAAGGTATTGAATAACCAACCACTCTGGTATGAAAAATGATCTTTAAAATCAGGAGAGTTGCCAAGACACTATTCCATGAATTAGAATGCAGGCTCACAACGTATTCACAGAAAGATCAAGTGTTGACATTATTTTAAACATAATTTTGCAATAAAATATGGTTCATTTGGAGTCACTCTCCTCGTGCTTTGGCAGAATACATGACTTTGCCTCAAGGAAAAAATATATATTTAGCATAAACTCCATCAGCTCCACTCTTCTTTTCCATGATGACTTATTCATGCAGACTCAGTCCACAGCATCTGCACATATAAATTCAAGATACATATGGATGTGCAAGGCAATATGTTTCTGCAAGCAGCTGTCCAGTGCTTCATAAAAAATAAACTTGTAATCCATTTAGTTGAGGTACAACTTTATTTAATCTGAAAAGCATTTAATATTTATTAACCCTTTGCGTAAATTGATTGTTTCTTTTAAAAATTTGTGTATTCAGGCAGTTGAAACACACAATCAACCTAGCAACATACAAGCAATGTTTATTATTGTTTGAGTGGTATACTCTAAATAGGAAACTGTTGTTAGAATGAAGATAGGAAAAGAAAAAAAATACTGATAATTATTTACAGAATATTAGCTGAACAAGTAATTGATTCACCTGCACGTCTGATTTCATCATAGTTCGATTTCATCGAAACTTTCAACACATACAGTAGAAACCAATATAGGCAAGTGTTCAACAGTGCAAACAAAAGCATATGGCTGCCCGTTGTCTTTGCAAGACACACAATGTGGAATGTTCGCTATAATTTGGCCAATCTGAATTTGTATCTGATCACTTCTTGAAGGCCTTAGGCTGAAGAGCAAAGATTCAGATTGGACACATACAACAATTATCAGGAAACTTCATTAGGTCAAATATTCATCTGCCTGTGATATTTTCTAAATAAACCAGAGCTGTTTGATTTACCAATGAAGTCTTAAAATGCTTTGTTATTTAAAACTTTCTTGCATCAGAAGTTTCCTGAAATGAAATGTAAACCTTAGTTTACAAAAAATCAGCGTACAATACATAAATCCTCATAGATCTAGTGACACATATGTTTTTTTGTACATTTGTACATGACATTTGTGCATGTTTATTCATCTTTAATTATTATTGTCATCCTTACTCATCAACAGTTGATCAGCTATCATAACACCTGTCCTTAAGAAGACATAATCTTTCCTGAGTGAGGAGGCGGGGTCTGTTGTATGGGGGCGTGGTCTTCCATGCATCATAAGTGAGCATGCTCAGAACTCTGATCACTGTCATGACTGTCTTCGTTGACCAGGGAGTCTACAGAGTGATGGAGTCCTGCAATGCCAGAGAATTCCGAGGGCAGTAGAGTCCCCTTTTTTACATTTACGAGTTCCTTCTCCCGAGCCACTGCCCCCTGCTGCCCCCCTTTCACACGTTTCCACTTCATCCTTCTGTTCTGAAACCAAACTTTCACCTGCAAAAAGACCAGGAAATTAAACCTTTCAAAGGCCACTTGTGGTTCTTCTCTGAAAAAAAGTTGCAGTGTATATCACAATTTATTAACATGCAAATGTAATTTGGTTGAAAGTTTTTCATAATTTGAAATTAAGTTTGTCAAGTATTTGAAATGAACGTTAAGCAGAACATGTTGAGTGCATCTGAAGTAAGTGGCCCTAAAAAGGCTGACTCATAAATATTCAGTGCTTCCACCAGACATTTTTCCTGGGTTTCATTCTTTTCACACAGCCACACTAGGTGCCTGTCAAATTGAAGTACAATAGCTAGAGATGTATTACAGAGAAGATCAGATTTTTTTCCCGATGTTAGTGTTGTGGTTCAGATTGACTTTGGAACAGCAGCAAAACACAGTAATCCCCCAAGTGATGTGTTTATGCCTCACTATCAGTATTGCAGATTGATGTTTTCTGATGGGCCAAACCTCCAGCATCATTTATCACACAAAACATGACTACACCTAAAAAACTGTAATCACTGTGGTGAAAACATCATCACTTCATCAAGAAGGAAAATAATGATCATTATCCATGACTTGGAAACTTCCCCTTTTTTTCCTTGCGAGTGTGGGAAACGGTGTAAACTGTATGAACGCGATGACTGCGATGGGGTTTGTATTTGGCAGCTATTTCTACATCAGCAATAATGTGCTGATGCGTCAGTCACATCTGCTCTCTGGCATCAAGCTCTTCCTTCTTTCCCTTACTCGACAAGTTGTTTAGTATTTACGTCTCCCAGAATGATGATTAAGCTGTTGCTTAAAACGGGTGATGCAGGCCGGGCCCAGAAAGCCCAGCAAGCCCTGTTCACCGTGAGAGCAGACAGTCTTCAGAGTTTATTTTAGGCCTGTCACACTGGGGCTGCTGATCACATGGACAGGAAGTTGGATTACAGCACAAACGTTTGCGTTGTGTCGCATACTGCTGGTGCGAGTCACACTATTGATTCCATGTGATTCCAGAGCAACAAATCAGAGGTCAAAGACTTTCGTCAGTAAAAATCTCTGCTAAATTTCAGACAAAAATATATATATCCATTGCATTTTAACAAGATAAACCCAACCCAGCCCAATTTCTGGGGTACAGCATTGTTTCTTAAGAACTTTTTATTGTCTCTGTTTGTAAGCACTTGATCATTGCACAAAATATTTTTCTTACTTTTTATGGGTTGAATTCCCTATAACTGGAAATTTCAATTTTGTGCATTCTTAGATTACCAATCAGTAACATATTCTTTTGACAAGGGTTAAAAAAATAAAGCACAGAATTTGTGGGACATTTGTAAGACATTGTTCTTCTTTGTAGTGACATTGAAGCTTGACAGTCTGAATCTCCCTTAGGAATGGGTGCCATATTACCACACAAGCTATTGAGCCACATACTCTTTCTACTGTACGAATACTAGCCTTAAAATATATCTGCACAGTTTGCAAATCTGCCTCTGAGTGAAAGTGAAGCATGCAGTATATCATTGAGCAAGGTTTAGCAGGGTGATTTACCTGGCTACGTGCACATTGAATGCATAGTAAGTACCCTCTAAAAACAATCACATTAGGAAACCATTCAAAGGACTTCACAGTCCTCATGAGATATTTTTACAAAGGGTTTTGAGTGTCTCGCATACACTGACTTGTTTGTGTCACATATGATCAAAATACTAGGGATGGTAAGATTCACCAATTCGCATCGGTGCAAAAGTTCTCAATGCAATTGGCCCAATTAAAAAAGTGTATACCGGATACAATTTGGGATGAACTCGGGATGCATCGTTTCTACCATCTTTGCGTCGGTAAAATCCGATTTATTTATATATAATTATTAGTTGAGGCCCTATGCCTTTATTATTTATAAATATGACCAATAATTTGTGACCAATAATTTTATATTTAGATTGATTCCTTCTCTCTAAACTGTTTGTCAAGCACGCTCTCTCGTCTCCACTGCTGTCAGTGGCCAATTCTCATCAAGTCTCTCGGCCAAGTCTCGTGTGTGACCTGCGTGTCCGGGCAAGTCACAGATTTGCATCGCATCGTATCGCGTTGAATCACATTGTGTTGAATCAAATCACGTCGAATCACACTGCGTTGCAATAGGGGTGAATCATATCGTACCGCATTAGTAGTTGCTTCATATGTATCTTTAATGTATTAGATCATTGGCAATGCATCAAGATGTGTATCGCATCAGCCTCAGTGATGGAGATGCACATCCCTACAAAATACGGGTGTCAGTTCAGAGGAATAGTGAGGCCTTCCATTCAGAGATAGCTGGATCTTGACAAACAACCACAAAACATGGGGAAAACTGCCTATTTATGTAAGGTACACAATAACTTTATAGATGTGTCTGATGTTCTACATAGCAAATACATATGATCCTGTTTAGTTTAATTTGAGTTAACACGAAACTGGTAAGCTCATATGTCATCTGTCAGATTGTCAGCATGACCACCGTGGCAATTGCAATGGGATAGGTTCACTTCCCTGGCTGGCATAAACATCGTGGCTCATATTTAAGCAAGTGTGACTGATTCTTTTGTTATCTGGGCAATATAACAAACATGAATTCACTTTTAAAAGACTATGGTAAACCTGAATTTAAATGAAAGGAAAATAGAAATGGGAAAGATATAATAATCTGTTTTATATTTGTATAGTTCCAGCACCATATATTTAGGGAATTTTCAGGATTTTCCTGAATTTCATCGATTTTCACCACTTTCCTTTATCTACATTTGTGCTCAAATTTGTGGTTCCAATTTGATCTTGTGGATGAACCCAGTACTATATATATATTATATTAACTGAAATCACGCATATATAGTTTCTAGTGTAGTACTACAGTTCCACCAGTTATGTGTGTGCCACCCATTATTTGTGTTGTGACTATGGAACGGAGGTGCGCCTCCAGATCTGGTTTTGATAAATATCAAAAGTCAGAGGTTTTTCTATTACAGTATTAACCCTGAACCTCAGTGAATCGAATACTCTGTTGACTAACTATGTCTTTTACAGTCAGTTATATTCTTAATTCCCTCATTCCAAAAATAGCATCTTGCGTTGCTAGTCATTCATTCAATGCCTCATATTCAACTGCATGAGGCTAATTTAGGCAGGGCTTGTGTGTGTGTGTGTGTGTGTGTGTGTGTGTGTGTGTGTGTGTGTGTGTGTGTGTGTGTGTGTGTGTGTGTGTGTGTGTGTGTGTGTGTGTGTGTGTGTGTGTGTGTGTGTCTGTGTGTGTCTTGTTTCTTACACAACGTGTTGTTTTCAGTGGGCATTCAAAGGAATGACAAAAGTGAGAGAAACAAAAAAAGTCGTATGTTCATCACTCAGAGTAAAGTACTAAAAACAGCCCTTCATGTGCAAATGGTTGATTTGTTCATGCAGCGCTATCCTTTGAAGATTTACAGAGACAATGTGTTCAGGACATTATAGCACATCTTACTGTATTGAGTTAAGCCTGAAATGTGTCTGGAGTCATTCATTTCACATGTGGCTACTTATAGTCTGTCCTACACAAAGAGACTAATTTGTAAAAGGAGGGGGAAGAGGAGGAAGTGACTTCCTAGACAGCACTTCCTTTGCCTGTCTCCATTACTGGTCTAACTGAAAGAATACTAAGAAACATCTGGAATATGCCATTCCCCAACGTCACAGCTGGAGGAGAATAGCACAGAAACTAAAAACAGCAGCTCACAAGTATGTTAGTTGTGCGTTGCTTCAGCTGTCTGTATCTGCGACATGGTAAAGATTTTGTTTTTTGGAAAACCCTCTGGCATAATATCAGTGTATTCTCTTCCACTGGATATTTGCTGATTTATACTTTTTTTTCATTTTGTTTGGTGCTGAAATGAAAGACTATAAAACTAAAAGTATCCAGTAATTGCACCGAATAACTAAAATTTAGTGCAAAGTGTAGCTCATTAGCCAATGCCTAATCACAAATGGATATCATAAGCAACATTTATTAGGAGCTATTCGGAGTTGTTGAACAATTAGTAACTGCAGTTTGTAACATGGTTTGCATTATTGGGTCAGCTTATGGTGCAAGGAAGGAAAGTAAGGACTGCAGTAATGTAGGACATGTGTCAAACCTGTCTTTCTGTCAGGTCAAGGTTCACAGCTATTTCATAACGTCTCAGCCTTGTCAAATAGTTGTGATGGGCGAACTCAGCCTCCAGTTCCCGAATCTGTTCCTTGGTAAATGCTGTCCTCTCTTTCCTGGGTTTGCTGCTCACATCTGACTTATAGTTCCCATCCTGAGAATCTGAAATGAAAAACAGAACATTTTCCAGTCACCATAAAGTTAAAAAAAGAAAGAGAGAGGGAAAAAAAAATAATCTGTGTGATAAACGGCAGGTGCGAGTCTGAAACACAAATAAAACCAAAGCAGGAAAGGGATCAGGTAGGTAAAACAATTAGGGTTGCCAATCACCTTTTATTATGCCGGTATTGTTTATGTGTGCTCTAAGAGGCTGGAAGGACCCAGGAGTGGCTGTGCGTGTGCATGGGTCTAGCAGCTGCACTCACACAATGGGCCAGCTCTTATACTTTCCAATGTGGACTTAATTTGTCTTACTCTTAATGGAACTGGCTTCTCTCATAGGTTTAATATGGAACAAAACAGCTTTGCAGGATGTGTAAAAATATGTTTCCTTAGTTTATTTACCTCAGAAGTTTATAACATGCCTCCTCTGTACTGTACAATTCTCAAGCTGCCAACTCACTACAACTTGCAGTAGTGTTTTTAGTAGTTTTTTTTATAATTATCATTTGGCTGTTGGTTTTTATCCCCATTTTTATTTTGTTCTTACAGGACAAAGTGAAACTATGGATGAAATACACGTACATGTACAAAGTGGATCGGCCTTTATGGAACCTCTATCATCACTGAATGGCAAAGGGCAATTTGGGTTGTATAAAAAGATAAAAATAAAAAACCCAGGGAAAAAGTTTGATTGGATGTACCAAACAGCCCTGAATCAGCCTGTAAGGGCCATAGACTTGGTATGCTCCTATGTTTGATTGAAAGTTTTCTCTGGGGCCCATTTTCAAATGCATACTGACTGACTGAAATCGGTGTCAAGATTCAGTTCATGTTAACTAATAATCTGCTGATATATTTTTGCCCCAGCTGCCCCCAAAAAAAGAATTGTATGTCCAGAATTTACACACCTCCAAAACACCCTGCTGTAGGCAAACTTTAAGGTTGGTTGGTGAATTGAATCTGAAAGACTAAAAAAATCATCCTGCCTACCAAAGGGCCAAAATCATATCATGCCAGACATTAGATTAAATTATATGATGTTACATTATAGGCATATAGAACCATGCAGTGGTTTCAGACTGACATGTTCTTACATAGTTTTGGTTATGGACACCTAACAGCTTTAGTCACAAAGTGTCTGAAACAGCTACACCCTGAACATGGCGCATATAACCACACAAAGCAGTAAGAACCTCCAGCTGAGGCTATTCACACTGCTATAATCTAGTACACCTGCTACAATAAATTGTTTGTGTTTAAGACCACAGTCCGTAAACAAATTTGTGTACATATTCTAAATGTTCTTTTTTGTGTGTTTTGTATGTAATTCATTTATAGGATGACACTTCTCTCTTATTTTATAACCAATAATTCAAACATACACCCTTGCCATTACAAGTCCAGTTCCATAGGCGCTAATTCCAAGCCTTTGTTAGATGCAGCACTGAACACGTAGTATATGGATACAATAGTTATAAAATGGGGATTAATTGCATCTGGGCTGTTTTAATTTTGTCTAAAGGAAAGTTTTTCCTCTTTATTATTGGAAAAAGAATAGACATGGCGTGTTAATTTTTCCCCAGCTCACTTCTTGTGACCAGACTTTGTGGCTTGTTTTTTTTTTTTTGGGGCATGCGTCAGTTGCACGTAGTGAACATTGCACTTTAAGGCAACAAAGATTGCCTGCTAATTCATCTGCGGCCGTATCCCAAAGTGTGTGTTAATCCAATTGGCAACCCCAAGCTAAATTGTAAATAGGGCTGGGGCTAATGAGCCAAAACACACCAGTTGTGGGACTCTCCATTGCCACGTCATTAAGAAGTGAAGCTGGGCCTGTTTATTAATCACATCTGACTTTTCTGACATTGTGTGTGAGAATGATCCCTATTGTGAAAGACCTGATTTTAGGAAAACTGCCCAAGAGACTTTTGGTTTGTTTTGGTAAATTTGGCAATTAATTCATGACCTTTACTCTGCATCATTGGTAAAAAAGAGAAAAATGATTGCATTCATGATAATTAAGCATAAGCACGTACTAGCTACTCTAAAATGTCATTTACTGTCATTTTCATTTCCATAGACTTCATAGACGTTCATAGTTTTTGTCTTCATTAGATGGTATGCTGTTCTATGTGTGTAACTACAAAAAGAAAGGCTCTGTTTTTGATTTAGTCATAAATGTGTTCACCTCAGATATTGTGGCCCAAAGATCAGATCATTCAGTTTTGGCAATTCAAATTTGGTCAAATAACATGAGCAGTAGTTAGGGAAACCATATTCTATATATTTATTTTTTATTTTTAGTCTTAAAATTTAATTTTAGTTCAGATTAATTCACAATTTAATTAACATTTTTCTGTGCTGGACTAATTCAAGACATACATGTCATATGAAGCATAAATTCCTAATCTCTAATCAAACCTATTCAAATTAAAATTCTACTCAAACACAAGGACTTAAACTAGAAATTTGACCAAAAGTAGATCGAAAGCAGAAAGGCTGAACACAAAACAGTAGAAGCAGGTGAAGGCAGCAAGGACAACTTTTCTCATATTTGTAACGACACATCACACACAACATCCATGTGTGTATGTATGGTTCTGTTATTATATATAATTGCTGATTATTTACATATTCACATCCTGTTGCATTGTTTCTGAGTACAGACCTCTGTCTCCTTCACTGTTTGAAACTTGTGCATGCCTGAATAATATTTTTGTGGAAGTGTGGAAGTGTTTTACATAGCGGCTTTTAAACTATATGGCAATGTGTTAAAAAAAGGTTTTTGGTGTGATAATCATATTAGTGACTGTGTAGAATTGTGTTAGTCTTTTTTGTGTTAATGTTTTTTGTTTTGCTCTTTTCTTTTGTATTCATCTTTTATTTATGCTCTTTATGACATGACAGCTGTTAAATAAAGAGCTGAAGTCAGAGTCTCTCTCTCTTGCTCTCTCTTTCTCTCTATCCCTTTTTCCCTCAGAAAAACTGTCCAACTTAAATTTGGCAGCTTTGACTTGATTGAAACAAGCCAATAATTGTATTTATTCTCTGGTAAACACTAACATTGTTTGGGAATAGGAATGACATGCCCAGCCGCTGGAAGCCAATGGAGCTCAGAGTTGAAAGAGTCCACAGCTTTACGACGCAGCCGCTACACCACAGCAATTAGGTTTCTGGTGTGACTTTCATCTTTCCACAACTAGAAAATGCTGCACACAGTTTCTGACCCTTCTCACAGAAGGCTGATCTCAGATCATCTTGCACTCATCTTAAACCCATTCAGACAAGTTTCCATCTATATAAATCCTCATCAATGAGGTAATGCCTACTGTATCAGAACTCCTCAGCCACATTTAGTCTACCCACACTGCACTTTGGCTTCAATATTGAGAAGTAAAGCAAATGTTTTTTTTTTTTTTTTTTTGTTTTTTTCCAGGTATTATAGTTTATAACAGTGGCCCATGGTGCGGTATTTTGACTTCCATTTACGGATACAAAATTTAGTTCTCATTCACTTGATAGACGAGTTATTAGGTATTAATTACAGAAGAGTGCCGCATAAGTGCACCAAGCTTAACTTTGGTCGTCAGAGTTGACAGAGTTCTTTCATAAACTCTCTGCACTGAAGATCAGAATGAGGAAAGTTCACTCCTTTCCACCAAACAGGAAAGTGGAGAAAAAGTTGAGTCAATGAGGGCGAGCAACAAGTTCAATAAAGTGCTCCACAGTCACGCATTCAATACCATTTCATTCTGGCCTTCGAATAAAATCACATTGCAAAATACATGACCGTTTACATCATAGTACTCACAGACCAAGCAGACTACACACTCTGGATTCTACTGCAGTGAAAGTCATTTGTCCGACCCTTTCTGCCTCGCTGCAGCCTGTCCACACTGCCCTCTCAGAACTATGCCAGCGCTGGGTCCCTCCCTACCCCACACTCAACCCCGATCCTGATCCTGTCCCCAAACTGTGGCACGCATCCCATCAAGAGCCAGACGGCAGAAAGAAATCCCTTTTACAGCTTAACATTGAAAGTGAAAACGGAAGACACTCAGTGGAGTCAAAATAGTGGGGAGGGAGGGAAAATAGTGAGTGTTACTGGTAAATCCACCTTACTGTAGAAGGAAGAGGGAGCCTCTCTCATCCCAAAAAACCAAAGGCGCTCTTTAAGAATGAAGGTGAAAATCCTTCATTTTTAATGGTATAACAAAAGTCAAAGAAATCAAAGTTAGACAAATAAAGAGGACCTACATATAACAGGGTTAACAGGCTCAATAAGCGTGATGACTTATAATGTTATAGCACTGTATAAAAATGGTGTTACAGTATGTGCACTGTTTAGGACTTCTGTAAGGTCTTCATGCAGTTGAGCTGAATACGAAACAATTTTTCAGCAACACAAGGACCAGGTGCAGCAGTGTCGTTAAACCAGCGCTAGCCCGTGTAGGTGCAGCCCATTGAAGGCCTTGAGGAAACACTCGCTCCAAATGACATTGCAGAGGATGAAAAAAATATACTGAAAAGCTTACTTGAGCCAGGCAAAACAATCAAGAATTCGGGGTATTGCGAAAACATTGTTGACACAAAGACAGAAAAAAGGAACTTTTTTCCTTTTTTTCAGATGGAGAATTATTATTCACATGCTTGAGCACAAGTTTCGACTCCAGATGGGAGAACAGAGCCATCCACAGTAAATGAGTGCATAGTAATAATTGGACAACTGATTACACCTACGGCCACAGGCTTCAGTAAAAGCGATAATTACTGCACGAAGAGAGCAGTGCAAATATGTCACGCGTGCAGTAACCATCATAACAAAGGCAGAATGAGGATACAAAGTGAAAGGTTCATCTAGGAGGGAGAATATGGCACTGTATATATTAGTGTACATGGTAATGCTTTACTGTAGCAGTGTTTCATTGATAACTTACAGAACATCAGAACCATCTTCTAAATGTTGATTATCAGTTTTTCCCTATTTTTTAATTTGTACTACAGATGATCTAAGGTTTTGCACAAGATGTAAAAAATATATGCATAATTCATATAGTACAAATGGACTACAGAATTAACACTATTGTTTCATGATGCTTTGGCAGATATTTTGCTTTCACCTAAGGCATTGCTTACCATTTTACAATTCTATTTATATTGTTGAGTTTAAAGACTACAGAACGGCTTTAATGGACCTGGAGCGTTAATTCTGATTGGTCAGGGTGTTTTCTCTGACACACTGACACACTGTAAATCTATTGCAGCTTTGTATTGGAGAATAAAATACCATCCATCAATGTGAAGAATGTCCTTTTTATTTGAACAAGTGGCTTGCAGATTTGCCTTACGTACTGTACATAATTGAACAAAGAGGTCAGTCTCTCCATACTTAAATGAAACAACCACTGCACAACCTCTTTTTGGGTATTTGCATATCACAGGTTCAGTTATTCTCATGGTAACTGTTTAACAACTACAGCGTGTAAATATATAAATAGAAATGCTGAAAATGTTGATGGTAGTTTAATTCATGTTCAGTATTCTTTTCTCAGCTCTGTCACAAACTGGCTATGTTTTCTGCGGTTATCACTTTCCCCTTCAATTGCCCTTATCAATTTCCCCTTAATAGGTGCTAAAAACATGATTAGTGTCATATGACTGTCTTAGTAGACAGAGTCGTGTTTATGTGTTATTTGATGACTGCCTTTTTGCAATATTACAAATAATCAGCGAGATGGGAGATGATTAGATTCAGTGAGAGGAAGGTACAGCTAACAAACAATAAGGGATTAACACTGATTAACACAATTAACACTGCTTTTGGCATTCCCGAACTGAGTGGAATGAAGTATTTCCTCATTTCCTCTTTAACTAGTTACGCACTAGGTTTACCCCCAAATTACCCCCCTACGTTTACCCCTGTTCCTGACAGTGGTGTAGTAAGATGATGTGCCCATCAACTGAAAAATTGATAAAATTGGTTTTGCTCAGACTTTGCTCAGGCTTAGCTTTACAGACAGTACTTAAATATCTTAAATATCTCAAACATTTTCAGTCTTATCCTTTAAGTGGAGAAAAAATAAATACAGCAGTGTCAGTTGTGATAGCAATACATTTTCTAATTTGATACTGCACATAGCAGTCTCTCAAAGAAGTCAGCGGTAATTACGGACAGAAATGTCAAATGATGTTCTGGTGTCATTGTCATTTCCACAGTGCATTGGCATTCAAAGAGGCCAGAGGTCTCGACTGGGGCGGTCCTTGTGTTTTATTCTTAATGCACGAGGGACTGAACTTTCATAGTTTCATATACAGACTTACATGGAAACCCCCCTTTAGAAGTTTTTTTTTTTGTTTTAGTTTAGCTTTTTTTTTCAGAAACAGGATTCTGTAAATTAAATGTCTATACTTAATTTGAATTAAAAATACAGTAAGTTTACAATAACCCTGTAAAACTCATTTTTTTCAAATTAAAATGTAAATCTGTTAACTAAAACTGTTAGATGTCAATAAATGCAGTACACCTCTGCATAATGCTAAAGATAACTTGAGAGTAAAGCTCCAGAATTTGACCACTTGATATCACAGTGGATTTACTGGAGCGAGAACTCAATAGTCGAGTTTGCAGCTCTAGAAGATCACAGTCAGAACACCTTGAAATGCATATTATAGATCTGTCCTTTTGTAAGCAATATTGCTAAAAGCATTATAGATATTCTATACACTTTTAGGACTGGTGTTCTGCGGCTGCCACTTACTTGATATGTGGAGTCCTCCAAATATAATGCACTTGATGTCAATATGCTTTTCAAAATTCTTCCTCTGATTTAATCATTTAATCATGTGTATTTATTTGTAAATACTGTAGTAAACATTACTGATAAAATTTTTGACACTATATTTGAACAGTGATGTATCAATTGTGTAGAAAAGGTTTGTAATCCTATGAAATATTGGACAACATTGATCATTTAACCAATAAACACATTTACTACAGTTAGAGGAAAATTTTTTATGTCTATAATCATGAGCCTTACTTTAATATCTCTTGGAAACAGAAGGAAACTCAAATTAACCTTAACCTTATTACTTGATTTATCAGTGTGTATCAATAAATGGACCTGCTACAGACCACCGCGTTTGTATGCAATGTTTTATGCAGAATACATGCATTTTAAAATACATTCAACAACAATAAATAATAATGTACAGTATAAATTTCTACATTTAGTGCCGCAGCATTATCTTCAACCTTTTCATATAAAATTGAGACAGATAAGTTAGGAAGGCAAAAATCTGTTTTCCTGACCAAGTTTAGCTGTAATTCAGTTCAAAGTGATTATAATATTATATACATATTTCAAATAAAGTGTTACAACTTGCTGTTGAAATCTTTCATTTTTTTCTGTCTGAGAATCAGAAATGTTTGAGGAGGTATAAGGTCTTTTGAGCACTTGTATAATCTTTCACAGTCCGTGACATTCATTTTTTACAGATCGTTCCATTTAGTGTGTGCTAAAAGGCAAAGCACTGAAACATATGGTATTAAAAAGGGCTAGCTGGGTGATGCCCACACAAAGTTACAGTCTTGCGTTTGCCTCTTGTCCCGGCCAACTTAATTGCCTTCTGCACATGTCAGGAAAAATCTAGAACTGTCTTTCCGAGAAGATATTACTCCGCATTTCCCCACAGTCAAAGCCAGACATAAGCGAATAAACACCAACCACTAACCCATCTATCCTAAAAATACCTAAAACCAAAAGAATTATGAATTACATTAATTTAGTTTACCAAATATAAGTAATATCTAAAGAAGAAAAAACTGAATATTACTTATTTTGCTGCATTTGAGCTTTCATATGCAATTTATTATTTAAATATTATGAAGTTTGATAATTGGCTATATTTGTTGTTTCTAAGATCACCATTTACGTACAGTTGCAGGTTTCTTTATAATCAGTTTAAAGGAATTCCACTGATATACGTTATATCACTGTAGCACAGTATGAAACTGCACAGACACACAAAGCAGCACGAAAGAGAGGTCAGAGGGCAAGTTTTGGCCCGGCCTTACCTGAGCTGTCACTTTTTCGCTTGCTGTTGCGCTTCTCTGCCTCGGCAGGGGATAGCGCCTGCCGCCCAAAGTCCCCAGGTACACAAGACGCCCCAGTGGGGGTGCTGGCGCCCAGGCTGGGGGTGCTGGCGCACAGGTTAGGGCCGCTGGGGCCCAAGTCGGGGGAGGCGGTCTCGGGCGGCGGGAGGCAGAGGCTGTGGCGGGCGTTGGCGGGCGAAGGGGAGGGCATCGGGGGAATGTGCCAGCTGGGCTGGTGCTGCGGCGGGTGATGCTGCTGCTGCCCGGGGTGCGCCCGGTGGTGCTGCCCGCCGAACAGACCCTCGTCGCCCGGGTAGCCCGCCACGATGCAGGAGGACGAGGAGCCCGGCAGGTCGGGGTAGGAGACGTGGTCCGAGCGCCCGTGCAGCGCCAGCGAGGACTGCGCGAAGGCAGGGTGCAGGGCCTGCGCAGACGCATGGGGGCTGCGCAGACAGCCGAAGAGTGTGTGATCCATCGCACGCCGGACGAGACCCCCTCCAGAAACTCAACAAAAAAAAAGAATCAAAAGGAGAGAGAGGAGGGAAAGCAGAGGAAGGAGGGAAAAAAGAAAGAAAGGACCGATGATCCAAGTCACACCACTCCTTCTGCTGCCTTCACCTCATATACCCAACTCTCCTTTTTCCCCACCAAAAAAAAAAAAAAAAACAGGCTAAGTGAATGCAAAACTTTTCTGTGTGTTGAAAGGGAGCTCCTCTGGTAATCCCGAGCATGCGGACTGTTGCCAGGCGGCGCAGGGTAAACACTGAGCCCAAGATAAGCCTCTGAAGAGATTCTCAGATGACAGGAGAGGAGACTGAGGCCAGTGCAAGGGAAGGTGGTTCCAAGGAACAGCTCTGAGGGGGGAGCCGGCGGAGGGGACGTTATAAATAGGGTGTAACGTGAGAGGGAGGCTGGGTCACAGACTCTGCGCTACTGACCGCATGCAAACGATCGCCCTCCAAAAAGCAGCGCACAATAAATCTGAACTATTAAAATGGCTATGCCTCAGGAAAGCATGCAATTTATTTTGGACTCAGGCTATCTGACCCCTGGTAACACTTTTTTCCCTAAGAAAACTATTGCATCAGTTCAAGGGTTTGCAATAAGTCCAGCAAAGACACAGACTACTGCTGTAATATTGTCTCAGTGAGTTTGGCACTTTGCGTGCTGATATGTTTACTCCTTGGTAAAATGAAGTGAAGTGATTTCTTCAAAGCAATCCTGCTTATCCTTGTCCTTTTCTGTAACATAATATTTTCACCGTTGCACAACTGATAAAAGCTCAGACGAACTCATGCCAGAGATCTTTCCAGGACAAAGTGGATTTGCTCTAGGGGACTGATACATTAGGAAACTGAAAGAAATGTTCCTCTTTGGGGACTTTTTCATGCTCTCTGGAGCAAATCACTTGAATGACGCCTTATTACAGTGTTGTATAAGACTGTTGAGTATTCATTAAGATCTTTTTGCTGTCTTACAGCAAGAGTAGTTTGATCTCATTTCATTTCTAATGCTTTTACTTTTCCAATTTCATTTCTACATTTACCATACCTCAATGTGAATTCCCTTCGGTTGTAAAAGCATCATAGTGATTGCATTTAAGTTCGCTTGTGTCCCATTGTGTCTAACTGTATTATCTCTGAAGAAATCTGACATTCCTTTTATTAAGAGTGAGATTTAAAGTAAAATTTAATTTGATTTGATTTCCAGCTGATGAGTTGTTCATCAGTAACTGACTTGCGTTCAGTTTAGAGCGTGTAAATAGATGGATTACATTGAGGTATGTCATTTTCAGGGGAGTTTGATAATGAAAACAAAGTATAGCAGTAAAAAGCAAAATAAGAATCAGTAATAATAATCATTAGCATTACTGTCTAATGTAATCCATTATTTGTCTTCAGCTCCTGGTTGTAAAAGCAGTAAATGGAAACATGTTGTCACTAATGTATCTAAGATTGTTCACTATTTAAATTTCGAAATGTGTTCAGCTGTGTTTATCATGTACTGCATGTTGGAACCATTGCTTACAAATGATTACAAAGTAAAATTTTTACTGTGCAGGAAATATATATATGTATATAAATAGGAAAAAACACCAACACAAAGATTAATCCCCCTTATTATTTCAAATTTAATACATTTGTTACTGCTCTTCTGTCTGTCACCCTTAGTGTGTTATTTACTATTTATCATTATTCCAGGCCTGAAAAAAAACCTTGCACTGACATTCTCAATAATTACAAATGATTCTGTAAATATATCGTTGAATTATTTCTTCGGTCAATTTTCATTATTCAGATTGGTTCAAGTTTGCATGATCTGATTTTTTTTTCCCCCAGATAAAAATGACTTCGTATTTACCGCGCTAAACACTTTTGCAATAGCAATTACAGGGACATGCAGCTCACATTGATGAATTGACCAACGTTCCAATCCCGGCCTGCACATGTTCAGCAAATGGGTCTACGCTGCATCTATTTGGTCACTGCTGCTCCGATTAAAGTCCTATAGAGGACTGCTGGGGTGTACCACATGTATGGAGCCTGCCTGAGAAAGGAAATTAAATGCATTTTGAGGGAAATTGCTTTAGCAGATACAAGAGAGGCTGACTTGGGCGTCACAGCTTGCCCAGTCCTCCTGGATCCTGAGCTGAGTGCACCACATCTGAAACTCCCGGGGAAACGCTGCTGTTTACCTTTCAAATTATGGCAATTAGCAGCAAAGTAAAGCTATATGTTTATCTAGCCCTTCAGTCCATATTAATACACATGTGGTTTCATTCTTTCAGCATTCTCTCCCCGGCGGTGCCCTATGGCGCAAACGGCTTCATGAATCCAGCTCTTGTAGTCCTCTCGCCCCCGAGCTGGAGCCCTAATCCGCTGCAGCGCCGGCTCGTTAGATTTCAATTTCTCCCGCAGAGACAGGAGGTGCAGGAGCTACACCCTGTTTTCAGGCTGGTGAGTATTTTTAACTGTGTAACCCCCACAGGTTGTTGTTAACGGCGGTCACGGCGAGGCGTGCGTTTTCACTGCATCTTGGCTCTTTTTTTTTTTTTTTTTTTTTTTTAACATGACGGGCAGTGAGGTCGGTCCAGATTGCCGGACGCTGTGCAGCAGACCGGCCGGTTTCCACCAAGCTGTCTCTGTCAATCAGTCTGTTAAGAGAGGGGATCTGTTGGGTCCAGTGGCAGGGGTAGTGGGAAAGCCAGGAGTACCTGGAACCTGTGGATTCAGGAGACCGCAAAAGGCATAAGTGTTTAGGATAAAACACAACAAACGCAAATGCGTCGTGAGGCAGGTTATCTGTTTTACTAAAACAGTAACTCTAGAAAGGATTCCGACATAGTTTTAGGATGTTTAACAGAGAGGAGATTGGGATAACCATGTAAATTTAGTATGATGTTAAAAATTCAACTGAATTTCAACCTCTCATTTTATTGTGGTGCATGATCTAAAATAGACAGACTGCAATCTTCACAGAATCAAAAACAGCAGAGATATTTTGGACTTTCAGTGACAATGAAATCAGACCATGTTTTCTGTGGTGAATTCATGTCAAGTTTTTGGTGACGACACAGTTTACGGTGATCAAACGTGAAAGGCTTCTGTTAAAAATAATAGTAGTAGAGAAGATACATGAAAAGAAAACCCCTAAAACTTAAGTTTTAAACTAAGAAGTGCAACACTGTCAGAGTTCTACCACATGTGAAGTTGTTCCTCCTCTTAAAATCTCTTTGATTTACTGCTGTGCATTACTAAATGTTATGTTGATGTAGAAAAGGCCTTGAAGGAGCTTTTCATTTATAACTTAATATGTGGCTTTAAAAGATTTCAATATGCTCATAACAAAAAATTCCTAATTATACTCTTCACTGCTGTACACACTTTGTAATTTTGAGATGTATTCTGAAATACTTAAAGTGACTTGATAAGACAATATATATTTTAACCCGTCCATTCTGTATGAAATGATGCATGATACAGTAGATACTAATTATAGATACTAAGGATTATGCATGTACTGTATCACAGATCTGTCACAGAAAAAAAATCACCTAAGTCCTGATGCAGTTATTAAAAACATCCTATTTAATCAATATATTTATTTCATAATATATAAATGAACCCAACAAATCCCCTTTCAAGAGCTTTAAAGATGGTCATAGACTCATATATTATTACATTCTCTACATCTAAATGTCCATTTATCAAAAAAAAAAATCTGCGGTCAAAACATGTTAAAAAACAGGGGTCATGCATTCATATATGTAATGATAATGTACGGAATTGATTTTAAGGTGTAAGCCATCACCAGGATATTCATACAGCTAGTATTTATTAAGTATGTGCAGGGAGAGTGACTGTGTTTCAAAATGACACATTAACATTACAGAGACAAATCACTGTATCACAATGTGTTTATTTTAAAGACTGTTCTGGACAATAACTTTTTACAATAAATTCATAAATCCAACCAATAACTAAAAGCCATCTTTTACTGTTTTAAAGCTGGTACATGACACTTACACCAGTAGTCATTTTCAGAATTATAATAATTTTATTATTTAAAAACTAAAACAAAGAATAGTGAAATGTTGTTTTTTTAATTGGCTGAATAAAAAGTGGGAAATGTATGTGTTATATTCTACTCAAATATTGATATCAGTTCTGGATTTTTGTTTTTCACAAATATACCAAATTCTCTCAAGTTAAATTCAGTGCTTGAGCTATAAACAGTGACACAAAAGTAATTTAAAATACTTTCTGTTTTAATATTCTCAGACTAATTAGTCATTATTCTTAAGATCAATGCTTGTTTCACACATCTGACAGATTTATGGATGGTTCTGCATTTAACTTACTGAAATACAGGAAGACCGGTTGAAAGGCTGCCCTAGATGAAGTTATGAATGGACGGAAGATTATTGCAAGAATAGAAGGAATCTTCTTCTTGAACGCATGAGTTATATTGATATTATACTGCCACTACTACAAGTGTGTTGATGCTATTCCAAATGTTTGTTTAGAAGGTAAATAAAAAGCGCAAAACTAATATTGGCATATGAAGAATTTCATCAGACAGAGTCTGGAGTTTGAGGGGGTCCATTGGAATTTGAATAATATGGTAGAGTGCTGTTCTAAAATTTTGCAAAACTTATACAATTTAACTAATGGTACTGATAACAATGAGTATAAAGAACGTTTGTAAAAGAATATACTAGATCTCAGTCAGTGCAATCCAAATGTAATTCCCATTCCAATAATGTCAGATACTATAATCATATACTGATGTTTAATTTATTAAGTAGCTTTGTATGTAATGAAAGGTACGAAGGTAGTAGAACAAAAACAAGGTTTTACCCCACACTACAGACGTGTGTATTGGCTGCAGAAATATGAATTCTGTACCTAGACAATTATCGATGGGCTTTAAATTTGGAATGCTGGTTATTAATTTATCATGTTTAAGAGTGTGTGAAACAGCTCAACAAAGGTTTGTGTTTTAGGAACTGAATATCTTGTTTAAAGAATAAAATATCCTACCTGAGGTTTTTTAAAATTATCTATGCTATCTATATCTATCTGATTATTATCTACAGTTAAAATATGTATTATTATAAATTATGTATTATTTCAATGATTTCATTTTTAATTTATTATTTAAGTGCACTTCAATCAAGAGGAAAAGTCTTAAAAATACGAATTTTATAAAAGTGATCATTTTTTCACCTAACTAGGCTAAAATGGTGCAGTACCTAATGCCATAATGGTATGTCATTGGAGTTGGGGTGGGAGCATGTAACAGGCATGTGAGTGTACTATATTCACAAAACTGTTGAGGTCCCTGTGGCCATGAAGTAAAGGACTATTCCCAATTTCAACTGAATTAAAATATGAAGGAATACATTCTGATCTACAATGGAGAGATGTCCATTTGCAGAGGAGACCCACCCTGTTGACTCCATGGCTGGTGAAGTGCTGGCGTTCATGGCCAGCTGTATTAGTGCCCTTTCCACGCTGGCAGAAGAGGAGACATTGGTTGACACACCCAAACATGCCACCCCTAGGAAGAGGCACTGCCTCGGCAAACTACAGACAGGATGCATGGAATCGTAATCATAAACAGCGTTACTCAGACTGGTCCGGGATGTCCAGGACACGGATGTAAGGGGACTCTGGAGTACTAGCTGCGGAAGGCTACAGGAATGGCTCTGCGCAGTGGTCTCCAGGGCGAGCTTTAAGGATCGCATTGAGCTGGTTCGCAAGAGGATCATGGGAAAACCAGTTTTAGAGCTAACAATGGAACTACGCAATCAAAAAAGACAAAGCAAAGTTTTTTTGCCTTTCACAGAACATTCAGATCTTCTAAACCCAGACTATTGCATGATCCCTGAGAGGCATTATGGGTCTAAATGTATAACTTCCAAAATACAAAACCTCCAAGAGGTATGGTCTAATTTTTTTTTTTTGTTTGTTTCATGTTTACTTTTTTACATGTTTTCTTTTTACATGCACTACATACTGGGACCAGAAATATCTTGAAACTCATGCAGACAAGGATTTGTGAATATCACTACAGTATTTCATGGCATTACTGCTTCATAGCATCTTCCCTAACCACCTTTTGCTGGATGTCTTTGTTTCTGATTCCTACAAAATTGCTTGGCAAATATCTCCTGTTGCAGCAGCTTGGATTGGTCAAATCAATCCAGTATATGTTCTTACTCCCAGTACAGCAGACCATTTCATAATTACAGAAGGTGTGTTTGAACTGACAAAGTTCCTGAATGTCATTTTTTTTCTGTTTCTGAGATTTTGTTATGACTAAAGTCTTTCAGATGCATGGCCACATCTTTATCAACAATATCTGACAAATGTTTCTTGCTTTCAGAAATCAACATTCTTTTAATGTTTTGGTATGTGTATTTGCCATTCAGTTTAATTTTTACAATCTTCTGGTCAATTTAATCTAATAATTTGTTATGCTTGCTATACAGCCTAAATCCTTCTAAGAGGTTTAGCCAGGCAATGTCAGTCCACACTGAAAGCTTGTATTGATTTTAAACAGGTGAGTGTGTTTCCAGTGACCTCTGCTGGTTGGTGTTCATGCACGCATGGCACAACACAAAAACAGCCTGCGCCCCCCCCCCCCCTTGTGAATCACATTCTGCCTAATTTTCCAGGGTCTGGGGTTTTGGTTACTCTCTGCCAACATCTGGCATCCTTCTGCACCATATTGCTATGAATAAAACAAGGATTCATACCAATAAACAAGGCTTGTTACAACAGTGGGAGTTTAAACTACAGATCATCTGCACTGCATAAATCAGTCCCTCATAAGACATCTCTGTGACTAATCTGTTTTGACATGAAAGGTCAGAAATGACTACAAGAATGGAGTCAGTACTTAGAATAATCACTATTATACAGAATTCCTTCCTTCCTATTGTGTGTTTGTTTTTTACAACTATAAAGAAACATCAATCAATATTACCCCATTTTAATCAATATTTAAACTGAGTTTAATAATAATCAGTGTGAAGGCATCAGTTATTGCCGGCTGTTGTCAGTCAGATTTAACTCTGGCCTAAGAGGACCCATTGACCGCTGCATATTTTTCACTCACTGAGGTCATTGGCTCGGCCCTTGGGAGCCATTTTCCTCTCATTCTCCTCTCACACTGGGAAATAGAGTGCCCAAGCATCCCACCCCTGGTGCATAACAATCGGAGCCCCTCCCGATGAAGAACCCCCGACATAGCCGACATCGGCCCATCCAGATGACTGAGCAATGACGCATACCCTAGACAATAGGAGGATATTGAGACAAACCTGTGTCTAAATGAGAAAGCCCTGGAGTCTTGACAGGGGCCAACTTGATGCTGTTGGCAGTGGATAACATTTGATTGGCCCTTGTGAAAATATCACATTTTCCTGTCATAAATCATATGTTCAACATGCCTGATGGATGAAAGACTTTACACGTCTGTCCAGATACTTAAAGGTTATTTGTCCGTGAAAAATACATGAGTACGTTCCATTAAATGTCTGCGTTTAAAAGGTGTAATAATCATATACAATTTGAAATGACTTGGAATTACAATTATTATTTTAAAAAGTTAAACATGAGTGTGAATTCCCTACCCCACCAATATTCAATTGGCACAGTAAAACTTCTGCTTTTGCCATCTGTATTAATCCCAATTTATCACAAAATCTCACGTCAATGCAGGGGCAGCTGTCAGGGGTTTGATGGATTCCTGTCTTTTAGCTTTGGATATGATTAGTCATTCGAGGCATGCCAACGACAGTGCATAACCAATTCCCTGTTACCGATGTTTCCAGACGTTCCACAGTCACCACCCTCATGCACATCCAGCCTTACTCATCTATGTATACTCACGTCATTTCATTTTGAAACTCTCCCGCTCAATGAAGCTTAGACGTCCCTTGAGTTTTTGGGGTCTGCTCCACATCAGCGAAACAAGGGTGCGTCTCAACGGGTCGATTCCTGTCCCTTTGCACGGGGACACCCTCCCAGGCCATTCAACCAGACGGACATCTGGAAATAATTTGATTAATTGTATCACAGAAAACCACGCTCCCCCCGCAAGACTTTTCATAAACCAAATTGGATATCATTTGTCCAATCATTTCTGATGCCTTGCTTTTAAGCTCAGAGTCCACAGTTATATTTTCCACTTTGTACAAATGTTATTCTACTTAGTCTAATCTGTTTAAATTTGTTATGTGGCTTGTTGTAATTCAGCTCTTAATAATATTTTGGATGCAAGCACAGTAGCTTAAACGGCATTCGTCAAGGACTGCCTTCTCTTTGATAGGTCTGTTTTATACAACAACTCTCATATTTTATAGATATGCACCATGTTCACTGATGTCCAATTAAGATGGTCAACACAAAATATTGATCATTGAAGACGCTGAGCAATCAAATCATCAATAAATCAAACTACATTTAATAAAGCCCCCTTATCAATGGAATAATTGAGAGTGTATTTCATAGACACACCAGGTACAGCAGATATAAAACAAAGGAATGAGCCATGATGCATTGGAAAGAGAGAATAAATCAACTGAAATGACAACATTTAGTTTAAATTATGCTGGCCTATGGACGGAGATGTCCTTACAGTTGCCAATAGATATTGTATAAAAGATTTGCTGTTGCGAGAATGAAAAGCCACAAATTAAATGGTGCATTAGTTAGAAAATAAGTTGAATATTACCCCTGAGTCCCAAAATGGAAGCCAAAAATAGACTTATGAGACTTAAATCTGCTTTGTCTTTTTTAAGTACATTCCAGAAACAGAATCACATAATTCATACTATTATGAGTTATTAACAGCCACAAACAGAGCATGACAACTAAGGGTTGTGTAATAGAAGATGGCCTCTGGACTGGTTTGAGTTTCCTAAAGTGAATTTGGAATAAAGTTGGTGTCAAAGTGAATGTAGGATCCCAACAGCTTTTGACAACAAGAATTCTGTGGAAGAAGTGTTTTATATTAGGGGGGGAATATCTTTGTTGTATTATATTTCAACCCACACTAAGGTGACATGAAAGCACCATGGCAGCAGTCAGGTTATGACCACATACTGTAGCTATGGTTAAAAGCAATGTACACTATGAGGAGACGGGTTTGGTTGGCTGTGAGGAAGGCTTTACATGTGGGGTTTTAAATGTAGATTTTAATATTGAGCTCATCTCTTATCATTTTCATTTCCCGCCAAATGATACTGCAGATTATTCCATAATTTTGCATTTATGACAAACCTGGTGAAAACACTGGCAAGCACTGGGCCTCTCTGTGGTAATCTAGCTCATATCAATACTTAAAACATGTATGTTTTATTTATACACATATGTTTACTAGAGAAAATATTGATCAGTTTCTTTTGATGTTCATTCTATCAATATGCATTATAAATATGACACAGATCAACATCTTGCTCTCGGAACTTGCTCTGTTCTTCTGAGACTGATGTTTGTACCTCTGGACCAAAGATTGACTGCCATAAAGAGAGGCGCCTCAGCCAGAGCTGGACTACATGGGCAGACACTGGGAATAAAATGAGAAGCACATCCCAGGATCCAGAGCCCAGGATCCGGAGTCTCTTTGTCAGCGAGAGATCATGGGAGGGGGTGGGGTTCACTCAGGCCTCAGTGGGATCCAGGGGAGGAGGCTTGGAAGGGAAGAACAGCATCGGTTCCAGGATTCTCCACAGTCCCCTGAGCTTCATTAAGGAAGGAGGAAGGGGGGAGGGACTTCCTGTTGGGACCGCCATCTGCACGGCCGGGTGGAAACAGCAGGAGCAAGGACCTGCATCGCAGACTCACCCCAAAGGAGAGGGAGAGAGAAGGGAGGGAAAAGAGAGAGTAGGGGGGAGAGTGACAGACAGAGAGAGAGAGAGAGAGAGAGAGAGAGAGAGTGAGAGAAAGAGGGGAAGGAGTATGGTTCTGAGAGAGGTGAGGGGGTGAGAATGAGAGACAGATGGAAAGAGAGAAAAAGTGATTGATAGGGAGAAAGGATGTGAAAGAAGAGACTTGGAGACACTCACAGGCAGAGAGAGAGAGAGAGAGAAGATGGACAAACAGAAAACAGAAAGAGAGAGCGATTTCTCCTGGTGTTATGATTACTAAAACAGTATTAATAACACAATAGGAAACAATAGGGATGTTGTCAGAATGTCAGGGATTGTGTTCAGCTGTTTTGCACAGGAAGTCCAGCGTGGAAAATGGTGAAGTCCAGAGGAGTTTGGAACTTATCCTTAAAAATGTAACATAGGATTAATTTTTATCATTGTACTTCAAATAAGAGAAGAAAAGCATACTCGTAAAATTGCACATTCATTTTAAATGTACTATGAAGAACTAGACTTGCATACATTTTAATTCAGGTACTACCCTACAGAAAATATAGCATGGGACTGCAAAACAAAAAATATATGAATTCCATGGTGATTGATCCTGAGAAAGAATACCACACATCATATTCATGATAAATGATTCGCCAGAAAATATGACTTGTATACAGTATTACATGCGGCAACAAATAGAGATCTTTCAATTCTGTTGTATTTACCTAGAAAAAATTTGAGCGTGATGAGCTTACAGCATGTTCATAAGGGGGAAAAAGACATTTTCATAACTCATTGTTTCTCGCACCCCTTTGCGCAAATAAACATTTTGTTCTTTGTTTGGTGATTTTTCCCTGCGCTGAGTCATCAGCTCCTCCAATGAACGCTTTTACAAATTAAATATGTTTTTGCAACATCTCGCACCACCATTTATCATCACTCCAAAAGCAGTTGTGTCCATTTGGATTTATTTTTCAAACAGTTGAGACTAATCCTGTCGTTAGTGCTAAATTGTGTCGGGTAACGTAAGGACACATTTTGATTACACTTTTTGGGCTGCATCGTTTGTCTCTGCTATTGTAAACTCCAGTGTATACATGTTACAGAAATCATGTCAAGGCACACCAAGTATACAGCTCTGTAACAAATAGTCCTGGACTTTTGACTTTGGGAGAGAAATGGACGTTGTTCAACAAATGTTGATGTCGACTGATTGTGTCTACTATTTAATGTAAGCATTCTTTGAGCAGGGAAGCTGTGATGTGTTGGGAATGTTGATAACAGGCTAGCTAAATTCCATGAAGCTTGCATGCCTCAATAAATAAACATGTTAGATAGTTGCATGAGCTCGCCAAGGAGATTCACTGTGCACAACTGCTCTCAAATCAGTTCTTTTACGCAAAATGGAAGTGACCAATCAATTAACCCTGCGCATAATTCATTCTGAGATCAGGTTTGAGTTCCTGCTGTTTTGTACTCGCAATGCCATCTCCCATTTCCTTCAGTAAATAAACTCTATTTAAAGGTGAACTGTAAACATTATTTGTAGCCCTGTGAGATCCTGCCATTCTTGCGGTATGTGATGTAAATAACAGTGTTCTGCAGATCCATGATCAAACAGCACAGAGAGCACCATTTTCTTTGTTAATGGGCTGAATCACACAACTGTGCCATGTTTACCTTAAACTAGATTGACCTTTTATAGAAGCTGATTAGTTGGAAATGTGCTAATTATGAGAACCAGAATCATAACGTTCACACCGATCACTGCAGATCAAACTCTTGGCATGTTTACACGTTAGGACCATGGTGTGGTTAAACCTTCAGTTTAATCAGCTTTATCAGAATCCTGGCTAATGCTTCAATGGAGCTAGAAAGTAAATAGGTTATAAATCTGTATGACGTCAGCAACCATGTTTTCCTAAACAGTTTAAAAAGGAGTGTTTGTGGCACCTTTGTCTGAGGAAAAGGATTTACCATCTTTAAACTCTCCTTAAGCCAGATATACAAGGGGATGATTCGCTGGCCAGATTTGGAGCAAAAGTGTATAAATTTGACTAGTGCCCCAGGGAACCCCTTATCTCTTCTGACAAATGCCACAAGATCTTTAATGACTAGTGAGCCAGGACACCAGTTTAATGTCTCATCTGAAATAGGGCATTTTCTCCAGCACGAAGTCACAGTTACTGTACCGTAGCATTAGTTTTCTGTGTGGTCCAGAGGAAAGACTGCTCCCTTCTGGCCCAACAACACTCCCGACAACAGTCCAGTTCTCCCAGGAGGACTGCCTTCCAAATGCAAACCAAGCCTAGCACCACTTAGCTTCAGGCTAGTGAAAGTGACAGGGCCGGTATGACTGCCTGCCTAAATATATTCTTTACAATGAACTACACACAAATACTTGGTGTGTCAGGCTAAAGCTTTGCTCAAGGTTTCTTTTTATTTCAGTTCTCACTGTGTAGATGAAAAGTAAAAGACGGGTTAGACAGAGGGCTTTCACATATGGCGTTCAAATTCTAACCTATCACCTGATGAAGTGATGCATCACTTGTGTGTGAAAAAAGGTGTGAAAAATTGGTTTGGCTCCTCATTAGTTTAATGCTATTCCTTTGCTGCCCTCAAGATACGTGAAGTAGGTTCACTACTGAAGTAGAGCCGCTAACATGCAAATCTGCGCTTCAGAATAGTGCAATCAAAATCAGTTCAATTTTTCTGATGAAGAAATGGAAATGTCAAAACCCAAAAATAGAGGTATCACAGCAAGATCCACGCCTTGTGCATAGTCTTTTTCAAGGGTTTGCTCCAGGGCAATGCTACAATGTCACATTACAACAGAGCTAATGCTAAATGTTAGGGACTGTATACTTGGCAGTTGGAACATGTTATAATTAACATATTTTATTAATCTTTGGAAAGCATACATTAGCAAAAATTCTAGCAATAATTTTTTTCAGACACAAAACATTTTAAATAGAACACATCAGTATCAGTAAAAGTTGAACTGAAAGATAATGTTCCACGGCCATGTCTTTTTTCCTGATTGATTCATTGAAGGATCCCAGATGGAGTGTGGACCATTGTGTCTCTTTCCCAGAATCCAGGTGTTACCATTTTTTTTTTCCTTTTTTTGTCAAGCCACCTCTCTGGGAGAGAGGTAGACTTTTAGAATCTCTCATTTGCTCCTCATTGGCCCCAGGTCTTGCATTTGGTATGTAAAGTGCCATTGGGATTCTATTGGTGTATGTCATAGCAGGTAGGTTATTCCTGGACTAATGTTTTGGGTTCAGTTCACTCAGAGCTTTGTTGTTACCCCTGTAGATGAAGCATAAAAAGAAGATGGCCAAGAGTTTTGGACTTGAACAACATGTGAAATTCCTCTTGATCTCCAAAAGACCTGAACGGGATTTCCATCAGTGAGGTATACTGAAATATGAAGTGTGTGTGGAATTTAAAATGATGATCCATGACCTTTTTCTAAAATGTGTGTGGTAGCCAGTAATTTTTTTCATCGTTTTTTTCATCGTTTTTTCATTGTCATCAGTGTTTTTATAATAATGGGGGTACCGTGTTTTTAGTAGCTACACCAATAGTAGCTGAGCCACAATCATTATGCCAACACACTAATCTTTTAAATTTTGTCTGTTTGCCACCACACGAGACAGGAGGTATAGCAGTAAAATGAAATCAAACTCAACAGGGATATTGCTCACTAAAAATGGTTAAAGCTGTTTATTCATTTCTAAATAATGGTATTCTAAAATGAAAGTGAAGTTTAGTTTAGAAATAAGCTGTATTTGATTACTGTATAGTAATGATCAACCAACATTAGAAGTAATGACACATACCTTTGAATTTAAAAATGTGTTCACATATGCACATTCACATCTAAAGGAACTTTGTTTGGGAGAGGAAGTGGACCAAATCACTTAAATGCAAAATGTGGTTTACAGTGGTTTACAACAATCACAACCCCACCAGTTCTTGTTTGAACGAACAATAGAGACTAAAGATCCTATGTTCTTATGATAAATCAAAGCAAACATGAAAGCATAGCTTGTGTTGTATCAAGAGGGAAGAACGATGCTGGTCCCATTTTGTTCAGTTTCTCTCCACCTAGAGCAGCAAAATATCATGTTGCAGTATATTGGGCTGCATGATATATTTTGTATGTAAACAAAAAAATAAATAAATGGTCCATTATATTTGGCTGTAGCTCTTCCAAAGCAATTCTCTTCATGTTCACTTTCTGGATTTTGGGTGTACTGTATCTACCAAGTTTTGTGCACTACACACACAATGAAAATGAAGTACAGAGAAGATACGTCAGACACTGGCCACTGAACATTTATTGTGTTTTATGTGCAAGAATTATTTCTGTGCATCCTCTGAGTTCAAAAGCATGGCTATGTATGTGAATACGCAAGTCTGGAACATTTTTAATGAAACACACTTAACCATTTAAATGCCATCAATATTAGTCTCAGGAGTGTCATCTAAATTTAGCATTTTAAATACATGAGCTCTTTATCCAAGAATAAAATATAGTGGTAAATGTTTTAATAGTCTTTAAACTCTAACAAGGAGTCATACTTGCAGCTTCAAACTAATTCCACCCATTCAAAAACAGCTTAATAAATCCTATCCACTGCATGTACATGGAGCAGTTTTTTATTAGCAGCCTTGAATGCATACAATCAAATTCCAGCCTTGAAACCACTAGCAGTTATAAGAACTGTAAGAAAACACAATGGCTGGGCTTTTTTTCCCCACTGTCACTGGAGGGCCAGTTTATTTATGCTATCTGGGTACGCAGAAACAGATGGAGACATTAATCAATAAACTATATCCTGCAGAAATATTCAGAACAAAAGCTTGGACAGTCGTTTCACTTGCTAGTACTGATGTGTGCTCACCATTGCTCCAATGGTTCACATTTCAAATAGGTTTATTGTGATTTAAATGGTCAGTAACTTGTTTTGCAGAAGATGAAACTTTCAATTTTGGTACAATTTTGGTTTCCCTTTTGAGTTATTTAGGAGGAATTTCCTTGGTCAGATTTACTACATTTTGATTTAACTTAAAAGGCCCTTTGTCCTAAACAAGGTGGGTATTCATATGCTGTACATATACATATATACTTACAGTATGTGTAATACTGGCCCAGAAGACATGCAGAAAAGGCTGACGAATTAGATATGTTAAAGAAAGCCCCTATAGAAGAGAACTGCAATATGATTTGAATTAACAGTAGCCCCAACAATGTTTTTGTTAAATGTTAGTGTAGTGTTCACATCTTTATCCCCACTAATGAAGTGAGCACCTTACTGATAACCCCAGGGATATAGGCTCCCTGTATTCCATGCACACAGCAGAAAGGAAACTCTTGCGCATTTAAATGAAAACAATACCATAAACCAGAGACATAAAACAATCCTATTAAGTCTGACAGTGGGCAGAAGAAATCAGATCATTCGGGGATTTAAAAAAGGAAAGTGCTTCCACCAATGCCATGCTTTACAGTCCTTGTTTCCCCTTGTAAGCTGTTGGATTTATTTCTGTGTCTGTGTAGCAGGGTATAAATCACTGCCGGTCTCTGCTGAGCCCCTCTGATGTCAGAGGGCTGGATGTGGCTATCGGCATCGGCAGGAAGGGTCCTGTTTTCTCTCCTCCGGAAGAATTACGCGCTCAGACATTACCACATCGGATTTTGCGGCGCGGAGTTTGGGAAGCGCTCTCTCGCGCTGCCCGGGCTCTGACTCCCCGGGCCTCTTTCCGACATCTTTAATTAGATTTTCTGGGTTCCAATCCTCCTCGGCTCCGCTCTGGCATCCCTACCTTCGCGGCACTGTAATATCTGCTGCTAGGAGGAAATGACATAAACGTTGGTTAGAAAGTATTCTGTTACACCCAACAGTGTGCTGACAAAATCATTTATATAATATAGACGTTAACAAACGTAGGGCCCGGGATTTATGGCACGGCTCTATGAAAAGTGCTCGCGCGACCAAAAGTATGCGGGCTGTGGCGAGGCAGACATTTGGGCCGCAGCTGACAGACCCATCACCGGCGGGTCAATCCCAGAACAGCCAATTAGAAGGCCGGGACTGTAGGAGATCAATAAAGTTCACCCAAGCACGGCGCTGCGCTGGGGCCAGCTTAATTGTAAGAAAACCGTGTTTGTCCCCCAAGTTGGTGCCTCTGAAATACCACCGGGTCTCTGTGTGGGACAGCCCTTCAGACATTTACCCAGCAACATTGGCCCACAGACAGCAGGGTTCCACTGGGAAGTCATACGCACTTTAAACGCTTCAGAATGGCCCTTAACATACACATACAGAATAGAAAACATAAAACATACATAATATGCTTATGTGTGTGTGTTCATATATTATGTATGTACGGTATGTAGGTATATACCTTTCATAATTAGTGTGAATTCATTTCAGATGCTCTGGAAAAAGTATTAAAAAATAAACCTCAGTGTTCAGTTGTACCGCACCATGCACTCACAAGATTGATTTGCAAATGCCTGATTTGTGTAATCAGATGCTTTATTTTCTCATAGATCCACCTAAGGAGCTTTTTAATTGACAAGTCCACACAGCACCATTCTCTCACTCAGTGTACTTTGTCCATGCCCTGCAGGCTGATTAAAAACCACTACCCAGCAGTAAGTTACTGTGACCTTTCATCTCTGTCCTGGTATGTCTCAGAGGAGCATACTATCTACTGCTATGGCACTATATCCTTCACTTTCAAAAAGTACTACATTTTTCAATCTTTACAAAATGCTGGTCATCAGCTTTAGTGAGCGTACGGATAAATATCACAAAGAAATACTGAGGAGGAGTGTGTGGGTGCTGTAATCCAAGGACAGTATTTTGGCCATTGTAGCGGCTCAAGTCTGTTGTGCTTTGGTAGCCTACAGATTGAGCAACAAAGGAATGTCAGAGCCCCTGGTTGGAGCTCAGATTTCCTGGAGGTGTTGGAATGTCAAAATCCGGTTGCATTTTCCATAAAAATGAGGAAAAAAAAGGGTTCTACGCCAATGCGTACAGCCTGGATGCGAAAGACAATGCGTTCAATGCTGCGTGGGTGTGGGACTGAAAACTTGAACACACTCACATGCGCATGATCTCTCTGTCTTCCTACATGTGACACCAGCAAGAAAACTGAAGGATGTCTCCGAAGGTTTCACTGGGAGGAAGTGGAGAATGTGAATGATCCTTAGTCATAAATCATTTCTGCAAGAGGCTTGTGGCTGCCAAGCAGAGAGCATTATTCATGTTCATCTGAGAATCCCACACTCACAAGATCTCTCACTGCATGCCATGCCAATTGTAAATGTGCTCTGTGATGGATTTCATCAGACTTGTTGCTCAATCTCACAACGTACAAGTACGTAACACTTCAGCAGTGTGATTCGGTTTGGCTTCCAACACCCAGAAGACAGACAACAAAAGCATCTGGCTTCCGCTTTATGTCAGCTAAAGACTGCCTATTATAGTACTGTTTGATGTTCACCTCTAACTACAATAAATGTTCTATACTAAAACCCTTTCAATGGGTAACTGGGATCAAATAGTACTGGTTAACAGAACAGACCAAAGCTGTGGTGCAGATTGTGGTACAGAACTTGCTCCTCATGTGCACAAAATGGTTATTAGCATCTGTCTGTAAGTGTGAATGGGCATCAATGTCCTCATCTGTGATCTTAAGGGTATTGTGAAGGATCAGCTCACCCTAGCACAGGGCTCAAAAGGTGTGCTCGATTGGCTGGTGTCTGGTGTTTTGACCAGGTAGCCATGAATCTGAATATTACAGTGAAAATGATATGAGGTCCATAAATGGTAATCTTGTCAATCTTTGCCACTAATTTTGTGGATTACCCTAAAGTGGGATGAGGAAAGAATGAGGAATATGAAATTATGTGTAGGTTTTCAGCTTTATAAATGTCCTTGCTATGAACCTTAAAATGTATTATTGTAACATCATCAGCATTGTCTGTCATACTGTGCCATAAACATTGCACAAAGGGAACAAAACACTTCATGTTTTTTTTTTTTTTTTTTTTTTTAACCGTCCTTGATAATGCAACTCCATTCTGTTTAAAACCGAGAGATAATTCAGATCTATCATTGCCTCCGCATTTAATGGCTCATTGCTGCATGACTCACTCTCCTCCTTTCCCACCTTTGATAAAGAGTGCCTGCTCATGGCATCAGAGATCTCAAAACACAAATAATCAGACAGTAATGACACCATTGCAGCGTGGTGTGTAATGTAATTACAGCTAATTGCGGAGAATAATTGGACCTCCTACCCTTAAACCGCGCCCACCCCCGGGCCTTGGCATGGTGCAGGAAGCACTCCGGACCTCCTACCCTCCGAGCGGGGATCCTTGGCACAGCCGGGCACCGATGCTGTCAGAACCACGGGGGACGTGTGAAGGTTGGAGCGACTGTCACGACAGGGCACTGCACCCCTCCTCCCTCCCTCCCGCCCCCTCCCCCCGCTCCACCGCCAAGCTGTCAGAACTGATACCCCGCTGATTCACTGAAGAAAAAGAAAAAAAAAAATCACCCCCTGAGCAGAACAGTGACAGCTCCGTGGGGGACATGTGGAAAGGATTAATGTGGCAATACAAATCATTCTGAGCCCGGCCAAGGGGAGGGTGAGGGACAGAGAGGAGGGGGCACTGTTTGAAACACACTCCAACTTGAAGAGGTGTGCTGAAAGAGGGCTGTGAGTGTGCGGTGCAGTGCGTACGTGTGACTGGCGAACCCATGGGGTGTTGGAGAAAGGTAATGGCCCGTAGGGTGTAAATGCTTTCAAGAACCTATCGTCTCTCTCTCTCCCTCTCTCTCTCTCTCTCTCTCTCTGTCTCACACACACACACATGGCCCACAACCCTGCTTCCTCCCTGCAGATGAGCAATCCCAACCCAACAGTGATCTCACCTTTCTTATGTCTGTGTTTTATCCATTCAGCCTTCCACCTTCAAGAGAATGTGGGTATTCAACCACTGGGAGACAGCAGGCTTGCCCCTGCTGTTTGGAAGGACTGTACTACACGGCTGTTCATGCAACATGACTTCTTAAGATTGTCTGGCTGCAATCGTAAAGCATCTTCAAGTGTGTCATTTAATATGTAAAATGCTTTCGTCAAAATGTATCTAATTTGCACATACACATAGTGTGATGGAACAAAATCGAATACAACAGACTAAAATATAATACTTCAAAATACAACAATTTTTTTTCAAATATATTTACATGCCTAGACTACACTCCATAGACTTAGGGCAATCCAAAATGATCCTTATAGGCTTTACATGAAAATATCAAATTGGTGATGAACAAGGCACATGTAAAGATTGATAGATGGGTTACAGATTATATATACACTTGCACCTCCTGCTTCTGGCTCATCAAGGAAGCAAAAGCACAGATAATAGTAAGTACTGTGTATTGCTGTTTATCGTCTACCACAAAAGACAGCATTTCCCCAAATACCTCACAAGAGGGTGATAACAAATAAATAATCATGCAATAGAAGGAATGGCTAATTAGCCTAATTGCTTTTGCAAGTGCAGCGTGATTTAAAATGTAAAAGAAGCAAGTTATCTTCTTTACCATTGTATTTCAATGTATTGTCTAAAGGAAAATAGGTAGTAATAAGTAACTTTCATACTTCAATGAATTTCATAAATAAAAAAATTATTTTATTTTATTTTTTTCTTATTAATTATTTTATTTTCTTTTTAACCATAAGTAATAATATTGTTTCTGCACAGAATCAATTAACAGAATCAATAAATTTAAAGGGCATAAATGATGATTAATAGTAAGTACTGGGAGATAAGGAAGCCAGAACAGTATATATTCATACATTACTCATTCAAATGCCAAGGGTTCAGTTTTGTTTCTCTGGACCTTTCTGTAGATTGGGATGATCAGATGTAATTATGCTTGAAGAATTCATAACTTTCAGGACAAGTCAGCATTTCATTATATTTTCTCATGCAAACATTGGTTGGGGAAATACACACTTTGGCGGGTCTAAGACTACTTTTCAGTGGTTGAGTTCACACGTGCATTCCAGCACTGTTAACCATATTTGGACCTGCCAACAACAATATTGATCAAATCAAGAAATGCAGTAAGGTACTGACTGACTGATTGCTCCCCGTTTCCATAATCACACTCAATTTTTTTGCTTCCGTGTGCATGCTAGTCTACAGCTGTACTTGCCTAACTGTTTGTCTGTGGTGTCACAAATTGAGGCTTGCAGTTCTGAGCTTCAGTTCAGAGGAACTGTGACTTGACACACATCAAACAACCCTGCTTTCCAGTAATCAAAACAGCACACACACGGGAAAGCCATAATTATGTTAATAGGGTTTTAATTTTCCTATGTGTCATCAAAATGTTTGAGATGTAGCTACATCCTCAAACAATCACTGTTCACAATACCTATGACAGCACTGACAAAACACAATTCATAACTTTTGCAGATGAGCACAGAAAATAACAAAAGGTTACATCACAAAACCCAGATCAAACATTTGTATTTGTACATTACACTTCTCACTGTAAACAAATTTTAGTCCCCCAGTAGGAGTTAAATATTTGGTACATTCAGAATAAAATTATTCCTGGGTTTAGTTATTGAATACTGCCTGTGTTTTTTTCAAGAGACTAATACAACCATTGTTCTGTCAGAACAGGGTACTGCAGTCAAATGCAACTTGGACTTTCATTAATTCTAAGCTGTACATAGATTATTGAGGGGACCACGCTCAGAACAAGGCAAGATGAAGAAATCTCATAGTATTTAAGAATAAACAACTATTCCATTCATTCTTATCTCCAGAATAAAAGAGCTTTTTAGGCTTTTTTAGCAATATGAATGGCCTTATACCACATTACAATAATGCGGTTTTTTGTTTAAATCATGTATAAAATCATTTTTCCCATGAACATTGCCTGACCCTTTTTATAACTGAACACACATGGCTGTTGGCATCAATATACAATTGCAAATATCAAAATATTTGAATGTGGAAGTCATTATGGTACATGTAAATACATGTGCATTGCCTAATGGCTAGGAGTTCATATTCACTGTGTGCAAGAGCTAATTTTCTTCTTGTGTGTTAAATTGCTTGAACAACATCAACACATAGTTTATACTGTTTCCCCACATGTTCTGAAAGTAATCCTTCTTCAATCATTTACCCATCAAGAGGGGTTTGTGATAAATGTGTTGTGTATTGCCGTATTTACTGCTCCAGCTCTGTTTTTATGGAGTCTCTTTGGAGGACCACTCAGTGCAATAATTGTGGCCTGATTGTGTATAAAACCAATCCTGAGACAACAACCGCAAAGTGGCACCCTGAACGATGAAAGATTCTGTTTACAAGCACGGGACCAAGCTTCAATCATTACTGTAATCATAACCAGCTTATCACGGAGAGATTTCCCCAGTGCCACAAATTTGGTATTCGTTAACCGCTGTGTATGGTTGGATCACAGCACTGGAGGACCCAGTGCTTTACTCCTATTGGCTGAGCCAGATCCTGTGCATTTTCCAACTATGTATCATGAACAGGTCCAGTTCAGTGCTGGTTCATGAGAGGAACTACTAGTAAAGGACAAAAAGAGGCTTATCTTTTTGTTACATGTACAGCAGTTACATTTGCTAGATACAATTACAATGAGGGTGTAAGAAAAGAAAAACGAAAAAAGAGAAAGAAAATAAATCTAACTGTTAAACCTAGAAAACACAAAAACCCTCATCAAGCTCCTTTTGGAAGTTATAAGATATGCAACATCACTAGATGGCAGCATTATTCTGTATTTTAGAAGTGCACACAGACAAAAGGAAATTTTGCTACATAAATTCTGGGTTGTAAAAACAATACCCAAAGAAATAAGTAAGTTAGAATTACCTACAGCACTGTATTGCATCATACTTAAGATGTGAGGCTGGAAAGTAGGAAAAGGGATAAAGGAAAAGCAGAAAGGAATGAGAGTGGGCCGGGCTGCCAGAGGGAGTGCTTCTGGCCAAAGCCAATTTCACACACTGGAAATTCATTTCACAGATATCGTGTTGACAGGAGTGTGACAACTCCGAGATCTGGCATCACATTTTCCATCTTAATGAGGACTGTATTCTGTCAAATCACGAAAATGAATATAATCTCTTTCCAATTTTCGTCCATCATTGACGAAGAATTCCATTACCACTGCCGTGATGAGGTCTCAGGTGCACAGTTCTCCGTGTGCGTAGTTTTTGTGCATATTCCTCAGACCCCCCGAGTCAAAAAACAGAACCCTGTAAATTAAAATTAAAACTGTGATTAAAAGTTTGACCCCTGTCTCACACTGAATTTGACCAGAGACAGCATTGCTCTGTGAGGCTGTGATGTGTCCAGCGGTCTACCAGTATCTGCACTCCTCACGCGTGTCTTGTTATGGCCATGCAGGCCATGTTATCGAGTGTCAGGGTGACATCAGAGGTGCTGCTCGGCAGAGCTGACCGCGCTTCACCCGTGAAACGTGTCTCTTCCGAGCTGCAGATAACACTGTTGCCTTTGGCTCGATCACTCGGACCACTGTGGCTTTTTTGCGCCGCTCTATTTGTTATGATTTTGTAACCAGGAAGACAAAACCCAGAGCTTCTTGCGGGCAGCCTTATTCTTCTGTTCGACGTTCTGCTGCCTTTGTGTTCTTTTTATAACTCTGGTCTATGGGAAGCGGGCATGTGCAGAGAGACCTCTGGCCCCAAGCCGCCGAGAGAGTTAATTACCTCACACGCTGGCAGCCCCGACAGGGCCCTGGGGGAAAACCGAAGACCATAATCAATTACAAATCTGCGGTCAGGTCATGAAAATAATTTCCCAGTGTCTCGCTTTTGTAGACTCAAATTCGTGCGTTGGGTTGGAGCTGTGTTTTCATCAGCGCTGGTAATGCAATAAAAACAGCCGAGGTTATGGAGTGTGGTTACCCGGGCCTCAGACTGGCGGGTTCGAGCAGCCAGGCTCTCACAGACATAACAAATTAGAATGATAATGATTTCAGTCAGCCGGGATCTGGGACCAGCGTGGCGTGAGACGGCGAGCGTGGGGGGCAGAGCAGCCGCGCTGTCCCGCACCAGAAACCGCCGCTGTTGCCCTGCGCTGGATCAAATGCGTTCAAACGCAAACCACTTCCCGCCTATGGAAATGGAAGTGCTCAGTGACATAATGAAAGGCTTACACTGCTAAAGAAAGTACCTGAACATTTTCACTTGTGATCATATGTTTCCAAAGCTGGCTTGTGATGTCAGGTGTCAGGTCTCTGTAAGTTTCTTTGGATGAAGTGTGGAAAATAAAATATTGGATGGATATATGGATATCTCAACTCAATTAATTTTAATCATTCATGATTTTAAAAAGTGAAGGAGATACTTCTGCAATATTAAACAGGGCAAATAAAGCCTAAGATAAAGCCTAAGATAGATGAATGTTGCCTAGGAAACATTCATCTATCATTCTAATGTAGGTACCTGCTATTCATACTTTTTCTCCAAATGATAATGAAGTACAAAAGGTGTGCTGAAACAGTGCCCCTGATGGAAAAAAGTGATTATACAGACCTTGAGATTTTATTGAATGCAACCACCAGGTGTCACTACAATTTAAGGAATACACTGCAGTCTCTCAATGAGGTTTGTGGGCCTTTATAAATACCTGTGTTCAACCATGAATATCAAAGCATGCTGACTATTTTAATACACACATATAATGTTTTAAACTTCATATTATTTCTATGTGTCTGTGTTAATTTCCTCTTTGACAAGAGGTGTGTCAGAAGTATGACCTGTCAATTGAATTGTTACACTTTTAGATGTCCAACAAGCTATACAATGAATAACGATCTTACATGTAAGATACTTTGTATTTTTTCTGAATGAGGAGTGAATTGTACAGTATTTTGTTGAAATAGAGGAGTTTAATAATGAGCAGTCAATGCTTAGTGTATGAGTCTGAATTGCCCACATCAACATCAGCACCTCAGTACAGAAGAAACATGCAGCATGTGGGCAGCAATGTAGCACAGTGGTTAAGGAGCAGGACTTGTAACCGAATGGTTGCCAGTTTGATTCCCCACTGGAGCACGACTCCTGTACCCTTGGGCAAGGTACTTAATACACAATTGCCTTATATCCAGCTGTATGAATGGATAACATTGTAAAAAAAACTGTAACCTATGTAGGTTGCTCTGGATAAGAGCATCTGCTAAATGCCAATAATGTAATGTAAATGTAATGTAATACAGCAGTGTTTACAGCAGGTGAAGAAAATCAGTTTTCCACAGAATGAGTGGTTGTTCATCAAAGAATTCAGCACAGGTCTGCAAAATGTGAAACTTTAAAAGTTTAAGCTTTCCTGTAATGAAAGGCTTTAGCCAAACAGGGAAGAAACATATTCAAATGCGACTTTAAGTTCAGCTTCGTTTGGAATGCAGTGGAATCACTTTGATGTTTTGTCTTCACAATTCCTGCATAACAAACACACAGACCTTGATTCAGCAGAACGTCCACGTCTTGCTCAGTGTTGTGACTCTGGGCAGAGTGGAAAGCAGGGATAAACACTAATGCCCCAAACTCCATTAGCTCCATAGTTACGCAAAGCCGGGAATTAAGGGTGGGAAAACGGGCTTCCTCACCAGAAAGCTGCTTGATTATGAGCTCAAGTAACGTGTGGGGTCTTTGATTAAGTGATAAACATTCCTTCTCATGCATGGGTTACTTCTGTATTTTCTATTGTGTCATAATAAATCAGTAAAAGCTCTTTTACTTTCCTGTATGTACTCTAAAAGGGTTTCAGCATGCACACTACATTGTGTTGGCAGGAGCACTGGAAGAAATGATGTCCCACGCAGAGACTGCAGGGAGGACTAAATAAGGCTTCTCTCCATTCTTCTTTAATTGTTCAAGTGAAATGAAATTGGCACTTTAAATTTGAAAAGATCATACAAACAAATGGCCATTTGACATTTGACAGAAATATCTATTCATTGCAGCCAAATTCAAGTTACAACTGTAAATCTGTCTCCAAATATTTACTCAATGTTTCAGCCAATATGACAAAAAAAACAAATACATGGCTGCTATATATTTTCTATTCATTACTCTTCTGAATAAAAGCTGACCATTGTAATACTATTGCTGATAAAGCAGTTTGATGTCAATGGGAGTAAAATGACATTTCTGAAATATATTTCCTATTATTTTCAATTTATTTTCAATTTTAAAAGAGCATTGTGTTGTATGTTAGCTGATGAAAGATGGCAAGCTTAAAATGCAGGCCTTCACATCCACACGTTTGCCTACTTTGCAATTTGTGGGCCACTGCAAGTACTGAGCTTTTGGCTCTGCATGAAAAAGGTCACTATCTAGCTATAACAAGAGACAGAAAATCCACAGTGTGCCAAATCAGCCAAATAAGCACTGGAAATTGATTGCGGGTGCTTGTTACAAACATAAACGTCAACGTTGTTATCTACCATCTAAAACAATTAAATTAAAACAAAGACTTAAAAATATTGCCTCAGTTAAAGTATACAATAGAATACATTAACTAGGCTTCATGTTGATATCAGTCATTTCAATGGCAGACCTATCACTGCAAGTGTCACTGACCTACATCAATACATTAATATAGAATATACTGACTTTGTACATGTGAGTAACTTGCTATTCTTGTATTCCGACAGTGTTTTGGTGGAGATCATATAAAATGTATGTAGACATCAAACATGTATGACTCAGATGTTATATAATCTCTTGTAATTTCTATATAAACATGCTGCTAATAGGATGTGAAAGTGCAAAAATCAAACTAAACTGCCTTATATTTGTCTTCCAAGGAAATTTAACTGTGGGAATTTTTTTGTTCTTTTTTCTGTTCTTTTTTTCCTGCCCAAATAAACTCCACATAAAAAAGATATTTCTTTGAAACTACACACAGGCTTTGATTTTTTGCCATATCTGATCACATCAGACTAATTAGGCCATGACTGGAAGTGCAGAGTAACGTGACAGTTATGTTCATAACATAATCCGTAAAAGGTGCAAGGGCTCACTGAGCACACAAGGCTGAATATGGACACCTGATGGGGGACCACTCCAGCTGGCTGCCAATAAGAGCGAAATGAAACACAGGTTCTGAAAATGCGCTGTTGTGAATTGCAAACCTTTAATAATACACAGATATGACATGACAGTAGTGTACGAAATTCATTAGACCATATATGAAAACCACCTGCCTTCTTGTAGTCAGGGCCCTCATCAGGAGTGCGGTGAAGTATCTCTCCAGGGGAGAATAAAGTACAGTCTCAAAAGGCCCTATGAAATGAACATGTCATTGTTCACCCAGATGCCCCAGGCACTGAGCAGTGACCGGGAGAAGGTCTTCACACCCATAGCAGCTGGCCAGTCAGGGCAGGGTTCCGCTCCTTGATGAGGGCAGCAGTGATTTGGGACAGGTTCTCCACAGCCTCCTGCCACTTTTCCGCACCCTGACACATGGAAAGACAGACACTGTCATTCATACAGACTGACCACAGGAGTCTACTCTCCTCTCACTGTTATATCTGTATTTGTAGATTGCTGATGTCACTGTTACAACTTCGTCTGTGAACCTCTTTCCTGGTTCTGTTACAGCTCCATCACCGCCATATTAAAATGTTGTTTGTCCACCTTCTCTTCTCTCACTCTCACATATCTGCTTGTTAGTTTCTGTCTCTAACTGCTACAGTTCCACTTACTCTGACCTTTCCTCAGGGCCAGCGCTATGGGGGTGCTTAGGGGTGCATTGCACCCCTCGACGGACCTCAGTGCACCCCCAGTTTTCTCCTTATATCCCAATGTCTACATAGTATTTATTATGTTTTTTAATATATGACGTTTTGTACCCCCCCATGGATTGCAAGTGCACCCCTTTGTCGCCGGGCGCCAAGCCTGCCTTTCCTTTTACTGGCATACCTGTATAAAAAAAGACCTCTACCTTGACTGTTACAATACTAAACTGCCAGGTATAGAGCTTTTCTCTCACTGTTGCACAGTACACCTCTACCTATAGATATGTCCTATCACATAGTGTTACACTTACACCTGTCTGCTCTCAGCATTGTACATACGGTCTCTCCTCTTACTACTACATCTCAAACAGTAGATCTATGTGTTATTGAACAATTATTACTGTAATGTGGCTCACTCAGGTATAGCAGAATGATGATGACATAACACAAAAGCTTGCTGGGCCACAAAAGAGTAAATACTAGAAGGTACAATTTTGTGAGGTCCAAATGTTTGCCAGTTCACCATCTAGTCACAGCACTTTGTTTATATTGCCCTTGATAACTTTCCTTTTATTACAGAGAGCAGGTCCTGGCATCTCTCTGACATAAAAGAATACAATTTGATTGGTTGGGAATTCCAGTGGGGCAGCAGTATAGTATAGTGGTTAAGGAGCAGGACTTGTAACCGAAAGGTTGCTGGTTCAATCCCCCACAGGGACGCTGCTGCTGTACCCTTGGGCAAGGTACTTAACCCACAATTGCCTCAGTAAATATCCAGCTGTATAAATGGATAACATTGTAAACAACCATAACCTATGAGCGTCTGCTAAATAATGTAATGTCACTCTAGTACCATTTTGGTGATAATGGTTTATTTCAAACAAGAGCCAAACTGTGCATCAATATATGTACAAGTCTTGCTGGAATCAAACAGAAAGCTTAAAATGTCTAAACAGAATATTCTGCAGGGGAACACTCAGTTTCTTGGTGCAATATTTATCCTGTTCTTCTGCAATACAATATTTCTATTGGAACGAGGCCAGACAAACACTTTGAACAGAAACATCTGAATTTCAAAAATTAAATCATGTTAAGCAGTACAGTTTGAGGATTATCATGACTCTGATGTTATGTGATAGTGAGATCAATCAACAGATGAAAGCAATTATTGTTAGATTTTCATGAGGGGAAAAACTGAGTAAATTAAAGCACTTCATGTTTATAATGCGTTGCATTGAACTAATGTTTTTAAGCCAAAAGGAGTGACATTTTTCAGAGCTCACAGTGCAAGATATTTTCAAGATCTTTGTAACAACACAGACAATAAAGAACTCCATCTTACGATGCAAGGCAGAATACCCCTGTGCTCAAAAGAAAGAAAATGTAAAAAAAGAACTATTGCTGTGGTTCCGTGTTGTTCCGTAATGCAAGTTTGTTCTTTAATTGTTTTCATTTATATTTTTCCAAGCTATTATCTTTCCATCAGTTATGAAACAACTGCTGCCATTGCAACTGATCTCAGAAAAACAGGGCCATTATACAATGGACTACGGTGGCATGCTTTCAGAGTTTTGAAAAGCCATTCCATCATCATGGAACACAGGAAGAGTACTCTTCCTCAGGAATGTAGTGAAGCACATGCATGATCCACTTGGGATTGGAAGGATGATGGCAAACACAAGCTAAGAAAGTCCAAACTCTTAAAAACGTGCCCCTTAATAAGAACCAGTTTCCATAGAGTCGCATTACGCACATTTTCCGATCAAAGGGTATTTCAGTCAGAAAAAAAAACTGGATAAGGAACCAGTGCTCATTTATTGATTAAAGAAACACAAAGTTATTATTGAATCAAAATATGATAGCTTTGAACAAGTTCCAGAGTGTGTAATTTCGGCATTTCCTGTGCTCTAAAATTTTTTTTTTTTCATTTTTTAAATTTTGACCCTGTTTTTTTCAAACACATCAAAGAAGAGAAAAGGTTTTCCTGTTTTCTTTGAGATGTTGGGTAGGCCCTTGTTCTTTTGCTTAATTACAAGTATGCAACGCTGGATGAAGAGCCAGGACATCTGCGAGCAGTAAGCAGCCAGTGCCAGCGCCTGCACTCCTCCACCCCGACAGCGACTCAGTATCCTTCATTACAGGATCACGCACGAGCCCAGCAGGGGCACGGAGCCAAGCCCGCTCGGGAACTCCTCAGATTGCACAAGGGCACATTCTCGCAGCTCCGTTTTACAGTTAAGAATCATAAAACGCACCCCGAATGATTCAAAATCTGTTTACGTCGTCTTAATGGGTACGCTAAGAAGTCATTTCACATGAGCAACTGTCAGGACAAGTGATCCTTTTTGTATCAAATTAACACAACATAATAAGAATTAATAAAAAGTTAAATCAATAAAAGCTATGCTACATCTTCAATATATTTTACAGAAAATTGGTTCAGCTATATTTCATCAGCCAACCAGTTTTAATGACAGCTCCTTCTTGAGGCGTCTGCTGTTATGACTACTGCGCAAAAAGAACATGACAAAATGAAAAACACCATAAACAGAAATATTTCAAGATCACCCAGGCTGATCAAAGAATTAAGTAAATCTGGATAATACAATTCCCCCTTGAATAATACAATCCTTAGGATATGAATCATACTCCATAAAATACAATGTAATAATCAATTTAACACTTACTTACAGGGTAAGTGTTCAAACGGGACATTTTAAGTGTTACTTTATAGGAAATATTTCACTTTGAATGGAATGGAAATATTAAGCTGTCAACCCATACTGTCTATGGGCTACCAGAAGTATTCACTTCAGTTCAAAAACAATTAATTTCAAATACAGTTAGTGAAGGCAACAAGACAGCTCATTATTCCTTCCTGGAAAATTAAGATTGTCTACATCTTTCAGAGTGGAAAAACTTGTAAAGGAAAGATTCTAATCCTTGACTGAAAGGAGCTTACATTTTGTCTGGGTTTCTGAAGACTATATGGAAAGCTGGCAGCTAAAAAAGCCAAGAAAATGAAGAGGCCAATCCGATCGACTCAATATCATTACATCCCACCCAAACCAAGTCTACAATAGGCAGGCCTCAGAAAAGTCATTATGTTTGCAGAAGGAATCAATTATTTTAACTCCTCCCACCAATATTTATCCGGCAATGCATTGTGAGTGCTTAAATTTTAAACTATAAAGATATATAAATTTTACAAAGCTATGGGCTAAATGAAATATTATGTCTGGAAATGTTAATAGCATGGTTTAAGAACACTGCCCAATGACTCACTCAGTGAAATATTATATACAATCTGAAATTCATTCTCATTACTTGGTATATATATACCCATTCTACTCTTATATCTGTGTGTGTGTGTGTGTGTGTGTGTGTGTGTGTGTGTGTGTATATATATATGTGCATGTATGTGTGTGCATACATACCTGCCATTCTAGTCTATGTGTGTAAAGTCTGATGATTGTTTGTAGATATGGAGGAAAAATTCCCCTTGCTGCCAAGCAGGTTAGAATCTGTGTTCTGAACCATATGCTATCCATAATCAGGATCCAGTGGAGGGACATTAGAAGAGGCGAGACGTGGGAATATTTTGGGAGGTTGAAGACCAGCCAATATACAGAGTACTGTAGCAACCTATTGTATTTCTAGCAGTAACCTCATCTAGGGTCTAGGATAGCTACTACTAGCTACTAGCTGTATTCTCTATCTTCCTGATAGACCACTCTTAATAAATCAGACCATACCCCAGATAATGTTTACATAAATTCTGTACAGGAAATTGCAACAGTCCAACAGCAATTTGTATTAAAATCTAACAGCCTCTATTACGTAGTTTACATAGTCCACTGTTACATGCTATATTCAAATGTGTGCGTGAGTGTTTGCATGCATGTCAATCTTATGCATGATATGACAGACAGTGTGACAAACATACAGGTCCTATTGCATCTGCTTACTATACCTACAGTAGTAGAACAAGATGACCAGATTCAGTGCTCAAACTACAGCCACTGCAAAATTAAGCCAACAATAATAATATTGTTATGGGCACAAAATTTTAATTCACTTTAGTCCTTTTAGTTTGAGCTGAGAGTTTTTTGGTATGTGAACTCTGAAGAAGAACACTGAGCTGGATGTATGATTAATAAGCAGAACATGTCTAGCTAAACCACCTGTTTCAGGATTCTCAGCCTTGCAAAATGCTGCAGATCCACTGATCCTTACATTGTATGGATGGCTTATCTAATTCCCACCATATCAGGCAATAAACATGCCGATGAACCAGTGCACAATGCTATACAGCATATCACCCTCAAACAACACCTGTTTCCCACAGAATGTGGATAAAACTGTTTCTGCAAAAGGTATCAAACAGCACTCATGGTCCCCACCACTCAACAACAAAACTATTGACCACACCTACAAAGATGATGACTGCTTATGCAACTAATGAGTTCTGGTTGCTGTGATCCCATGTTTACAATTGTGTGATTGACATGTCAGTCTACGGCGCTTATATCTCTCCCTTTAAGACTTGAGATTCTAGCTGAATTAGTATTTCATCACTTCATAAAAAAAGGTACACCCAAGGGGATATTCCCTTCTTGGTGTTTTTTATGTATTTAAATGGAGCTGGAATTAAATCAAGGTTTTTGTCTGCCTGCTATACCCTAAAAAAATCACTGCAAAAAAAAAGACTTTTTTTTACGTAAAACTAAAATGTGTAGGGTCATCTTTTCATGAAATAATATATATGAATCATGCATGAGTTACACAATATTTTCAATACAGTTTACTCTTGTGGTGACATCAAGTATAAAGGAGACTGCCTTTTATTCACAACTAAGCTCCTGAAACTAATTAGTTTACACTGAATTTGTTCAAAACAAAGCGGTAGCCACATACCACATGGTACAACCAACACTTATCCCTCACAATATAACTAAGTCTGTATGTTCCTGCAGTAAGTAAATTGCTGAATAAATTGCTAATTACCCGCACAGAACAGTTTGACGGTGAAGAGTTTGTGAAAAGATGGTTCTGATTAAGCTGTTGTCACATAAATATAGACTGGCAGAGCAGACCGTTGTCATGACGATGAAATCAGCACTGAATGTAAAGTCTCCATCTAAAAATAACTTGTCAGCACAACACAGAACAGTGGCAGATATACTGTATATCATTACACACAAATACGCACACATGCACACACACACACACACACACACACACACACACACACACACACACACACACACACACGTACACACACGCATGCAAGTGCACATGCACACATACATGCACATATTGAACACACAATATCCACCATATACTCTTGACTCACTGCTACATGTATGGTTTGTTGTGATGTGTATATGTAGAGGGTGCGATATGCCTTCATTTCTCAAATACAGGAAAGCAACCACACTGGAAGACCACACAACAGGGAACCCTTGACTAACAGCACTCAGAAATACCACAAAATGCACTTACTTCTACATCACTAATATCCTCACAACACACATGAAAGGCACTGAAAGACAAAGGAAAATGTTCACTTCAGAATTTAACAGTGACAATTTGTATGTTTCTGTCATATCACATTTCACCTCTGCAGTCTGCTGTCAGAAGTAAGCTCTAGAGCTCTGCTGACCTTCCCCTGAATCCTGGCCAGGAGAGGCGAGGTTCCCAATTTCAGTTGGAAATCACATGGAAATCACTTAGCAGCAGATCACCAGGAATACTGAGGAGTCCCATCATTGCACTCCCAGGTAAAAAAAGGTCCAAATTGAACAACATGAAATCATCTTAAGAACCTAATTATTTTTCTCAATTAAACAACTACCTCTCATTTTCATCATTCAGATTTGGTATGATCTCAATATTCCATTAGCAAGAATTAAACATCACCACAAGAGGGCAGTGTGATCACTGACCAACAAAGTCCTGAATTCAGTATAGGAAGAGATTGTAGGAAAACCTCAAAAATCTGCTGTGTTTACAGGCATACTTGTAAACATCTTACGTAATGCACAATTTCAGGTCCCTTGATTGGAAGTCCACCCTTCACAGAGATTGCAAAATTCGGTCACAGAGGAAAGAACAGAACAAATGCATAAAGGGACTTGACAAAAAATGCCCCTTAAAGGATATTATATTTCTCTCTGACAGAACATCACTCTCTGGACATTATTATAGGAACTGAGGGGTTCATTTGGTGAACCCCCACACCCCATTCAGATAGTTGCTGGGGGGTAAACAATGAGAGCAGTAGGTCAGATTACTGTCATGTCCATAGACTGAAAAAGAGCTTAAATCCAACAGGATATTATAGCACAGGGTAACCTCACCCAGCAGGTAAATTGTAAGTCACATAAAAGGAAGGAGAAGTACATAAAAAAGGAGGGAGAAATACATAAAGCACAGACAAACACAAGGCAAGTGGGGATTCCTGTAACGCTCCTACCAAAGCATCTTCACTAAAACAATAAGAGGTCAGTAAAATGTAAACAAGGTAATTAATAATACTTAATTAAAAAGCATACTCTTTGCTGGGTCCTTGTGGTTTGTTATTTCTTCCACAGAAAAAAAAAATCCAGCAGGACATGGTGCCTGGATGTCTGTATTTCTGATTACCTTGTCATTCACATTCAGCCTCATTTCATTTAAAAAGGGCCACATATTGTCTGAGTGTGGATGGGCTTTACAGTCTTTATCCCTGCTTTTGTAAAACTGCAAGTTGCTTCAAATCATCTGGCAGGTACAACTGCGGTTCTATTGAGATGTCGCCCTTCCACAGACCCATTGACACAAGCACATTCCTTCCACATAAACCAGTCAAGGTATGATGAAAAATCACTTTTAGGGTACCAAGCGAATTTCCGCTTTCTGTCCGAACAAATACAACATCTATAGAATTCCTGCTGGTTAACCAAACAGCAAAGTTATCACCTGTAAAGCATGATTTCTTTTTCTTCAATTCGCTGAGCACACCCCAGACATAAGCTGCCACACAGGCTACTTCTGCTAAGAAAATAAAGGAAGCTGGTCTTTTCAGGGCAAACACTGCATTATGTCAACAAGTTCAAGTGAGTGATGAATTTGTTCAAACTTGACTCGCCAAGAGACATATTTCTACACAATGAATAAAACAATACCTTGTTATTACTGCAGACAAAAAGATACAGGCTAATGTCAGTGTACCCTTTGGGAGGCAGTGTGGTGTAGTGGTCTAACAGGCTGTAACCAGATGGTTGTGCGTTCAAGTCCTGCATAGGAAAAAGCTAAAATCATGAACCTTTATAAAAGGCACACAACCTCCATTGTTTCAGTATGTTTAACTCTTTGATATGTACACTATAAATGGACACTAAATAGGCTGGATAAGGGGGGTTAGTTAATTAAAGAATTCTGTAACCATAACATGACACTCATCAGTATAAAGGCACAATCAGCTTTGGTTTTAAATATTATTACATCTTACCCCGCAATAAACTGAAAATCATTTTCAGATGAACACAACAGTTGATTTTAAAAGATCAACTCATTTTAAAACAGCAACTCAGGTTAAATATAGGTCTTTGCTCAATGACAAAAGACTTGGGCCACAACCTGGATTTGATCCTACAACATACTGGTCACAAGTTCAGTGCCCTCAGCACAGTTCCATAGTTCTGTCTGACTCCAGTCACATCTCAGCGCAGCCAAGGATACAAACAGCTTGTGCAATAATGTGTTTTTACAGTGCTGTCAAAACAACAGAATATCGCAGACTAAACTGTGGTTAGATATGGAGACGATGCTGTCCAAAGGATCTGAGGTGTGAAAACGTGAGAGAACTCTCAGACTGCGCACTGCAATGTAAAACTGCTCTCAAAATCAGGGTAAATGGCATTTAATGTGAGGGCCACACTCTGTTGTATCTTATCCTAATTTTCCGAGTAGACTAACAGAGCTTTGTAAGTGCTTCATTGTAATGGCAGTATAAGAAACTACATGGTACTGTTATTACCGCATGGTCTGCTGCAGGCAGAAAGAGTGAGAGAATCTAGCATGGCCACATGTATTTTTAAAGGAAAACACTAGTATAAACCCTGAAAGCAGACAAAAAGGCTAACGCCTACTCCAGCAACTGCTTTGTTTTCCAAAAGATTATCAAGGCTTAGAAACTCTTTACTTGACTTTACTTGGGTGGCCAAAATAAAATCCAAGCAGAGGTATAGTCAAAAAATAAATACATTGGTATATGTGTGTACATATATTTGAATTATAAATAAACGCATGAATATATTCCATTCTTGGACTGATTAAATGTTTACAAACTAATCTCAAGGACCTGGGAGGAATTTATTTTATTGGAGAAGATATCCTTTGTTTATAATTGTTTCCCTTCTGGAATGTTATTTTACAACTGAATATAACAAGCGAACAGCAGCAGCATTATTGAAAAGGGACTTCTTGCACTCTTTTTTTGAATCTGAGGAATCAAAGCTGGATAAATAGAGCTTCAGCATGACTAATTTATGGGCAAACTCCACTGGTTTAGTTTCACACGTACTAATAAAACATCTGAACGGCTGTAGGTGGAAAAAGCAGCGATAACCTGTTCATGTTAGCACTGTATGTCCACTTCAGATGTTCTGCAAATCCATCACCGGAGGCAGCTCGTCCCCAGGATTCCATCAGCAAAAATACGTTTAATCACTCCAATGGGAAAACAGAGTCACTCATTAGCGCTTTCACGGCTATTCACAAGGAATGTGAAATTATCAATAAACATGAGATAAATAATAAAGTGAGATAATTACTCACATGACGGGGGAAAATACTGTGTGAATCTGGAATACATACTGGAACATAAATCTAACACTAACAAGTGGAGAAGGCCAAACCTGTCAGCGCTGTTGGAAATGTTATTTGAGTAATTCAAAACACATTTAGCATTTCGGATCTGCACTAATATTTCATTTACAAACTTCTTCATACATTTCATCCCCTTTTCTCTACCATTCATTTAGCTGCTCTGGAGTGCACTGCAACAAACTAGTACATTCTCAAAAAACAGGTTTGAGCTAAAGAATATACTGTACATACCACAACATACTTTGTGAGTAACATACACACTACTGCTGTTAGATGAAAACTATTTTTGTTACAGTATAGATGTTACAGTTACAATATTGTAAAAACTGTACTGTTTCATTTTTGTGTATCACAAAATATTAAAGGTTATGAAAACTGTTGCTGTAGGGTGACATCTGCAGGGAGATACTTTATATCCTAACAGGTCTATTCATTAAATGATTTACTCAGAGAACTCAGCACAAGGCTGTAATGGTGGGCAGTTCAGGAAGTGCTAGACTTCCTGTGTAGTTCAAGATTAGTCATCTTGGTGTGTTAAATCCTTGTTAAATCTCTGAATCCCATCTGCAATGGGAATGTTTCTGAATCCATCACTTGAACCCTAAAAGCACTTTGGTACTGAAGGCCTGGGTGCAAAGTTGTGACCTGTAACCTGCCCCTGAAAGGACACAAGTACAGTAACACCCCCCATCCAGAGGTGTTATGTTTCACAGCGACCCATTCGGAGGGAGACTAGGGCAGGTGAATGGACGCGTACCATCTTTTTTTTTTTTTTACAGACGGCTAATCTCTTCTCAGGTTTAAGATTCCTCGTCTGGCCTCTTTGACAAAGAGGAAGCGCCGGGCGGGTAAACATGAGGGCTCTCAGTACGGGGATTAGAACCCCCATATATCACCGTGACAACTCTTTTCAGCGACTGACAGGCCACCAGGGCCCTACGCAAGGGAGATCCAGTGTCACTTCCTATCACCGCGGCAACCATTGATAGGGGATACAATCACCATTTTCACACCACCAGATCACCTTACTGCCATCGCCCAGGACTGAGCGCAGAGAAAGGGCTTTCTTACCATGCGCCCTGGCCAAAAGTCACTCCGGTGTCATTCTGATGCATAACGGCAGCCATGCATAACCAACACAGGGTGCTACCTGTCAGGGTTAGTTAAGGTACGAGGCTGTTCTCGTACCTTAACTAACTTCTTGAGGTTCAACGTCGCAACATTCAGGTATTTCATGCCATAATCACAACTTCAGTTAGTTAAGATGAATCAAATAGTGTTTTTATTTACTTATTTTATGAGATGCATTGAAGAAGTTTTTCTTTTTTCTCTGAATTTTGTTTCACTAAATGGTTGAGTGCAGCCAACTGAGAACATGACCTCACTTTGTGAAGAACAGGGATATCATGTATTAAGCAGAGTATTTCAAGTTGTTTAAGGTTTTCCATCTAGTTTACCTGTGTCATTTTAGAATTTAAAAGTGATTCTAACACTTTATTTGAAGTATATGATTGTAATGCAATATGTATCTTTGTTAATGTATTTATAACATTCATAGTACATCACAAACAATTTGTAATGGTTTATAATATTTACATACACACTGATACATATTCATAATCTTCTGACCTATTATGTTAACTTCAACACCCCTGAGATTACTGTCCTTAAATATGTACAGATACTTGAGGAACTGATCATCAAATCTCAAAAGCCCTCTTTGTGCACTCCCAGTGAAATGACAATCACATTCAGAGGATGTGAACTTACATGAATGACATCTATGGAGTACATAATGCACATTATCTTTTCTTCATATGATACATTATGTAGATTGTCACTGTGTATTATGCAGGCTATTATTAGCAATTATGAATGTATAGAAATGTTCATGTTGAATATTATAAAGCGTTATGAAGGCTTTAAGATGCATTATGCCCCTCGAGAGCAAATGGTAGCTGTGTCCAAGCTTTCATGACTCAGACAGCCCAAGACTTTGGGTCACAGCTTCTGCATATTTCTGTGAAATATGCAGAACATCTTGGTGTAAATCCTCTGGACAACACGGCCATCTATCACAGAGTGACTATCCTAATCTATCTTTAACACTGACTGCCAAGCCAAGATGGGTGCCATTTTTTATCCTGAGTATGACTCAATTAGGGGTTGAACCCACAACCGTCCAGGGTCAGGCCTGACACCAAGGTCATGTTCACAAATGCACACTTGCTTCAAAGGGAACTATGTCCTCGGCGTCATATCTGAATAACAAATATATATCCCCCAAAAGAGGAAGTGAGGAAAATTCATAAAGGGGGCTTGTAGCGAAGGAGGCCGGGTGGGGTGACTGCTCTCTCCTTCACTACAGGGCTTTATAATTTCACTGAAACTGTCTTATCTCAAGCATTAAATAAAAGATGGATAGATGTTCACTTGTTGCCTTGATCCTTCCCTCTTCCCAACTTATCTAGCTAGCTAACTACCATTCTTTATTCTTGGTATATCAAGGATGTTTACACATTTACATAAGTCTATCAACCCCTGGCTGTACTGTGGGGCAGTTGTAAGGAGTGCACAGATGAAAATGGTAACTCAGTTTTGGCAGTGTAACTGTAATTAGTAGCAGAGATCACATGCCATTGTATTGAGTTATTTGCTGCTGAATCAGTCTTTCTGTCTAATGTGATATTAACAAGCATTCAATTTAATTCATGCTTAGAATGTAAATGCATTCCATTTGCAGCTGAAGCAGCAAGCCTAAGTCACAATACAAAGGCAGGAGGAATCACAAGTAAACAATTGCAGTGTAATGCAAAGTTAATGACAGACCATTCTGAAGTCAAGGAATAACATAGTTTAGTAACATCCTTAAAAGAAGGGAATTTCAACACACATAAGGCATTTCACACTAAATCAGGCAGCCTACATTGCTACAAAGGACATGTAAGGAAGATATGTCATAGGAACTAGCCACAAATCATTCCAAGTTCATACCTCTCCATTCACAGGCAATGTCAAACACAACTTTAAAACGGTATATGTTAACACATTGTTTGAACTATATGTTGTGTATAGTGTGCACAGTATGTATGTATGTTCTCCTTTTTGCATTATACTTTTTAAGAAAAGGTGTCGTGGTAATATTGTACAGCATGCAGGCATTGGCAAACATGTAAGGAAATTAAATGTGACAAAGGCCTATAATTGTAAGAATTTCAGAAGGGAAGCAAATCAAGACTCAGACAAATATAAAATTGTTCTTTTTATAAAATGCCAAAGACTATTTACAACAGTGTATTTACAGATTGTTATCAAATGTCAGTGTGTTCTTACACTAATCTCTCCACATATTTAAAAAAAATCATTTTTTAAACAAGTCCTGAAATTCTATCATACCAAAAACCAAGTGCATTCAATTGGAGAAAAATTTAACTAAATAAAACCATTTGAAGACCAGGAGCATTGAAAATGCTTAGCCTACAGAGGTCATTACCAGCCAATTTGTTTCCAGCAAGAAAGTTGCAATACATGAAAAAGATTATGGAGTTAAAATATTCAATGGCAATGCTGGCATGTCTTGTGATTCTGAACTTATTCAGTGGAGATGCACTGTCCTTGAACAGGATAAACTCAAATTACAGCACCAAACCAAAGTGGCAGTGAAATTGAACAGTTTAAATTGAAACACTTTCATATTTCTGCCATACAGATGTTTGTTCTTAAATGATTAAAAAGACTTGGTTATGTGTACAGTGTAGTTTTTATGAAATATGAAAGGACATTTCAAACCAGACCTCATTCAATACTGATTATATTTCATTCATCACTCTACTCTTCTGACAACAAGATTGTTGTTGAAAGATAATGCTTTATATTTAAAACAGAAAGACATGCCATATTTGGCATGGTCCAAAATTTGGATTGATCCAAAAAAGTGGAAGGACAGTAAAGTGTGCCAGTATTAGTTATTATTTCATGATCAAATTAAAAATATGGAAGCTTTGGTTTAAAACTCCCCATCAGTATAGCATTATTGTACATATGGTTAAAACAAAAGGGCGGACTGGCAATGGTTTTGACAAGTATGAATAAGGCCATCTGGGGAAAATTATCTCTGTTACAATAAACTAAGAAAATGATTTATGCTGGGTCTTTATCGGCCACTCCACTATCTCACAATGAGTTGCATTTCATCATCATGAAAACATATTATCTTAATTCACTCCCTTTCCTCTTTTCCAGTGATGGCTGGACAACCATGCATCACTCTCGTTGAAATAAAGGAGGACTGGTATGTGGCTTTGAGAAAAGGGCAATCAAACTTACACGTTTTATCGACCACAGCATGTGCTTCAAACTAAAGAATATAAAACACTACTTGAAATTAGATTAAAAAAATTGATGGTGGATTGTAATGTGCAGTGCTGCCTCACTGACTGTGCGATAAAGGAGCTTACTTTATCTTCCGCCTGTGTCAGCCCCCCCCAGCGCTGTCGAAGCAAAGTCAACAACAAAAATCATGTTCGCTTGCTGAACCGCGGCCCAGGGCAGTGTTTTTTTTTTTTCTTCCTGCAATTCATTTCTAATGTAATGGCCCCTGCGTGAAGTACTGCAGTTTATCGTGTCTAGGTTTTGGAAAGTCTTTATCATAAGTAAATGTCTCCAAAATACAGGCCATATGTTTCAATATCCCCCCATTACACAAACTGCACAACAATTTGAAAATATGCTATCTTTTGTGTGATGCATTTGAGTTGTAAAAGCTGTATGTTCAATATATGCTTGTCTTTTTGGTAAGAATAAGCAATATTGCTAACATTTTAAATTCAAAGGAAAATAAGCTTCAATGCAAAGTTTCATTGTTAATTGAAAAACTACTTTTTAAAAATAATTTTCTTATATACCTGTTTTTATAATGACTTTGAGCCCTCTGAGTCACAAGCGAACAATGTCAAAAATTAAGTTAATATTTACTGAGACAAAGAAAAACTCTAACAACAACTTCATGACCCCTGTACTTGAGTGTACTGACTGGGGGCTTGCTAATGAGAAAGTGCAAATGAGAATTCAGGAACAGCTCTTCCAAATTTTCCGGTTGGAATGGAGTATAGAATATTGCATGGCCTTTCATTGTACTTGCCGTACATACTTTGCACTGTACTTTGCAGATAGCATGTATCATTCATAAAGTGGGCCCCAAAATAAAGGAGCTTCAAGATTCTTTCAAAGAACGTTTCCCCCTCGTAACTATCCACACAACGCCCACCCACTCCACACACAGCACAGACAGCACAATTTGCCCCAAGAGCAGCTACATGAGGAGACAAGACTTTGGAGAATGGATTGAAATATTTCCCTCTTTGTTTTTCTTTCATTTTACAAAAGTGCATTCCATGGGACTATTAATTTACTTAGGCTGTTTGAAGAGGCAAAGGGATGAGGAGAGATAAAGAGAGCGCGAGGCATACCTGTACGTGATTGAGCAGGATGCCGTAGAGTAAAATATTTCTCCGTCTCGCTTCCGTTGCGACGTCTCTGATGGCGCCCAGCATCGCCATCCTCTCGCTCGCGGAGGACTGCTCTGACACGTCCAGCTGCACCTATCAAAACAGCAGAGCGTGGCGTAAAGAACACCACTACAGCACCAAGGATCCCTGACATGGGAGACTGCAGCAATTAAAGCGCATTGTTCAAAACTCATTATGATTATTATGACTGCACGTTCATGTTTTCTTTAGATGCCTGTCGCACAGAACATTGAACGTGATTCTGTCACATTTTTAAGTAAATAGGTGCCAGGGAAGGCTTAGTTTTATCATGGTTATAATCTCCCCTGATAAAGTGCAACCAAGTGATCATTCCACAGTGGGTGCTCTTTTTGGTGAATAAGCCTTTATCCTTTGAGTCATTCTGTCTGTCCATTCTGTGGTTTCTACGACCATTACGTTCATTACCAAACAGTGGCATTGATGGACATGGTTAGTGAATGGCACAGTCACACGTATTATTATTGATAGTAACAGTACTAATCACCATAATGTCATTTAGCAGATGCATTAAGCCAGTGCTACATACATAATACACTCCTGCCGATGACAGACTCAGAGAGGTGGACTCCACTGAAGGAGAGTCGCAAACAAATGACAAACAAAACAATTTAATAACAATATTCTTTGCAGCAGCAGTGTGGTATTGTAAGTGTGGGAAGGAGCAGGGCTCATAACCCGAAAGGTTGCTGGTTCAATTCCACTGCTGCTGTACCCTTGAACAAGGTACTTAACCCAGAATTGCCTTGGTAAATGTCCAGCTGTATAAATGAATAAGCATCTGAAACTACGATCTATGTAAGTTGCTCTGGATAAGAGTGTCTGATAAATGTCAATAATGTAACGCAATGCACTGAATTATTTCTTGTGTTAGCATACAGCAGCACATTATTAGCGGTTTCACCACTGTGGGTGTGCATAACCTCACACAAACACGGGAACTGATGGTTCGTTTTATTCTCTTCAGAAAAAATTCCAAAAACACTACATTTGCAGCCATACTTTTTTTATATTTTTGAGTCAAGTTAAATGTGGTTTCAGCATTAACTAGATAATCCAAAAGAAAATACGAGTTGGTTGATGACAACGTGAAACTCTGATTATTCCAGGAGATACTTTTTCATGGCTACTAACTACCTAATAAATACCATCTGATACAGGTCATATTACACAAACTGTTGCCTTTAGGGCCTACTCTAATAACTGTAAAAATCCGACAATTGCTTCACACGGTCAATTTGAACAGGAATTTGGAGCCGCCTCGAGTTTATCTGGGCTTGTGGTGCATGTGTGAGCCGCCGTGAAAATCACAGGGCCAGTGAAAATCAGAATAATTTTTAAATAATATACTACATACTTTGGGTCCTTTTTACCTACCTGAATAACACGGTTCACCCAAAGAGTGAACTCTTCTCCACACACATGCTTTCACTCTGGCATGGCAAAGAGTCAATCCCACCTCCAAGCATACTGGCATATGGCCCCACGCAAGCACCGCCTTTTTGTTGGCGTTTTAGAAGTTAATTGAAATGCAATAGCAATCCTTAACAAATCAAAGTGCAAGTTTAATCAAGTTATAATGTATGACATTTGCAGTGATTAAGATGGAGTTGTTTTGAGGGAGGTATGTTGGAAATGAACCAGAAGCTTAATGCTCCAGGCTTTTTTGAGTGCTTTGTTTTGGGAATCATATTATTCCTAGGGTGAAAAAGTCACATTCAAAAGAAAATAAATGGTTTTCCTTTGCGGAAAATGTTTCCTTTCAGCAGTGTTGGATCAATTATAAGTTTGCATTCAGGGGAAAGCAATGTTTTGCTCAGTCCCAAGTCACTAAGAGCATCAAAAAGTGGAAAAGACCCAGATCCTATTAATAAACAGCAAGGTAGTTAATTTGTGGAATGCTGAGGTATAACACAGCTCACATAGTCCACATGCAAAGACCAAACAATAACAAGAATAGTGAATTAACTTCAAAGCAATACTCTACAATTTGTCTAAAAATATATTTGCTTCCTTTTTCCAGATGGTGTCTGTTTTTAAGAGGATATATGAGAGTGTTCAATCCAAGTCTGTGGGAAGGGACCCTGACAGACATCAACAACACCAAGAAAGTTCCAATTCGATAGGCACTGGGATCACAAACTTCAGAGCATTCGTCTGACTTTTGCAGGCTTATGGTCACATCTCTAAGCCAACACGCCCCTTACACGAGAAGCAAAATAACTCAGACGGGCAGATTCTAATATCAGATGGGAGAAAGGAGAGCTACATAACATTTGGAGAAAATCCAAAATTTTAGTCAGCTCTGACATCACAGCAACATGCCTGCATCATCGCTCCTAACAGCACAATAAAATTTTCGTCAAGACTGCACCAAATCTTACCAAAATCAGAACAACTGGATACAGGACTGCATGGCCACTCTCCTCAAATGTCCTCACCAGCTCTTGCACATCTTCCAAGCAAGAGTTACTCACCTATGAGAAAAGAACAAACAGATGCTGAAACAGGGGACTTTGATGAGGTGCAGGTGACGCTCACATCCAAATACCATTTTAAAGTGAAGGAAGTGCCACAGAAGATTGATTGCTGTGGAAAAAGTACTGCATTTTCACTTACATTTTACACTGCGCAGTCTGTTTATAAGAATACCTGACATAAGAAGGAACTGCAGACAGTGATCAAAACACTGAGACAGAATTAGAGAGACAGAATTACATTCTGTAATCTGTAAGAATCAATCTCCTATAATCAGTTTGGGCTCATTCTCAACATGTAATTTCATAATAAATGAATTGAAATGGTACTTAATCAGCAAAAAATGACATTTTGGATGTCAATTTTGAGAACTTTTTGTTAAGTATTTTGAGAACAGTGCATCTTAAGTGTCTGGAATCAACATGACAGGAAAACAAGTGTGCCAATGGAAAAAGCCTCTTTCTTTAGTCTACAGCCTTCTTTAGACCAGCAAGGAGATTTTACTGCAGAACTGCAGACAGAGAGCATCACGAGGAACAAAGCATACAGAAAACAAGTATCAATTGATGAGACATATAGGACTGAGGTGGTGTTTGTCTTTGCATTGTGGCCTTCACAGTGGTACTTATCACAGATATACAAAAAAAAATACAAGTCAAACTGTTTTATGTTTAAGAGAATTTAGTTCTTGTGCCATGGCATTGTTCCATACAACATCATTTATTTGCAAAGTGACACACAGGACACAGGGTGCAGGTGATGCAAGTCACATTATTTTTTATTTTTATTAAGAAATGTATATAAAATACTGTACATTCATGTTTTGTTGCATGTTCACAGAATTTCACTAAGGACATTTCTCAATTAAATAGGAAAAAATAAATGTGAGAAACACTGACATTTTATCATTTGTGATTTATCTGCATGTTTTCACTTATCAGAACTTACTGTGACATGGATGAAGTTCCAGCTCTTTGAAATAAATTTTCCAGTACTTCTGAGCAATGTTGAGATGATATCCACCTGCTTTGAGGCATAAATTAAAAGGAAACAAAATTAGACCACATTTACTCCTTGATAAAATCAAATGTTAAATGCTGCAACTTGAATACTCACGTTCCACATTCAAGCTAGTTCTACTACTTGGACATTTTGTCCAACAACAAATTCAGTTATATCTTTTTAGCAAAACTTTCAATACATTTTTCTGCCAAAAAATTCAACCAATTTCAATGAACACACCTTCAAAATAGTTTTGCATTGTTTTGTATCACAAGGGTGAGACTGTCAAATGTTATCTTTGTAGTAAATGACACACAGTACTGTAACAGTGACTGATTTACTAATAATCCCCATATGAAGACCAGTGAAAATAATAACATTCACAATTTTCAGGCTCACAGAGCTCTGTGATGCTGTGGCAGAAACTGATTGTCTGGAGCATTTTTCCATTGCTCATGCATATATATTCAGACTTCTACCAGCACATGCAAGACTATTTTGCTGTTTATTTGCCCTAAATGCGTAATTTAGTGTTCTTACTATCTTTTAAAAAAGGGTTCCCAAATACTTCCCAAACAAATGGAGAGATGCATGCGGCTTTCTGAATATTTCACTTATCTAACAAAACCACAATGTTCTCAGTAATCAATCTGCCTTTGGGTGCTGCATCAAATTCTGAGCACTGAGGAAATAAACGCAGAAATAAACAGTTGGGATCTGAGCTTGGCACATGGTCGGAATTGTGCAATTTGAATGTTAGAATAACAAAGCAAACGGGAAATATGAATTTGTTATAGGAAACACATGGAAAGGTTTAATTGTTCTGGAGAGATAGCTGAGTGTGGGTTAAACCAAAAGCCATTTAAGCCAAAAAATGCAGATTTATGAGATTCTGTTTTCTGACATGATTTAAACCAGGTTGAACACGCCATTGAGCATAAAATCTAGTAGAGACTTAGTTAAGTGCAGATAGGAAGTACTCTGCTCCGGCTTTGCTCAAACACATAAAAGCTTCCATAAGCACAACACATACAAGGTCCCACATGCAGACAACAGCATCCAAACCAAAGCTAACTAATACGTGTCAAAAGCTTCTCTTCACAAGACCTGCGATACTGCATCTGCAAGATTATGAATGGTGATAATGTACTTAAAATATCCAGAAACAGAAATAGCATGTTACAAAATTAAATGCAACACACAGCCAGAACTATGCCTCCTACCTGACGCAAGTCTCCAATTCGAAAAGTTTCTCACACATTTTTGCTAGTGCTTGCTGCTTCATAACTTATGAAAAATGACCATTTACAATTTCATTTAAACAGTGGATGATTAACTCCACATTTTTCATCTGGAGTATAAAGAGATATATTGTCTCATATCAAGTGCACAGCATGCAAGATAAGGGTGGCACTGCTGAAGAAGTGAAATGTCCCATTTATGACAAACTTCCACTCAGCTCACAAGATAACCCCCCAACCCACCCATGGGGAAATTCTCACCCAGGCAATGGAAAAAGACTCAAACACATGGCTGAAGAACAAAATTATGTAGGGTGGGAAAGTGTCAAATTCAAGTTGCTTCCATTCCATTCTGAAGATACTGATAATACACATTTGCCTAAATCACTAAAGGTTTTCAAGCTAATTTACTGAAAACTGGAAACAATTATGACAAATCAGCATTCTGCATTTTACAGCTATGTCTTCAGCAATGCTATGTGGATATACAGAAACGTCTATATGGATATCAACACTACAACGTAAAATCTAGTATCAGTAACACTATAGTCATTTTCAAGTAAATATAGAAGAGGGCTCAAACAACATTTAGCTCTATGTCATGTCATGCACTCTTGTTTGTCACTGTTCCAAATGGTAGCAAAATGTCAAAATTCTAGACAAAAAGTCATGATTTGTCCAGGAAAACAAAGTGGAATGTGTGAAGATTTCTGAAGTTGTCTTGGGAAAACAGTAGGTATTTGAAAATGAATCCAAGTGAACACATCTGTTTGGGTATACTGAGCACATACACCAAGTCAATGGTCCTGACAAGCATGATTTATACATGTTTGCTACATTCACCCAAACACTCTAGCTGGGATTTATTTTCACATGGAACAATTCCAGCTGTGTTTCTAAAACAAAAATCAAAACAACCATGATTATGAGCACAAGTTCACTACACCAATGTTACCCCCCTCTCTCCAGGTTTAACATTTATCATTCAGTTAGCAGGCAGACAAATTGCTTAGACTGTGTATATTCACACACATTTGCAGATCCCTGTGGTCTAGAGCCCTCGGCATCTTACAGTGACACAAAAAAGGTCAAACAAATAGACATCTCTTTGATCATACTGATGTTATAACAATACTGTCTAACCTGTTCAGAATTATTTGAGTTGGGCTAAATAAGCTTATAGGGGCCTTCCACTGCATCTTTTGGAGAAAGCATTTACCTTGGCATTTCCCTTCTGAGGTCAGTAAATTCAGCAGCAAGCACAGCTTATGCATCTTGTGGCCAAATAGGTGGTAATAGAAAAAATAAATAAACATAGCTGCAAGCGGTGATCATGAGAGCCAAGTAAGAAGCAAATGGAAACATGGAGGACTTATGTGTTCATGGGGAAAGTGTACTGGCTTTATGCCACACTTGGAAAAAAATGAAGGATTTAACCTATCCCACCACCCTTGAACCAGAGACTTGAAGATCACAAAGTAAACCTGGTATCCACTGTGGCAGCAAGCAGACAAAGCCATCTTGATATTTAGAATAGACTGATGTCCAACCAATTTTAAATGTTTGCAAAGACTACAAAAATCTATGACTGCTCCTATAAGTCATTTTATGCAATGCCCCCAGGCAAGTGCATCGATATTTCATATACTGTATACATCTGGCAAATTCACTGAAAGTCTGTGCTTTGTGAAATATGGCAACATACACCAATGTCGCATATAGTATGTGTACCAAATTTCATTCCAGCAGTTACCATTTGCCTTTTGGTCTTGATTGACCTGAACAGATTGGTTGATTGATTGGTTGATGTAAATTTTACATGATGCAGAGAAAATATATTAATGTCTTTAAAGATTTAAAAAAATACTTTCAGTATGAGCAGATGCATTTTCAAATATTTTGCAACATGTACTGTACACAATTAATTTATTATGAAAGCATAAATATTGATCAAAAACACTATAGCACCACCATGAGAATGCCCTATTTGGTTTTTGGACAACTCTCACAGCTCTCTATAATCCTGCCACATTTTGTGAGTCTTTCATTAACCATATGAATTTGCCATCCTTTTTTTCAAAATTAATGAAAAAAAAATAATGATCTGTACCAATATTACAAGGTGCCAACACACCTATGCTGCTTGACCCACTACAAAAATCACAACAAATGGGATCCAGCAACTTCAGTGCACTCTAATACACAAATGGCAAATTCTCCCTCCCTCCCTCCCTCCCTCCCTCCATTCACCTGCACTGCACTTTGGTTCTTCTCTCTTTGAGCTCCTGGGAGTAATGTATCTAGATCAAACACGTGCGCAAAGGAACATGAGCCCAGTACAGAGGCCACCTAAACACACCCAGACCTGTTTTCCATCAGCCTGAACGTGATGAACCAATATATCTCCTGAGCTCACTGGGATTCCGACAGCAAATCTCGCTGTTTGACAAAATATGATGAACGGTCTGGACTGACAACAAAGGGGGATGCGCGTCAGGCAGCAACAGTGAAATACGTCATGCACAGTACATTTCCTTTTGTCATCAACTACCACAGAGGATGTATCCTTTTTAATATCCCAGGAAGAGCCTTTACAGAAAAAACAAGGGGGCCATCTTGGAAGAGGGTCATCTCTAAAATCAAGGAGGATATATAGGAGTGTAAGTGCACTGCTCTATATAGGGGATTTACCTAATTCCCATGAAGTATGAGTGCAGTGAGTCTCATCTGTTCTTCCACAGCTGGGGGAGGAAGAGGTGAAGGCATAGAAGGGGAGATGAGTGTTAGCCGTCCCTGAGCTGCAGTGCAAATTTGTTCACAGATGCCGACCCGACTAGGGCCATCCAACTGAGATACATACATCTGAATCCGACGAGAGGGTAAAAGCTACTGTGGAGATCTAACCAGGACATTCACAGCCAGGGGAAAGAGAATGGTAAGCCAAAAGTCAACCTCAAAGGTCTTGAGAGTGTCTTAGTCTTGAGGTAGCAAGCTGCCATCATTGACGTACCATATCCAGCGCTCCAAGACGCTTCTGCAGCGCGTGTGCTAGCTGCGTGGACTCTGCGCACACACCTGTGACAACACAGGCCGCCTGGGAAAGAGTCTCTGAAAGGAAGATGGAGAGAGAGAAAACTCAGGGCTTTTGTTTGAATTTGACTCAGGCCTTAATCTCTTCTCAGAACAGTTCCCTACATCTCTTTGGTTGACAAAAAGAGAGAACATTGTTAGAGCGACTTAGCATGCTCAATACATGGATTTCCTCAAAGCTAATGCCTAAATTCAAAGTTGAAAAGTGCAAGTCTTTCCCCTATGAGGTGAGCATACCTTAGATGTTTAGAATTACTGTTAACCTTCCTTTTAAAGTTAAGTTACTAAAAGAAGCCTCCAAAATACAAAATATTTTTATTTTATTTTAACTATAATGACAGTTTTATTTGTGAAAGCATTTTTTCAACCTTACTATAAGGAGTGCTAATTTTTCTGTTTTTTGTCCAAAAGTATGCTATTTAGCAGGAAGGACTCAAGTCATTGACCAAATGCTGTCTGTGTTTTCCATGTCTATAACAATGCATGCCTGTTATATTTAGAAAGTGTTTAACTGGAGTGAGAACTTTCATCAGATCATAAAAATGTAGAGTACCCTGTACCACCCAATATTATAAGGTGATGAGTATTACTGTAAGCCATTCTTTGAACTTAAGGAATGATGACTCACTTGAATCAAATCAAATTCTTACAGCTGCAAGAAAATACAAAACAAACTACTTTAGTGTCAGTATTACTCAACATAATTTTCACTTCTTCAAACAGCCCAATAAGCTGACATGCATTCATGGTTGCCACATACCTGTAAGATTCACAAATGCTGACATTCTAGATCAGGCTAGCTATTGCACTGTAACCCACCTCTTTACAATGGAGCATACATGTATACACTGTGAAAAAAAAATCTCACAATTAGGTCCAATCTCTAAACAAACAATGTTATGTTAAACTATAGATGTAAGATAAACTAAAGGCTTTCCATAGGTGAAACACCAAATGAAAAAGGACTTTTGAAGCAAATAAATCACAATTAAAAAGGATTCTACATGTGTTTTATATTAATGTCAATTCTAACTACAAACATGTTTCTGCTATGAAAAATGTTTTCAGATAAACACTTTATATGAGTTTCTAAAGCAACGTGACAACAGATTTTGAAAGAGGTCAGATAGTTGGTGCCCCAACTGCAGGTGTGTCAAGTCACAGAAATTATCTAATGTTAAATAATTAAAATGATTTAATTATTTAATGAATCTACACTTCTGTGACCCACTCTCAACAAAACCTGTACATCATGAGCGTCACAAAGCTGATAGTTAAGGTAGAGATGCCATTCAGAAACCACCTTCAATCAAGCCCAAAGAGCAACAGTGCATTACTCCGTGTAATGAGCACAAAACCTAGACTTCCGAGCAGTGGAAGAAAGTAATATGGTCTGACAAGTAATCTTTTACTTTTTCCTACATTTTTTCCATACATCTGAGATTGCCTGTTTCTAACTGTTAAACATGGTGGTGTGGGCCACCAGCTCATGGGACTCTGATAATGGGTCTGATAATGACTCTGCCTCCATACATACTGCTAAATGGATTCAACAGTGATTTTGTGAATTCCATTAAGTCAGACACCTTCCATGGCCTAACCAGTCACCAGATGTAAGCATCATTGAACCTTTATGGGAAGTTGTGGAACTGAGAATACAGAGTGGATTTCCCCCTCCTTCATCTCTCAAGGATTGCCTGCTTTCCTTCTTGAAGAATGGGCCAATATCCCACTAGAAGCTGTTGAAAACTTGTATATAACAGCATTCCAAGAATGACTGAACCTACACTGAAGGCAAAGGCCCAGTTCCTCATTAGTTAATAAAACAACATTCATATGTTGTTTGGTGTTTCCGTTGTTTCGTCTATCACCTGTACATCATCAAGTCAATATCTCAGTCAAATAATTGTTGATCTGGCATGAAATTAGAGTATCTTATTTTCCCATGTCCACATAGGAATACAGACTTTGAGAGAGGTTTGCAAAAAAAAAAAAAAAAAAACAGTTAACATCAGTGTGTGTCAGACAGTAACTCACTGATAACACGTCATTATTTAAGAGCTGGTTTGGGGTGTGGTGCTTTGAGAAGGACATCCAGTCCTACACTTGATAAAGAGAGCGTGTAAGGGAGTGTTTTATAGCCTGGCACAAGCAGCAGCCCCTGGAGTGGGATCCGTGCACAGCTTTATGGCTCTGACGCACTCAGACACACACACACAGACCCATAAGGCTGTAGCTCATGTAGCTGAATTATTCACTTGCATTGCAGACTCCCCTGTTCAAGTCCTATTATTTTCCCTCTTTTTCATTCACGTTCCTTGATTTTTATAGGATGGAGCCCTGCAGATCCTTTACCACCCTATGACATGTTTCATAATTCATAATCCAACACAATTATTGTCATAATGCAAGGAGTGTCTCACATATCTCCATTATAAATTATGCTTTTTTTTTTCTACACAGCAGAAACTCTATTAAATCTGGATCCCAACAGCAGTTGTAAAGATGGAGTACTGTACCATTTACAGAACTGGATATTTGCTGAAATAATTCAGGTGAGCAAACTACCTTTGTGAAAGGCAGCACAATTGTTTCTCATTTCTGATTTGAACTCACAGGTCTCTTGCTACCTAACATTCAACTGCTGCCTGGGCAACAGTGTGGCATATCAGGTCCTGGAGTTTGTCCTAAATTAACACATTTATGTTATGTTGATACAAGATTTTGGTGGTTTTTCCACCAATAGCATGGTGTATATTTTGTACAGGGGACAGAAGAGTAGCATTTAAATCTGCTAATCAAAGTTGTAGACAAATCTCAAGACAGGGGATTGAGAACCATTAATGCTTGAGTACTGCAACTGTTACTATGGAGTCCTAAAAAAACTGCAGTGTCCCTCACTGATCAACTGACTCAAGAAGGGCTTTCCCAAAGTGAATACCTTCATTTTAGCAGTAGATGGCAAAAATCCAGTTATGTAGAGTCAATGATAAAGTCCAATCAACTCGGATTTCATTCACAAATGGACGTGGTTGTATAAACACACCTTCATAAGGACAGAAGACATGTTATAGGAGACTAAAAAGAATAACCTTGCACACCGGGACTGTCCTCTTTACTCTTTCACACTATACAGCAATACCTGCCGTACCCTTGCCGTACCCTTGGCAATAAGCGATAAGATATGCAGAACTAATGGTGACAGTGTAGCATAGTGGTTAAGGAGCAGGACTTGTGACTGAAAGGTTGCCGGTTTGATTCCCCACTGGAGCACTGCTGTTGTACCCTTAGGGAAGGTACTTAACCCACAATTGCCTCAGTAAATATCCAGCTGTATAAATGGATAACATTGTAAAAACGTGTAAACTATGCAAGTCACTCTGGATAAGAGTGTCTGCTAAATGCCAATAATGTAATGTCAATCAGTCATATATGCTTTGTTGTCAGACACATCAGCCAAGCTTACATGCTAAGTGAAGCATGATTATTGTTTTGGTTAGTGATACTAGTATTTTCAATGCAGTCAACAGTAAGAAACCAAGGTTTCTGACATATCATTGTCTCCTTATTTCAGGCAATGTATTTTCAAATATTTGACACATAGTTTACTTGGTCTTGCAAGTGTTTGATTTGAGTTTGAAGTTTATACTGAATGACACATTCACACTGAGCTCTTAATTTTTAGTTGGGTAAATAGCTTGCTAGTTTACAGGGAGGAAGTATGTCTATCTATAGCTCCCAATATCTCCGGAGTTGTTTTATAACTCAAGAAATACACCAAAAGTCAACCCTCCAAACTACCTTGCAAAATATCTGGTACAGCTCAGCTAAGCTATCGGAAAAACTACCAACACCTCTTAGCAACCTTGACCAAATGCAAAAATTAGAGCAAAAATGGCACTCCGAGTTGTTGAGTTGGCCAAACACTTATCAACAGCATTGATAATGCAGAGATCCATCAAAGTGGTTACAGCTCCTTGCAGACCACATCTTTTTTGGTGGTCTCACTCCACCTGGACAAACACTGAGATTTTGTGTTATTCACATCGTTGTCAAGGGCCCACCCTGGCACACAATACATGCCCAGACACAGGCAGAGATGAGACGTTGTGTTATTTCATTGTGTATTTGTCTCGTTGTGTTGTATTTGTCTTGTTGTGGTTCCACCCTGCTTCGACTTGCTTGCCAATGCCTACTTGGTGTGCAAACACCCTCTCTGTCTGCCAAGACTAACACTGTCTCACTGTGTCTACGCACAAACGTGTATGCACACACACACACACACACACACACACACACACACTCTCACACAGGCCTGCTTGAAAAAACACATTTTCCACCTCTTTTTAATTATTCATTCAAGTAGCATGGAACATGATACTCGCCAGATCCAAAAGTCTGGAGTGCTAATCTCATTGCCTGGAGTGCTGACATTGGGATAATAGTAAGCATTCAAAGCTTTCAACTAACACAATTCCAAAACATTAATACAGGCACTTATTAAATATAATTGTTTGTTATGGCATATATGATATAAACAATGTAATCACAATACTGTGTCACACATCTGAAGATTAAAATAAGAAGACTGACATAATGATTAAATTTTACAATAAAACAGAGAATTCTAACTTCTCATTCTAATAATTCTAAACACCAGAATACAGTCAGGGTCCAGGTCAAGTTTTTGTTTCTTTTGAGGATTTTTGATCCCTGAACCATGGATTTTATGGTAACTCAATGGTACTGAAAGTGGGATACTTTCACACGAAAATACAGACAGACATGGGGAGACAAACCTTTAATTATTGATTCAGCCGCAAAAAGATCTCGTTTGTAGGTCACCTAGTGGGAAAATAAAAAGTTTTAAAACAGTTCACACAGTACCCAAGCTTTGGCTAAGTAACATAAAAATAACACAGAAATAGTACAGTAAATCAATATTACTGCAGTGCAGTGAGAGGAAAAACATATTCATACTGATATTTTGTTTTACATATATATATTTTACATATATATATATGTGTTATATATATATGTGGTATATGTATATATCTTTCTATTTTTATGTGGAAATTGCTGTTTCAGTTGTTCTGAAACAGATTAAAACCAGTGGTACACAAATGTTGTGCAATACTCCCATCCAAAAAAACAACATATTGAGAATGTATTTTAGAGAATATATTTCTATATTTTATATGGAAAATATGTAAATCATGCCATGTTGGTATAATGTAATATATTTCTGCTTTGAATATATATTTTAAATGTATTTGCAATATATTCTTCAGCTGAAAAACATATTTCCCAATATATATTTCATTTTCATATGGGTGTTCTGCTGAAGACAGTAAATAGGTAAACAAGGTTGTTCTATGAGCAAATAAATCCTTTGGTAAGTGCTTATTTAGACTGAAAATTTTGTATATAGCTGCTGATTGCTCACGAAAACAATAGCCACGCTATCACCTATCCTGATCACAGCTGCTGTCCAGAGCACAGCTCCACACTACCCTCCTGACCACAACCAGATTCTGCACTAATTCTGAGTTACTCTGAGTCAGGTGTTCAATCCATTTCTAATTTCTTTTGTTTCAGTTGCCACCTGTGTTTGAGTGATTCACTGCTGACTACACCCAGAGCAGCAGTTCCTATCCTCTTTTTTTCAATTGTAGAAATACGTGCCCCGCACCACCTGGAAATGGAACTCACCTTCCACAGTGTAGAGGGGCCCTCGATGAGTTTGGCATTGGTGCCACAGTACTGTAGAGCCAGATGGAGGCACTCCGTCCCAAACTCAAAGTCTGCTTCACTACACTGTTGACAGAAAGACAATGCATGTGAGTTATTCTCATAATGTCACTCCACAGTCAACGCACATGGAGCCCTCAAAAATTCCAACATCATCATAAACAGGGAGCACTGTTTATCCACTATGTGCAAATACTTGAGTAAACTTGGGTTTACTGTGCATACAGCGTGGAATCTAAGCAGAATGTGCATAATGCTAACAGAAGAAAAGACACATGAAGAAAAGACACAGTCTACATTCTCCGCTCCAGATATGCTGCTTAAAAACCAGGGAGCGTTTTCATCAGATTGTAATGAACACCAGATTACCTGCACAATTACCTCATACCTAGCGGATGGTGCAGATGCTACCTGAGATAATAAGTGAGCAATATTTTATGTGATTTAAAGAGATGGGGTTTTCATTGGGCTTGGTTACTGGAAGGAATAAAATGAGAAATCTGAATGGTCCTGGAGTAACTGAACCTTTAGCGCTTCCCTTTTCACAAAGGGGTACATCAGGGACAGGATTGTGTGTCTGCCTATTGTCTGTTCAGCCCCGAGTACCGCTAGTCTCAAATACTTGTCAGGCCTTCACACAGCAAATGTGCGGCTCTCTCAAACTCTGACACTTTTTTTAAATGTCCTAAAGCATTCAACTGACAGACACCTTACCCTTTGTGCCTTTAAAGGAAAAAAAGTGGGGGGTCATACTAATATAATACCAACTGCTACACAAAGCCCCCCACTCCTTTAGCTTCATTTCCAGTTCATTTTTCACACAGTTTTCAGTGAATATGCCTACTTTTTTTCCTTCATTTTTTAACACTACCTCAACTTCCCTTGTCAGAACACAGAAAGTACTGTTCTGGTTTTCTGAAAAACATGGTTTCAAACTAAAATACACCTGCAAAAGGAACAAAAATAACTGAAGACAAATTTCATTCAAATCAGGCAAAGTTAGGTTCAGTCAGCACTAAACAGCAATTCCAAAGAGTCAGAGCTGTTAGAACAACAGATGTGCTAAATTACAAAACTACTGAACGTGCGACTGACAGAGTTGTCATAAATTAATATTACATGACATGAAAAAAATGGAAAGTCAGCATTTCCAGCTAGGAACCATCATATTAACCAACTAGTACATACAAGGTCATTTTGTTTTTATTTTTCTCTCAAAAATATTCATAAACATTCATGAAACACAACCTCACTTTACAGTTACAGTATTAACATGGTCATTTCTAAAATCACCAAGAATGTTAATTACTTTCTGAAGGAACCTAATCTTTGGAAAAACTGTGACTTTCTTGTTCTGAAGCACAAACATTCAGCACTCTGCCAGACCAGAATTACTGTGTGGTTTATTTTTTCAGCCAGACATAATCAAGCCATCGTGAAAATGATAGCAACTATTCCACAAAACCTTCAATGTGAAAGCCTGCAGGTTTGAGCACATCTAGCGAACAATGAACAATGGCAGAGCACTGGTGTGGTGTATGAGTGTTATAAAGCCTTTTGTCATCTTAGAGGCACTTCAAGGCAGTAATTATTCTGCACGCATAAATCTTATTCTAAAGGCCATTTTCTTTTGCTTTGGGAAACATTTCAAACAGTTATTTGGGAGGAACCATCAAAACCTACTGGACTTGGTTCTCCCAAGGACCAAGGTTAGGGACACCTGTGATGGAACGAACTAATTAAAGTGGTTTCTCTGTTCTCACCGCTAAGAGCCTTCAAGATACCTGCCAATTGTAAAACCACAAGATTAAATCTGGCCCCCTGTAACTCAGTTATTTGTCTGTTTTCTCAGTATATGTGCAGTATTCTGCTTCAATGTTTCACTCATTAATGCAGATGGGTTTCACAGGACCATATCAAGTGCCTTGATTAAGCACATAACAGTAATATGTAAACCAGAAGCTCCTCACCTGCACATAAGCCTGGTAGATGATGTCATACATGAAGCCCTGAGGCATCTCACTCGCTCTGTATTTGACCCTCTCCAGTGAATGGTCCAAATACCCCTCAGATGTTGTAGCAATCACTGTAGAGACAAGAGGCCTTATAGCTCCAGAGGCCTAGAAAGCAGAACAAAATAAAACACTTTCAATGAAGAGTCCTTCATAAGAAATACATACTGTCTATGTAATATATTTCTAAGCGCATAAAGATTCATAAATACTTATGGCAACTGACAGACTGTTATAGTGAGCTAAGTCAGCATGGATGTAACGGGAGACATCATCATGACTTTTTCATTTGGTAGACATATATCACTGTGGTATCATTTGAGTACATAAGTATATGGATGTGAATGCAGTCTCATGTAGAATCCTTCATACAAAGTGTTACCAAAAAAAAATAGCCAAATCAAATTGGCTCCTGAATTCCAAATTATTCAATATTAGCACATTTACACTTGAATACAAAATAAACCATATTTCAAAGCCAGTTTATTTCTGAGTACAGCCTGACGTGAAACCAAGACTCAGATGCAAACTCAGAATACATAACTGATAACCACACGTGTAGTAAATACTTTCAAACTTTTCCATTACTACATGAAATATAGACTGAATCACAGTTACATTATTACTTTAAATTCTAATCACCTGTCTGGCATTCTGCAGTACTATATAAATGCTAACTCCAAAATGTTTGTCAATTTAATATCATTGGCTCTGTGAGTTAGACATGGAAAAAGAGCAAATGTTTTGTATGTGTTCCACACGCTGTTAAAATCAATATTAATCTCATAGTCCCCACTGGAGACTCACAACCCAGAATGATCTGAGATAGTTACATGTTAATTGAATCCAGACAACTGCTGGCTTTAGGAGTCACATATGGAACAAGCAAGAAAATACTAAAAAAAAAAAAAAAAAAACCACCCTGAAAGACCTTCCCCACAGTCAATGAACCTATTACGCCCTGTAAACTGGCTTAGTTGGTGTCATTTCCCTTATGAGGTAAAGCCATTATGGCTATATGGGTTGATAAATGCAATAGTTGGCCCTTTGTACTACTGGCTACCAATGGCCATCATCACAGTGGTCACCACTTAAGTTCAAATGCAGTGCAATTTTCACGGCCAGTCTAACAACATAGTGAACTATGAATTACCCTATGACTGTTTATTTTAATTCATTGCATTCACTCCCACTTGTGCCACATAGTAACATAAACTATCATAGGTCATAAACTATGATATGCTCTGTGTCCACCCTAAGCAATACTACCACCATGGCATGAAATGTCTGTTATCACAAGAGTTTGTAAATGTTTATGAAGTGCCTGTAAAGGTGTTTCACATAATGTATTTTACAAAATGCATTACCAAGTTTTATAATGGCATGTATTACAAGTGAAAATGGCATGCTATCCAGTGTTTTTATTAAATGAAACTTGAGTTTCTGAGGAAATTTAAAGAATAACAGCCTAATATTTCATTTGCGGTGTGTGCCCTCCATGGATAATGTGTTGTACTTTTCAGGCACTATCTTTGATTAAATGATTAAATTATTAAATGACATCCTTGATTTCTGAAAGGCTTATTACCACGTGCAACTGCCTGGTGAAATGGGTTCATGCATGTCACAGAGCATGCATTACCAGACAATCATTGATTTTAAAAAAGAGAGTAGAAATGGTGTGACCCACTACAGGTTTCTACAAGTATATCTACATGTATAAGCATGCATACAGATTCAGACATGAGCCTCAAACCATTAATGTCATCTCCAGAATCCTACAGCCACATAATTACACCAGTCTGTATTACCTTTGTAAGAATACAGCTTGTATCTGCCTAAATTCTGTAAGGCAATGGCTTAAAAGTTCTTCCAATTGCAGGTAATTATAAGATTTGAATATTTCATGCTCTAAAACAAAGCAAGCAACACTCTTTCAAAAGTCAGTGAGAATGTAATTGTTCCAATGCCACTCAGACTGAAAAAGATAATGTCTGAAGTGTTGACAGAATAGGTAGCACTGCATCCTCATGGATTAAAAAACAGAGGAACCTACAGGCAACCTGAACAAATCTGATCCATCTGCTTCTGTCTGATGCTTTCTGTCTCATATGCACTCTGTAATGCGAACATTTCACCATCTTGTTTACCTTGGTGGATCATATAGTTAGCTCCTGCAGCAAAGCATTCAAGCAAGCGCTGTGGTTATGATCAAACCAACAGAGCACAGACCAAAAGCCATCTCAGCTGCACTTGTTCTACAGCAATGGGCATTCGGTCTGCATCACTCCACACTCATGTTTGCTGTAGTTCACTTTGTTAAACAATCAGAGGTGGGAAACTAGAGATATGTTCTGAAAAAGACAGCGAGGCAGACACTCACAGAAACACAGCAAATGATGGACCCACCCCTTGTTCCCTAGCAGCGACGGCTATCTTGAGAAGGAAGTCTTCCTCAACAAAGGGCCTGACGGCATCGTGGATGATGACCACCTTTGGTTTTGTCAGTGGCGACTCATCTCCCCTTCCCTGGAAGGCTTGAAGTCCCTTGAAGATGGACCTGTGTCTTGTTGATCCACCCAGCACTACTGTAACTTTTTTGTGACCAAACTGCTGAACAATATTCACCATCAGATCAAGGTTATCTTTGGCAACGACAACAACAATGTTCTCAATCCAGGCTACTCTGTAACAGAAAAAAAGAGGTTTACCAATGCATACTTAATGACACAGTATTAATTATATCCCTATCAGGAAAAAAATACGTTTGTCACAAAATATTTGCCTCTATTTGGATAAATGTTTTCATGTCATGTACTTTAAGATGCATTGTATGAGTGCATCTGCTCCTGGAAACCTACTTCAGCATATCATGCCTACCATGCCTATTTCCATATCCAACATAATTTATCATTCTATACCAATATGCCTATAACAAATGTCTACCTTCACACTTAATGTCTTTACCTCTGCTAAACTCCGTGCTGGGTAATTCTGTGCCGACTTTACCATAAGAAAAAAATTTGCTTCGTTAATTCTCTGAACTGTATAAACATAGTATGCATCCAAACTAATATTTCACAAATTGCAGGGTACCGGACTCCGCCGCAACCAGGTATTTTAACCTAATAACACTTTGTAACTTTAGGGTTCTATAACGAATTGTACTTGCAGAATTGTGTATTTTGATGCCCACGTTTTATAGCCAACAACTGACATTACATCACCTCCATAGGAACAACCTATTCAAAACGGGAGTGAAAACATTCCACAACTCATACAAATTTGTCTAGCTAGCAAGCAAGTTAATTAAATACAGATGGCTACCTACAGGAAGCATTGTCACTCCTCGCGTTATCTAGCCTGCTAAACAGAGTACGCGGCTCTACATTTTACGGCGGAATACGTAGCTAGCTTACCTAGCCTAATGCAGTATATTCGAGTCATATAGGAGGATGACAGACCTGTCGCTTTACAAACGGTAGGGTTTAAGACTCCTTTAGCTAACTAAGAGAAAGAAGTTTAAAAAAAGCTAGATCGCTAGACTTGCTACAAGAAGTGGGACATACCTGACGTTAGATACAGCTAACGTAGCTAACTGTTAACTTCAAATCACAGCAACACTCATTAGCCAATAAACTGTGTAGCAAAACATTGTTTATCGCTCAGTTACCTCTCAAAAGCTTGAATAGTGTAGCTTATCAAAGGTCTGTTAAGGAACTTGCAAAACTGTTTGGGGGTTAATAGTCCTGTTCTTTCCCCAGATCCGCCGGCAGGTAGCACCACAGCGACCGTGAAATCAATGCTGCCACATCCCGGAAGCCCTTCGTTCGAACCGGTCTCACATGTCATGAAACCCGCTGGATGAAGAGGCCTGTCTATGTTGTCTCCTTTAGGTTCCATTTTCAGATATATCGGTTCACTTTGTGTCTTCCTTAAACTTGCGGGAGGCACAGCTGGTTAGAATTAATGCCTCGTATCGATTTAATACATGGGTCAGCCACACAGTCCTAGCCCGCTTGCGAACTAAAAGGTAAGCTGACAGTGGCAGTATCTTCGCTTTAATGTACAACCACGCGTCTCGGCTTCTCTGTCAGTTACTAAGCCTGCGCCAGGGAGCTAATTTGCTAGCTAGGTGCTGCTAATCAGAGTTTATTGATAAATGTAAAGTCTACTGTTTAACATGTTAAAAGCCCTCGTAGTGTGATAAAAGATTGTCGCTAATAGTGTCATGTCATCACACGCACATCACAGACCGTTTCAAGTATCACCGTTTTGCTGTGTTGACTGTTGGACTAAGCTTCCACGAACATCAAAATTACAGCATGAAAACAGTTTAATTCATCATTGTGATTCATCACTGACAATATAAGGAAAATGATTCAGGCATTTCTCTGCATAGTTGTAAGATACAATTACCACGTGCCTGAGATATTTCATAGTTATTTCCCAATCAAGGGTATAATTTTTAATTATTGTGCTTGTTATTACATGGAGAGCTTGTAAATAATACAATTTTAACAATTGAATGTTAATCATATCTTTTTGTCAATTTACTTGCCTTAAAATTGGATAAAATCTTTGACTCCCTAACTAATGAGTTTCCACTTTTTGTATTTGGGCTGTTAACATATTTGATGCCTGGTGGCAACTATGATGCAGCTGCAGATTTCTCAGTTTGTACTGGAATCATAGCAATATATTAATAAAATGTGGTCCAAGCTTGTGAATATATATAGAGCTTTTTTATCAAATCTGTACACTTTTAAAATGTACCCATACTTTACAATATAAAGATTATTTCCACTTAAAATACATGTTGCTCTCCTAAAGCCTACAAGTATAGGTATATGTCAACATGTTAGCCTGAATATTAAAGTTTATTCAGTATCAAATTGTGTGCATTGAATGTTGCGTTTTGGCACGTTTCAGGTAATCTATGTCACAATTAGGGCTGGGTGGCTTGCATATACAGCTGCACAGGAACTCTACTTTCAACCATCTGCATGGCTCATAAATCTGTAAAATGTAGACAAGGATACATCTGTCCCCAGGCCACAGTTTTAAGCCAGTGAATCAGGAACGTCTTTAGTGTGATTTCCTATGCTCCCATCCTCACCCTCTGCTTCTGAAATGGTGTGCAGTGTGCCGTTGCTTTTACTGTCTCTGTATTTGATAAATGTTAAAAAACTGAGAAAACATTTCCCTTAGGGATATGACACTTACACTTTAGAATACCCATTAAAAGCCATAATTTATAAGGTATGCGTTTGAAGGTCACGGTATTTGGAGCATTTAGAAAAAGCATGCGCATGTTCTTTCTAGTTGAATATATTGAGGATTTTTTCCCCCTTTGGGAATTTTGCCACTTTGTTTCCATTTTAAAACACACTGTAATCTTCTCTTTTGAACAAAATCTTTTAAGGTAGCAAATTAAGGGTATTACCTCCTGTACTTTGTAGCAGATACTTCCTGGGGCATATTGGAGACTACACAGAACAGCCCAATAAAAAAAAAAGAGGTAAATGAAGTCATCTTGAGTGTAAACACTTTGGACTAGTGTGATAAGGGAGCATGCAATGCATTTTGTCCTTGCCTAAATGTGATACTGTTTTTGACATTTGAAAATGGTCACAAGTCAAATTAACAATATTATGCAATCACCCCAAAACCAGAATATTTCCTTAAATGCATTAAAAATGTTTAGGACAGAGAGCCCTAATGGTTAAACTGATTGTCCCCCTTTACTAGCATTTCACTTTCATTAATGTTTACACCTGTTTTGCCAACTTATGAAGTTCCTCTCTATTAGTTATAACAAAGCTGTTTTCAGTGTTGGCAATATGCTACTTTATGTGATTGCACAATGGGAAGAAAGTGTAGCATGCAACAAAAATGCACAATTAAATATCACTATTTATTATTTTCTGGAAAGACAAAATGTATGTTGCAAATATAAACAACACCAGTGGATATTACAAATAAATCTTGCAAACTATACCTCAGTATTTGTACTGGTGCTTAGATACAATTAATCAAATATAAAAGGGATATAAATGTATTGACTGTCACAGTACAAAATCTATGTTACATCATATACATATTTTAAGGTGAGAAGTTTTAAATCACTGGTGTCCGGTGGCAAATAATGGAGTCTGAGAATTTAGTTTTATTTGACAGTTATCCTTAATTTGTTATAATTGCTTTTCACAATCAACAAGCATACCAGTTTAAATAACAATTACTCATTAGCATTTGATTACTTATTACTGAATTACATCTGTGGTGGAGCTACTTAAAATAACTGGTTTCGAGATAAAACTCAACGTCCTATATCTTTGCTATAATCAAAACTTTTATGTAAACCACCATCTGTTATAATTCAGTATAGTGTGAAGTACACAATGGTACAACATTAAACCAAATTAAGTAAAAAAAAAAAAAAGAACAGCTGTTGGGTGACTCTTACTTAAATTTTCAAACTTGCTTTTTGTGAAAAATACTCAAAAACTGCTTCAGGATATTTGCCAGTTAAGAGTAAAAATTTTCTTTCCTGCTCACTGGCCACCACTAGTTTATACAAAAATGTAAACATACTGTGGAAAGTAACTAGTTATAATATATATTTACATATATTTACAATTACAATGTATGATTTGTTTTTTGAATGCCATATGAAGGGTCTTTTGATATGCATTGTTTACAGTTATTTCTGTTATGGTCATTAATGTCAATCTTATTTGCATGCTATGTAAAAGGTTTTAATATTTATACACATATTTTAAATAATGTTGAAATATTTGGAAAAGCAAGGAAGATCATAAGGTTGGTCCAGACCGCATTGTTATTCAGTGTCACTTTACAGAATTCTTTAACCCCATTGGGGGGTAGTAGGGGAAATAATACAGTCAGTGTATGGCCTTGGCTCTTAAATTCAGAACCATACACGCACAGTCTTTGAGTGATCCATAGGTACTGTGGCAAACCAGTCCAAATGAGAGATAATCCTGGACCACAGTCATGGTCAGAGTCTTTAGTTTTTGGGCTCTGATTCATGCCAGTTCTCCCTGTGCTTGCCCTTTCCATGCCTCCTCTTGGCCTTGGGTTTGCGAAGGAGCTGGGTTCGGGATGGCGCTTCAAACTTGTGGCTGGACTCATTATGCTGTCTAGAGTACCTCTTGCACTTGCAGGAGGTGACCACAGTGATTTTGTAAGTTCTCGTGCTGCCATCCTGGCATTGCAGCTGGATCCGCTGGGTGCGTGTCTTGTCATTCACGCAGCGCCAGTCCTGGGCATTCCGCCGGCTCCAGAATTTTCTCCCATAGCCTCCACCAATCCAGTTGGGCAGCATTTGAGCCGGGAGGCACTCACCAGCACACACTAATTCCTTGATTGGGTTTATGCTGGTGCACTGGCCGTCTGAGATGTACTTGGTGGACCGCAGTTCTCTGCATCCCACCTGAGCTCGTTCTGTGACAGGGAGAGAACAAATAAGCGCACACAGATTTCAAACAAATGTTTTGTTCTCGCTAACATTACTGGAGGACTCCACATGAATTTAATTGGCTGTGCTTATTACATTTTCCTTTCACTTGTGGGAAAATATGTACCGTACTCACCCTCTGTATATAATATGTAATAAAATTTTTTTAGTGTAGTGTACAGACACCTTAATTCCTCTGACTAGCTGCTCCATTCATATAGGTTATTCTAATTGAAGGTGTGAATCCATACATAGCATGTCAATGCAGAGGGTTTTCTTGTAGGATTATCGAAGACCATGTGGTGACACCATGGACAATCTTCTGCTTTAGGCTACATCTACACACACTGTAATCCAACCCTCGCCTCATTCACACTGTAGCATACACCGCAATGACAATGTACCCCCTTCTCAATGACAGCACCTGATGAATGAAGAGAAGAGGCATTTGCAGCTCCAGGTAAAGGTTCAAAACAAACATCCCCATAATCGGAGACTTCCTGTGCAGCTGAGTGCTGCACACCTCCATTCACTTGCACAGACACACCTTCTCCTGCCAAGGATTATCTGTGTTTCTCTCATGTCTCCCGCTCGCCTGGGAGTCTGCCAGGAGAATATGTAATGTGGATCATTTCGCCAAATTTTAATTTATCTCATTTAAGTGAAGGCATCTGATACTGTCTCCAGAGTGCATTAGTACGGCCAGTTGGAACCAACCCAGCCTAACAGTACAATGAAAAGATAACTGAATAAGTTTCCAGTGTGGTTAACGGACCCTTTTAACGAATTGCTGTGAAATTAACTGCAAACTTATCTTTTGGGAGCATATGTATGGCACATGTGAAATTACGTTATGGGATAACCGCAGACCTTGCGCAAATCTTGGAAACCATACACGCTATGTATTAAATAAACATAGGCAATCATGGGAAATTGGAGGGTATCTCCAAACCAGACTCAATCATATCTCGACAGCGAAAAATGTCCTCATTTATTCCCAATACGTGAAGAGAATGTTTCATTAACGAAAAAATATATTTCTCCCTCTAGCTATATATTGCAATGCCTTTTGAATAATTCTGTGCATCTAAATATTTATTAACGTTATTTATTACGGTTGGCTACAAGTGTTGTAGGCAACGCAAGGGATGCAGAGACTTCGCGACCTGACGAGAGGTTGTCAAAATTGATGAGGACAAATCAGTCAAACTGGGTGAAATTACATAATAACATACAAAGTCCCGTAAATATTACAATGTAAAACAAATCAACTCACCAGTTCTCTCGGATGCAGTGTTACCAAAGCCTCTTCCACCGTTTCTTGCTCGATTTAAAGATATATTACTCGGAGTCTCTTGTACCGGATTATCCACGTGTGTGTACAATATCTCCGTAGCATCATTCTTAAATGTCTGGCAACTCTTCAACAGAATGCAGAACAAAAATAAAAAGTGGCACGATTCGCAAGTGTTCAGGTGCATGACTGCTTCTGGGGGTAGGAAAATGAGAGGATCCTGTGTCAGTGAAGTGATGCTTAGCGTCAGATCTCTGTGGCAGAGGTACTACGATACCTCTCTCTGGTACTTTTATATATCGCCTCTTGTTTTGGCAGCTGCCTCATGTGCGGACCGTGGAAAGTTTCAAATGAAACATAGGCGTAACCGTATACGCGTCACCACGCCCCGTGTCCTGTGCACCGAAGACCAAATGCAGCTCGCTACATAAATTCGGTGACCTACAAATTAGATTTTTTTTCTTTGTGTGTGCGTGTAACACGTCGGTGGTTGTGGCATAAATAGCAATACGAACGCACTTATAAATATTATATACAAATATGAGTTTGCGATTTAAAAACGCAGACATTAATCTCCTATGCATACTCATTACAGTTACTAATCTCTATCGTATATTAACACACAGATATTAAAAACACACACACTGTTCCAGGGCATTAATAACTGTACGTATTGCCATAATTAAAATAAGGCGTAGATTTAGAGATGAAAATTGTTCAACACATGTTGTCAGTTATGCTCAAGTGACAGGTTGTATATTTTCTTGTGTACCGTAAGTCACCTGTAAGTATCAGGAAAGATCATTATTTTGAAAGTGGAAACGAACCCATCTTTAACCGTCTCATCCTCTGGCATTCTGCCTCTTTATGTCGAATCGATAATGGAATTGTATGTACTGTCTGAAGACTTTGTGTTCTGACTGAGAGGCAATTAAACTCCGACAGAGAGAGGCCTGTTAAGATAAATCCTTAACAAATTTAACACAAATTTGAAACGAGGTGACATGCCGGATCATTTATTACTCTTAGCAAATATAAAGGGTAATGCAAATATTCTATTGAACCTATATCGCAATAATATTCTCACAGAATGTCAAAGATTCTATAAATCCCTTAATACTGCCTTTTCCCATACTTTTAACCTGTAACTGTTTTCTTTCAAGTTTCACATCTGTAGTCAAACTTAACAACAAATTCACCCAGTCTACCCAATGCACAAATATACATAGTACTGTATGGTTGGGATTGGTCTGATGCTTACTTAGTGTGCCTGTGTCTCGTATTGATTTATGACAAGGCATTGATTTCACATGAATGAATATAACATGCAAGGCAATATAGCAATTACACTCAAGCACATTCATTTTGGATGAAGGTAAATCTGATGAGGACCTTTCATTGTTTAAAGCTGGCAGACAGTACACAATCAATATCTGATTAAGAATTGGCTCATGTGATCAAAGAAATCCATTTCACAAGAACACACATAATGTCAAGTGATAAAAAACTTGAATTAGTAGCAGAGCTAGGGGGCCCAAGCAATGTTTGAGACTATGCATGTGATTGTGTGGTGGAGGGGTGAGGAGAAAGCTGTGCGTTTTGGTGATCAGGGGAGTTTCTGGAAGCTAAGCAATAATTCAGTTCCTGTCAGCATTAACTGTATCATTGTTTTCCTTCATATTAACATATTAAGATCTGGTACTGAACTCAAAAACTGATACCTGTGAGTAGTTCATCATATGACTCATCATGTACTTGTGATGGCCATCCCCAAAGCCTTCTGGGGCCATCCCCAAAGCCTTCATCTTTCATTTATCTCTTTACTGTGTACACTGGGACTGTGATCAGGAACAAATAAGACAGATAAAACTGAATTATACCCTTGCTGTACACAGAATTATAAAGAACATTTTCAACTTTTATAATACCACAACTATGAATTGTTCCTAATTAAAAGATATACCCGTGCCTTTGAAATTTCGGCATCTCACTTCATGTCTTCATACATTGTCACCTTGTAAATATATTAATGTTACGAAAAGCTTTTTGTTATATGTAATCCTTGATTCTCATGAAAGTGAATCTGCTTGAAACTGGGTACCATATTGTCAGAACCCTGTTCTCATTTTTGACAAAAAAATTCTTTTATGGCCCAAGAGGTTCCATGACTCATTTTCCTCACTTCCCTAAAAAAGAAAGAGAGATAAAACTGCTGGAATTCCCTTGGGACTGATGGAAAACAAAGATGGGAAGGCTTTTTATTCAGAAACGTCTGGTTGGCGGGTTTAAGAAAGAGGAATATCAGAGAAGTACATATGATACGGTGCAGTGTTATTTTTTTTTTACATCTCAAAAAGCAGAAAGCCGAGATAACCCTTTTTATGCACTCAGCGACCACAATGGCTGTGACATATAGACCTAGAGAGGGTGAGATAATAGAGGGACAGAGATAAAGAGGGCATGAGTTATTAATATATTGACAAGCAACATGACAGAAGCGTGTTCATTACCAGGAAAGGACCCCGTGTGGAAATAACAGGTGTGGCCAAGCGACCCGTGCAGGACAAAAAGCATGTAACAAGAACAAAGCCATGAAAAAAGGTCATAGGTATGTAGAAATAAATTTGAATCCCTAAGGGAGAGTACTGCAAGAGTGAGTCACAATGCATTTATTTTCTATTCAGATTTGATTTTTTTTTCTGTTTCTGAGAGGTCCGTTGAGATTTTAGCATTTCTCCTCATGTTTAAAGATTTTAATTACCTGAGTAGTGCAATTAGATAGTGAGTTTATCAATTTTTTAACAGATGTATCATTTATTTCCATTTGTTTGCTTAGAATACTTAACATTATTCAAAGCTTTTCAGAGCTTGACAAACATTTTCTTGATAATATTTGTGGCAGTAGAGCCAGTTTTAGAACCAAGTAAATAACTCCTATAATTGTTATTGGAATGTCTCAAGACTGTCATCTTAACGTTCGTTATGCCTAGTGTTTATGCGAGTTTGAGTGATTACGTGTACATGTATTTGATTTATACACTTCGTGTGTGAAGGTAAACTGTTTAGGCAACACTTTATTATAATGGGCTTCTACTTCGATTATTTTGCTTATTTAAAAAAAAAAACATGAAACAATGTGACAAATATATGGATATTGCAATTATTATGGTCACCATAGCAACAACCGATAAATTCGTTTTCAGCTAAATTCTCAACTTTGAAAGAGAAAGTCTGCCCTCTAGCGGTAAAATACTCTTGCGCCTTCCAAATATTTCCCTTTATCTTGACAAACCTTTGTATGCGTACAGTGGCTTCGGAACGTATTCAGACCCCTTCACTGTTTCTCCCATTCTTTCTGGCAGATCCTCTCCAGCTCCGTTAGACTCAGTGGGGTGCGTCGGTGAATAGCCAGCTTCAGGTCTCTTGACAGATGTTCGATGGGGTTGAAGTCTGGACTTTGGCTGGGCCACCCAAGGACATTCAGAGACTTCTCTTGAAGTCACTCCAGGGTTGTCTTGGCTTTATGCTTCAGATTGTTGGTTTGCTGAAAGGTGAACCTTCGCCCCAGTCTGAGGGTAGGTTTTCTTCAAGGAACTCTCTATATTTGGCTGCATTCATTCTTCCCTCAATTCTGCCCAGTCTCCCCATCCCTGCCACTAAAAGAACCCCCATAGCATGATGCTGCCACCTCCATGCTTCACCGTAGGGATGATATTAGCTAGGTGATGAGCAGTACCTGGTTTTCGCCAGACGTAGCACTTGGAGTTCAGCCCAAAGAATTCATTTTTTGTCTCATCAGACCAGGGAATCTTTTTCCTCATGTGCTCAGAATCTTTTAAATGCTGTTTGGCAAACTCCAGGCAGGCTGTCATATGCCTTTAAGTCAAGAGTGGCTTCTGTCTAGCCACTCTACCATAAAGGCCTAATTAACAGAGTGCTTCTGAGATGGTTGTCCTTCTGCTGGGTTCTGTCACCTCCGTAGAGGACTTCTGAAACTCTGTTTGAGTGGCCATTGGGTTCTTGATCACTTCCCTGACCAAGACTCTTCTTGTCTGGTTAATGAGCTTGGCCAGACGGCCAGCTGTAGGAAGAGTCCTGGTGGTTCCAAACTTCTTCCACTTCACAATGATGGAGCCCACTGTTCTCCTCGGAACATTCAAAGCTCATCACAGGAAATGGAATTGCAATTAGAAATGGAATTATACCCTTGTCCAGATCAGTGCCTCGACACAATTTGATTGTGGAGATCTGCGGAGAGTTTCTTGGACTTCATGACTAGGTTTTTGGTCTGACATGCACTTGTGGGACCTTATATACACAGGTGTGTGCCTTTCTAAAGCATGTCCAGTCAATTCAATTTGCCACAGGTGGATTCCAAAGATAAGCAAAGCAAGCAGGATGCACCTGAGCTCAATTTGGAATGCCATAGCAAAGGGTCTGAATACATATGTAAATGAGATATTTCAGGTTTTGATGTTTTATAATTAGCAAAAAAAAAAATCTAAAAAAATGTCTTTGCTTTGTCATTATGGGTGATTGTATGTAGGATTACAGCCAAAAGAATACACTTAATCTGTTTTAGATTAAGTCCAGAACACAAAAAGTGTGCAAAAAGTGAAAGGACCTGAATACTTTCCGAAGCCACTGTGTACTATAGTATTTAATGTGACATTCTCGCGATAGGCCTATGCATTATCTAATATCTTATCCTCTGCATAGCTGAATATCCCAGCCAGAATCAAAGTTATGTATATTTTGAGCATTTGAAACACATTTTACTTAAGTCTTAGCACTTCTGAAACAATGTTTATAATTAGTGTCAACATGCATTAGTAACATACGAGGAACTGTTTCCTGGTTTAATCTGCGTGTTTGCTGTTAAACAAAAGAGAGGGTGACGTCTCTTGGTAACAGAGTTTGCCAAACTCACGTCATGGTAAGAATGGAAATGGATGGAGAGGTAAATATCCAGACGAATACTGAAAACGGAATCTTCGGATTAATAGCGTTTGTATGATTATACTTACAGAGTATTGTTAAATAACCTTATGTCTTTATAGGAAATCAATTATATTCTTCGCAGGCATGGCCTTAAAAGGAACATCGACGTAATTCATCTTTACCTCGGCAAGAAGTATGATCGCTAAGTTTTCGCTATATCATTGCAAGTACTGTATCTGATCGGTAATTGTAAACGTTTTCTGTCTTCCTGTCTTTAATTATTACAGAGGAATTGTCAGTGTGCCTGATTTGTCACAATTTCCCATGCTGAGATATTTGTGGCTGAATAACAATAAGGTGGGCATAGTGATATTCCACATCACCCTAAACTGATCTTTGTGAACGAGAAAAGAAAGATATTGCAACATTTTAAGGGGAAAAAGATAAAACGTAGATATTAGTAATGCAATCGTCTTCGTCGTGAGAAAATAAAGAGGACTGCAGTTTCGTTCACATTTCTAACAGCCATGCCAAATTTTCCTTTCTTGAAAAAAGAAACGTTATTTTAATTTACAACAAGATGATTCTAAGTATACGTGTATAGGGTTTCAAAGTCCATTTAATATTTGTAATATGTCACCATAGGTTAAATGTGTACATAAAACTTACATATTTGCCTATGAAAGCAATTATTGGCAGATGGTGAACTGTAATCAAATTATGTTCCTCAGCTCAGGAGCATTTAATAATGCCAACTATGAAGGCAGCTTTTACGAAAATAAACTGATAGTATCAAAACTCCCATTAAATTCTGCAGATCAAGAAGATTTCCTGCCCAACCATCAATTGCTGCTTGACTGAACTTTATCTGCACAGCAACGAAATTACCTCTATCTCAGGTATATTATAAGTAATAGTAATAATAGTAGTAGACTAATGGTAATGAAAAATATGTGGTAATTTCATTTGACACCATTTAATTAAATGTGAACAGTGACTCTCTGACTCTTTTACGAGATGTTTCTTCATACAGCATGTGGATATTGAAGTGTATGAGTGTGTATGTGGGTGTGTGTCTGTTAAACATTAACACATGGAGATCCTGTGACAATCCTGTTTTCATCCATTTCACACACACAGGAGCCCTGAGCCACCTGACTTGTCTGCAGGTTCTACTGCTGCATAATAACCAGTTGAGGAGGCTGGATGAGTCAGTGACAGAGCTAAGGAGAATGCAAAGCCTCCACACTGTCAGTGAGTGAGCCAAGTACCAGAAAGTCAAGTACCAATGCAGTTACAGCAGAGATTCAGGGGGTGAGCCAAGTACTGGTGTGGTTCTATCAGGGATTCAAGGATTGAGTCCAGTACCAGACCAGATCTATCAGAAACCAAGGGAGTGAGCCAAGTACCAGTGCAGAACTATCACAGCAGTAATGTGAAATGGTGGTTAGTCTAATGGACTAGATACATTGACAGATAGATATAAATAGATACAGATAATAGATACAGATACAGATAATAGATAGTCAATATTCACATACACCAGTTAATATCCAGTTAATATTAAGGCAAGCTGGCAATGTTAACTTCATATCCTCTGTCATACTCATGCATATGATTTCACACATACTATAGGAGGCTGAGAATCACACTGGGGAGTGGAATGTTCAATTGTTATCTAGCTATAGTAACTTAACACCATGTAGTCTGAATGTCAGAGCACTGTCAGGCATAACATCAAAAGAAAGCAATGTAAGTGTGAACTGATATGTCTGCCATTGTGAAATGTGCTTACCTCCAGGTTTTTTCCTGAACCCCCTTACACATGACCCTCAATATCGTCCCTATATCATCCATCACTTGCCGTCTGTTCAGATTTTGGATAGAAGAGGTGCGTTTCAAAACGTTTAATCTCTGTTCCTAAGATCACATTCCAAAATACTACTGTAATGAAATTTCCAAAACCATCTGCTCAGTAGAGGGTTTCATGCAAGTACCTGAAGCAAAATCAAGCCCACTGTCATTTCAAGCGTCTAATCTTAACTGAGAAATGAAGGCACCTTTTTAATACAGGAATTACAGGTCTAAAGTTTATGTACTGTAAGAAAATAATATTTGTGAAAGGCAGACATTGTATGGATCAGATGAGTTGATTTTTTTCCACAATTAAAATGTCTCAGCAGAGGTGAAGCAGAAGGAGAGGGGCACTGCATTTCGACTTTTCAATCCTGAGCGGCACCATGTCCTGCAGTCTCTGGCATTTGGAAGAAGGGCAAAGCCTGTCAACACACAACAGGAAGTAACGCTTTCCATGTAGAAGGAGCCGGGATATTGCATGGTGAGGGAATCATAAATGTGTAAAAGTGGTATAATGGAATTCAACAGGGAAGAAAATCTACTACTGAGCTTTAAACAGAAATAATGCACTTGTATGTAAAACTGAAAATTTCTTGCCAGGCACGAACCTACCGTGTTCAAGTAAAAGCAGTATGATATATTAGCAGTTACACTGGTAATTGCTTGATTCTGATTCTGATCACTATGGATAATGTATCAATGCTATTGTTGTAGCAGGTGGGATTAAAGAGGGATTTAGGTTAGGTTTAGGTAATATAAAGGTCCGGTTCAGCTGCTCTGAAATTTGGCTGCTTTCAAACATGCAATCAGGCTTATGTGGAAGAAACAAGAACAAAAACCGAAAAATACATATCTAATAGTGAAAGGTTTCACTGTTAATCAAATGCTCCTGTGCATTCATTAGTGTGAAAGATGCTTTCATATTTCTTTGCCAGGGTGTTCATTGATAACTGTGCTCATTCCCAAACCATATTTGATGTGTCTGCCCTTCCCCCTGTGTGCTGGTTCATGCAGAGACCCATAATGCAACATTTCTTCAAGATCCCAGCATCTCAACCGATACCAGGTGCATGAGACCAAAAGAGGACTGAACTCTCCTGGTACTTTCTACCCTTAACAACAGGTCTAAGATCACCTTGCCCACCCTCAATTCTAACCTTAACCATCCCACAACATTTTATTGATCAGTTGCCTGTGAAAAATTGAACCTGCAATATACTGAACACTCTCGCCATCAGGTTCAGATGATCACTGTACATCCACAGCAAAGCAGTACCACTGGTTAAGATAAAGGTTGTGGGTCCACACAGGACTACCACAGACATAAGTATTATGTAGAATTAGCATTACCCAAATTACAGAAACGTTTTAATTGTGTCTTCGGTCAAATAAAGCATTGGATTTGCTGTAAACCACATGGGTCAAGTCAGGGAGTATCAGATACACAGGAACCAAGCAGAAACACTAGCAATGCTAAAATTGCTCAAACATCAAGGTTTATAAGGATGTGTTGCCTTCAGGGAATGCTGCACCTCTGTTACAGTCAAAACTACATTCATGTTAGCCCTGAAAGCATTCCTTTTTTTTTAGCTCAGACTGAAGAAAGCAGTATATCAGAATGTTGGCCAGTGTGTGTCGACATGTAGGCATATAGTAATTAGATGTATCAATCACAAGTTACATGAATGTTGTAGATAATGTACTGTGGAGAAAGCGATGTACAATGGCAGAAATATGGTAGAAACATTGGTAGAAATGGACTATGACATATGGGCTTGTAAATAATATCTTAAAGACAATTTATAAGAAGGTGAACTGTGTAGAAACATTTTTTATCTTGTAAACCTGACTGATTTGGTCATTTATAATTTATGATCCAGGAATCACATTTTCACATTTGAACATGAACCAGTATTGTTTCATTTTTAATTGAACTATACCATGATAAAACTGAAAATAGCAGTCTCTGATGCCTGTGCCAGTTCAATTCAGCAACCTCTTCTGTATTCACAGAACAATGACTTGTTAGATGTGAAACATTTCATTAAAACCGGCTAGCGTTCCCACCTGTGACTTATGCATTCATTTTCTGTATTCTTCTGCATTTCTAATACCAAATACATTTAAAAAATACATTAAAACAGTAATGTAGCCAGCAAAAAAGTAGAACACTGGTTGAGTAGCCGTATTTCTAATGAGATACATGATGGATAGATAGATAGATAGATGTTACAGTTTCCCAGGTGCAGAAATGCTGGTGTACTCTTGACCAAGGTGCAACCTGTGTTGTGTCAGTGTATATTCAGGTGTATAAACTGAAATTAAAAAATGTAATGTAACGTATGTTGATTTGTATCATCACTCTCAGCATGTGTCAGTGGTGCTTTTATTTTTTCCAAATAATCTTTATCCATTATTATCCCTTTTCTTCACCTTAACTTTGCAGTTACCAAGAGTACATTAGGCTCACCTTACCACAACATCCTCACATGCCAACAACTATTTTTCACTCTAACAGTGTGAAACACTGCAATCCACCTGCACTTCGAATGAGCACCTTCACCAGATGAGCCACTCGGAAGCCCCCTTCACAGATGATTTAACAAGTTTATTGTACAGATTTCTTCACAGATCATTTACTTTTCTGGAAAATAGACAATGGAGTAACTGAAAATCTGAACAACTGTTTAGTCTAAGATCGCTCTCCAAACATGGACAGAAGATGCAAGAGAAGACCAATGAACCAAGAATAAAACTGACAAACCTCCACAACAGAAACTCTATATAGATTTTTAATGGTTATTAGATACCCACAAACTAAATATTTCCAATACTGTGATGAAATGTTACTATGCCAGTTGTCATAGACATTTGCACATTTCATAACAATGATCGATTGTCTTATTTTATGTTAACATTGATGTTTCACATTTCCAAACCTAGAGCATCTCCATAGTATGTTCTTTATCAATGCATTTTAATTATGATGCATGTAGTTTCAAAACGTTGTAAGAAAAAATAAATAAAATGAATAGTCATTCAAAATAGATGACAAGCAGTGATGCAGTGGCTTTTGATTTGGCTTTCATACATTGCTGTAGGCTACATGATCAATTATTTATGGGCTCCTTGATAATGTAAAGTTAGCTATGTATCATAGACAATTACAACTGAGCTAGTAAATATCAAATAGTTTACCTTCAGAGAGGACCAGTGTGGTCTTCCAGAAATTAAACTATCTACCTTCAAACATTGTGTTGAAAAAGGCAGACCTCATTCAGGTACTCAACTCAATGCGGGCCAGTTCTGAAGAGGAAGGGCTTCTTAGAATTCAAAAAGCATGAGAAAATAATCCTACTTCTAATCTCTGCAGATGACACCAAACAAAAAAAAAGAGTGAAAGTACCTAAATTATTGGCAAGATTTACGATTTACCCAGCTGTACACCAGCTCAGCCAATGTGGGAAAAGTGGAAAAAGTAAGCCAGAACTGCTGAGCAGAGATAATGTTCACACTCTGTTGACTCAGACCGTCCTTCATGTCCAGGTGAGCTGCGATGCTTTGGTGCCGATTTTCCATCAGTGTTACACAACGGAGCCGTGCTCCATTCCCAGAGGTGCAGAACAGCCTGGATTGCAGGACGCGCTCTCTCAGAGTGGGATCCAGCAGACTCATGAGCTGTTCTGTGCAGACCATTCGTCCTCTGGGGGGCTACTGTCACGCTGGTGTGTGGGGATCTGGGGGCAAGACTGTTTCCAAACACAGAATCAATCCTTATTGGCTGGATTGGTATCAGAAACTACTGGGTCATCCTGGACGGAGCTGGAGGGTGATCCCTCCCCCTCCCCCACAGACAGGTCCTGCATGGAACTGCTAGCATCCTCTATTGCCGTGCTGTCCTCAGCTGCAAAAAGAACACAGCTGTCACTTGACCCCAGCAGACACACATATTTATGGCAATGTGCACTGTTAACACAGTGAACACCTTTCATTATTCTTCCACCTATTCATACAGGTATGTGAGGGTTTCAAGAGAGCTGAAAGACCTTGTTCGAGTATCACAGCACTGCTTCAGACAGGATTTCAACCACCATGACCCTTAAGTCCAAATTTCATTCCACTATGTCCTATTTACAATAACACATTGATTCCTATTTTCCTACAGAAACAGCAACAGGTAAGCAGAAGGGTGCTTGCATCCCGCAGGCTGCAGGTTTGGTTTTTGAGTGGGGCACTGCCATTATGCGCTCAAGTCTTGAACTCATTTTAAATTGTTTCAGTAAATATCCAGCTGTGTACAAAATCTAAGATATCAAATCTCAGATTATGAGCATCAGCTAAGCAAACAAACTAGAAACATCTGTGTAGCAAAGCAACACAAGTGCCTTCCCAGCAGAGAGAAAACTGGGCTTCAAAGAGCAGTCCATACCGTTGAGCTGTTTTTCCTTCAGCTTGGCCGACTCCGCCTCCTGCTTTTCTCTCTGCTCTTTAAGTTTCTTGCACACCTTTTTGTGTGTGAACCAGTGGAGCTTCTGGCAGGCTTGATCACAGTAAATTACCTGGGAACACAAGCAGTGGCATGAGAGGTGTGTTTCACAGAGTTGTTACTTGAGGGTTTACTTCAACACACAACGATCAAAGTGACTAAAAGACTTAATAGGTTACACCGCCTAACTACAGCAGATTCAACAGCATATGGGTGTGTTGATATTCTCTTTGTATACAATGTATTCTCCTTGTCCTAACTCACCATATGACAGCTTTTTATCTAATCACAGACAAGACTAAAGCTTTATGACTCTCAGCTGGTTTGGGACAGGAAGCAGAATAGTACTGGTACCATTTTGCAGATGGAGCACCTCTTCTCTGCCCCCTTCTCGCCACACGTTGTGCAGAACTCAGCATCCATGAAGCCCACCTGACCCGTGATGGCCTGGGTCAGAACCGAAAAGGCTGTGGGGTCGTTACCCTGATGACGAGGGAGGAAGCGTTCAAAATCAGTATGAAGCAGAAAACTGTCACATATGCCACAAGCACTGTCAACACATAGGATTCAGCACTCTCTCCAAACTAATGCGCTGCATAATAGTCTTTAATACGCACAAAAAGCAGGTACACTCACTATCTCCACAGGAGCAATACTTCTGACTAGTTGCTGAAGAAGGGTCGCATCACAGTATGGGAACTTCCGGATACATTCACGAATAAACTTCTCTTGGTACTGTGGAAATCCATCACTGTCCCGACCTTTCAATAAGCTGGGAGAGAAAAAGTTGGAAAAATATCTTTCAATGCATTTCCCCACTTATACTAATGCTACAACAAATCTCTGCAAACTGATTCTGTCCGAAAACAACTATATAGAAATGCACTATAATTACAACATTTGATCTGTCTACAAATTAGACTGTGGGATTGAAGTGCAGTACAACAATGACAGAACCTATTGTCTGAGGAAAAACACTGTTATTTGCTAAAGAGGCAGTAAATCTTGTATATCAAACACAAAGATATGGGCACATGAAGGAGCAGAAGTCAGGAAACTGGACTAAAGAGTTTCTTTCTATGTTCAAGGAAATTCACTGAAATTGACCCAGCACAGTCTGCAGTGCTAATGGGCCTTAGCACATATGCAAGACATCAAGTCAGTCAATCACATTTTATTTGATATAGTGCTCTGGACAAAAGAATTGGCAAAGAGAGCTTTACAGATCCTATTCCATATAACAATAACCACTGTAAGCCTGCATTAATAAAAGTGCTCTACTAATATAGCATGGGACAAATAACTGTGCTGTGCAATCCTGAAGCCCTGAACGCCCACCACTTAATGAGTCCATCCAGCTTGTCCTCTCGCTCCTTGAGGAAAGTCCTGCACTTCTGCAGGATGCAGCTGATGTAGTGCATCTTCATGGCCAGCACTTCATTCATGTCCTGCTGCTTCACACACTTCTCACAGATCAGATCCATGACCCTATAACACTTCTCCAGGGCATCCACATCCACCAGCAGGGGGTTCTCCTTCACCAGCATCACCATCTGAGAGGCAGGGAGAGAGAGAGCGTGGAAGAGAGGGTAAAGAGGGTGATGTTAACATGGCAAACAACATTGCATCAATATCAGTGAAAGAGAAAACCAACTTATGAAATGGCACCGGCATGAGATGGACACAGACACTGGCTGTTCTAAAGAGGTTAGAATAAAGAGAGAGGTAACATCTCCCAGCCCCTCTCAGCTCTAATGGCATATTCAGCAAGAGAATACTGTACTGTAGTCTCATATGAGTGCACTGTAACAAAACAGCCTACAGTGAGTAATAGCACATATTACTCCTCACTACCACAGGGAGATGCTCTCTCCTCAGCTCTGATGCCCTACAGCCCTGCCTGAGGCAGCAAACACTACTGCAGAAATGAGAGGACATATCTGTCATCTGATAACCCAAGCTGTAGGAAGATCATCACATATCAGATATTTTGAGTCATCTCTGTATGATATAGTTGTTTCACTTTTACTGATAGGTTGGGTGATTAATTCTTAATTTACAAATTATAACAACATTTGGTGTCTTTTTATGTTTGACATTATATTAAAGTGAAAGCTCTGAGGAGATTGCTCCAACACCTTTGCACCTATCCTGCTTATATCAGCTCCCTGGGGCCTTACAGACCTACGTTCTACAGCATGATGGCATCACCCTTGCCTGTTCCCAGGGCTAGAATTGTCTCTTGCTGGCTTATTCTTGGCTTATATTAATTTGCTGCAGTGTATGGAAAAGGTAGCTCAGCACTACCTTACCACTGCCTATGCTCCAAGAATTCCTTTCTCTCAATGAATGATACAGCAGGGGCTAGCATTACAATACAGCGCCACTGAGTTAAGATGCAGACAAAATGTTGGCCTGATGCAAGGAGCGTGGATTACATGCAGTGAATGAATGCAAAAGAGACCAACTCACAAAACGGAACAGATGCCAGCTAGGCTGAATAGTGAATTTGTAAAGTGTCAGGTGTAGTCAATGCATTTGTCTGAAACAGCAAACTGGCTTCACAGCAAAAACTGGATTAATAAGGCCAATGATGTTAAATCCCATAGTCTCTGTACAATCCCTTGAATAGGATTTAAAAGAACAAACTCCCCATTCACATCTTCTATGAATAAGCCCAATGAAAATTAACTTTAATGTAAGCCATCATTTCAACCTACACCTCACTGGTCCAGTGAGGCTATAGTGTAGTTATCCCTGGATAATGGAAACAAGCCATTAGTACAGAGCCCTACCCAACCTGGCTGATGTAACACGAGGCACGCTCTGAGTCAAAGATCATGCCTTGGCTGCGGCTCCTACCTTCACCGGGTTGAGGTTGGTGCTCATGATGATCTTGTGCAGCGGTCCTGCTAGTTTGGGGGGCAGCTTGGGCTCCTTTTCCAGGCCCTGGGGCTTGGTGTAATACTCCAGCCTCGCGCGGGAGAAGAAGTTATTGATCACTGTTACACAGTCATGCTGACCTGGAAGCAGGAAAGATCAAATGGGAAGAGAGAGATGGTCTATGGCTTACCCTCCACTGCAAATCATATCACATGATCTGTACTGATGACATGTAAATCTGTGCTGTGTAGCACCAAAGGTAATGACAGAAAACAAGTGGCTTTTCATTAAGTCAATTATTCTATTTGATCAACGCTGTGAAGGAATTCAACAAATTTCTCTGAATATTTCAAGGTTGGTGAAAAAAAGACAACTTCTGAAGGTTTTTCTGCTCAGTAATGCATTTATCCTAATTACATTTTTATAAGAATAGGCCTAACTAATGTGACAGTTGAATCAATACAATTGGTCAAAAATGCTAATAATTTGAAGGCATCGAAATTTTTTTGCCCCTCCATGTATTGGCTTTCACCTACAACCAAGTAAACTTCTTTCTTTTAGTGAGCAAGTCCATTCAAATGTTTGGCAATGTATATTAGTAATGTATAGAAATATTAAATGGTACCAATTCAACATCTCCAGTTCTACGTTTAGCTTCCATTATGATCTTATGAATTATAAGATTATAAATTATACTTTCCCTACAAACTACTTTGCGACAGTGATTGATATTATAGGCTAACTGTACTTAACAATTGTTTCATAAATAGACATCTTTTATGGACATTTTTCAGCTGGGATTATCACCACTTCACATTTCTGTCCTGACCACTACCTTGACCACCAGCTACACTGGCACTGCCCTTATCCACTGTCTGTGTCCTGGGCCCCTCTTACCCACGAAGGCCGCCATCTGAGCTGCCGTCCGTCCGACAGAGTTCACCACATCCGTCTCCGCCCCAGCATCCAGCATCATCCAAGTGATGTCAGTCTTTCCTGTGGGCCAATGAGGGAAAGAGCGTTTGCTGAAATTACACGCCACAGGTCAACCCACTGTCTACCCCTGACAGGGATTCCAATGGGCATGTTCGCAGTGCTGTTAGGTTGTACCTGAGAGCCCGGCAAACATGAGCGCGGTGTAGCCGTGCTCGTGCTGGTTACAGTTGACGTCCGCCCCGTGCTGCAGCAGCAGTTTGCACATGTCCGCCTTGCCCTTGTACGCCGCATGCATGAGCGGGGTCATGCCGTACTGAGGGAGAGAGAATAGAGTGGAGAAAGTTCAAGTCTGAATTTGAGGGGGAGCGGCAAATGAAAATGACACTGTGCCACCTCAGATCCCATCAGAGGCCTGTGGGTTCAAAACCCAGACTTAGCAAAGCTACTGTTAACTTCACCAAAGCAACCAACATAAAACTGTTTGAAATGGGTGGCATATAAAAGGCATACAACCTAGCCAAGGTCCAGCTATCTGGCAATCAAATAACTATGTAAAGTGAAAATTACTGCCCAGAAATCACAAATTTGCCCTATATGGTACTTCTGACTTTTGGAGGTTTAAGTATTGGAGCTGAACTTTAAGTATCTGTGATTGTTATATAAAGGTCCCATCACTTGTGACTATAACTGTTTGCCACTACGTAACGCATGGCACATTCTGGAAGACTGTATTTTGGAGGAAATCTAATATAGTAACCCCTGCATCCAAGATGCAGTAACTAGTGCATAGCAATATCCTCCCTTCAATACTGAATCAAACAACAGTAGTGAGCCCTTGAATACTTGATCACACATTTGATCTAAGTTCATGTCTCTTTAAAAAAGGTTTCAGACAAACTGCCACTTCATTCATTCTCACAGCAGTATTTATATTATTGAGACCAGTTTTCAAATCATGTAGTATGTGACATCTGCTGCTTTGCTTAATTATTTCCCTGTCATTTTACTTTGAAAACAAATTTCATAGGTTTAATGCAGAATATTTAGATGGACAGATAAAGGTTTCTGCCAACCACACTGGTAATTTTAATATTCACCATACAGAAAAACTATATATGGACACTACAGAACCTTAAAAAGCAACAATACTCAGCTAAAAAAGGATATGCTGAGTCAGAGGACAATGTTTTCACTGGAGAAGCAGTAAAGGCAGCCACATCTGATTTTGACAGACGGACAATCGAAAACTGCTGTTTTTAACTATTCTGCTCCCTGACAAAAAGCACCTGAAGAAACCTGTATGTTACATCTAGTGGCATCTTGTTATTATCACGAGTCTTTAAGTGCTACCTCTGCCTCTCAAGTCGCCGCCATATGTTAACGACACAATAGACAACATATGCTCGCTGAGAGTGTATGCACTGGCTTACATAATTGACAGCAATGACAGAAGTTCCTTTCCTACATATAGTGTAAAATAACTGCAATAAAAAGCATAAGCAAACAGCAGGACTACAAGATTCTGCACAGTGACATGACCCTATTTGTATTTGTCAGCAATCCTTCCGTTGTAATTAATACTCCATTATTTTCAGTTTTTTCTTACCTCATCCAAGCAGTTTACTCGCACATCCTTGCATCCCAGTAATCGTGAAGCTTCCTGTACATTCCCTAGGGCAAACAGAAACCCAGGTGTAACTAGGCTCATACAATTAATTCAGCGAGAAGTTGTATATCAAACGGAATATATATATATCGTGTCTGTCTGCGAGCATATTTTACATACATCATAATGCTTGGCTTACATTTCCCTATTGTGTTGTCGGAGGAAAAAGATTGTGAACAGATTAAAAAAAAACAGACACCTAAATAAATTATGGCTCCCCTGAAAACTCATATATCATTTCTATAAATCTTACAATTAATTAGATATTCCATTTTTATAAAATGTGCATTTTAGGAAGCTCGCCAACTAAAGCTGCACATTGTTAAGATGCTGAATTGATCAAGTAACTGAGCAGGTACTTAGCTAGTCTCCTAGTGCTGCACATATGAATGATTCGGAAAAATCTCTGTGTGGCTCACGTGCTAGTCACCTATCTGGCTATCTTAGTTTGGTATAAAATTGCTAGAATGATGAATATAGCAGACAGACTCGCTTGCTAGCCAATTATCCACAAAATGCTGATGTTACGCTGACAGAAGCATGCTAGTCTAGACAGCGAGCTACTTGCACTTAAATCCTAGCCAATCCCATTTAAATCCTAGCTAGTTAGCTGTAGCCTTCCACTTCAGCTAACACTGCCGAGCAGGGTACGTTTATATAAATATAAACATACCCACGTTTATTTAACTTGGAGCAGGCTAGCTAACGCCAACAGGCAGAACAGCCAGTTAGCTGCCCACAGTGCACTAATACAACTAACTAGCTAAATTTCACAGCAATCTGCGGTTGGGTAATGTAACAACCTAACGATCTAGTAGAACTGCCCTGGTAAACTGTCAAATCGGAGTCACGTCTGGCCTTCTGATATTAGCCAGTTAGCTAGCTAGCAGCTAGTCTTTCAGCCAGCTAATGTGAGGTAGGCAGCAAATAAGATTGGCTGCGAGTCAGCTGAACTGACCAGAAGCTACAGCTGTGACATCTTCTCTCTAAAACACAGTGACCTTTGTTTTAAATGTCCAAAAACAGCAAACAAAATTTAGATAGATTTATTCAATTTAGCTAACTATACAGTACAGCAGCTTAACTTCCTAGCGTTAGCTGACAGCTAACGTTACGTTAGACAGACATTACCTGCTGCTATAACCTGGAATAACTCCTTCTCGGCGGCAGAAAGATCTCCCTTTTTCGGAGAGGCCATGGTGTGCTGTCCGTTTACTTCACTTATAATTGTCTCCAATTTTTATTACCAGACAGGGACAAACTTTGGAGAGATATAAACTAGCAACTATGAAAGTTAGCCAGCTAGCTAGCTAGCGTGTTATCTTTTAAGGCGGTGCAAAATTTGCGTCGTCCCCATTCACCGGTTGGCGACGGGTGTTGAGCTGTCCCTTGGAACGTACCACTGAGTAAATTAAGGGGGGAGTGGTCTATTTCTAAAAGTATATCAATACATTTTAAGAGGTTCCTGCAGAAGCATACACGTATGAATACGTACGTTGTATATAAAATATGAAATATTAATTTAGCGATGTATTATCACATAATCCTGAAATAAAATTATGTAACATAACTGTGTTCTCCCCATTTTCTCAACATTTGTGATGATGTCTGGTGTGTATTTTTACTGGCTCTTTCCCTGTTTGCGTACACTTGTATGTCCTATCCCATATTTTTACATTTCTGTGAAGTAAACCAATATAAAACCTGCTCACTGCTGAGCTCACCAGCCTCTTCAGTGTCATCTTAACAGAGTCATCAAAGAAGACCAACAGTTTTAATTGCACTGAACAGCTGAGAAGTACAGTTGCTTCAAAGAGGCAATTCTGAGGCTTGGTTAAGTGAAATATCTCACATTATCAACACGATTGCTAATAGTATTTTGATTATTGTACCTTTGATTATGGTGTGAAGAATAATGTTAGCTTGAATAATGTGAGCAGATTGAATAAAATCAAATATGTACTTGTGGGTTCACTGCAATTTAGTCTTGTGTTTACATTTCTTTTCTGTCGTGGAAATTGCTTCCTTTCTACAAAACTAAAAACTTTTTTCTACACTTAAACACGTTCATTCCTGTAGTAAAAATGACTGCCCTGTAACGTTTTATTATGTTAGCACTGGAATTCAACAGGAATTTCTTTACGGAGTTTACGTGTAAATCCTGGAGTTCAGTCACTTCAGCTCAGAGGAAGGCTAACCTAGACAAGCACAAAGGTTTGTGTCAATGGACTGCAACAGGTATATAAGGACTTGCTCATGGGTAGAGTTTTGTATCTGGCCACAAGGGGGTACTCCTTCAACATGGCAACTGAAATACCATTTCCAGATCCTTCTCCAGTCATTACCAGTTGTCAAAGCATATGACATCTAATATGTCTTATTTATAATTATAGATTATATCCACCAAAAGTAATAGCTGTCTTTAGTAGAAGACTGCCCCATCCTCTATGGTCAATTTGCATTCAGACATTTCACTGAAAAGCAAACTGTGGTAATCAAATTGTTCTCCCATACACATGTTCCATTATACTTATTAATTTCTCTTGGAGACTCTCTCAATAAGGGCAATAAATATTTACATTCGTACATTGTATTAGGGTATTTTAATCAGATATTCCAAATGAGCATATGCTAAAACGTGGTATGCCATGTAATAACTACATTTAAAACTCCATCTGAAAGCCACGTAACCTGCTTCTTTGAGGTTAAGTGGTCAGAGCTGTGAGAACAAATCTGACCTGCTATTCTAACTACTAACATCTGCCAAAGGCCCCATTACTGGCTGGTCAGCCTGCAGCTAGAAAGTGTAGGAAGTGACATGTGAGTCCATCAGGGACTCACTCGAAGCGGTTCATTCATTTTATTCCACTATCTGAGAAGAACTAGGACACCTCTATGAACACTTAGTGCTGGGCGGTATACTGGTTCATCCGGTATACCGGTTTTAATTTCCCGTACGGTATGAATTTTTCATATACCACCGTAGCATAGCTAGGACCGGGGCCGGGGCGGTTGTGCTCGAGAATTAAAGTAGGCCTATGTTTGGCTACGATTCTCAAGCTGTCTACAGCTGCACTACCTCTTAATTAGGTAATGTGCATGGACTTTACAAACGATTATATTCTTCTGAATATACGTCACGTAGTTTTATATCATCACGTTTAATGCGACACCAGCGGTCCTGAAGTTGAAGTTCCCTTTAACCCGCTAGGTAGCCAGCTAGCTAGCTAGCTAGCTTGCTTGCCTTGACAAGGGCACACAGCTAACATTGAAAACTTGTCTCGTTTTATTTAGCGTTAATTTAAAAAACAGGGGTGACAATGCAATATTTTACTTAGGTTAGATGAGCGTGTTGTTGGTAAACTTACGCAATTAAGCTCTGTTTGAACTAATCGTGACGTGACTGTCAGTAAACGATACATAACGTGTGTCATTGAAAACTGCTGTGCAACATGCATTCATGAAATTTGTGTGCTTGCAAAAGCTACAACGTGAGATTGTTTAATTAACAAGGATGGCATTTATCGATTTAAATTACGTTAAATGCTCATGACACATCACAGCTTTTGTGAGGTCTGTGTTCTAAACATTATTGTTCATTGCACTCAACCTAACCTAAAAGTTTATTCTCAGTAATTTAAATCGATTTAACTAATTTTAGCTTCGTTTTGTAATTTGAATTTTGTAAGACAAGAAAGCTATAATGTGAAACATTTAAGAGAAAGCTTTGGGATTACTTGCCACTTAATGATTCAAATTGCCCTCCTTGTTAATTAAACCATCTCATGCTGTAGTTTTCGCAATAGCACACAAATTTCATCTGTGGTGTTTCGCGAGCATAATCATTTATTCTACTTACGCGATTGGTGTAGATTATTCTGTGAATTATTTGTTTTATTGTTAATCAAGGAGGATAAAGGTTGAAACAGGTTGAAAGTAATGATAGATTTAAATGTTTCCGCTTCCCCAGTTTCCAGTTCACCAGCCGCCACAGCCTAACACTAATAATATTACGTTTACAAAATTTCACCGCCGAACGGCATACTGGGTACAGATCGCTAGCTAGCCAGGTAGCATAACAGTCTATTAACAGCTGGGAGAGGCTTAGTCGCTACGGTAGATTAAAGAACAGAAAACAGAGATGGAAGATGAAGAAAGTGAGACCGGAGATGCACCAGAAGAACGTGTGCACAAGAGAGGAGCTGTGTCTGCAGTTATAGTTTATAGAACCAACTATCTTAAAATATTTTGTTTTGAAAAGGAAGCAATGTTAACGTTGTTGGCATATCTATTTTTTTAAGTTCTGTTTTTACTACGTTGCAGTTTGCACAATGAAAATTGTTTACATTCTGCAACTGTTTCATGCATAGGACTGATTCCTTCATATAGCTATTGTGTCATTTTGTGGGGCCAAGCAAACCCTATAGTAATCAAAGCCTTCATTATATACATGATGAAATTAAAATGTTTTTATATTCTATGTACGCCTGACAGTAGAATAAGCCACAAACCTATATAAAGGCCCAGTCATTAAAAAAATACCGTGATATACCGTGAAACTGCCAGAATCTTAAAAAAATACCGGGATACAAATTTTTGGTCATACCGCCCAGCACTATGAACACTAATAAAATTCATAGACAGAAAATGCATTGGTGTACTGCTTTTGGTGTCCTGTATGAATCTGCCAAATTAATAAAGGCAAATTTTGCAAAATTACAAGGAGTCCCTTAGTTCTTTTAAGATGATGAAATAAACAGGTAGTATTGTTGGACATACTGTCCTCTTTTGGAGCAAATGAACAGCTCCGTATTTGCATTTTGCCATATCTGTACTGATGAAAAAAAAATGTATCAAATGAAAGGCAAAGCATAGCATTGTGTGGACTGCACCTGCTGTTGGTAATGGTTATTATCTCACTGTGTGCCTGTTTCAGAAATTAATGTGAAAAAGAACTGGCAGAAAAAAACTGGTCATGTAGATCTGATGACCTACGGCATGTGAAGTAGTTTGCGACTCTTTGTCAATATGGGTTTCAATGCGTAATTCAAATTTTGCTGTGTTGTTTATAATTAAGACATGGCTTTCCCAGGCCTATGCATTATTTAAGAGAATTCTGGATGCCTAGCCGATAACAGTAACATCTCAGAGTTCCCAGAAATCATACTAGTAACGTAGATGACATCATCAGTCTTGTCACCAGTGTATGTATTTCCTTGTGTTTTAAGTGACAGGCGGGGTTAGTAGCCTACTTCTTATATTGCATGGAGTTCTCAAAATGTAACCTTGGCTATGAACCACTGTAATGCCAGCATTGAAAATGAAACAATTATTGCAGATTTGTATGGTCTCACAATAACTTGCAGGGCTATGTTTTTATAATGTCCTCTGCATTACCATTCGCTCAAACAGATACCAGTTAAACTCGAGGAAGCAGTTTTAAGACTGCTTGCATTCCACAAAAAGGGCGCATGAGTTTCCCTACTTCATTTTGTCCTCCATTCACCACGCTTATGCGTTAGAACTGAATCACTCGCATGCCCTGAATATGTTGAAACAGTCGAGCGCAATGAAAGCCGTGCATGTATGGTAGTTTTGCTTTTGTTTCAAGTACGTTACATCCTATCTGAGAACATTCCCACACGGTCCATCCTGCATCAATTTGCATATGAAAGACGCACAAGACAAGACGACCAATCAGCGAGCAATGGATGCTTCTGGGTTCCCACACAGGAATGAAACGCACTGCTCGCTTCCACCGTGCTTGGCGTATGATGTACCTGGCACAGTGTCTATGAAATTTTCTTGTACGCTATTGTTTCTGAGACAGTGGATTGTGTGTAGTTTGACGCCCCATAAGAGTTTGATTGATCCCTCATTGTTTAGGTGGGAAAAAAAGAAAATTCATAATGGTGTGTGGCGGATTTACCTGTTCCAAGAATTCCCTCTGCGCGCTCAATATCCTCTACGTCGTAAGTATGCAGTATCATAACACATCATATGACAGGTCCGTCAATTGTTAAATGGTTAGTAAAATATGGAAATTCTGTAGCGGCTTTCAGTCTGAGCTGTTATCAGGTACTAAACGGAAAGATGCTGCATGCATTATTTCAATATACACTTAAACAGAATTGTTTTTCTCAGTTCGTACCCGTCTCCAGTAATGTTTACAATATTTGAACATGGGCCTATTGCTTTGTAAAAACCCTAAACTGATCATGTCTTTCTCTTGAAGATGTCTGTATATCTGGCTTAATGTTTCCATTCGCGTGTATATTTATTATTACTTTCAGTTAAATTCAGTTAGGCCCACAAAATATAGGTGACTAATGTCAGTTTTGGTTGCTTTGCCAAACTGGTCTTAACAGCTGATCAATTAGGCTTACATCGAATTCTTTAACATCTGTATGCCGGGGTGTGCCTTATTGTTCTTACAACTAAAAATGCAAGGGCAAATAAAGAGCGAGACATTTCGACAGACGTATGACCTACTTAAGATATATATGATGTACTGTGAGCTTCTACATGGACATTTTGTGTGTGTGTGTGTGTGTGTGTGTGTGTGTGTGTGTGTGTGTGTGTGTGTGTGTTTTTTTTTCCCCTGTCAGGGCGAACACTATGTCGTATAACCTAATCTCATACTTTAGGTACGACCTTTAAAACGTATTAAACATTACGTCGCTTTTGCTTATTTCGTTTGACTGCCTGCACCGTTGTTTATGCGCCTCAGATATCGTGCGAGTGAAACTATGACTTTATGAAGTGGGCACAGTTTAGATACCGGTGTCCAATCTAGGATTTTGTTCCCGGCTACATTAGGTTGACATCAACAGGTAGAAGACCAAAAAATATGGAGACATGGTTATGTTTTATTTCATTGATGGACGGGAAAAGTCAGATATGAATAGAATATACATGTTTTTAGATATACAAAAAAGTTGATGTCTTGTCCACTCTACCCAAGTGCTGTCCCAAATGTACTTGGAGGTACTGGCCAATGTGTTTAAACTGTTAGTCATGTCACATGCCTTATGTTTCAGGATTGAGGGTTTGTAATTGCAGTGTGACTTCATTATTGTTTTCTTTTAGATTGATTATTGATGCATTGTTCACTTGGCTGTATGTAATTTTGGGTGTAATAACTACATTGTATATTACCATGGATAAAGGGTGTCAACTAAACTGCACAGTAATAATCAAGCTTTCAAGCATCTTATTCTGGAATATCTTGTGCTAAATCCAGTTCAACAAGTTGCATGTAAATGACATTTGTATTATTTTTACTGTCAAACCTCCTCTCTCTTCTACTTTTGCAAAAAAAAAAATCTTCAGCAGAACTCATAATAGCAGTATTAAGCTTAGCTGATCTGACAGTAGCAGCTATTGAGAATGACTGTTTTCATATTCCATAAGGCAGTGATTATAAAAGTCAGAACTATGGACCAGCACAACCTAGTGATTGAGGGACAGTATCTGAAAAAGAGAACTACAGCGAATTATTAATTGTCAGAAATGGAGCAACCAGCTCATGTTCAGAGGTGTCAAGCCCAGTTATCCCAGATGGTATGCAGCCTACTTTATATCTCTGTGGAGATTGAGGCCTACATTTCTCTGCTCACTTTCCTGAATAGCACATGTATAGCAATGTTATCTGGGCTAAAAGAGAGATGACTTGAAACCAGTAAACCTTTTGATAGTTGTAATCTGGGTTGCTAAACAAACAGAGCAAAACTGTCATGGCTGAGGAATCCTGTAAGATATGGAGGTACTGTGAACAAAGACACCAAGGCCCTGCTTTGGAACGTTATCCTGTCTGTTACAGAGTTATTGTATGAGTGCAGGGATCCTGCATGTTCCTGTTCTGTGGATTTAATTTGTTTTATGGTGGGTTGTTTAATAAATAAACAAAACTTCAAATGCAACAAAATAACAAAATCATGCTTCTCTCCCTCTGTCTCCTCTGTCTTTCTGCCTCCTCTCTACTTTTCAACCCTTCCCCTCTTCTCTACTTTCTTTTCTCCCACCCACTCGGACTCCTCCTATCTCATAGCCTTGGTTACCGGCCGTGTGTCAGGCTTGCCTCCTTTAGCTGCCACATGCTTGGTACATGCTGCCTGTTGTGACACACAGCTGGTAATGAGGCCATTCTGCTCTCTGACCCAAGTCCCCTCTCCCTCTTCCACTTTCAGTCTTCCTCAGGTAGATGTTCTGTGTTATTCTGACTTATGTGTGTATCTCTCTGATGGAGGCTGTATCACTGCTCTGTTCTGTACTGTACATTTCTCTCAGATGGAACTCAACTCTGTGATAATTTCTCTGTTCAGGTCCCTATTGTCCCTCAGGTGGGTGTTTGCCCTGTGCTGCACTCAGTCCCTGCGGACAGAATTTGTTTCAGTGTTGGTCTCAGTTCTGTACTGCCTGTGTCCCTCAGATGGTCAGTCTGCTCATGATTGGTATCGCGGCCTGGGGAAAGTGGTTCGGACTGGTGTCCAGTTTCCAGGTGGTGGGTGGAGTGATTGGAGTGGGAGTGTTCCTCTTCATTGTGGCACTGGTAGGACTCATTGGAGCCATGAAGCACCATCAGGTGCTGCTCTTCTTCGTATCCTTTACTTTGGAGGAAAGTTTCAGGGAACATGTTTTCAGAATGGAGGACCATGGTTTCACACAAGGTAAAGTAGTCCTGAATAAAAAGTTACTTAATCACCAATTCAGAATACAGTAGGGGCATTGTTTAGTAAAATTAGTACTTTGTTGAAATATGCTTATTTACTCTGACCATGTTATAGGTACTAAAATGTAGCAATTTCAAGAAAATCATAAGATTCTATAATGATACAAGAGAAGGAACCATTTCTGTACAAGTCTTACCTGAATTAAAAAGCTTCAAGCCACACTTTTTTCCAGAGTTGTTTTGTGGTTCAGCACACAGCAGTGTTTTGGAAAATAGGGATCCAGGTTCAAGTGATGCATGAATATGCAACAGGATCAGGGTCTGTTTCAGGACTATTAAGTTTCAAGTTTAGGTGTCTCAGCTGGCTCTAGCTGTCATGCATTTTACATTTCTGACCACAGAGCATTGTACAAGTACAGGATTTATCAGATGTATGTTATGCAACAGTCCCAAAATAGAGTACAATAGATTGCATTAATGTATTATCATCTATTTTTATTTTTCTAAGAGGATTAAAGGCACCTAGGGTTGTTTTGTGAGAAAATGAAACACATGGATAGTGTTTGGATGGACATATCAAGTATTGATCAATCAGCTATTTTGGCATCATTGACTTGATGTGTGATTGATTATGTGGAATTCAATAAAGCATATTAACTTTTTTCAGAGAATATAATTTATTACAAGATCCAATTTCATACACATGTCAAACACTAACTGGGAGATAAATTACTGAGAGTTTGTTTTAGATAAAATCTAATCAATGGAATTCCCCTAGAAAATGAATATGAAAACATGCTAAATATTTTAGCCTAGAGTAAGTGAGGTTATGTGTGATTTCATAGACATGTCTATAAAATACTAAAGGGTTTGGGGGGAAAAAATCATGAAAAAGAGGTTTAAATGATAACTTCTGCAAGTTGTTTTTCTTATGTACTGACAGTGAACACACAACTGAATCAGTCTCAGTTGGGCAGATGTCATCAGAGTTTACGGTTCCATTTCAAAATGGAAACTCTTTTGCTGTCAGTGGCACAGCCCTTTGTGCATTACCATAGACGCTGACTCACTAGTTTGAGTTGAGGATATGGCTAAGACCCATTGCACTTCCTTAACTATGGTACCAGTACATGATCATTCTGTTCATGGTGTTTGTGGTGCAGTTCTCTGTGTCCTGTGCATGTCTGGCCATCAACAAAGACCAGCAGGTATGTGATATTAATACAAATCCCTTTGGACCCAGATACAGTGTAACTACAATACACTTTTTCTTTAATATTTTGTGCCTAATTTAAGCAAGTAGTATAGTTTCTCTTCTGTTACTTAACACCTTTTGCTAAATGCATCATTTTGTACACTACAGTATTAGCAAAATTTGATTAATTTTTTACTCCAAGTTAAGCACAATGAAAAATTCAGCTACATTGAATCTGGGCCACTAGTGTCATACATTGTGAGTCCCCAGCCTTAAGAAGACTGGTCTTGATGTTGTTAAACAGCATGCATTCATTAGAACTTTAAAATGTAAAAAAAAACATTATCCTTACATTTCCCAGTTTATTTATAGAAGCACTCTACATTTGTCTACAGTTAATGCTGCTGATTAATTCAGGCAGTCTTCTAGGTTTTTTCTGCACATATTTATGAATGCATGAACATGAATGCCTCTGAATATGAATTTCTCTGAAATTATTTTCATGATTTTAGGATAAAGGGAGAGTACTCTGCACCCATGTAGGTTGTTTGCTCTGAATGTCAGAGAAGCATTCTGAATTCTAATAAATCCTCTCTTTGTCTCCCTCTCTCTTTCACTGTCTGTCTGTCTGTCTGTCTGTCTGTCTGTCTCTCCCTCTTTTACTTTCCCTCTATATACTCCTCTTTTTCCCTCTCTCTTGCTCCTATTTTGTTGTCCTTGTGTTTCTATTCCATCCTCTCCTGGGCAGGCTCAACTCCTGGAAGTGGGATGGAATAACTCCCAGATCACACAGAGAGATGTGGAGAAGACCCTCAACTGCTGTGGCTTCTCCTCTGTCGACTACAACGGGACCTGTTACGCTGTAAGACATTGCCTTTCCTTTCTACAGAAACCTGGGGGCCCATGAGTTTTTCAGACTTTCTCAATGTCTGCTCGTCTCCTCTTTTCTCAACCTCAGCCCTGTTTCTCCAACCACTTGTGCGCCACATGTGCAGCTAAGATCCAGGAGCATGCTGACGATGTGCTGCACTTTGTGGGTGGCATCGGTCTGTTCTTCAGCTTCACCGAGGTGAGTAACAAACACATATCCTCACAGATTTACTGTCTGTTACAGTAGCTAGGGTGCAATGAATTTTTTTATATTGGCTATTTCCATTGCAATTTTTTAAAGTTGCTTTTGTTTGTTTTCTACCAAGTATAGCCAAGCTCCAACATTTAAACCCGTGTGCAAATAAATCAAACAGAAAGTGAAATTAAATGACACTTTATGTAAGTGCTTATCTTCTCCTCCATACCTCTCTGTCTGATCCATCCTTGGTGTTTTTGTTTCAGATATTGGGTGTGTGGTTAACATACAGATATCGAAATCAGAAGGATCCTCGTGCAAATCCAAGTGCTTTTCTGTAATCATTACTTGTGTTTAAAAATACTCTGCACTATATTTGGGACTTTGCAATATTTTCTTCAGCAGAAAAAAAATCCCATTTTAAGTGACTGTATCATGTGGGGGTGAAGGAAGTTTGGTATTTACTTCAGTACTATGACTGCTCCTGAACTGAATGAACCGCTGTCCAGGTCTGTGTTTATAGTTTTCGTGGAGGCCTCAGCTTATAAATTGTATCTCAAAGGTTAGTTTTAAAACAGTCAAAATGCAATGTTATGAAAATTGCTAATCTTTTGAGCTCACGGCTCAAAACATCAGAAGTTTGAGATATGCATGAAAGGACATTTTTATATAATGTTTTTGTTTTTGGTGTTGTTTTTTCAATGTGTTATTGCTGTATCACAGATTATTTCTACATTCCTTTGAGGCCTTCCTATGGCATGTTAGACTTTAAGAAAAAATAAGAAAATTTAATTTATTTAATAGAACACATTTTATTTAACATATAGACAATAATTTCAACAACTGCACGTATTACTGTTACATACATTATTATTCAGTAAGTTTAAATGTTATGACAGCCTGTTCCCAGCTTAGGTTGCATTTCAAATGCCTTGTCGGACATTTTTAGTTGTGTTCTACAATAGATAGATAGCAGATCCATTCTAAAAGAAATGGCTGGTTAGTCTTGTTGCCTGAGTATTGTCGCACATGCGTACAGTTACAAAGCAATAAGAGAAAAACAGTTCCCCTCTACAAGACAAATTGTGTAAAATGAAGAAAAATTACATTGAGGTTGAAGATAAAATATGAATCAATCAAGCTATATGGGTATTTTTTTATTAAAGATTTACCAAAATGCAAAGCAGCAGCTGTGTGTTGCTAATGGTTTTTAATCTGTGCCTACATTTTTAATCTATTATATGGGGAAATCAAAATTAAAATTGATTAGTTGATTAATTGTGTCCTATATTCAGATATTTTTGGTGTTTTACTTAGTTACACTAGCATATTTGGGTATTTCAAAAGATAGGCCTCCATTGTTTATAGTGTTTGTCAGTTTTTACAATTTTAACTTGCTAGCTAGCTAGTGTAACATTACTCAATTTCTAGTTTTGGTTAAGCATTTCACCGAGATGCAAATTTGTTATGTTTCTGAGAGTTCTTGCTCAGCTTTTTGTGTTTATACTCATTTTGCAAGAATGTTTGCAATTCCGCAAATGTTAATAGCCAGCTATTTAATGTTAGTAATTTGTAAATACAGTAAACAAGTCAATCAACCCAGATCCAGTCTTCTGTGTTTTTTTGCATTTGCAACAGACATTTTTCCACCTCTTCCCACTTAAAGGAGCAATGCATCCCATTGTCTTGCCAGTTTAAGCCAATGTGTTTAAACCACTTGCTGGCAAGGTAAGTTAGCTAGAGTGACAACATGACCCCTTTCATCATTGTATGTCAAACCTGTGAAGCTAGCTAGCTTGTTGTATTTTTCCATTAACTTTTTGATGACATATGAAAAGTAGCATACAGCACCTTTAGCTAGAAAGTTTTTTGCTTAGCTAAGCTCTTCCCTCATAGTAACAGGATACAGGTTCAGAAAGCAATACCATTATTTGGTTTATTTCTTGCCATTCATAGACCATCTCTTGGGTTGCGAGACATGTAGCTAACTTAATTCAATATCAGGGCCTTACAGTTACGGTACGTTTGTCAATGTTACTAAACTGTCTGGAGCTGTTACAATAAAGTTGATAATATTTTATATGGGTTTTTTGGCTTTCCCTTTGATGTGCCTTTGTCTTTTTAATTTACAATGCCCTTACCATATTTCAGGAAAGCTCTTGAGATAGACCCCTTTGTTAAAAGTTGTGGGCACAGACTGTTTAAGTTGTCAGTTGCTGGGTTGTAGATAGGAAATTCCTGAAATTCTCTGATGTGCAGTCAGACTGTCTGTGGATTTTTTCTACATTGTTCTGATTGTGCAAAAACCTTGAAAGCAGGTTGTGAAATTTAGCTACTCAAGATTTTCTTGTGCAAATGTAATGGACTAACTCTTAACACCCTTGACAAATAATGAACACATTATATCGCTATGTATGAATTACAAAGTCAGCTGTGCCTATGCAAAATTTGTTCCTTTCAAAGGAAGGAGAACTTGCATCCAACAAAACATCTCACGATAGAGTGGAAATGACAGCATTTAGTTGTATAAGGGGATAGAAGACAATGCTCAGCAGATATTGATAGATATTAGAGCTTTAACTTTTAATTTCATTTGATGCTATGCCAGTAATTATGACTTTAATTAAAATAAGTTGGGTCTGTGTCTGTGTGTATGTGTTAGAAATCTTTTCTACTTCCCTGAATGGTCAAATAAAATCTATTATCGAAACATTAAGTAAGTCGCAAGCCTTGCTTTTTGGAACTATTAGACAGTGTAGCCTTTGCTGGTGTCACTTGGGTCACTTACTATGGCTGTTCAGTCTGCCTGCTACCATCCAATCAAACAGGGAACCACAGATATCAAACAGGCACCCACCATCACTTGGACAAGGCAAACTGAATAAGCCTTTTGCAAACAATTTGACTAGCTTTCTAACTCTAATTACATGAACAAGCCTTCTTAAGTGTCTGTTGAAAAAAACCAAACATATGCATTGTGGAAGTGTATTAATTACTTTTCCGCCTGAATATGGCAGGTTTTAACCCTTGGCTGGACACTCCTGTTATGTATATGAGCAAGGTACTTAAACCAAATAGATTCAATAAATATCAAGCTGGATGAAGAGTTATGTTGATATATGTAAATGTTACAAATAGGAATTTACAGCTGTGAGCTGTGTAAGGTTCTGAGTGATGGCAGGTGCTTTGCAAATAAATACACTTACTACTATGGCTGATAATACAATTAGTCCTCTTTTTTGGGCTACTAAGTAAGTTACTGACCTATTCAACACACCTTTTCTTTTTCTGAGTCTGAATATCCTTATGTCTTTCAGTTTAATCCCTTACATCTCTAATCAATGGAGAAAGTCTGTGCTGCCTGAGAGAATGACTCAGTACAAAATCAACACAGCTGTCACTAGAGCCGCTATTAGTGTTTGAGATCCCACCCTCTTTTCCACAGTGCAAATGATGACTGCCATTGTTAAGGTAGGTCCCAACCTAACACTTCATTCCCAAAATTGCTTTCCTGAAATACCCATACATTCACACTAACAGTCAGAAACTGAGACCAGCTTGAAATATGCTGTCCAACAGATATTTTATTCTCTTGCTCTGAACATGTACAGGTTGTCATAGAAACATCTTAATCCTTAATCACTCGGCTCTATTTTTTTCTCATGTTAGTGCTGTTCTTAACAGTGTCAACAGAGTTAGTGTAGGTATCCGGGCAATCTTGTGACTCAGTGAAAGGTCACTGGGCACTGGCTGTGCTCATTCCTCCAGGTTGTACAGAATGTGAACCGGAACTCCCTCTCCTAAGTTTAGAGTATCAAGCAGGCTACCCAACCAGTTAACCCAGTCTGTTTCCAAACTCTGTTTTAAACGCAAATAATTATTAACCAAAGGGCATAATGAACTTTGCTTTAAACAGGATTTAAGAAGGAACTATCAAAGGATTGAAGGTAAACAATGTAACACAATGACAGGAAAGGACTGAAGTTCTATAAGCATAAAGGCTAAAGATCTATAAGATCTATAGGCATAAAGGCTTATGAAGTATTCAAAAATCCTTTTTTACTGCAGCTTAAACATCTAGAATCACTGACAAATACTTTCGTAAACTTTTAGCTAAATATATTTTGGAATTAGGATCTAACAAACACCTTTTGGTTTTTCCAGAAGGTTAGTAATAAATACTTTGAAGGAAACTTCAGTGGCGATGCAGTTCACTCTTTGGATGTGAAATGTAGAAATATATTAAGAAGATACAGCCCAGTGAAACATTTCATATCCTGCCATGGAACAGTCAAGGAACTGAAATGCTGTTTAAAAATTAACAAGAAGAGACAGAAGACAAAATATACCCCAAACTCAGGTTTATTAAGTCAAAACAATTAGTGGTTACAACAGGAATCCTTGCTAACATGACAATGTAGTAATAAGAAAAACAATCATGTGATATTTGAAAAAGGATCATATCTTTTCAAAGTCAAAATCCAGTTTTTGGTTTTATGTAACATTGAGAGTCCCACTGTTATGAGAATCCTAAGAACTCCCAGAGGTCACAGGTCAAAGGTCAAACTCCAGCTCAACCCAGCTCTCACAACTCTGTCTTCAGCAACTTCTTGGCTTTCTGCATATTGCTGAGCACTATGGGGGAAGAGTGAAAGAGAGGTAATGCGAAATGTCTGCCACCATGTTTTAGAGACGTGTCAAAAATGTGCTCTAAGACTGTTACTGCCTTCCTTTTATGTTCAGTATTTTTTCATTTTTGTACCAAAGCAGCTGAACAGGAATCCATAAGGCTATACTTACACAGGTGCAAGTCAGAGGGTTCATATGCATACAAACGATTTCCATATCTTCCTGTAATGTCGGCTCTTACTGTGAGAGAAGGGTCTAGAAAGAGGTAGAGAAACATTTGTTAAAAATATTCTGAAATGAAGATTTATTACTGATGGTGTGCTTAGAAATATTACTATATTTCAGAATTTTGGTGGAAGATAACTTACCAACAAAAAGTATTCTGGGCACATACTGACCATCAGGAGAGAGATGCTTGTCTGTGGTTTCGAACTGTTATGGGAGTAAAAATACCCATTGAATTCATCAATGCACCGTAAATGTCATCTGTTTATGTCAAAAACAAATGGCAAGCTTACTCTACTTATGTATCTTGCTTACCAAAAGGTTCAAGAGGATGAAGTCTTCATCAGCAATCTTCTGTATCTCTTTGTGGTTGGCAAAGGCCTTCTTCAGAGCTTGAAAAAAAAGACAGTCTCATAGAGATAGCCTCTATGACAAGAAATTTTACACACACACACACACACACACACATACACACACAAACTTATACAATTATACAACCCTATCAGCTCATCAATAATAATAACTCATGAAATATGTGAATCCTTGGTAAGGGATGTTCAGACTAAATACATAGGTAAATTATTCCTAGCTACCTATGGAGAATAAACACAAAAAATGCTGAAAAATACATAGCCATTAACCATAGAGCTTTACCCAAGCTGTGAGGGCAGTCCTCCAGGTGAAAGATGACCATCAGGGGCTTATTGCTGTAGGAATTAAGGAGCATATAAAGTCAGTGTCACTGTGCATCATCACATGTTCTGTGTGCTTCATCTGATATCAAAAAAAGCAATCATACCTTGAGTGGGATTTGAACAATGCTTCTTCATAGGTCTGAGCCCAAATGAGCTCATCTCCCCACCCTGGAGGGAAAGGAGAAAGAATATTTTGAGAGAGTGTAAGTGCTGAAGAGTTGTACAGTGGAGTGGAGTCATAGTTAGCAAAGCAACTGGGCTTGAACCCAGAGGGTTGCCGATTCAAATCCTGGCTCGTAGCCTGGTTTTACTCTGAGTGAGTTACTTAACCTCAATTGAATCAAAAATACTTAAATGTATAATATTATTTTGCCCTGAGTGAGGACTTATGCTGAGCAAATACATTAAAAAGCCACTCCTTTTGGTTTAATCACACATTAACCATCACCATAGAGTGGAAGGTATCAGTGAACTACCAGACCCCCAAACAGGTTTAACTGTATTCCAAGTGATCATGCTATCTGCTGCTGTGATAGGAATGACAAAGGTGACAAAGGCTTACCTCTTGAAAGGGTCTGAGGTACCCTTTTCCCCTTCTTTTCAGCCTGCTTCTCAGGTTTTCCCATTGAAGATGAAATGGCCATCAGGACCAAGAGTACAGCCAGGAGCCCCTTCATCATCATTGTCTGAAACAGAGGCAGAAAAAAATACTTTACCATACAATATTTACACTTTTTCACATTGTGTTTTACACATCCTTGACATGGCTGCATATTAAATGCTTAATTTCTATACATGGACTACATACAAACCCAAATGAATAGGGAAAAAGTTAAGCATTTAATGATTTAATTCAGCAAGGAGGAAAAGACTCAGAATTACATACTGAGCAGTGTGAGTGAGAGAAGATCTTATTCCTTCAAATATTGAAAGCTTCAAAACTCTTACCTGTTTCCTTTCTCTAGCCTTGCCTTACTTCAGGTGCCGTTCTCAGTGTTCTTGTGTCAGATTTATACACCTGCTCACCTGCCAGCCCCGCCCCCTCTCCTGCCGGAATGTATGAGCACATGTGATTGTACTGTAGCTCGTATCATTTTCAAGCTGTCTGGTGTTCATTTCAGTATTGTTCTTATAAAACAATTGTTTTAACTGTTTTATTAAAGGCCCACCAACATTTGACCTGAGACATCTGGGTTTTTTTTTATTTTTGTATTTTTGTTTAATTTTTTTGCAGAAGAAAGCAAAGCATAGTGTGAGAACATTCATATTTTGGCATTCATCCAAGGACAGGTCAGCGTAAATGAAGGACTATGATTCGTCATGATGCTGATTAGGCTGATTGCTATTGGTCCTGGTCAGATGTGTTGCATTGCTTCACAGTTTGTTTTGTTTTGTTTTGTTAAAGCTGTTTTTTAATCTATTTGCACTTTTACAAAACTGTTAAAAATATCTGGATATAAAATCAATAAGCTGTGGAAAAATCCTCTATGACAACATAAAACGATCACAAAATTGCATAGTTCTCCATCTTATTCAGGAACCATAAACAAAAGTCTAAATGTTGCATGCTTACTTATGTCATCTTGCAACACTTTGGCTAAGGTAACCATACAGCTGATTTTTTCATAAAGTATTTGTTTAAATGTCCGAACAATTTCAATGAATGACAGTTCATGCTATTATTTAAAAAAAACTATGTATTAAAACATGAGATATATAAGCTCACATCACAAAATAAAATATTACAGTAGATGTAAAACTTGTGTTTTTTACAAGTGAGCAAATTAAGAATCATATTATACCAACTTTCTGATTGTATGAAGTTCTTACTGGATTGTCTTTTAAAATAAAAGAAGTATGTCCAGAAAAAACATTACTTTTATTTCTGGCATGAAGGGTGTACCCAAACATCTTACTTGAATGCAAATGGAATCAAATTCATCATCATACATTGCTTAAAGTGAATGTCATTCAACCACAACAAACAATTATATTGTGGATTATCATTCTGAATGTCTCAGCATTCTGTACCATGGCAAGAACAGATAAGAGCTTTTGAAATGACATCTTCAAATTGGGAGAATGCTGGAAATTTCTGTTATGTTAACAGTGGTGATGTGACTGCCCATCCCTCATAATACTGTTCAGTTACTTAGCATGGTCCGGTTGATAAATGGGTGGGTTTATTGACATAGTCAGGTTTGGGCTCAACACCCTTTCCATTCCACAGGTGGCCTCAAACGTAACCTTGAGAAAGTCATGCAAATGACTGTTACCCAACCCTAACATAACGACACAGTCTACAACTGTCACTCACAGGACTTAAGAACCACATCTCTCATTCCCAGGAACTTCCTGGAGCAGAATGAACAAGTTAAAGCAAAGCACACTGTCAGAAAATTCATATTTTGGCATTTGTCCAAAGACAGATCAGCGGAAATGAAAGGCTGATTCATCACAATGTTGATTAGTCCGTTTACTATTGGTACATAGAGGATAAAATGACCAGGGTGAATGGCAGTATTGTTCACTGCTCCACATGGACCCCTTGATTATGTTATGTGCTTCTTCAAATATTTTTCTTCTGTCTATGGGAGTCATGATAATCAATATACTCAATCAATGAATGTGGTTCTTCACCTGCTAGAAGATGTGGAAGGAGTGATATTGTGGATCTTATCATTTTCAAGCTGTCTAGTGTTCATTTTAGTGTTTTTATGATATTTCACTGCAGTCACTGCAGCTATGTTGTTGAAAAATCTGAGGGGATGATGGATTTGTATCCTTTACAAGTAAATATACTTCTGACTAAAAATCAGAATTCAATGCATGCAGAGAAGACGAATAACTTGCAGACAATACTGCTTTCCTGCAATAGCCAGGGACTATCATTCTCCCTGCACCAGATGCTTTGGCAACTTTAAAATATTATGTTGTGGAATCAACAGGATATGTGAATTTCAGAAACAATTTCATGTAGCAAATTAACTGTATTTTGTGTTGCACTGCTGACTAAAAGCAGCCCCAAAAATAAGCTATGAGGAAAGAGAGCATAGCTTCTGTTCACAATCAGGAAGTTGTGATCAGTGATTGAACAGGAAATGCTATCACACAGGACAAAGTAATTGTCTCTTAATCCAAATTTCTGTTCAGTGACTCTTGTTTTGGCTTTCATCTGGTAGATAAGATAAGACATATAGCAGAACATCATAGCAGAGGCACAACTTGTATTTCAAGATGGCAAGAAAGGTTCTTTCTGCAGGAGGAAAAGCTCTGGATAAGAGTGTCTGCTAAATGTCTGTAATGATAATATATAGATGGGTTTAACTTCAAGAAGTCCCCAGAGTCTCCAAGGCCACCACCCACCTAATAAACAAATGAATTCTTTGTTACAAATCACAAGTGAGAATTATCATGCAAAATTTGGGGATGCTGAGGAAACATTTTTGCCTGTAGACATCTGCTTTAGCGACCAGCAACTTGCTACAGCGGCCATTGCCACGGCTGTGCTTGCTGATCATGATCACAAGTTTTATCTTCCTCAGGGTGCACACTGATCATAGAAGCAGTGTTGCCCCAGAAATGGCAGAATGCTGAGGTGTCCTTAGCACGAAGGGCTCATTATTTCTTAAGGCTGAGTAGTCATAGCACCTTGTCAATATTTACCATAGAGAAAAAATAAACAGGGAAAAGCCACTCCTGTCCCCACATCATGGCTGGTATCCGGGCCAAGACCCGCCTTGCAGACCAGGATGTGAGTGCAAGAATCCTGCAGGGTGGATTTCCATGGGCATCTGTGACGTCTGAGATTGGTTTAGCTCTGACGGTGGAGATAATGTGATTGGCTGAACTTTGATCCTTTCCAGGCAGGGTGTACCGACCTGTGAATATGGTCTGCAAATAGGAGGAGAACGAAGTAAGCAGTCGATACATGATGTTTATCATTCATGATGTTTATCATTACGTCTGCTAGAGTTCAGGAACTTTCTTTTCTTTCATTTCAGGTTGTGAAGGTGCCAGCAAATGATGTTTCTGTGAATAATGGAATATCTAAACATAGAACTAGTTTCTTTTGTTGCTATGGAGATAAGGAAAAAAAGCAACATTGATTCATATTGAACTGTCACATGAGATGTATTCAGTACCTCATAAAGTGAGAAATTTCAGCAAAGCACCTAAAACTGTGAAGCAACCTGAACTGTAATTCACTCCAAAAATTGTTTTGAAAATCTGAATGTGACCCTCCCTTACCAGATGGGAGCTGCTACTGTGAAAGTGAAATTCACACTGTCACTTTCACAGTCATAAAGTCACTACCCTTTCAACATGGAGGGTCTGTTACAGTGGATTTGAGTGACGGATCAGTCTGCACCACTCACCAATTTCCAGTGAGTGACTAAATGTAGCTTTTGTCTATATAAGCTTTTGCCTTAAAATGAGCCATTTGTTTATTACGGACACTTTCACCATACAACATCACTGTTATACATCAGTTACACATACGAAAAGCAAATGGTGTTTCTGGCCATTGCAGTTATAAAATGAATTACTTGCAGAATCAACACAAAAAAGTGTAGTGTTTTTATGGAATTGTATCATATGCTAAATCACATGCCCATGTGGTTGAATAGTTTGTTGCATCCATGTATTGCCTATGTTACATTACATTACAACGCAATTGACATAAAAACTTAGACCTTCTTTCAGCTCAATCTCAGGGTCACATCGCATCACCCTGTCGTGCCTTATTTCAATGCAAAAGCAGTGTTTTTTTTACAAATAAAATGAAAAGATAACCATTCTTACCTCCGGCCACATGCAAGTTACATTAAACATTAGCTCTCCTTTATTGCTTTGGGAACCATAGCAACAGCCCCCTCTGCTGTTGATCTTAGAAAGACTGCTTTATGTCTGCAACATGTAGATTATGTATTACAATATTAAGGAAAACTGAGAATAATGTGTTATGTCTTATTTGGGTATTCTAGGAGATGAGATGAACGGTGCTGTAGAGAACTAATAAAACAAAACATACAATGTAAAAGACAGTAGTTAGTTTATCCACATTTATTAACACATGTACAAAATATATACAATGAAATTATGCAAATGCATATGAATGTGTGTATATGCTTTTATGTATAGACAAAGATACACACGTAACTCCCCCATACAAACTGAACATCATCTGGAAAATTAATGAGAAGCGGTACTTTAAAAAGGCATCATTATAGTCCCACAAGAGACATAAAGGCCATTGTTTTCACAGAAAACACTCCATTTGTTTCCCAGAGAATCGTTTGTTACCTGGGCCGGACTCAATTAACACTGGCAAATTACATAAAACCCAGCTGTAACACACAAGAGTAAAAGCTTGCATATAAAACAGCGTGTGTCTATAATGTACAAGAATGATTGTGAGCTTATTTACAGTAGGATTCTCTTTAACAGTAATACAGTGGACTCTACGTAAGCAGAGAAGCCCTTAAAGGCTACCTGAACACCATCAGCCCCGCCTACAAGCAGTCTAATATGGAATACTCAGTCCGAACTCATGAGCAGTGATCTCTTTTGGCTCAGATCATTCACCCATACCTACAGCTCTGTTTTATGCCTACCCTTATATACCTGTATGGATTTTCTTCTCATGTCATAACTGGTTAAGACCCAGAAAACTGAACTGGACATAGAATCTACAGAACACAGAGACCCAATCTGAGCAACTAGAACCAGAGGAGTAGTAAAACATGTTAACCTGTTAACCCAATGCAACTTTACGGGGCTGAAGATAGCCCCCCCTACTGTTACACAGGAAAAGGCAAAACAAACCTTAAAAATAATTAAAAATGGAAGACAGTGGAGCTGAGTTTACCTGTTGTTTACCAAGGATTGTTTGGCACCTTTCAATCCCAGAACTCCGACCCACGCAACTTTTCCTTACACAGGTACATCAGAATGTTTTTTGATGAAAGAATCTGGTTGAATCTCACCAATTACAGCTAAAGGGGCTCAAGAGTCCAAAATAAGTTACAGACTTACAGATCAAAAGATATACATTTGAGCAGATATCAGGTACTGGCACTTGTTAGACTGCATTTTGACAAACCAAAGAACCACAGTTAATCTCAGTGCACGGACATCTCCAATATGTTCTGTGTAAATCAAGGAAGCACATTTAAAAGCCGAGACACATTCCTGCAATGTAATTCTGTCCAATCCCTGGCAACTGAATACAGTGGAGAGATGCACTGTACTGTGCTGATAGGAGCATTGTTACTTTTACAATATGTGAAACGGAGCCCTGGACCCAGGCCTTCAGGGAAGAAAGTTTGGTTTCATATCTAAGGCTTTAGTTTCATTGGTTTATCAAACTGCATAAAATGAATGGGGAAAATGGCATAGTGATTAGTGAAAAAGACAAAGAAAAAACATTTACCCAGTGGTCAAAGAGTACAGAGCACCAACAAACTGGAAGCTGCTGATTGAAGACTGAACAAACTCAAACTTTCACAGATATCGCTACCTTGCTTTTGATTCAAGATGTATGAAATATTTACAAATAGGAAGTAATTTGTGTTCAAGTTATCAACCTCCTGACTCAGAGAGAGGGGGGGAATGACAGAGGTTAGATACTTAATCAGACCTTGAAAAGGCGAACAACTACGAACCAGAACCTTGTTCTTTGTCTTCTGATAATTACAGAAATAAAAGCCCTAGAGAGATTCCTATAAAAGCTATGGTTTTTCTTAAGTGCTTGCAACATGTGCTCTCCAACATGCCCTCAAACCAAAAAAGAAACACCTAAATGCATTTAAAGTAGAAGCAGTGAAACGTGTTTTCCCTGCAGTGAAGGGAGAATAGCAGGGAATCCATCTTCATTCAGAGTCTTTATGTGGAAGAGTTTGGGGACTCGTAGAAGACAAGTGGATAGGTGTGACCATATTAGGGCAAGGGTGGCCCATTCACTCCAGGGTGGTAAAAAGCACAGTTGTTTTCATATCGACAACTCCCCTTCACTTTGAAGTGCCGACACACAGGGCGATTGGACATGTCTATGGGAGAAAGGAACTGGTTGTTAATTGGGTTGCTTTCAAACAACAAAAATGAAGGTGTCTTTAGCTATGTTTAGAGAAATCAAGCAGATCAATGGCTTTCTTTAATTTGTGGCATACTATCTGATAATCTGAAACGATTTCAATGAAGTTTACAGAAAATTTACACCAGCATTTAAGTCAAACAAAGTTGTGAATGGACCTGTGTCTCATATTTGCAATGTCCCATATGATAATTATTAAGGCATTCACCTCCTCCTCTGGGGGGCCCGCCTCCTCCTCCTCGTCCTGGCCGGCCTCCTCGCCCACCTCGGCCGCGGTGGAAGTGACCGCCTCCACCACCGCGGTGCGGGCCTCCTCTCATGGGCTCCTCCCCCCAGTAACCTCCTCCATCACCCCCTCTGGGCTGGCCAGGGGGTGGACCCATCATCCTGGGACCACCTCCAGAAGGGAAGGGCGGGGCATGACCATGAGGCGGTGGTGGGTGAGGGTAGTGGGGGCCGGAGGGGGGGTTGTTGGGGGGATAGCCGCCGTTCATGGGCATTGACATGTTCATGTTCATATTCATTCCAGGGCCGTGACCAAGTAAGCCAGTATTCACTACGAAAGAGTGGGGAGTGGAGAGAAAAGAACAGACTTTAGTTACTAAAGTACCATCTTTCCATCTTAGAGACAATGTTTAAATCACACATAAAGACGAATCATACACAACACTATCGGTGTACTCAAAACAATGTTTTACATGGGTTTCAATAAGCATTGTTGCTGTTTTCAGTGATTCCTTCAAGGTACGTAAAAGAACAGGAAACGGATCAGAGAAGAGTGACAGTGGATAAAGGGGCTGTGGCCTCAGGGCTGTGTTGGGTCAGTACCTGGTCCTGCGACGGGAGGGGGCCCAGTGGGCGGGGCCTGAGGCTGGCTCTGCTGCAAGGAGCCCAACAGCTGCTTGATCTGGTCTGAGAAGTTCGGCTGTTTGATGAGATCCTCTGCAGACTGACTACACTGTGCACCCTGGAGACAGACAAGACAACAGGCTAAGGGTCATACTTAAAATTCCACCATTCCGTGACGCATCTCTATCTGCACCCGAAGCACGCAACCCGACTCTGGCATCTCCCCTTCAAAGTCACAGTGCCTGCACGGCTGCCCTCTTCCTCACTTCAAATCTCCTACTTTACCTCAAAGTGGCTGTGCATGATACTGTCATTTGTCACTCCCAGAACTTTCAATGCATTACCAAACATAAATAAGCCACTGCATACAGATGGAACTGACTGAACACCCAGATGCTTCCTTCATCTGTTTGTCCAGTGAAAAAGACACACTCTACCCTTCCCCCATGGCCTGCATACAGACAGAACAGAATAACGCTTACCATGATGGAGGTCAGCAGTTCCTGCACATTAACTGAGGGCCCTTGGGTCTGGGGGTTGCGTCCAGTGTTTCCTAGGCTGCCCATCAGGTTGGCCAGGACAGGGGGCAGTTTGGAGCCCTCAGGGGGGCAGGCGGCAGAGCCAGCTGGCGCAGGGGTGTCCATGGGCTCAGTATAGCTCTCCTCTACAGCTGTACAGTCCTGTAATGGGAACAAACACAACATACAAAACCATAAGAGACTGAGGATGAAGCCATATGGTTTAGACAGATGGAAAGATACAAAGACCAGGGCACACTAACTCAATAATGCAATGTCGAATTCTCATTTCTTTTCACAGACATATAAAAATAAGCTCTGCAGTAGGATTTCATTCAAGCTGCAAGCCACTCCTTAACCATTTCACGAGGTAGGACCTCACCCAAACTTACAAGCTGCAGAATGACCAACAGCAATTTCTTGTTTTAATTGGTATCCATACATAGATCCCTGCATGTTTATCGCTCCACACAATCATCAGGCAGGAAGTGAAAAATCCAGAGAAAGGGAATACGTTCTTCCTGGATATAACATTTTTAAAATGTGTTTGTTTTGCTGATATAACCATTATATTTTTGGAGAAAGACAGAGAGAAAGGGTGAGAGAGAGAGCAGAAATCAATGCATTGTTTAAAGACTGTTGTTACTGTACTTTCTTATTAAAAAGCCCACAGTCACTCGTTGCTTGGCAGTGAGTGAAAGCACAAGGCTGTTGTCAGCACTGAATTGTGTGCAGATAGGCAGATATGTTATTTCATGTTGCATCTGACCCTAGTGAGGCCCAATGTTATAAAAATGTGTCAGAGAGTGTGACTGGGCTTAGTGGGGAGAAGATCAAGAGGTTACCAATGTTCATGTGTCAGGTGAGAATGTACAGGGCTGAGTGTCAGACTGCCCTTGTTTCACAGTGGTACACAGTGTGTTTCCCAGAGGACTGACAGAGCAGATGGAAGGTGTTACCTCATCAATGGGAATGAGTCGGGGGGGTACAGGCTCATAAGGCTCTGGATCTGGCTCATGGGGACTGTCTGGCACACTGTGGAGGGGGACAGGAAGAAAGACATCTTTACACATGCAGCCTCACAGAGATAATTATACTTATATACTAGGTTAATAATAGTAGTCACTTCTTATGGAGTTGATGTACATTACATGATGCCTGACATTCAATATTATGCTAATAAAGCCAAATGTAAGTCACAAAATGATTCCACTGGATTATCATTATTTCATCAACATACAGTCAACTCTCCATTATCCAGGGCGATGTGAGTGGCAGTCCAGCGGGCAAGTGAGGTCACCTGTCTTTGCTGAGGAAGATCTCCTGCAGGATGCCCAGCTCCCTGTCTCTCTGCGTGTGCTTCTCGCTGCTGTTCGCCCCGGGGGTGACCAGGCTACCCAGCAGGGTCAGGGGCCGCGGAGGGGTCCAGGCGATGCTCTCCTCCATGGCGTCGTGGGAGAGGCGCCTAGCCGTTTCGAACGCCTGCCGGTCCATCATCAGTTCCCGTCGCGCAGCCTCCCCAAAGTCTTTAATCTTATTGACATTCACTGGAGAGGCCGAAGAGGTATGGGGTTAGCGACCTTAGCGCTTGTATACATCACTGAGAGAGAGCTTAATACAGCACGCATGTTAGGTCCTCAATTCAGATATTCAATTACCATCCACCAGAATGGGATTCTTGCTTCACAGACCATTTATTCATTCATTTGCAGCACAGGGGAGAGCCTCAGCTCCAAACTAGACAAGTCTCTTCAGATAATAGTCTCACAACACAATATACAGCAAAGCAAACTACCCAGCCCACACCTCCTAATGGCCTATGAGACAGGCTTATCTTATTTATTACTGCTACTCTTCTGCATAGCTGGAGACATCCTTGAGTCTGGCACCGAGTGTCTACACAGAGTAAGTATCTGCTCCCTGGCCTGGCTCCCCAGAATTCTGCAGCAATCTTCCCTCAAAGTTAGGCAAAGCACTGAGCATATATCGAAAAATTATTTATTCCCTTCACAGACACCCTGCAGAACACTATCCTCCAATTAAAAAACTAAAAACAACTTTCAGCAATAGATATGTAGAAGCATGGAGAAGCAGTTAAGCTTATAAGGTATGGTTGTAATTACACTTTTGTGGAAGGAATTCTCACAGTACCACTGAACCATTGAAACATCCAGCTACATTAAACGGATAACATGTACATTTTTGGCTTTGTAAGTTACACAGGACAATGGCATACGCCAAGCAAATAAAAAATTTAAAACCAATAATAAACAACATGTGGCTATGGGTAATGCACATATGGAAGAATCAAGGAATAAAAGAGAGAACCAAAAGGCTCTGTTTGTTCTGCCCTTCCTTACCGCGTTCAGTCTCGTCAAGGTCAAAGAAGAAATACTCCTTCAGCTGCGCCTCCTCCGCCCAGCGAACGCTCTTCTTCTTCTTCCCGCTCTTTGTCAACAGACTCTCCTCGTCTCCCCGCGGCTCAGACAGAGCATTGGGTTTCTCCCCTGAGAGGCAGAAAGAATGTGAAGATTAGGAGGAGTACTGTACAGTACTGCTCCTAACCCCAAGGAGGTGGTGCCTCTGAAAAACCCCTTGGAGATGCCAATGGGAAACCACTACAGTGTCCTTCCAAAAAACAACACAAAGGATTGGCCTGCCATGGGTTTCGACCACTTTCTAGCTGAAGTAAGTACAAATAAACAGTAGCAATATATAAGCCATTAAGAGTTGTGCGATATTAACAATGCTTTCTACTTGTCAAAATATATAACATGAAAAGAACTTCTCCAGGCCTTAAAGAGATCTGATAAGCTCACAAGAGCTTGGACGTCAGTCAAACTGTAAGCGTCAAAGAAATAAGGATGTTGAGTGTGTTACCTGTGTCCATGGCCTCTGTGTCCTCGCTGGGTACAGGGGTCCCTGGCTGCTCCAGCTCTGGGGTATCATGAGGGGGACTTTGGGTGGCAGGTGGCTCAGGGGATGAGGGTTTGGTCTGAGAGGCTGGGTAAGGGAGGGGCTTGCTATCAAATGGGCAGGGCTAATAGACAGAGACAGACAGATTAGTACCTTACAAACAACGTACACACTGCACATTGCTGTACACAAACACAAAACTGAAGTCTAGAACACAATAATATTTATACTTTTCCCCCTAAATTATAAAACTTTTTCAGAATTAACAACTGCTCATTAGGCTGCTCTTTAGGCTAATCTTACTGTGAGAAACTCTGCACTCGCACAGGAGCGACACAAATGTAATCCTCCAACACACACAGGTAGCAAAGCTATTTATTTTTCCACACTACACTGCCCATTGTGCAATACAATGAGGTAAATGCCAACAGACAGTCACGGCTCCACTGATGTCGCATGAGGTCAGAGGCCCTGAGGAGTTATAGGGTGCCCGATAATAGAAAGAAACCCTGCCAACAAACTCACTCCAACCCCAGCGAACCAAAGCTTCACCACTGTGGGCTCCCAGTTCTTTGTCAGCAAATGACATGGATTCAAGACAAGCGCCTAGCTCACTGAGCCACTCCAGAGCCCCACAAGAATAAAATCATAAAAAAGTGTATGTTACATTTACATTTATTCATTTGGCATTCATTTGGTATGTCTTACTATGCCATATGGCTACCATTTCCTCCCGCACAACTGGTGTAGTTGGGGCTTAACCACATGACACTACAGTTTCTGAGCCATGTATCAAATAAAAATTCCTGCTCTTGCCACAATTCAGTGAGCTTTTGCCCAACTTCTGATTTCACCTTTTTGCCACTGTGTATTTATTGTTGTAGTTCTACAGGGATCAGCATGAAGATAAGGTTGTGGGATATTATGGTTTTAACTATTTCATTCACTGTTAGGTGGTCCTTCTAAATTCTGTTCTTGGAACCCAACACTTGAAATTTTCCTGACCCAGACACTGAGTCACTGCTGCTAGGTGCTTACAAGGGCAGAGTGCTGCTTGGTAGCATCTAACAAGCGACAAGACCTACAGTTATGCCCACTTTCTCACGCACCTGTCATGTTTCAATTGTAGCTAAACCATATTGGCCATAATCAGGATTAAATCAGGGTGTGCTCTGGCCTTGAAGGAAGGCAGACTGGGCAGCAATTTACCTTGTTTGATGTTGGAGAAACAGCCTTCTTCTTCTTCTTAATCTTGATCCCAGGGACCGGAGCCGAGTTCAGAGCATCCAAGAACCCAGTACACTCCATCGCTGAGGAAAGGGAAGAGGTTGACAGAATATAAGCACACAGATTCAGTGCACTGGCCGTTTCAGTGCAGTGAGAATGCACACTCTTTGCAAGGCAAGGGGATTCCAAGTAAAGGATATAAAAATGTAGACAGGAAGCAAAACAAAAGAAAAATACACAATACAGACTCAAGAGAAGCAGACAACATATCAGAAATGCTTACGTTGTGCTGGGATAATCTTGACTTTAATCTCTTTAGTGGAGTTGGGTGTGGTGTTGAGTGGTTTGTATTTCTTCTCCACAGGTGAATCTGATAGAGAGGGGCTGAGAGAGGTTCGAACAATTATGTACTCTGACCATTAGGAGGCACCTAGGAGGAGCGTGCAAAGACTACAGCTTAGTGCACTTATTTTTTCACACCTTAAAATAGGTGACAAAATAAATAAGAACACAAATCATACATTTTCATCCAATTCCTGTGTCTAACATGGAGGTAACTTTATCTTAGAGGTTATTATACTAAAGTAGCTCTTAAAACCTTCCAGATATTTCCTTTTTTTAGGAAGCCATGTTTTGATGCTTTTTAAATTCAAAGAAAAAATCATAAGCTATTTATTGGTTAAAAAGCTTAGAATCTATGTACCTTGGCCTCTTGAGAACAGCAGGTTTGATATTGTATTTGTCTCCAAGCTGAGGGGCGGCTGGGGGTTTCTTGGCTGGGAGAGGACTGGGGGAATCCACCTCTAAGCCTGAGTAGAAGAAATACAGGTTAATATCAGAGTCCTGAGTGACACCATTTCTCATTTTATGAATAAAATACATAGCACAAACAAGATTAAATTACCAGAAGACTCAAAAATCAAGGTCAGCAAACAATATGCAATGACAATGACACAACAACAATTATTATGAATATATTTCTTCTACCGTCATTATCAAAAATAAACTACAGTCAACAGATTAACCAGTTTGCAGGTTAACTGAGACAATGTCACTATCTCTGGGTATGAACAGTCAGTAATGTTAGACTTATCCTTTCTTCATTACTGCAGATAATTGACAGTCGACTGCATTAGTGTTTATTACTATGTTTGCAGACAAAAATGACTGAGGAAAACAGAGAGACTAAAAGTGACCTGTAGATCGGAACTTGGCATGACTGGGAGCATGAGCTTTGGGTTTCTCCTTCTTCTTCTCCTCCTGGGCCACCTTTGCTCCATCTCCACTCTTCTTCACTTCTCCACTTCGTACTTTTCCATCCTCTTTCTTCCGTTTCTTCTCTAAGAGACAGAACAGAAATACATTATAGTCTAACTAAGGCTTCATTTCGAAACTTACAGTCTGTGCTCCTGTTTGCACTGCCAGCATTGTGACCCGGTAAAGATAAACTGACAGAAAAACTGGGGAAACTTGGGGTAAATTTGGGAAATCAAAGGAGAAACCCGATAGCACAAAGTAATGTAAAAAAAGAACTGCAGTGAGAACTGCATGGAAGGGACCTGGTAATAAGAAGGGATAAAGAGGGTGTACACACCTGATGGAGAAGTTGCGCTGGATGCTGCCATACCCTGAGAGCGAATGGTGGCCATCCATCCTTCCACCAAAACACCTGCCAACTTTCGCAACTCTGGGGAGATGGACAGACAGGGTTCAAACTGTGTACAGACATTGCTGTGCCGTTATATAAACAGTTCGTTGTGAGAGAAAGGCTAGGCTAACACGAAATGCAGGCCTGACACTCAGATCTGTCTTTACCTTCTGTTTCTCCACTCTTGCTCAGATGCTTGACCAGTTTGGCTGTGTTGTTCTGAGGAAGAAGAAAAAAATTGGAGTCACTAAACAGACAGCAAAAGAACAGGATCTTGTACAGTATGTGCACCTCTGTGTGCTATTTCTTTTCATTTCCATCTGCTGTACTCCATTAACAGAGGTGCAGTGTGTATGATTAATAAACAAATTAGTATTACTCATACTCTTCCCAATGAAGGACTAGGATTACATCTAAACTGTGTGGAGAGGGGAAGGTACCTGTTTGAGGTGGTCGACAGTAAGGGGTAGTTTCTGCAGAGTGAGCAGGATCAGTTGCAGCAGGGGGGTGTTAGTGGTTGTTTTTGAGTAGGTCAACCAGGCGTTCAGCAGCTTGTACCCTCCCACTCGGATAAATCTTCAGAGAGAGATACAAATAAATACAGTGTGGTCCAACACAGGGAGGGAAACCAAGACCTTGACACTGGTATAAGGGTTGAGTTTTCTTTCATTACAACTAGAGTTAAACAATGAAAAGCGTTTCTGTTTATTTAAACAGATCACATTTACATACATACAGTATATAGCAGAAGACTTTAAAAAGTAACCCAACAAGGAAATATACATACAAGTCATTGTTCCAACCTCCCCAAAACAATATCACAGTTCCAACTGCATTAAAGTAGACAACAACCCATTGGCCACAACAAGGAAACACAAATAATAAAGGCTGAACTAACCTGTTCAGGATGTCATGCGATTTGGTCTGGAGCAAGATATTCAGGTAGATGCATCTGCTCACCATCTTCTGAGAGGCTTTCATGAGACTGAGAGGCAGAGGCAGAATACACCAAATAATATAAGTGAGAAAAGTGAAATGTGCATCATTAGTGAAATTATACATGCCAAAGAAGCCTCCTTAAATCATCAATCACTGAACAAATTCCTTGAACAGTCATCTGGCTTAATTAATGGAGGAACTATACTACCCAGAATGCAGTGCAGCTCAGAAGGATGGGCCGTCACCGTTGGATTGGGGGAACGGAAAGGACAAGTTGGGTTTGAATGCATCTTCTCCACCTTACCTGAAGATTTTGGTGACTGCATCAGGGCTGCGAAGCTCTCCCTCTCTCCCCAGTAGATGCTCCACTCCCTTTATCACTTCCCTGGGATCCATTTCTGAGAAACCAAGGGAGAGAAGCACAGAATGTTACAACTGCACTGCAATATGAGATTTAAAAGTCATGATTAGATGAACATAATGGGAGATATTCTGCCTGTGCATTGCAGTACACAAGTTCTCAGAGAGTCTTACTCAAGCAACACTGCAATCTATAAGATCAACACTGTATGGGACACAGCACTCAGTAACATTCAAAACTCTTGAATTACAAATTGCACATTAATGGGCATTTTAAAGTGAAAAGACAAGACAAGCCTTGCAAACTACTTTGCTTGTTGTTCATCCCTGTAGTGCTTGTCTCAGTTTACAACAGAGGGAAAAGGAAGTCAATTTGTAATGCTAAACACTTGAATCTGATTAAAACACAACTAATAACATCATACAAGGGACACTTAGTTTTTGTGTTATAGCCAGCTTTGTCTCCGCCTTTAAATAAAATGCCATCAATTTTGTCTGAGAAGGCTGACTTTATATTTAAAGCCTTAATATACATCCATTTTATAAACTTTATCGTGTGGACAAGAGGTGCTCTATGTAATGTTTGGCTTAATAGAGTTGCTACGTAAAAATGGGCTGTCATTTTACATTAAGATATTTTCCTGGGAGTGACAATTAGCATATTAGTAAAACTGAGACACAATAAAGCAACTGATATATTTTTCCAATTATTACTACAGGAAGGAACCACACAAACCAAATTTAAAAACAAACAATATACTAGCCTGAATAAGGTATTAGGTAAGGACCCAATAAAGGTAAGGAACACAAAAACATATCACAATTGCTACAAAACAAACTTGTAACTTCTTTCTTCTGTAACTTCTTGATTTTGCCTTCACTACTGCAACATTACTCAACTCATGATACCCTTTGTAATGCATACATGCAGCATTGAAAGGTAAGGCAAAAAGGACTATTTACATCTAATATTTTGTATAAAACCTTTGCCCCTCCATAACCTCTCAATATAAACAAGGGAATTAGATACATCAAATAATTCTTTGCAGACTTCTGCAATACTGGTCCCAATACTCATAAGCTAGACTGTCTGATATACCTTTGCCACGTCAACTTTTATCATCTTCGTAATGCTAGACTGTGCACCGTAAAATAAAAAGTGTAACACTGTACACAAGTGTTTTTCAACCTTGGTCATGGGAGACCATTGTGTCTTCTAGTATTCATTTACAGCTGAGCTCTTGACTGACAATGGGTAAGAGTTTGACATCATGGAAGTCAATCGGTTGTGAAAGAAATGTGAGGCTGTCAGGTCTGCATTAAGGTAATCTTCAACTTTTCCACTAACATATATGCCTTACACAAATTACTGAAATACGTTGCTTTTTGACTTAACTGAATAAGACAATTTGTTGTTCCATTAACTGTTTTTGGGCCTTAGAGTAGTCCCAAATTTCTTTCAGGGGTATCTTTTCATACACAGAAACAGCTCCAATCACCATTGTCTTTCAACCAGGGCATGCAGAAGCTTAACTGCACAAGACATGTAGCACAGTGCTAACAGAACCAAACCTATCCTATCAAAAGCAGTAGGAACAAAACCCAACACATGCAGTGTTCCCCCAAGACCATGGTTGAGAAAAACTGCTCTATACACTGATTTACACTTCACAAAGACTATTCTAATGGATAATAGGGTATAAAGACTACTAAAAGGCCAGTTACATATTCAATTAGACTGTATGTTACTGTGCATGAGTAATGCATGATCTTTTTTGAACCTGCATAATCCAATTTTGTTTGCCTTGGTTTCATGCCAAAGTAATAGGGTTACCCACCTGTTCAGCATAAATGGCAAACAAGTACTGGACAGAATATTTGCCAGTTGCCCTAGCTGCCATATGACGTTCAGGTGTACAGTCACATATAGTCACCCCCAGTAACATAATTTGAAAAATCAGAATGGTTCTGAAGCAAAAGATTTCACAGGACTAACATCCCAATACATGTGTGGGAGTAATGTCTTTAGCCTACACAATATGAACAACAAGATTACATGTTCATAATCATGAACATTCAATTTGATTAAGTGCACATGGGTCAAAGATGTCCACAATCCTGACCTATACCTCACACACATTCTGAACAATAGTACAGGTGTACACCACTCATCCATTGAAGCACACTTCCAATGATGCACACAGACCTACAACACTGCGATATTGTTCTTAAACAAGAGAGGTCTGACTCGAATATTTTGTTTTTTTTTTTAATCCAGTGACATTCAAATCAATTTAAATGCTCAAGTAATGTTAAGCACTGGCAAATAAACAGAGCCATTTGCCATCTCTCATCTGAGACTGTACTTTCAATGCAGAATAAGTTATACAATGAATAACTTAATTTGTCTTAATGTGAGAAGCAGACTGTCTTTCTGTTCAATGTAATCTCTGAAAACAGTATAAAGTTAGAGAAAATATTAGTACTTGTTTAATGGGGGTCATAATTATTCAGTATTCTTACCATTTTTACCAAATAACATGGGTACACTTATAAAATCAATTACCAATCTTATTATGAAAATTGTATTGAAGTAAAAAGTTTAGCACCAAAATAATTAGGCTGTTCACTGACATGCATACCTTCTAGTGGTTACTATATTACATTAAAATGCCTAGCCCATATATCAAATGCACAAAATGTCTTTTGTAGTTGGTTGTTCAGTGACAGAACTCCACATGACACAACACAACAAAAGGACAAAAGACATTAAGTGTAAACAGAGCATACATAAAATGGAGCTATAATCCCACAGCTGTTAACACTTAATTGTGCATGGAGGGAAATGTTCAGTAAAATTGCCATCTAATCAACAAAATAACTATTCATATTTAAGAAGCATTGAATTTTTGTCTTACATATACACAAATCAAATAAGTAAAGTATATAAGGGAACACACCCACAATAGTGGATGGTGATGTGTATGGTCTTAAAATGATTATTTTCTCCTTCAGTCTTTTTGATGGCTAAATGTCAGAATCCACACTTTTTCCGAGATAGCAAAGCCAAAATCAAGTACTCTGGACAGTCCCCTTCATCGTGCAGACTATGCAAAATAACTATACAAATTCTTGCTCTACATTCACATTTGTTATATTGTTACAAACAACTAGCACCATCTGGGAGAGCTACCATGATTGGCTAGTTCCATGTAATGTTTTTGCTTAACATACTGAATTTTTAAAATATCTCTGAATAGAGCCAAATCACGTTTACGTATCGTTATTTCATTTTCTTATTAATGTTAGTCATTCATTTTTGACGTCATACGTTAAAGCAAACTAGCAACTGTAGCAATGTTACATTTTCGAAATAATGTGGAACATGCTGTTTTATAGATTGTCGTCGATTTGTAAACGGCACTGCCTACTGTAGGTAACTGGCTAATTTAGTTAATCCTCACAACGTTATGGTAATACTGCATGCTTTCCAGAGTGCTACTTGATCTTGTTACAAATGTATGAAACTGCTCTATAGCCAAAAGACCCTCGATTGAAAGCGTACCCCCCTCGGAACAACCGACTGCTATGAGAGCGCCCTGGCCTTCTTTACATTCCAGGGCAAGAAAGATGTGTTACCAACGTGTTAAATGTACAATCCTAACTACAGCTACGTATTTAAAAACTGTCCGAATAAATATAACGTTAGATACAACTGTCAGTGTAGGTCGCTAACAAACCATGTGCACAACCTCATAAATAAAACTCGTTCCGCGGCTTCGACAAACCCGAGGCTACCGCGTCTCAGTTGCATTTACCGACAACAAATCCAACACCACCATTACTCGCAGATTGGCCATCTTGTCTGTCTCGTTGTGGTTAGCCATCTTCCTACCTCGGGTAAAACAACAACCTCACCGCCATTTTGTGACTACCAACCAGTCCTGACAATGGACTATTTTTTATCGATCAGTATAATTCTCAATGTTATTTAATTCCCATATGGACACACAATTTTGCAATCTTTATCAACAGATTGTCATTTATTGTGTCGCACTCCAAGGGAAATCGTTTATGTGTCCTAGTACGCTAGCTAGTTCGCTACTTTGCTAGCTATCGAGATCTGCAAAGTCGTCACACAAAACATGTCAGTATTCCTTATTCATTTCAAGACATCCATAGGTTCTTCATGCAGTGCAATCTTTATGTATAGATTGCGCGGGCTGTTGGTTCCTTTGAGCTCCCCAGAGCCTTAGAAAAAGAAACGATATCAATAAAAAATGACAACTCCTATCTCACTATATGGCAATCTTTATGTACAGATTGCTTATAGATAGAACTCATTTCCAATAGTTTGGTAACCCGTCTCACACACAAAGACGCCGAGCTTTTAACGTAAACGTGGCCAGCGCCGAGGTCTTAAGTGTGTGAGCTCATACATTACGTTACCTAGATTGCAGCAATACGTTCCATTTTCCGTATTTGCAAACTATACAGCTATGTATCTAACTTGCTACATAGTCAAATAAAATCATAGTAAGCCAACTAGCCACATGTTCTTTGCTATTCGCTTTAAGAATACTGGAGTGATGCATTCGGTTTCAAATTTCTTATAAAACGACACTTACTATTAATATCTCCTCTCAGCGTCTCTGGTATAATAAAGAGTGCCTTTGGGCAACAGATCTGTTTCTATAACAATTTAAGATGGTAAATTCATGGTTAGCTAGCTAGCTAAATATTAGCAAGCAAACGTATGACTGAAAAAATGGCTTTGGCTATTTATATGGGCGGGTTTGTGATAAAGTCAAGCTTTTTTCTTCTGGAACAAAATGTGAAGGCCAAAAATAGTAGTCAAATGTCCATTACTTGGATAGAAAAAAATATTTTTGGTATTTGTCTTCAAATACTTGAAAGTCCTTGGCGCCCGATCTCCACTGAAAAAGCATCAGACCTGCAATTGAAAACAATTCATAATAGCATATTAGTGACAGGCTAATTAATTAATAACGTCTACAATAAACCCAACTACATTTTGGGAGACCTTTTTTCGGAGGGAACATCAAAATGTTATTTTATGTGCGCAGTGGATTGTTTAATGCTTGTTGAAATATGTTCGTGTCGTTCTTACCTCTGAACAAATCCGGGAATGAGCTCAAAGAGGAGGAGATTTGTTTATAAACCCCGTGACGCGTTTGACTGGCGTTCTCAGAGACCGCTTGACACCAGGGAGACAATGCCTTCGTCATTCTCCTTGCAGCATTTCTGAGGGCGTTTTTGTGGTCTGACCATATATGGTTATTATCAACACAAAAACGCTTTCAGCGCACAAAACTCCAAATTACTGTGATGTACTAAGTACATATTCTATGTAAGCAAGTAGAACAAAAACAGATATGCCTTTAAACTAACTGATCTCAAAGTGAAGCCAAGTTGCAATGAGCAATCTGGGCCACCTCACACTATCTTAACTATTCAAAAGCAAACTTGCCAAATGTTACATGAATTGTTTTATGTAACTTGGTCCTGTGCTTTTTTCATATGACTATTTGAAATTAATGACGTCATTCAAACATTCGTGTCACATCTAAAATACAGATTCAGCAAAATTCTGTGACCACCAAACAGTATCTTGGGTCACAAGTACAGTTTAACAATTTTAAAAGTTTAAATTATTTGTTTAAATTAAAGTTTAAATTATTATTATTATATTAAATAAGTTTAAAAAGTATAAATGACATTGTATAAAACCAGGTGACCTGCTAGTTAGGTGACTAATCTAGCCAGGGAGTTTGCCACCTAGCTTTCTGTATTGAGTTGCATTGACAGCAGAGTTAAAGGCATACTAAAAGGCAGACTGTTGTAACTCCCTTTAAAGCTGACACTCCTTAAAATGCATGTATCATCAAATTTATCAGCTTCTTTCTTAATGGGATTGTGCATTATTCAGAAATACAACAATGCAGTCATTCTGAGTTTTGCCAAAGATAAGTAAAACAATTGTAGAAAATGTGAACACTGCAACACATGTCCAGGTTTTGTCAGTCTAAAGGCATTACCTAGGGCTGGGTTGGACTTATTCTCTGAATGGGCAAACACCGGACTTGTTTTCTTACAATGCACAAATGATTTTTGTCCATAAAATTTAGACATTTGCTGAATTTCAATGCTCTAATGCTCTTTCAATGCTATAATAACAAGTTACTCAAATACTCATTATATCAAGAATTGGCTAATGTTTGTGATACTCAATGAACTGTTAAAGTACTAAAATATCTTTCCTTTAAATCATATTGCATGAGGGTAAGTCATGTTTTCAACACTATTAATGTATGTCTGCCTTGTTATAAAATAAAAGCACAATTCATATAATTGTAAGTAAGAAAGGTTTACTTTTGTTCCACATACAGCTGGCATGTCACAATGTGACTTGCAATCAGAGAGACTAACAGTGTTATTTTACAGTGGTTTGGTCTTCATCACGATTGACCAGTGTTCAAGATACAAAATCAAAGGAATGCATTTGGTCGTGATTGTTTGGATCATGGACCTTCTTTTTCAGTCAAATGTCATTGTTGCCAACTATTGACTGCTCAGTGACTGGTCAATAGGACCGTAAGAAAATGGTGATGAATGTTCATGTTCAAGCCATGAAAAAATCGTACGTTAATAATAGAGTACAACTTTGATGATGTTTTCATCATTAAAACCAGGAACTGTACAAGTAATGCCAGTAATATGAAATACTGGTATCTACATTGAACAATATGTTGAAGAAATAAAATTAAGTTAACTTAATTTAAGTTAACTTAAAATATTCATTGTGTTGTGTTTATTTATCTATCAGTACTTTTTAAATACCACCATAGTATAGTTAACCTCGGCCTATGGTACTAAGGTAAAGTACAGGGAATTTGATGCCTGACTAACAGGGGGCGTGGCAGATGGTGATAATTTTGTCGACGCATGCGTACTGTGGCGTTGCTAGCTAGCGGGCAAGGGCACAGCTAGAAGACTGACATTTGTGCGACGAGGGACACGCAACTTTCTTGAGGTGAAAAGGTTGACAGGTAATACGAGAGATTGCATCCATGTTTATGTTAGCTATTATGTTGTGAGGTGACGTATGTTTCTGTGTAATCGGTATTCGCATGATTACTAGCGAGGCAGCTAAATTAAACTAACTTTAGGTTCTGGACTCCGTTGGCAGTTGCTAACGTTAACGTTAGCTAGTTGGCTAGTTGACGTTACCTTAACATCCGCTGTTTTAGCTAGCCAGCTAACTACACATTGATACAAACCTGACAAGCTAACGTAACAGCATAAATGTTTATAGATAAACCTTTTTGGTTTGCACGCTATACCTATCGGTTTGTGCACGGGAGTGTTTGCTGTGGGTAGTGTATCCTAGATAACTTAGTTAATGCAGCCAGTTAGCTGTCCATTAATTACTTAAGGCTGCTGTCACAGACACATTGTTATCGCAAGATATTGTGAGCATGTAAGAGAGACTGGAAACGGACAGAGGTTGTATTAGTTGTTAGTTGAATGATTGTTTCCAAACTGACTAGCTAACGTTTTTTGGACTCCTGTGCATTTGCCTGAGAATGTGTATGACGAAGAGTCTGTTTATTCACGCCTTCCTGAGCATCACTGGAGCAGGCGCTGCACAGGTTCATTTACAGAACTAGATAATGCAGCTAACAAGCTAGCTCGCTATATCTATTCGTGGATGTAAAGGTCAGTCTCGGATGTGGCAATGTCAGAAACGAGCTCAAGATTAGTGGATCCGTGGAGCCTGCCTCGGAACTGATGCATGCGAACTAAAAGTGAGCTTCGTTTGTTTCTGTCTGTTTATGCCCGGATTGTTGTTATCGAAATTTTTATTTTTTTCATGAAGGTTCAGAAGTCACACGGATTCAGGGTTTGATAGCAGTTTGCAAGAAGCAGTGTATCGATAGCTACTCTCTCGTGCTCTGTGTGTGTGTGCATGTGTGTAATTGAGTTAGTAGCGGCACGTGTTTGGTCAGTCATGCGCCTCTTACACTTTGTGCATCTCCTTGGAAATAAACTACGTACTTACTGTAGTTCTGTGCTGTAGTCGCTGTACAGCCAAGAGTCGCAACTGATTTTGCTAGTAGTATAGTTATACGTTAACAAGCTTACTTGCGCTTAATGACTGACCTTTCATAATATTCTTCTGTACCCAGCTATATGCCTTAAACGTGTAACCGCACAACTTTAATATTTTTTCTTTCCAAATATCTAGCTAGTTGATAGAATATTGCAGTTTGTTTATTAGTACACCGTGGTTTCTGTTGCAGAGTTCGGCCCAGAAGCACTCACGAATATTGTATGATTGATTCTGTTTGATTGTAAACTAAATACTAAATGGTACATATTTTTTTTATTTCGTTCATGCAGATGGTAACAAAACTACAACAAACACATCCAAAGTAAGCAGCAGGAGACGATGGGAAGGCTTCTCTTTAATTTCTATAAATATTGCCATGGAAAATATTAATTGACAACTGTGTGGACCAATGGGTGAGTGGGGTTGCCCCTGCCCCTTTAGCTGAATGGCTGTGTGCAGAAGGGGGATAGCATTAGCTAGCGGCTGTCGGAGGAGGCGCGGCTGCAGTTCATTGGCCCAGGGAGAGGCTTGGTTGCTCAAACATCCAAGGGAGCTGTCAGTTAAACCAGTAAGTCCGTTATGCAGCTAGTTTATGTAGTTTCTTAGATTATTGTGTAATTTCTGAGATTATGACTTATATAAAGTATAATTTATAATAAAGTATAATTCTGAAACAATGTCAACAGTCTGTCATGTATCACTGAGTGTAAATACACTGTAAGTACAATTACACTATTGGGAATGATGTTGTTGAACCGGCTTTTTTTACTTAAACTATTTTAAAGAAAAAGTGATTTACACAAAGTAAATTCAAGTCGGGGTGCAATTGTACCAGATTTAGATGTAATGTTTATCTGTGATTTCTAAACGTCCTAGCTGCAATCATAGCTGACAATAAACAAATAGTTCTTGTGAAATAAACTTATGAAACTCAACTAACCAAAATACCTTTGTAAAGCTTATAAGTTGGCTGTGTTGTCATCACCCTTGTCAGTATGTTTTTAAGATTATTTGACTAAAACATTTTCCAAACTCTTTCTTCTTGATGTTGTGAATGAAGTAAACATTGGGTCTGTCAACACAGTCAAGTGTAGTCTTACAACTGCAGGAAAACACTTTAGTGAAAAATTTGAATAACACTTCCTGACACATTTTAATGCAAATGTCTCTGTCCTTGTTCTCTGTCAGAATCTCGATGCAAGACTCCATAGGCCCTCCCGAGCAATCAGTAGCATATCAGGGGCCCTTGCCCTGCCCAGCTGCATATGCCATCAGACTGTGAGCCGGGCCAGTATTTACTCATCCCAGACTCATTGCAACCCCCATGTTGGACAGCCAATTAGAGTGCCATGTGAGGAAGAGGAGAGGGAAGAGACCGTCAGCGTGTGTGTGCTTGTGGGCCCCCGGAAGAGTGTGGGCCAGCGCACCTTTGTAGAGGTCCCTGCGTTTGGACTTACTGAGCTCAGTGAACTGTTGTCCCCGGGAACTGCTAACACCAGTGCGTTTCTCTTCCCTTTAACTACTGTGGACGGAAGGAGAGAGGACGACATAAGCGTGAGAGGAGCTGGAGAAACAAAGGTTCGAGCGAGGGAGTCGTTTCGAAGCTTGTTTGAGGCGGAGAGTTGCCCCGCTCCGTTTGTTCGGGGATCCCGTTTTTACTGCTTCCACTGCCCTGTCGTGGACAGCTTCATGGGATATACGGACAAGTCCAGGGTTACGACCGGACTGGAGCCTCGTACGTCAGCCCTGTCAGCACTGGCCCCCGTCTCTTACTGTGCGCATTCAGTGACCGAGAGGGGAGAGGGGATGGATGACAGAGACAGGGAGAAGGAAGAGAAACTGGCCCTGATGCATGACAAGTTGAGGGAAGAGGTGAGATAAGGATGATGAGGAGGGGATGAGGAGTGATGGTGGAATGGGGTCGCCAGAATGCATATAAATGAAATGACAGTTGGCTTAATTAATAGTGTATGCATGAGTAAACCTAGTGGTAATCTTAATTAATCACTATGTTACTGACTTATCTGTTGTTTTTCTTGTTGCCTCTGTGATCTGCATTTAATGTCCTCTTCATACTGTGATGGACTTGTAGTTGCTCTAGGTCAGCACCTGCCAAGTTGGTAAATAGCATGCAGAGTACTGCAGATTGCATGAATATTTAGTGATAAATGAAAAAGTGCAAGGGAAATATGCATAATTGCAGGTCATTTTAAGCCTTTCAACGGTGTCAGGGAGGCTTGAAGAAAGGTAGTTTAAGTCAAATGTGACTGTCACATAAGATCTTCATAGATTGTTTGATGATATATTAAACAAAATTATGATTTTATGACAAAGTTAAACCCAGGAAAACTGTTTGGCTGTTAGCACTTATAAACCAATTATGAATAAGGTTTGCATCAGCTGTTGGCGTGATATGTGCTTGTGCTTGGTGTATTTACTTATGCTTGTCTTGTGTATACATGTAAAGGATACTTGTCAGGTGAACCAGTGTTAATTTTTCTGAAAGCTGCTCCACTTTCCATATTAGTGATACTGTCACGAATACTGAATACTGAGTAGTTTTAAGATGGTAAAAATGGTTTTACCACCACCATTACTTTACATTGTGATTGTCCACCTGAAATAAATGGAGCTGTTTCCAGTTCTGTGCCAAAAGTATTGCTGTCATTCTGGCTGTGTTTAAAATGTTTTGCAGTTACCTAGATTCTTTTTGAAGAGTCATGACTACAGCATGTACTCCCCTGATGTCGAGTTCATTAACGGACTGCTGAACACAAAGACAAGGTATGTAATTGTATGTGTGCAGTTGTATGTCATTTTTTTATCTTGGGTTTTTATAGTATGACTGGGAAGTAATAAAACCATATGTGCAGTGTTTATTGCTCATTTTATAAAATTAAGTCAATAAAAACTTACTTTGAAAATGGAACTGCTAGTTAACCTGTCAATGGGGCACTATTCTTCATGAATGTTTTCAAAGGTAGATACTTGTAGTGTTGTCCACCATCCTGATTTTTGTGTTAGGAATGTGAATAATGATTAAAAAGATAACGGTTTAAATCAGTTCAAGTGACAATGATAAACTTGTTAATGTATAAAATTACATAATTTTGGTAATGTAGCATCCTACTGCTTTCTTACGAGGCTGTTTTTCCCTCTGAAGTTGATATGAAGCCAAGTTTTAACATAACCGTATAACTACATACCTTATGTCATGTACCAGGCCACAATGTTGATTAATTATTATGCTTCTTTGAAAAAAGATTTAGATCAGTGTCAGTGACATCAAAATTTGTGTTGTCTTTTACTTCACAGATGTTACACAAATGACCATTTTTAGAATGAAAACAGGCAGGGCAAGGTGGGGCATAAAAATTGCAGAGCAAGGGCTAAACCCACCAATGCCCCACAGACCTCACAGATCCACTCCTGTGCACGCTGACATTTTATAAAGTGCGCTAACGCTACCTCCTGCGGCTGTTCCCCCAGGGGCAGGGTGCTGTACCAGCTGTCCCTGTCTCTGTGGAAGCTGCTGTGCGCATGCTACTTCGCGGACGTGCGGCTGGAGGTGCTGAAGCTCACCAAGCACAGCGAGGACGGGACGGTGCGCGCCCGCTGGAGGCTGAGGGGCCTGCCCTTCCACGTGCTGCTGCTCCGTTTCTACAGGCGGGAGAAGAGCAGCCTCTACAGGTAGGCGCACCTCGGCGCCGCGCCGGTGCTTCCGTCTCGTTCTTGCAGAAATGACTTTGTCTGCTCACCTCACTTGCCACAGGCAGGCGTGTGGGCCGGCTTCATTTTCACCTTTTTCAAGCAATTTAAAACATGAAATAGATTGAAAACTGTATTGCAGGCTGACCAGCTAGGAGGCTCTTTTAATGTGAGAGACGTTAACCAGCTAGATAGATGTTAGAAAAAGCATCATTCTGCACAGCTTGCTAGCTAGCTAAGTTTTCCATTTACATAATCATAAGGTCTTGCTCTTCCTTTAGTGTGTCAAGAGTGACAGTATGAATGTTTATATGACAGAAGGGCTACAGAGTTCCAAGGTAGCAAGCTATCCATTTAAAAATAAGCATACAGGAAGCTTCATATCAAACAAAATTGGTTGTGTTTTCATTTTTTTTGTAAATCTTAAAATATTTTATTGTGATACAGTGAAAAACCACTCCATATCACCAACTCTGATTGGTCAGGTGCAGTGGGCAGTTAAAAAATGCTAACATATAATGTACTAAATAATCTTTTGAGGAATATAGTGAGTGAGTGAATTTTTCTTTGGCAGTATAAAATGAAACAGACATTGATTAAAGTACAGTCATATACATTAAGATGTTATGCACACAAGAATAGTTTTAATGTTGATACTGTATGTTTGTACATGTGCAGGTGTGATAAATATTTCATTGGTTACATCTAAGAATTCAGCCATCATTATTGCTTGATACAAATATATTTGTACCTGATTAAGTCAGGGAAATGTTGTGTATGTTTACACATTGCTTATTCAACAATGTCCATAAATTAAATTCTCGTTTAATGTATGTACAACTATTCAAAGTACATTAATCATAAAATAAAAATAAGTTCATAAATGTAGTGGAGCTGAATGTCAAGCCCACACCGATTATTGCATGCATGTAGGACTAAGCAGAGAGCCTTCATGTATTTATGTATTGCGTTAACAATTTTCCTCACTGTGACAGGACATATGATGCATTTTCTACCTTTTACCTGGGGCCAGAAGGGCTTGTACGCTGTCACAGAGTTGACAAGGTGAGACTCGTACAGCAGAACTCTGGTTACACATGCCGCACTAGACAATATATTAAATGATTTGTCATGAGCCTTTCATGACCCTTAAAGTGTGGTTTGCTCTGCTCTGCTAAACTGAGCTGTTAAGATCTTCTGTGGTAGGCATGTCAGAGGGGCATTTATTCTACACAAAATAACCCATTGATGGTCAAGAGGAAATCTCTGACACAAATTCTGTATGGTTAAACAAAGGGTCACACAGTGAATTATGTTTATAGTCACAGAATACTCAGGTACATTCAAGTACTGTGACTCTTTTTCAGTCTATAGAGGTCAGTATTTACTTAGACTTTGATAAGAACACAAAAATATTGCGGGGGCGGATCCACAGTAGTGAAATGCCATATGTGCAGTACACTTTAACTTGAACATTGTCTCCCTCTCGCCAGGTGATGCCAGCCCAGCCCCCAGTCTTGCCCCGAATGACGTCAGTGTTAGCTGGGGCATTAGTGGCCCTGGGACTACAGGAGCACAGACCTGCCTTGAATCTGCTGCCCTTCCTTCTGTCCTCTTTCAGGATGGGACTGGGGAGACAATGAGAGAGTGAGCGTGTGTGGGGACAGAGCACAGCAGTAATTAAAAGAAGCCTTGTGTGTGCGTATGTTTGCATGCATTTGTACGTGTGTGCATCTGCATGCAGGCACATGGTACGCTAGGGAGAGAAGAGGAGAGAGATACTGAGTGATGGAGAGATGCTGAGTTTCTGAGGATGTAGAAGGAAGAGGTCATATAGGAGAGAGAGATGCCTATATGATATACTATAACAAGCTGTTTTGAGCCAATGAGTTCTTTCCTAATGACATAATGACAATATTATTTACGTCATTCAAAACAAACTCAGAAATGAGCAATAATCTCTTTCGGGATTAAATTATTTAAATTTCCCTGTTGTTGTACCTGTGGAACATTGACATGATTATGTATGTACTACAATGACTACAATGATTCTTTTATACAAACAGCAAGATCAAATATAAAAATGCCAAAATAACTCCCAAGGCAGGAGCCAGTTTCTTCCCAGCATACATGTGACACAGAGTGTTTACAAACCATACAGGTAATGTCTAAAAATGTGTACCGAACCGCTCAGTTGTTTGAGTTCTCTTCTGCAGCATCTACCAGAAAGACTTACATGCTCTTTGCAAAACTACAATGTGGCAGACAGTGTTATGCATTATTTATTCAGCTCTGGGATCATGTCACATCTGTGAATTTGTGTATTGTGAAAATGGAAAATGACCTCCAGCTATTGATAAGCTCAAGGAAGAGTTTGTATGAGGCATTATAACTGCAGCCATTGACTTCTGTCAAGCCTGCTAGGTGTTTTTGGGCCTTTAGCATACTGTTTTAAAGATTTCTATCAAAGCCCCATTTTCATGTCATTGATCCTACAGTTTCACCTGTATGATCCATCATTGAAATAATGTTTTGAATGACTCAGAGCATACATTAATTGTCAATCAAACATGAAGCCATATTTTATACTGGCCCCCTAATTCGTTTGTCTGCTTTAACTTGAAACGTGCAACTAGAGCCTCTAACTGTAGCCGGCAATGTGACGTCTGCTAGCAGTGTTTACTCCTCTGGGTATCTACACAGAGATATTATTTAAGCACAACGCTAAAAGACATTGGTTTCTTGTTTTTCCAAACAAGCGCACTGTTTGAAAGGCCCAAAATTGGGCAAGCAATAAACTGACATTGGATAAGATTGTCATGTGTGTCATCTTGCTTGACAGAAAGGACATGGAGTATTAATTTGTGGTCAGGCCCCTCATTGGCACCTTATTGGCACCTCGTTACCAAACACCTGTGGACTCTGCCTTTTGTTTTAAGTGATACACATGTTCACTTCACATTTCCCTCAGACAATTCTGGACATGTTAATACAGTGTTCAGCATAGCGTGCTACATTCCTCTTGAGGTAATTAAAAACGGATCTGTTCTTAATAGATCAAATCCATTCAGTTTGTAGCAGATACCAGCATGCATGCACCCTTTTTAGAAGGTGAGACATGGTGGGAAAGCTGACTCATTTCAGTCATTCAAGTACATAATGAAAAAATATATTTGGTTGGTGTCTTTACTCACTTTTTGCATTTATCTAGAGTACTGGAGATTCAAGAGCTACGCCTCAAAATTGACAAGTTAACCAGGTACAGGAAGAACTGAAGTGTCTACTTAGCAGATGAAGTTCGTATATGCTTGCTCAAGAAAATCACCACCCTGTCCTCATAGTTGATCTATTTCAGGAAACTGTTCAAAGAGCTCAGAATAGCTCTTTAATAATGTCCATTATGTAGCATTTTCAGTCATTTTAATCTCCGTTGTCAACTGTTAGAAAGAAGTCGTTTCTTTTAGAAATGATTTAAAACGTACACGCTGCTACGTGCATATTAATGAAGAATTTATGTCAAATGATATCCTTTTAACTAAATTTATAGTGGTCACAACCACAATCCTTAAGCACTGAATCAATATCAAATTCACATAAAATCAAAATAGAAATTTACATGAGACATGAGCTGCAATGTAGACATGAATGTAGAGGAGGGCTCAATTTAAAAATCAAAATTGGATTACTGGCTTCCTCTCAAAAGTACGTCACAGTGCTCTAATGTTCTGTAATCATGGGTTTGGTTCCATTTAATCAAATCCAGACACAGACCCCACAAAGTAGCCCTGGAACCAAAACCCATGTGATGTCTGCTTAAACCTCTTTAAATTCTCAGAACGCAAACTGGGTTCTGGAAACCCAATGCTGAAAATCTCTGAATGTGTGTCATCGACAATGAATCCAGAATTTGTCATGAAATCTGTCAGTATATCTTCAAAAACCTCCTCTGCATCACTTGGATTCGTAAGGAAAATAACAGCAGTGTCTGAGTCAGTCAGTGCCTTCACCACTTTGCCCTCTCCCATTTCTATACCTCGAATTCTTTCCTCATTGTTGATGGATCTGATTAGAGGTTGCAAACAAAGCCTCACCAAAACAGGTGTGAGCGGACACCCCTGTCTCAGGCCACGTGAAAGTGAATGAATTGATTGGGAGCCTATGTCACTATGGCTCCTTCCTGTGGTCACCAAAGATTTGACCACTGTTCTAAATTCGCTGGGTAATTTGTAGGTCTTGAGCCTCTGGAATAGGTATGGCCACTTTATTTCACCAGGGTTCACTTTCACAGTAAACACCAGCATTGGGCTCTGGCTACCTTGAATCTTTTGAATAGCTCTAATGCAACTTTGCACTGACATACCACCAGCTTTGCTTTGCCCTGGATTTAGGAGATGCTCCATGATACTGTTTAGTCTCTTGGCGAGAATAGAAGATAAAATGGTGTAGTCTACATTGAACAATGATGCAGATATCAAATTATGGTTGCTGTCACAGTATGTATGATCATGCCAAGTCTGAGACACCACAGGTCTTGGAAATGAATGTTCATGATTCAGTGATTCATTGAATGTATCTTTGAAGGACTTGAGGCTGAGGACTTTGTTGAAATAGGCTTGAAGGTAGTCGGTAAGTTGGCAGGCAAAGTGTTGATAAAACTGGACTGGAAGCCCGTCTGGAGTTGGGGGATGGGAGTCAGACAGGGAAAGTATAGTTGTTAAAATTTCTTTGCGTGAAATACTGTCCATCAGAGTAGAATTTAGGGCATACTGGAGCTCTTCAAACTTCCTTGTTTTGTAGAGTTTGTCCAAATAGACCTGAAGATCAAGGTTACAGCTGGGAGAAGGTAACTGATGAGTTTCTGAGTTAACTGATAAAGCTGGACCTTGGGAAAAGGAAATATAATTACTGCTCAGTTACTGTTTTGGTTATCACTGATTTGGCTGAACAGCATTTAACCTGTTGTGCCTCAGGAAAAATCATGTTTAAATTGGCTGGTGGCCTGGTGTATTTGTATTTCAGTCTGATTAGCACTGTGTGATCTGAACCAAGAGATTTGATTACAAACCTTACAAACTTACACTACACCTTACATATCAAAAATTGATACCCAATCACTTAATATCCTAATGTACTTTATTTGATGTTTACAGTGCATTCTACATCAAAAGTGTTGATATCATGAGCTGCTTTATACTGTATCCCCCAACACATATGCATAGAAGTAAGAATGTTAACAGTTTGTGTCTATTTGTAAATTAATAAAGTGACAGATTACAAATAAGTAAAATATGAACCCTTTACAAACCATGGATGGTGTAAACATGAAAAACTGTGAACACTCACCACTATACTCCCCTAATTGCCCACTCTGCAACACTGGCATGCTTTCATTGGATTCTGTTCCGGTCAAGTTTCCTGAACATGACACTTGTCTTCTCTCTTTCTCCTCTCCTTTCTTTTCTTTTCTCCTCCTCTTCCAGGCAGTTTCCTCACAACCCAACCTCAGCTTTAAGCCCATCCAAAGATCCCTCTTTCTCTTTATCTTCTTTCTTGAAAAGTTTTTGAGCATGCATGAAAAATGAGCCATGCAACTTTCATCCCGAAGCAAGCTGCTATCAAACTGCCACCTCCTGTTTCCAGTCCGTATTTGTACAGAAATGGGAGCGTGGTCTGAAATATAGTCCTGTCTATCTGAATATTGAGGTCTAGCATGAATCTCACAGGCTGCCACCCTCCCCATGGTCTTATCAGGGACAAAAAAATAATCTAACCTTGATATGCCTTTATTTGCTGCACCAAAGTAAGTGAAGTTTTTCTCCTCTGGATGGAGACATCTCCAGACGTCCATCAAGTTGAAATTCCCGAGGAAACGCAAAAGACCTCTTGCCCGGTCACGATGACCTTTGTTCTTGCTATCTGATGTCTTGTCCAGGTCAGCTTCAAGGACGGTGTTGAAGTCCCCAGCCACCAGCAAGAGACCTGAGTCTGGTGGGCTGATTGAGAAATCGCAGTCCTTGTCAAATTCAATCTTCTCATCACCCGGGTTATAGATGTTGACAAAGACAAAATCCTCCCCCCATATTTGACAGTTAACAATCATATATCTGCCCTTTTTATCCCCAGTAACTCTAAGACCCTCACAGCACAGGTCTCTTCTGAACAGCACCCCGACCCCTCGACTGTTTGCTTTGTATACGGTGAACACCGCCCAGAGGTAATCGTGTCCCAGCTCTTGAACTTTAATGCTCCCTGGTGGAAGATCTTTGCTTGGACCCAGGTGAGTCTCTTGGAGAAAAATCATGTCGGGTTTCAGGAGCCTTAGGTGTTCCAGAACACTAGACTTTTTACCTGAGAATCCATTCACATTCCACGAAAGGATAGTGAGAGTCCTCTGCCTCCTGTCATGGTCCTCCATGGTTTAGTTTGGTTCAGCTGTGGATATAGAGGGAATAGGACAAGAAATTAATTGCCATACTGTTCAGAGTACACCTGTGAGTCTTGTTCTACCCTTTACTTTCAGTTTGTTCCAGTATCTCTCAAGTCAATGCAAATCAGTTGTTTTATATCACTAGCCTTAATTTCCTTCCTCACGTATTGTCTAATTGTTTTAGTACTCTACCATAGAAAATTATGTGCAATTATTGCAAATTAGGAATTGTACACAGACATTAAACCAAGACTGGAGTATTACGCTGACCGGGTCGTTGAGGACATTTGAGGTGAAAATAGTGTGGTTGATGCCTTGTCTCCTTTCATCAATAAATGTATTTACAAGGACTAAATGCAAATGAATATATTTGCATCAGGTGAACTTTCTGATTTTGTTTTCCTATGTAGTGATTAAACTTGCAAATACTTCAAGTGAAATAAAAGTAGAAAAAGCTATTGAGTATGAGAGCAATGTTGTTTGGTAAACACATTCTGTTCAAAATATTTTGTTGGACACCAGGTCTTCCCGATTACATCATGCCTTTAAAATGGCATCAAGTAAGTGACAAAACCTTTGTGCTTCTTGTTTTCCTACAATTCCCCTTTCATACAAAAGCAGACAATTGGCCAAATGCTCAGGAAACACAACCAATTTCTCCAGTACATTTAAAACGTGGGTCAGTGTCTCAAGAGTTCTACAGACAAATTAACAATCTACACATAAACAAGCAGTGTGACAGCTGGAAAAACCACGGGGGTGTTTCTCTACTAGTGACATGACTGGCTAAGGAATGGCTTGAGAAATCCTTTGTAGATTTTTCAGGAAGCTGATAGATAATGGAGCCTCTACATTCATAAAGTCAGTTTCACTTCAGCATAATCCAAAGCACACAGGGTGTGACCTGTGCAGCCAAGCAGATTAAGGAAAAACCCGATTAATGACTGAGGTGGTCCTCATTGACTTGACAGTGCTTTATTGTCCATAAGCCATTACATCCTATGGAAATGTTGCTATAGGAAGAGTTAGCCCCTTCTATGAAAGGAGTTGTCAGGAGGGACTAAACTTATCTCCCTATAAACTTGTACTAGAAAATTCAATGCACACATCATCATTTTAAGTAGTACTTACCTCATGTAAGTTCTGTCTTTGACAAAAGACAAAATCTGCTTTAATGTTTTCTTCCCTTCTAGTGCTTGCTTTATTCCATCACACGTCCAGGTGGCAACATAGAGCAGGACCACAAAGAATGAGAACCTTCAAAGAAGCCATCATTTAGATCTGGCTTAAGGGGAGACCATTAATAAACATAAGTTTTGGATACCCATTACCTTACTAATGCTCTCTACTGCTCTTGTCACAATTCTGCAATTCTTCTTTGCTAGGCCAATTCATCTTTGTTTTATCATGCTGAAAAAAATGGGCAAACTATTCCAGTCATCTGAGTTGGCACAACACCAAAGCTACTGTTGTCAGTCTTGTCACCTTCCCTGTTCCTCTCCACTCATCTGTTTGCTGAAATCTCCTTTATGTCCTTTTTTCTCCATGTATTTGACGTGTCATTTCCCTATTGGTGCCTGGACTAATTTGCAACTCATGTTTCATTTCCTTGTTTCTTACCTGGACTCCCTTGACAACCACTATTATAAATGATACTCAATTTGCTGACATTACAGCAACATGACATCTTCTGTACATTTGATGCACCTGTGGTTGATGGTTATTCGACAGGACTGTATAACATACTGTACAATATCACACATCTGAGTGTGCATTTTGCTTGCCATTCCTCTACACGTTACAACTTGTAATGTCTTCCGCTTTATTCTGTCATAATTACCCCTTTCTCCCAAGTGTGCCAATGGTTGCCACTCCAAATGCATAACAACCAACAGTTTAAATTTCTTTATTTCAGACCAGTATATATTCATAAGCAAACAGCATTTTCAATTGTTTACAACATATTGGAAATAAAAGCAATGGTCTTTGGGAAGAGAAAGTGAAAAACAGCTAATAAAAAAAACGTAGGCTTTTTTAACAAATAACAATAACTTAATCACTTCAATTCTTAAACCTTAAAAGTGAACTTGAATTCAGCAAGCAACAATTGTTAAATTATACCCATGTCCTTCCTCTGAAATAATTAAATAACCTGGCAATTGCCAGGTTGAGATGCAGTGAGCAGGATTTATCCAAAAGGACACGCCAAAAAAATACCAGATCTCTGCTGCAGCTAGTGTTATTTTCACTATTACTTCACTCCCTTCTAGTCTGCATTTTAATGTCCACAAAAAAACACAAAATTATAAAGCATGTTACAGAAAGAAAAGGCTACAAGACAGGGGATGCCAGAAACAACATCTTAGAGGAGGTGTCCCAACAGGGGGTTATGGGAAAAACATGGAGAGACAGAAGGAAATTTAGCCAAATGCCTATGGGATGAAGGGGCTAGAGGTTATGCTTGCAGTTCTTCAGAACAGTGCAAATCTGGACTGAGAATCTGTATGGAGGTGGATCACTTCTGAATACAGGAAAAATGTTCAATGAGTGGTAAGAACTAGGGTGGGGTGAAAGTCTGGACTGATCTTTGAGCTGCTATCGTTCAGGTACTCTTTAAGGTGAAAGTGCAGGTCTAAGTTATGAACAGCAGCATTTATTAAGGTGACACGCTATTGGTCATGCCGATTTGCAGCCCACAACAGAGCTGGGTCTGATTCGTGACAAGCTAATCGGATAGTTTGTTTCAATGTGACAGTTCAGTGAGAGAGGAGGGCTGGCTTTCTGATGTTGACAGTGGTACTTCCACTTCTGTGAAACCTGTAAGGTCAGTATACAAAGCAGGCAGAGTGGTAAAACAGGATGTGGATGTTACAGGGCCAGAAGCAAAAAGGACAGATCTTAGACACTGATGGGGCAGTGAGGTTAAGAGTCCAAGGAAAAAGCCCTCTGTATGTTAGGGAATCGTTCGGTGTCAAAGTCTGGGTCCTCCCTCACTCGCTTCTTGATGTCACTCTTCACCTGAAAGAAGAGGAAGAGAAAAGGTTATGGGCAGACGTAGGTAGGTGTATGCATTAAATACAGTTTCATTTCCCTTATAAAAAGACCGTTCCTTTCCAAAACAAGTAAAACAACTGTAAGAAACAGACATGTTTACTGCCCCCATATCAATACTTGCATCTCAAATTCAAAAATGTAGTTTGTGAAGAGTTCAGACTCTTCAGGGAACTTGTGCCTTGTCTCCACTGGGCTTCTCATGGCCTGTCTTAACTAGACTGGACTGACACGATAGGTCAGACAGGTTAGGTAACCACCTCCACTGTAAATTTTTCCATTGCAATATTTGCTGGTAATGCTTAATGTAAATATTAAAGACTATCTGATAAAATGTAACTATACTAAGTAGCCAGTTTGCCATGTTTGCCCTTTCAGCATTCTCACAGTCATTATCCAATAAAGAAGATTTTGTATTGTGTCTTAGTTTATTTACTGTAACAGTTCACTGCTTCATTTAAACTTAAGCCAAGATTGTATATCTTTAATATTAGTGTTGTTATGCATTATGGTTCCCAGCAGTTATTCATTAATGATTTTCATCTTTTGCCATTATTTTCTGTTATTAGCAGAATGTTCAATTGAAATTGAATGCGTATACAATGTTAATCTGGAAGGTGATACAGCCATTTTAACTGGAATCAAGTATTTTAATATGCATACTGTATTTTCATTTTGCATGATGCTCAATGATCCGTGCCCACTCTGTTGGCACTGACACACTCCCACAGAAAGCTTTCAAAGGAAATGAAAGCTGCCTGGGTCAGCAACATTACAGACAGTTTTGGACAATAAAGATGCTCAGAATTTGTCAGCTAGTCAGTAAGTAAGTCTATAACCTGACCAGTGGAGACAAGGCATTAATCTGATGTGACACAATTTCGCTACTACATAATCAAACATCTGAACCTACCTTTGGCCACCCTTAAAAAAAAAAAAAGCACACACACAATGACTGTCTGACAGTTCACTACCTGCTCTGTATACGCCTCCTGCAACTCAGGCGCCTCAAGCTCCCCCTGTAGGCTTTCTGGGGTAGTAACAGGCCTGACTCCGGCAGACCTGGCAGCCCGACTCACTGCCTCTGACAGAGAGAGGTGGGGCCCCTCGCCTTGTGCTGTCTGAAGGGAGCGACAGACAAGGGGTTTTAGACAGAAATACTGAAATCAAAGTGAAACTGCAGAGAGACAGATAAGCGGTTCAAATTACTCAAATACTGACTGTGATTATCTAATTAATGTTCAACACTTTTACAAATAATATATACCTTTCATGGTGTGTATTTTTTATTCAAAGTTTCACTAAAATTTCTTGCCACTGAGAAGGTACCCCCCTCAGGTGTCAGGGTTTTCTTTTCAGTGGTGAAATGGAGATCAGGGATGGAGGTAAAAGGTTTTCAAAACAATGGAGTTGGAACAGTTAGGAACAGCAACAAAACATTTCTGCTACCAGCTGTGTTTGCAGTGTTCCAAGACAAATCAACACAGATTCCATCTCAGCTGTGCCAAGCAGTGGGCCCACACCTCCGTCCAGACTATTCAGTTCATTTGTACCAGGCCTCTATTTTTGATCTGATCTGAGACACTGGTCACACGGAATCCATAATAAATGGGGCAATTTTAATTGTACGGTGAGCATGCATCCGGTAAGCAATATGGAGGAGAGAAAAAGTAAAAGCTAAAGCACCTAATCCAAAGTACCTAAGCTACCTTTGAGTGAATATACATAAAATACAGTTTTTCATATTTAACAGCCATGCAAGATGTGGTATGCTCTTTGGCAGGACCTTCTCAGCTACTGACAAAGTCGCTGTCAAACACCAAAACGGAATGGGTGGAGCAAGGCAATCACTGAGATTGGGACTCCTCTGCTTAAAAATAGGCCAAGTGTATTAGCTGAGACTATATGGATGAGTGAAAGAAAGCCCGCTGGTTCACTTGATGGTGAGGGCATGTTTTTACCTTCCTTCGTTTGGCTGGCATCCCATGCAGGTAAGCATCAGACAGAGGCGGCTGGGACTTGATCTTCCTCTGGGAGATCAGGTCGTTTCTGATAATGGGCACCCACTCCTGATACGGAGACAAGGAGAGACATGGCTGTACTGACAGCACTGGTACAGCAGACACCCTCACCTGAGAGAAAAAGAGCGAAACTGCCGTGAGAGAACAGACGCGCTTACAGGAGGAACGGCTGCTGCCCAGGGCTCCACCTCGGCCCCTGACTCCTCCCTCCCACCGGCCGCTGCCATGGCCCCGCCCCCTCTGGCTTCCCGTGAAGACACCCCTCCGACCGCTCCGGCGTCTCCGGGAGAGAGCCCTGCAGCCCCGGCCTCCCGCGACGACACCATAGCCTCCTCCGCAGTGGTGGCGGGGGCAGGAGAGGGCGTTCCATCCATCTGCAACGAATGTGAAAGGCATGCAATTAAGGGCCTTCTAGGAAAGATCTGGCGTTACACTGTAGTCCGAAAAAAGGAAGTGGAGAAGGAGAGGGGCTTGCTGACCTCCACGTTCTGGACCTCAGACCCCTGCGTGCGCTGTGCCTCCGATTCCACCCTCTCTGTTGGCTCTCTCTGTGACACAACAAACTGAAGTTACTAGGAAATCCAGCAATCCAATCAAAATTGTTTGTAAGGAACCTAATGAAACCGGCTGTCTGGTGACGAGTAAAGGTACTAGTCTGTATACATGACCTACCCACAGATGTGTGTGGCGATATGGGAGGGACGTTAGCTTCTGCATCTGCATGTGTCCGTTACCTGTGTGTGTACCACGTAATGCAGGATCTGGTCTTCTGTCACCGGGATGTGCTCCAGGATGACCTGCAGCCTCATTGACATCATGCTGGTCAGCCAGTTGACCAGACTGGGGTTCACCTCAGCTGACATCCTCCTCTACAGCGGGGGAGAGGAGCGAGGCGTTTAACGCAGTGCTGACATTCACACACAGGGAACTGGCCCTGATGCCAGGAGACTGAAACACGGCTGTTTACAGTATTACTGTACACTCCATCACCCACACTACCCCCCATATGCCACGCTCATGCTTTCATTCTTCCTAAGCCTGTGAACTTCCCTGGTGAGTCAGATGGGTCTTACATTTAATACTGTCACGCTGATCGCTGCATATGCCTATATTTTTATGAAAATATAAGGTAGATAGATAGCAAGACATTTTACTTTATATTAATGACTGTAGATAAATATATGTCCAGCTTTACAGCAGGTAACTAATGCACGTTACATTAGCATCTGGAGAAAGGGCAATTATTTGGGCTAATACAACAATGGGTATACCAAGCAGGGGTCATTTAAACTTAATCATAATCTTAAACTAACCATGGTGTCTAATCAACACTACTTTTTAAATACACCTTCCGAGTGTTTCCTAGTTGATTTAGCACTAACTCTGAATGACTGTAACATTATCAAAAGAGTGTGAGGCAGGGAGAAGGTGACGGGAGGAGAAAGGGGGGAGGTGTATACTAACGATCCGATGGTTGATAACTGCTGTGAGAGCGCTCTGTTCCCCCCGCAGACAGTAGAGGTTGAGGGCCAGACATTCAAACAGACCCTGGTTACACATCAGCAGCAGGCGAGGACCAAATGTATGGTCTGCACAAAACAAGAGCTTATTATCAGTGCCATCTGTAATTATTTGAATGAACAGTATTACAAATGATGATTTGTGTCCATTGTGTAATCCATACACTTTGACCAACTAAATTAATAATGCATAAAGGTGCTTTCACATTTTTTTTCCCCACACACTTCTAAGGTAACTACAACAAATATATGTTGTTTCCTTTGAGCGTTCCTCGGAACTGCACTTTCCAACCGCACTAGCAGAACTAAAAGGAAGAGTGTTGCCTTCAGTCATTTCCCTAACCTGTTCAGCAGCAGGTGAATGTGCAAATTGCTGCATGCAAACCTCAAAAACAAAGTCAAAGGTGTCACCTATGAGTACCAATAAAAGCTGCCAGGAGCTGCCAGTGCTAATAAATACCAGTGTGAATATTAAATTACAGAGCATAATAATATGGCTCAGATTTGTTAATACTCATAACCATGGCCATGCTTACCTGTGCAGCGCAGTATGTGTGTTGCGATGCGAGTGAACTGCTGTCTGAGGAAGGACATGTTTGTCTGGGTGATGTCTACCCCTTCCAGGACTGTCACAGTGGACTAAGGAAGAGGGACAGAGACAAAGTGGTTAAAACAGAACATGCTCACTGGAGCCGTATATCAGCATGCTCTTCAGGGCACAGTGGTTATCATGACATCACACTACATTACATTACATTTAGCAGATGCTCTTATGCAATCGTGATGAAAGGGTCCCCACCGCACACATATCACATCAGACGCACGTGTCAAATGTATAGTACCAGTCAAAGCTTTAGACACACCCACTAATGGAAGGGTTTTCCTTTACTTTTATTATTTTCCACACTTTAGAATAATAGCAAAAATGTCAAAACTATGAAATAACACAAATGGAATCATGAAGTGATCAAAAAAGTGTTAAAGAAAGCAAAATTATTTTATATTTTAGATTCTTTAAAGTACCCAATATTTTAAAATATTTTTTAAAAGTTTTTAAAAACTTTTTTTGGAAAGAAATTCATATATAGGCATCAACGTCACTATCACATTTGTCTACGAAACAAATTTCCAGCATTTAAGCATAAGTCATTAGATCAAAATGGCTTTGAATGAATGTTTCCCATTATCTTAATCAATTGTGACCAAACTTTTGACTGGTACTGTACATCATCATGCACATAATGACGCCTTAACTTGATTGGACAAACTTAAGGGCATGATGCCACACGTATGCAGATTCTCTGGCACAAATGTTCCACTGTCTTAGATGATGACACTGTTACATATAATCAGAGGAGTTAACGCACAGGATTAAAAAAAAAACAATACTGATGCCAGAGTCAGCAATATCATAAGGAGGCAAAAGGCAATACACAGCTGCATCAATAAATTTCCACAGCCCTACTATACACTGATTGGGGAGAGGCTGCACAAGGAATGAGAAGGGAATGACAGCACTTACAAAGCTCTCTGCAATGTATTCTTCCAATCCATTGATAAGTTCGTCTGCCCCAGCCTGCAAACAGAAACAGTGAGGTAAGGATAGACACTGGACATGTGGACAGGTCAAGTGGTCATGTAAGCCATGGCTCATTACGCCTGTCACACTGGGATTGAAATTTAGTAAAGATCTGCACTGTCTCCTCCTTCCTTCCAGGTTGTGTTGCAGTGGTATTAACCTCCCTCCATTCACCTACTATAGCCCTCTCTTCAAATGCTATAAAAACAGCTTCGTAAATGGTTCACTTATCATTTTAAAAGGGATTAATAAAGTGTACTGCAGAAGAGGGAAATGCGTAGAATTTAGTTAAAGGTAAATTACTTGCTGGGACAAGGTAGTATTTTCTTTCATGCAGTTTCTAATGTATTTAATAGTTTACCAGGATTCACAAAGCAACTAAAATCCTTACAGTAAGACTACAGTGGATTCAGAAAGTATTCAGACCCCTTCACTTTTTGCACATTTTGTTTTATAGACAACAAAAAAAGCACTGAATAAAATGTCTGAATACTTACGTAAATGAGATATTTCAGTTTTTGATTTTGATTAAATTTGCAAAAATAAAAAAAATGTATATACAGTATATATATATATTTGCTTTCTCATTATGGGTTGTTGTGTGTAGACTGATGGCCAAAAGAATACATTTAATCCATTTTAGATTAAGTCCATAACAAAACAAAGCGTGTAAAAAGTGAAGGGGTCTGAATACTTTCCGAAGCCACCGCAGGCTTGCCACAGTGCTGAACACAGTGAAAATGACACATCGGGCTGTTCTCATCACTACAGGTTCTTCTGTTCTTCTCTCTGAGTCATTTCAGACCAGAGATTTCATTCTCTGAAGAACGGTATCATTATTAATCAGTTTTTTCGAACTGCTTCACACAGCTTAAATGTGGTAATGAAAGTAAAGTCCCATTTGAAGGGTGCAGCACTACAGTCCTACTTGCTGTATGAGTGTGAGTAGATAGTGGTGCAACAGAGAAGATTTCAGAGATATTGGTGTGAGTGGAGGGAGAGCACAGGAGTAGAGTAGTGGTATAGTAGCACTCACAGCAATGTTGGTGGGAGCAGAGGGAAACTAGAGGAGTGAAGTACTGGTGCAGCAACACTCACAGCGATGTTAGCATCGGTGGGCTCTCTCCCGTGTAGATAGTGCTCTGTGAAAAACTCGGTCAGCTGAGGCTGGATGCGGCTAAGAGGCTGGTGTTGCCCATGAAGCAGCAGCACCATGTCCAGCATAGAGAAACTCTGGCACACCAGGGCCAGCAGGTCTCCAAAGAACCCTGCACACGTGGAAAGAGACAGCACGCGACCCGTTAAGACCAAACACCTTTGTCACCGTACAGAGGTGGAAAAAGAGTTCTCCAAAATAAACAAGCTGTAAGCAAGTAAGCTGAGAAATTCTGTGATACCTCTCTGGAATTTCCGCCCAGGTACCATGGCATTTACAGGCAGTGTGCGCTACATGGCAGCCACCTTTCACCTTCATACTTCTAACACTGTAAAAGCTAAAAAAAAAATGGCCCTGTGGCCCTGTGAAGTGCTAGCTATTCAGAATTTACTCAGATATTGAGAGAGAGGAAGATCACCTATGGCATCCCCAGTGCCGGGTGTGAAAATGTTGCTGGTCTGAGACAGCCTCTGGATGAACTGGGCGATACTCTCAGTGTTACCCTGGGGGGCTCCCAGAGAGCCCATCATAGTGGACAGCACCCCCTGAACAATGCCAGTGAAGAGCTCTGGGCTCAGGGTCTCTCCTGGGCTCCCCGCACCAGGGGCTGGTGTGGAGGCAGGGGTGGGAGTGGCTGTTGGAGGGGGGGTGGGTGTAGTTGAGGCAGGGGGACGCTGCTGTCCGGTAGGGGGTGGGGTGTAGACCGGCTGGGTGGCCTGACAGAAAGTGAAGTAGAGAAAGAGAAAGGGGAAGATCAAAAGCAGTCATACATTTCATAGTCACAAATGTCAGATGTCAGATATTTTGCATGAAAACACAATAACAACAACAATGATAATGGTAGTTCTTGTTGCTTTTAGTAACACTGTCAATGCGGTTATTTCCCATAATAATTACAACAATATCTTGGCAGGTGCCCTTATCCAGGGAAACTGAGTTCATTTTAATTTTCCAAAAGATATCGCTCATTTATTCCACTGAGTATTTACTCAATTTAGGTTAAGCACCTTGATCAAAGGCATAACAGCACTGCCCTACCAGGAATTTCAACCTGAAACCTTCAAGTTAATAACCAGAAGCCACAATGCCACATGCAGAAATAAGCCAACGCCAACCTGGATGAAGTCTGTCACTCCCTGAATGAAGGCAGGGACACCGGGCATGGTGACCGTGATGGAGGGAGGCACGCCAGGCCCGCCCGCTCCGGCTCCAGCTCCGGCTCCGGCTCCTGCTCCCCCAGCCAGCAGTGAGCCCAGGAGCTGGGCCAGGCCCGCCTCGGGGGTCCCCTCCTGAGGCTGGGAGGGGGTGCTGGTGGGATGGCCAGTGGAGGCGGTGCTGGTGGTGTTAGTCGACGTCTGGCCGGAGGTGTTGGCGGACGAGGTCGGCTGAGAGGTGGAAGTGGAGGTGGATGCCGAGGAGGATGACGAAGAGGATGAGGAGAAGGTAAAGGAATGGGATGACGGAGCGGTGGAAGTATGCTCTGCTGAAGAGTAAAAACAAGGGAGTTACAGGAGATCAGTCACACACCTTGTTCAATGTAGCTCGGCCTCAGAGTAACAGTGGTTCATTCTTCAATCAAACACTAGATTCCTTTTTAAAATGACCCAAAACATATCAATACTTGGATGCCAAACTAATGTAATTCCCAATTTAACGGAGGCGCAATCCAACATGAAGTTCCCATTTGTCAACAGACAAGAAGATACAATGCGCAAACGCTTTACAATACAGGAACTAAATTCAGTTCCAATGTGTTTCAATTTAAGCTGTTATATAAGTTATACAAAATATTTGTTTAACTTGTGAATAGTTATGTATTGAAATGAAACACCTTCCTCAGGGATGGGCAATTCCAGTGCTTCAGGATCTAACTCCATCTGGTTTTTAAGCTTACTATGCTACAGAAACATGAAATGAATTTACCAGCTCAACAAAAACTCCTATTCAGCTATGAAGACACGCAGCAGAAAGAACATGGCCAGACACTGTGGCCCTCCCAGATGATAAGTGCTCTGGGACCCATTACAACTTCATTGGGCCAGACACCTCAATATATTTTGAAAGGACCAACAATGAGATATGCACAAGGGGAAATGACCATGGGGGGGCAGAGAGACTGATGGCTTACCCATGTGGACTGGCATCAAGAGCTGCCCTACAAGAGCGTTGATCATCTGAGTGAGAGAGGAAGGAGGGAGGGAGTTAGCCTGAGAAAGAGAGCGAGAGGGGCGAGATGTCAGCAGAGACACCCACATGCACATGCCTGGAGAGTACACTTACACACAGGCGGTGAAACGCATGCAAAGACCAAAAGATAGAGTTAGGAGTTAAAGTGCAGTTTCATTTAAGTGCATTATGGTAATTTAAGTGAACCCACAAAGTATCAGCCACAGAAGCTGTCACAACCAGGAAGACTGCATGTCCTGGTTTCACCTCAGTCCTCACACTGTGGCTTTTTTTTTTTTTACACAATCGGTTTATGAAGATATCAACCATTTACTCTACAAAACTACATGCCAGTGTTAGTAGTAGTATTTACACCATCACCCAGGGTGACTTGGAGCATTTGAAAATGAGGAAAAGAAGACAAATCACAAAAATGCTAGTGCAACACAACCAGTAAAATACAGCCACGTAAAAGGCTACACCAGAAGCATGCTATTTCAATCAGCCAGAGGAACAACAGCACGACAGAAAGCAGGAAAGATAAACACCACTGAGCAAAAAACTGAACAATTAAAAGAGCAGTCTTCACCTGTCCTGGCTGCTGTCCCGCAGAAGGAGGCACAGATGCCCTCAAGTTGATTGTTGCCCCCCTGGTACCCAGATTGGCCTGGGGGACCCGGGGGGCAAAGGCAGGCCGGGTGATGACCACCCTGGCCTGGGGAGGGTGAGGAGGTGCCGCGGGGGCAGTGCCAGTAGAGTTTGCACCGGAGGCAGGAGCGGTCTGTTGCCCCTGTTGCCCCGCGGAAGCTGCGGCTGCCATGGCAACGGCCTGCTGGGTGATCTGGTGCACGATGGCTTGCATGAACTCCGGGGGCAGGCCTGGGATATGAACAGGAGGAGTGGTGCCTGTCAAGAGACAACATGCAGTCACATTCTGTCTATCAACATGCCGGTGAGAGAGGGGGGCACGATCTCAATAGTAGTCATTCAATTCTCATTGCTAGGCACGAGGCAAGATGAGCTCATAACATGATATGTTTAGCCAAATGGAGCTCATGAGGCTAAATTATCATAAAATGTTACTCCCTGACCAATTATGCTAATAAGAAAACAAAAATATACTGTAGCACGATTGAACGTGATTTTCTTTCTTTCCTTTCTTCAGATATCAAACCCCTTGCTGTGCAAATATTCATGATGTACCAGGTGTTTGAGTGCCATACTGACTTTTATAAAAAGGATTCCATAACTGGCTGAACACTATTTAGCTACAAAAAATAAGAAAAGGGATCAAAATTATGAAATTGAGATAGCACCTAGTTAACTACGATACATGCTGTAACTTTCCTAACATTATATAAATGGTGCTGCTGGATTCGCTAGCTAGCCAGTGAACCTAGCAAACCAGCAATGATTTGAAACCCTTTTGTTTATTTCATATTTAAATTACACAATACAGTTAAGTTACTGGCTTAGTACAGGAACTACTTCTCAAGAGACACGGTAAATGTTTCCATCTGTTAACTTAGCTCTTGGTGATGTGGAATGGCTCAGTTACAATATTTGTTTGTAAATAGACAATGACATTAAAATCATAGATGAACATTGTATTTACCAGTGGTATATCAGTGACTATCACAATTTGGCAGCAAAGTGACCCATAGAAACAATGGCTTGCAAACTAATCATTTAATGAAGTAATGGCTTGACATAGCACTGCAGGGAACTAATGGACAGAATGACATATGTTTGGTAAATATATTACCTGTTACCAGTTATATTACCAGTTTTAATCTACATCATGTGGTAATTTCATTTTACACTATGTTCTCAGGGCCACGAAACATTTTATCATTTTCTGATTTTGCACATCCGAAATAATGACACTTCCTCTCATGCCTACTCAATACCTATGGGAGTTAGGAGATAAGACTTTTGTAGACATGCAGATTTAATATTTTAGCGATAACAGTAAATTATGATGCAAAATAATTTCTCACCGGTCTGTCCGGCCCCAGCAGTACCCTGTTGTCCTGACATCTGAGGTCCACTGCCAGACTCTACACAGACAGACAGACAGACAGACACAGACACACACGGTATTATAAAGGTGGTATTAAATGTTAAATTGCACCACTGGCATTTGCTGGTTAAGTCCAAAACATGGCCATGTGTTTTAATCTATACTGACATCCCTTATTTTGTCTCCTGATTGCATCTCATCAACCTGGCCTTATATCTTGACCTCCAGACAGAGAAGAAAAGCCTTAGACTCTTATTACATTACATTGAATTATTGTCATTTAGCAGACACTTTTATCCAGAGCAACTTACATATGTTACAATTTTTACCTATTATCCATTTGTACAGCTGGATATTAGGCAATTGTGGGTTATGTACCTTGCCTATGGGTACGGCAGCAATGCCCCAGCGGGGTTGATCCAACAACCTTTTGGTTACAAGCCCTGCACCTTACCACTATGCTACACTGCCACCCCCCACTGGAAGATTTTTATCCATGTTTGTTCATGTATAGGGAGAATTTAAAATATAAATTTAAGTTTGGAAGCATCTGAGACATTTACATTTGTTGTACAGGTTCAATGAAGTTTTTGTTCTCTGATTCACAGGAATGCAATCCATAAAGATGTCTGTCATGAAAGAAAGTGGAACTGGAGGAGGGAACCCACCATCCAGGTTCATCTGCATCATCACCACGGGCTCCATGGTCTGGTGGCTGATCCTGATCATGCGTGGCCCTGTGTGCCCTTGTCCTGGTTGCTGATTTGCTGAGGCAGGCTGTGGAGGTGGGGCTTGCCTCTGCCCCTGTTGCTCTGATTGGTCAGCAGGCTGAGTGGGTTGAGGCTGGTCTTCAGTTGCCTGCCTGCCATTGGCGGTCATGGTCACAGTGGTTCCTAAATTTATCTGCTGGCAAATTTGAAATTTTGAAAATTCAGCTACACGTTACAAGGTAGTTCTGCATTAAACTTACTACAGTTCAAAGTGATATCCATGGAAAAGGCCCTACATTTTACATATAAACAACATGTCAGGGTAAGTCACTACACTGTTATGACTGTAGCGAAGGGTGAGAGCAGTCACCCCACCCGGCCTTGAACCCGGGTCTACTTCTCCCATCCCAGGGTGCCCCACTCACTCGTGCTTCACCCATCTCTGGGGTCCCTCACACTGTGCTTCACCCATCTCTGGGGTCCCTCACACCGGGGTCAACCTAACCTGGGGGTCCCTCATACGGCTCACACAACGGGCACGCCTCCGATGGCCTCGCAGCCAGCCATTCCACCACTGACACCATTTGTAGCGAAGGGCGAGAGCAGTCACCCCACCCGGCCTTGAACCCGGGTCTACAGGGTACCAAACATGCGACTTTGACCGCGACACCAAAGAGCCAGGCTCGTTGGTATGGCAGTCAGAGGGCATACTCAACCGTAGTGACAGCACTCCGTCACAATGACACTGTACTTAGTATGCATGCTCACCACTGTCACAATAACCCACCGGTATAGGAATGTGGTGCATTCCACCTGGCAGCAGGACGGGGGAGGTATAGTGAGACATGGGCCGGATCACGTGCAAGTGGCGGGGAGGGGGAGCCAACAGGTTGCACCGAAGATCACTCAGGGCAACCAGAGCATTGCCCAGGAGACGGAGGGCTTCCCCAACAAGGTTCAAAGTTTGCTGGTCCTCCTCTCTCTCCTGTGTCTGCAGAAGAAAATGAACACAACACTGATGAGGACAAAATGCGTGTACCAAAATGGATAAGGAGTGTAAGGGTTTATGCGCACAGGTGTGTGGTGAAGTATGACACGCCACGGTATGATATTCAGTGTGCGTCTTACATTGTTGTTGTAGTCTGCACTGGTGGCAGAGCCCAGAATAGAGTGCATTCTCTGGATGAAGGGCTGCAGTCTCTCCTCCACCCTTCTCAGCTCTGACAGCACCTCCACAAACTCAGCTGGACTGGGGTGACTGCATGAGAGACACAGGGGAAGGATGAGAGTGAGGGACAGAAAGCCTGCAGACACACCCACAGTGGTCCAAAATACACTACTGTGGCAAATTGGAGCCTTTTTAGAAAAATGCCAGTTTTTTCAATAGTGGTGATTTTATTCAATATTTTATTCAATTGTATAATGTTTTTTTTCTACATTGAGTTCAGTAGTACCTGAAATGAACAAAAATTGCCAATACAATACTGTACAAGACATAATATGCACCAACAGAATTCAGGATACTGCGTACAGCATTTACATATTAACTGCAAATTTAATAACTACACAAACATAATAGGAATAAACAGATGGATTGACTATAAATCTGTATCTTACTTGGGTCCTGAGTGCGGGGGGCCCTCAGTCTGAGTGGAGGAGGAGGAAGACGGAGGGGGAGGAGGTGTGGGTGGCGGTGGGGAGGTGTCCATGGGTGGAGCCGAGGGTGAGGGGGTGGGTGAGGAAGAAGAGGGAGGGGCAGCAGAATCCTGCTGAGATGAAGTGCTGCTGGGATGACCCTGAAACCCAAAAGTGAGAAAAGAAGAGAGTAAAGTTACTTACATCAGCATCAGTGTTTTGGAAAAAAGCTAGTCACAAAACAGCACTCTTTTTGCTTGTAACACTTCGGAAACTTGTGTCAGAGTTTATCTTAAATTTACTGAAAACCTCCGGCAGATTCCAAGACCAAAGATTTGCTCAGCACTATAGGAAGGGGATGCAACTCTCAAATGTGTTTGCTGTATTTATGGTTTCACTAACACAGTGCACTGTCATGGGCTGAACAGCTGTGTTGTAGAGTTTCACTGAATGTCGCTCTTCAGCACAACAGCTGTACCTTACCTCCAATCTGTGGATAAGCGCATTTGTGTCCCTCAGCAAGTTCTCAGCCAATAGCAGTCTAAGCCTGGGCTCGCTCTGCACCGATTGGTCCACGTCAATGTGCACATCCACGGACCCATTACTCTGGAACAGACAGTAAAACAATCTATCATCTTCATCTAGTTTTGAGAACAAGAAAAAATAACAGACGAGGACAGCGAGGCTTCCATACTCCAGTGCTGGTACTGACTCTGGCACTCCTCCCACTCTCCCCCAAACCTGACATCATCTGCTGCACTGACATCTGAGAGAGAGACAGGGGGACAGAGAGGAACAAGAATGAGCTCAAACAACACTCATACATGTACACAGTCCACAAGCCTTCACAGATGTCCAGCTCTTTCTTTTTCTGTTATTATGGTTCAAATATATCTGCTTGTCGAACATTTCACTAATCAGCTCAGTTCTAAGTATCAGCTTACAAAGCACCATTAATGGCTCACTAGTTGGACTAGCCTGCAGAGCCATACTGGTATGATTACGGCCATAAAACACCTGGAGCCAGATGAGGCAACTCGATATCAATCAACTACCCTAGCTCCTCGAACATGATGAGAACAGCAGGGAGAGAAAGAGCCAGACACACAAACACACATACGCACGTACAGACCCGGGCACATGCACCCACACAGACAAACGTGCGCGCACACATGCACGCACACACACCTGTACATACACGCGCGCACGCACACACACGCATGCACGTGTGCGCACACACACATACACGCGCGCACACGCTCACACACACAGAAGGCTGTGTCAGACAAAGCGGCCAAAGAGAGCGACAGTGTATGCTGCCCCTCTGCACCTGGATCTGCTGAGGGTCCATGATGTTCATAGGCAGGTTGAATGTCCCAAGCATGACGTAGCTGTTGGCATTGCGGTCGTGTGTGGGCACGTGAGAGGCACCCTGTGAGGTGGAGGACGAGTGGGAGGTGGGGGGCCCTCCCTCTGCCCCGGACACACCCCCTGTTCCTGTCCCTGGGTGGGTGGTCTGAGGAGGGGCCCGTTCCACCAGATGGATGACCTTACCATCCACATCTAACAGAGACAGACAGAACAATGATAGGGATATGTCAGAGGAAGGATGAGAGGGAACCCCATGTCCATATGTCGGGTAGCTGTGTACTGCTTCTGTTACTGCACAGAGATCACATGTGTGATCATTGTGGAAGAGTTGTGTTACTGTACACAAATCATATGCTGTGTATCTGCACTCACCACTCTTAGTCCTCATCCTGGTCAACTGTGTGGCAGTCCTATTACTGTACTCAGTCCACACATTAACTGTGTAGCCGTACTCAGATCACGTGTAATATTACTCACGGCACTCAATTCTCATGAGGGGTAACTATTTACCACTTGTGTTACTGTACTCAAATCATGTGTTATGTAGTAGACCCACTTACTGCACTAAATCCTCAAGTTTGGTAATTATGTGGTAACTGTGCAAACTAAATGAGATCATATGTCTGGGAGGTGTGAAGCGGCTGTGTTACTTACTGTACTCTGTCAGTGTCTTCTCGTCCTGCAGTACTCTGCCCTGATATATCAGCCTCTGTTTATCCACAGGAATCCCCACAGAAGTAGAAATGTGTTCCTTAAACTCTTTCACTGTTAACTGAGAGAGATCATGAAACAGAGTGAGAGACAGACAGAGAGTGCAAGAGCAAAGAGAATGCTTCACTCCACAAGAAGCTCACTAAGTAGAATCTACTGAAATCCCAGAATTTTAGGGGATTTTAGATGCATCTGAGTTTTGAGCTTGTCTGGTCTCCTGTGACCTCCTGAGAAAGGTACTTACATCACTTCTAACTGTGTAACTTCTGCTCTGAGAGTCCAGAGTCTTGACAGTCACCTCTATATGACCTGGTTCACCCATACTTCTTTGCTGTTCCACAAGGGGGCAAAGAGGAAGAAAGTTTAATCACTCTAAATTATTCCATAGTCTTTAAGTATTCTTGTCAATGCCATTATTTACATTAACTGAATTGTTTAATCAAAAAACCTCTATGTCCAGCACCAACAAACAACATACACCTTTATTCAATTAAGGCACTAATCGATAGTAATAATTTGTTTTACAGTTTCAAAGTAACAAAACGCACAAACACATGAACAAAATTCACATATGGCTGAAACTGTGAAAATCAATATCGTCCACAATATCAACAGTTTATGGAGTGCAAATTCAAGTACCAAACTATGGTTTATGGTGTGCCATCTTGCAACAAATAGATTGTTTGATAGCCAGCTAGCTAGTCTGCAGCAACGCTTGTACGACGTTGTTTCTAGAAGGATTTTTTTCGATGAAAACAATGATCAATTACGTTACGTTTCCATGTGAATGTCAAAACATCCCACTCAGGTAAACAAGATCTATATGTCAAAGGTAGTTAGCTAGTTATTCTTAAATCCAGCTCGTTAAAATTAGTTAGCGAACTGAAACTCGTGAATTAACTAGTCTAGCTAAGGACCAAGCTAGCTAACCTACTGTCATTCTAGCCATACTGGCCTGACGTAGTTAGCTAGCTAGCTATCTAGTCTATTCTCCTAAACATCTCCGTATTTTCCAGGTAAAATAACGAGACGATCTAATTGACGATCGGAAGCTGACATAACCAAAGGTAGTCTAGAGAAGTTAGCAAAGTAGCTATATAGCTACACAACAACAAGCCTTTCAAAATGACTTGCCGATTTCTCCGAAATATTGTCAGTTCTTCTGTAGCCAGCTCGTTAGCTAGCTATTGACCTTAATTTATATACCGAAAATATCTTTGAAAGATATTTGTTTAATAAATATTGTTGCTTGATATCGTCGTTTTAATGTTCATATTCTAAAATTCCGTACGAGTTGCCAGGTATTTTTTGAAGATGCGACATTATTAAGAAAGGACCCCTCTGACGTAGGGCCTCCTCTAACCCGGTGCGTCTACATTGGCCGCCGGGATTGGGTTTGTTGGTTTTCAATTCAATTTCACAATGCAGTGTGTAATTGTGCGTTTATATATACTAATTTATGGTGTGCCATTTTACAACAAATCGAATGTGTGATAGCCAGCTAGCTAGTTTGCAACAACGCTTGTATGACTTTTTATTTGTATGAAGGAAAATAAGATATAAATTTGTATCATTGACTTCACCATTTATCACCTGTATGACAAATGACAACCAGAATGTTTCTCAACCACACAAATAACACATAAAATGAGTTATATACATATATTTATCTATACCATGGAAAAAAGGGGAAGAGGAACATTTTGAAAGGAAGTGTTAGTAGGAGGTGAGGAATAGGAGGGGGTGTTGAATTTCCTGAAATTGGGGGGAAAACTCAGATGTATGTGGGAGGCAGCTAAAAACAAAGAAGTACTCAATGACTGTCCAATTAAATGAGACAGACATGAGCAACATGAAAATACCCAGTTAGAGAAGTAAAAGTATTGCAAAGGCACACTCAAAAATCAATGTTTCTGAAAGTTATGCTGCTCAGGTGACATTTCTTTCTCACCTAAGCATGCTGCTACATGGTGCACAGTATGTGTATGGGTTGTTGACAGATGTTCTGACCCTGTACCCTGTATAGATCCTGTGCATAAACAACATCAATGATCAACAGGGCAAGAAATTTTTCTACATATTTTGGTACTTTGTGAATGGATGTCAGTAAGGATTGGTTACTACATCTTTTCATATCACAAAACAGCCACAAAGAAGAATATACTGAGAAATAATGTTTGAACAGCAGGTGTTTTGAAAAATATAAATGTCTAACCTGTAAAATGAGAGACTGTGTGTAAGTGATTGTAAAAGACTGGAACAAACAAATAAGGACAGAAAACATCCTGCACTATAAGGAATAATTTATTTCAATTAAATTCCATTAAAAAACATGTAAACACCCATCGCTAAAGGGGCTTACAGGTCTTAGAAATTTATACATCAATGCAAATACAACAAAAATTATGATGTTATGTGTCAAACTAACTAAAGACATTTTTATTTTAACAATTTAAAGCAGGTCATCTAATGGCTGACTTTTATTAGGAGAATACATACCCTGATCACCCTCTGAGGTCGTTAATTAAAAGTAAATATAATGTCAGTGACATTTTATGATTTCATGCAGCAGACTAGATTTTCCAATACATTACTCATTAAAGCCTTCACACAATGACTAAGGGAGTCCAGATACTGTCGTCCACTAGCTGTGTTTTTCCGTGTCCTTCCAGGGCGAAATGTGTAATGTTGTTGTATTCTAAGCCATTATTCTCTCTGATGCCTCTTTCTATTTTATGGTATCTGAGCATGTTGAATTTTATTGCAGTGAGGGGGGAAATAAATGTGTAATAAATGAGGGCCACTGACAGTACCAAATTTCTCCACTTGGGGGCTACAGACAGAACTAAAGTGCTACTAATGCATTTCAGAATATGTCAGATTTGACTACACAGCAATGGAAAACTACAGTGTTTTTGTTGTTTTTGCAAGCCATTTGTCACTTACCTTAACCACTTACATAATTTAGATTTCTAGAAATTATTTTGGGAAAGTTAAATATTACAGCTTTGTGTTTGTGCATGTTAGGACAAAATCAACAAAACTTAGCGATGTTGCAATATGTTAAATTGTATCCTATGTGTCATTCAGAGAAGACCATTAAATGAAGAAGTATTAAACCTATCATATATACTCAGAGATGCCAGGTTCGTGTTGACCTGCCTTAGCTGTGTGTGTGCACCACTCTAATATGAGCCAGGGTGTTTCAATTGCTGGTAACTTGGATGTATCATTAGAGTTGAACTCCTCTGGCTCCACCTTAATAAATGAGAACAGACACTCCCTGTACTGGAATGTGATTTTTGTCCCTTGCACTTGAGGGAAAAACACAAAGTGATGCTTCTGCTTTTGTTAATCCTGCTATGGAGACAGTACATAAGTCATTGATTGAATTAACCTTGATTATATTATGGTCTGGCATTCAGCACAGGAGGTAAATTTTTATTATGTTTTGTGACATATTGATCAGTGAATACTGTGTTACCTGCCTGCAAGTAAGCATGGCTTAAGAACACAAAGCCAACTAGGAGACTCTGGGCCATTGGTTTTCCCCGCTGTGGCATTTTAGCCCATGCAAGTTCAGCTCTTCAATATCTGCATACAGGGAGAGGGAAAACGCTACCAGGGATGTTAAAGTTTAGGGATATTTCAGCGAATGTCTGCATGCTGGGCAGCAAAACAATGCAAAGTAGGCAGACATAATGGTGACAACCACCAGGAGAGAGTGTTTCCTGTTGCCAAGTTTCTGCCGCCCCCTAGGCCTTGGGAAATGAGAGAAACAGAAAAAGAGAAATGAAACTGAGAAAGTGGGGTAAATTCCTATCTCCATTAGGTGAAACTGTTTTTAACACCTTGTGAATAATTAACTGTTTTTATTGTTTTAACCTCCCAAAATGATCTGCCAAACTATAGACAAACTACAGAGTATTAGTGGTAAAGGGAAACACTTATAATCCTAATATTAAGGGCCTTCTCTGGGTTTTCACACAAGGTGTGGGTCTAGTCATATTGTCATTATCACTATTTATTTGCTTACTAGACAACTGTATCCATAGTAATTGCTATATTTTTTACCTATTATCAATTGAAACAGCTGGATGCTGTATATGCCAAAGTAATCATTTTTAAGGGTATTCTAAGGGTATTCATGAAGGTCTTTCAAACCATGAAGTAGCCCAAAATGCAGATCCGGCTGCAGGTGGTTAGAAGGAGTGAGCATCTCCACCAATGACAGATAGTGAGCATTAGAGGACAGTGTCCCCTATCAGTAGTGACAAGCATGTGAAGCGGTGTTTCAGTTCAGTATTTCAAATTTTTGTTACAAACAGAGAGAGCACAGAGCAGTAATAAATACATTCCTCTATTAACATTTATTTACCTTCTTCATTAACAGAAATAAAGAAGAAAGTCATCTGATTCCAAGGATGTAAGATATGATCAATTTTGGGTCAGAATGAGATTTACTCTGCCTACATCATCCCTTACTGCCTACATCATCTCAAAATTGCATGAAGAATATATCAATTTCCATTTATGAAACAGTCTTTTGATCATGTATTGTAATTTCAAACCCACAGCTCAAAACACATCTACATTTTAACTCAATATATTTGAAATAAAATGTCTGAATATTGTCAGTGAGATGATATCTTAGCGATTGCCTTGACATGAATAAAATGTGAATTGACATACTATGATCTTTACATACATATAACAGGTTTCAGGTATTACTGGTCCTCTGGGAATAAACTGGTCAGTATTAAAAACTTAGGAATTGGTTTTGGTTACATGTAATATCAATCATATAACCCTTTACATATCCAGTTTTATTTGTTATAGCTCATTTTAGAATTCCTTGATGTGATAAAGACTGAATAATCCCTGTATGGATTCTTACTACTTGGTGATGCCATGGCACCCCTAAATGACCAGTGATTAAACGTCCTCAAAGCACATAATCTCTTAATCCTTTTTGTCATTTTTATATTTCACAGCTCAGGCTTAGTCTCGTCCTGGTTTCCGGCCACTTCAGGTTTTCAACCTACACTTCATGGAGTGAAATGTCAGACCCAAATACATGTTTAATCAGTGATCCTACACCAATTTCCTGGGAACGTGGGCCAGCGCATCAATTTAGGAAAGGTTTTACCTTTGCTCGACATGATTAGCTCAATGAAGCAAACAGCTTCCTGCAGAAGTTCATGGCGAAGCTCCAGCAGAGAACAGCCTCTGAAAACACACACGTCACACCAGAATACAAAAAAAGACATGTTGTCATTCAGGAATCTTGTTGTTCAGCCAGAGAGCAGGTATTCTGCACCTCACATTCCAGCCCATTAGGAACAGAATAAAAAACCCAGTGATAAATCACCATTGACCAGATCATAAAAACGTGCAATTGACAGTGTGGGAGTTCCCCTCTCTGCAACTTCTTCAAACTGAGTCTATGAATCACACCTGCACAGAACCTAAAGATCTCTTCATCTTGTCCCACATCACACAAGACCGCATGTCCTATTTCTGTTGTCTGTTTCTTTATTTCTGGCCTTCTTCCAATGAAATAGTTATGGTGTTGCAGCAGCTGCTGTGGAATCCAGCTAGAATCCATCCATCATGTTATATTAAGGTTATAGTCATGTCATTAATGCATTTTTACAACTTACGTTTTTTTGGTGAATTGTCCTTGCTTTTCCTTGCAACTTCCACATGGCTTGACACCCTGTGAGCAGAAACATGGGAATGTATTTGCTCACAGACAGAAAATGCAGACAGAAAAGCAGGCAGATGTGTGCATACACACACACACACACACACACACACACACACACACACACACACATATATATGTATTCAGTGTTGTGAAAGCAATGTGGTTTTGATGAGGTAATGTGAGGCTGAGTGATTGAGCTGAGGCAGCAATGGCATTTGAGCTGTTGATCTTTGGAGAGAAAGTACTTTTTACAAAATTTCAGTCTGAATCCTTTTCAAAAATTCTTTTGAATAATGCTGATACTGTTTGCCAAAAATTGTTTGAAAATTTCAGCAGGGTAACCAATGATTGCAGGTGATTTCTTACTTGGCATGTAGAGAAGTCCCTTTTTGACATTTTACAGGAGTGAGGTGTCTGTCTAAAGTTGTCTGTTCCTTGGTGAGTCCAGGGAGTTTAATATTATTTAAAAATGAGTAATTTTCAGTGGGGTTGCATTTGTGGTCTGATTTGGTCTGATTTCCATAAAAGCTGTGAAGGTGCCATTTATGTGATTCAGAGTCTTCATAATGTTTCTAGCTGAATTTGTAATGGTTTGACATAACACCACATTCAAAGTAGTCCTGCCTAAGTCTACTACGGTGAATTGTATTTTCTGTTTTGTAAAATTATCCAGTCTATTTCTGGTTTTCGTTTTGGTATTAGTTTATTTAGTGGTAGATTGAGGATATGAGAAGTATTTCAAGTTCTTAATTTAAACAGTTTTCTAATTGTAATTTTGTGTGTGAGAACTATGAAATACTTCTTCCTCTCAGAATTGCTTTGGCAGTTTCCTAATTAGTGTGTGTGATGTGTCTGGGTAATTGTTTAGATATTAGATATTTCAGAAGAAATTATGAAAATTATAGCTAAACATATTCATTTATGGCCATCAAATGATTTAAACCTAACTATTGGCTCATCATCAGATTTTTCATCTAGATGATGAAATTCCAACAACATCGTCAAGCAGTGAGGGACATAATTGTTCTAGGGGCTGCTTGCTCCGCACCAAAAAAGTAATTATTTGCTTACTTTGCAAAGGTTATGAGAAATTGCATTGTACAGTTACTTACTGTAAGTGGTTTTCCAGTCCTCATTTGTAAATGTAAAGAAGGTTGTCTAACATTCCATTGAAAATTCACTTGTATTCTTGTATTCCCTGGTAAGATAAGAATGTGGTTAAAAGATGAAAATAGACTACACTACCTGACTGAAACCACAAAAAAACAGTGAAAGCATGGAAATTCCCATCTGAGCTGATTTTGCCCAACTGTGTTCAGACATTATACATATCCCCTGACTGGTATCTATCAGCTGTTCAGAAAGCATCCACATTCCAACAAAGCTACATTATACATATATTACATTACATTGTTGTCATTTAGCAGATGCTTTTATCCAGAACAACTTACATAGGTTCCAATTTTATCCATTTATACAGCTGGATATTAACTAAGGCAATTGTGGTACATTGCCCAAGGGTACAGCAGCAGTGCCTCAGGGAATTGAACCAGCAATCTTGCAGTTGCTGCCCTGATCCTTACCACTATGCTACACTACTGGCCCCATATGAAATGCCTACCTGAACATTATGTGCTCAGAAGTATTTGTACATATTTTTATATATCATTTTATGTCCTCATAGTGTATAAGAAGAATCATTTAAAGAGCAGGCATATCTGCAAATATCAGCCAAATTCAGCCCAGACCTTACCAGGAATTCGGGATAGTTAAATGAAAAACCTCTACAGTTCAGAATGCATAGGTAATCATAGTGCACTTCTTTAATTCTTTAACTAACCGGAAAAAGAATCACTTTGTTTCTTACACAGCACATGATTGACAATTGCTGAAAATGAACAAAAGGAAGTTTGTGTAAGGATTAAGACATAAAGATAATGAACACTTGCTTGAATTTGCCGTTCATATAGCCTAAACATTGCAGGAGGGCATTTGACTTATCGCTGAATGGAAACAGCATAATCGAAACTCATGTTTCAGACGTTGGATGCTTTCGGACTGAAAGAAAACAAACTCAATTACCTGAGCGTGGTGTTTTTGAATTCACCTTTTCGCCTCTTTGTTGATGTATCTCTCTATATTGCTCTGTGCTGCTGGCTCGGGGCAGCACCTATAAATCCAAGTGGGTTCTGCATGTATTTGTCTGGGGCTCCGGTGACCTTTTGCAGACCAGGAGAGAAATCAAAAGGACGATGGGGATGCCCCAGTGAAACAGACCATCAGATGCAGGAACAAAATGTGAAATGTGAGATACAATATTGTGTTTCTCAAAAAGGATTAATACAAAGATAGAAGAAAATTCACACAATTGTGGAAAGCTTACTGTGACAGAGAATGTTTCAATACAATGTCAGTAATTTGTTTTGATAGTACAGTGGGTACTTTTCCAGAAAAGCAAAGAAACATCAACTTGAATCTGTAACAGAAAATTTGTAAAGTGACATGTCACATGTCACATGTCATGGCACTGAGTTTATATGTCTTTGTATAGTGCTAAAAAGGACAAGTGATGAAACAGGAAAACTATGGCTTAAACACTTGATAAAGAGGAAATGCAAAGTGGTTCAACCAGTTCCGTCTTCAGCACTGCCAGAGGACTCCCCTTGTAGCTTTCGTTTTACAAGATTTTGCTTGCATATCTTTCTGATTTCTACTTTCCCCTTCCAATAACCTACATGCTTTAATTTTTCAACCATTATACAAATTATAGAATTATTTTGATGTGATCAAGTAAAAAGCTAATCCAGTTTTTGCCCATTTTTTTCTTGCTGCCATGTCAGATAATAATGAAACTGACAAAGATGAGTAAATCTTCTAATATAGATCATTAGTGTATAGTTTCAATACATTCTGTCAGAACCATGCAGTGATTTATCAATTTGTAAAAAGCAATTATTGTGGAAACATTACAGTGAAAATTGTCTGTGCAATGAATAATTCACAGCTTCATCCCTGTGATATTAGAAGACTGCATATATGACCTTTAAAAACAAACAGGGAAAAAACGCATACCACCCACCTGTCACAGAGCGCATTTCTGTACTTTCACACTATACAGTAGCCACCTTTCATGACCTTCCGCTGTCAGTGCAGAAATGTCTTCTTATCCGCGCATCTGTCTCCGCTCACTGACAGCATGGTAGCGGCCCATCAGTTCCATGTGTGGACCCTTCTCTCTGCGATATCAATGCAAAGATCATTTAAGCCATATTAGTTTAGTCAAAATCTATGACGGCTCCATTCTCATTGTGCAGTGTTTTCTTGCTGTGACGATCAGTGGTGTAAGCTTGTAAAAGGCACAGTCATTGCTCTGTGGTGTTCAGTGCCTCTGTTTTAGACATATATCATGCACTTCCTTTCCTTGAACATAGATCTGTGTTCATCACCTGTTACCCTCCTCTGTTAGCTTTCACAGTGCTGTGTACGGCTTCAACGTTAATGTTAACGTTTGTGTGTGTCTGCACAATGCATCTGTGCAGCCTGGTCAGTTTGTTTGTGGTACACAGTGCTTTTAACTCCCCGCTTATGTTTTTCCTTTTCCGACCACAGGGGTGGAAAGAAAAACACCTCGACTCATCTCTCAGCCTACATGAGGAGGGGAAATCCTGTAGTACGTTACAGCACATGTCAATCTATGCCACTGTGAAAAGACTCATCGACACTACAAGGCACACCAGGGTGAGTGAAGTTTATTATGCTTTGATATAACATGAAATCATTTGTGTTTCTTCCTGTATGCTTGCACCTTTAGTGCAAATGTAGTGTGGTCTATGAGTGAGTCTTTGTGAGCCAGGATTTGTGTGTATTTACTAGGGTTCCTCCAGTGCAGTATTGCAGAGCTATAGTGTAGAATGCGTGAGTCAGTTAAACTGTATCGTACTGCAACACACACTAATATTGTTTAGACTGTATTGGTTAGAAGTGTGGCAGTAGATCGTGGATTTCTAAAAATTCCCTGTCAACACTTTTTTTAAAAATACTGACAGAATTAACTTGCTGATTTTCTTTGAAGTGTGCAATTGATGATCCCCATCTGTGCATGTGTATTAAAATACCCTACCTATAAGGAGCCTTGCTACTTACAATCACACATTTCTGACTGTGATTATTACTGTTTTTGTTAAATTCACTTCATCTGTTCTTCTGAACGCACCTCAGTTGTCGATAAAGGGAAAGTCTTTTTTCTGATGTTTCATGTAATTTTTAATAAAAAAATATGAAGCATGAATGCACATAAGATGTCTATATACTGACTGAGTGATCACAGAGTGCATATGATACTGCGTCTGCAGTGCTATTGAGGTGTTACTATGAGCTTATGCAGCATTGTGCCATGAAGGTATTCTTAGCCTTCCATCAGGCAAGTCCAAAAAGCGGCTTTTGACTTGAAAGGGGAAACACCTGCTGAGTGACATCAAAGGTGAAACCTCCCTTCTCCCCGGGAACGTGCCAAATCACAACTGATCCTTCTGTGCTCCTCTATGAACAGAGTGCCGATGCATCAGCAGGCTCTGTAGTCTCTTTCAATGGAGCAGCCAAAGATGTGGAGCCAACATCCCAGGTTTCTGCTGCTGCTGGTTTGGTGTGGCATACTGTCCATAGCTGTGGTTGTCATGGTTGCAATTCAGCTATCTGAGTGGCCAAACACCCAGGACCTGGTAAGTCCCAGTATTACAGCCACAAAGACTTTCTATCAGTACTGAAGAGGGAAAAAAGAGTAATACAAAGGCATTTTTGTGTGTATGTCTATTATGATGATGATGATGAGGATGATTATGACAACCAAACATATACAGTATAGGCAGTAATAATGAGAAGTCAGCTGCCTTACAGCTATATACTCACTTAACCTTAAAATTCCTTTATCACTTGATAATTAGTGAGAAACTTATTGTTGTAAGTTGGTAATAGGTGAGAATTGTGACTGAAATGCGATGCAGTAATTTCTCTTATCAATCACAATGTAGCCATTTACTAATGAATGTACTGGTACTAAATGGTAATGATAATTACATAATAACTACATTTCAAGGATTCAGAGTAGCTATCAATGTGTGTGTTTCATGCCAGGTCCTACAGGGGCCTGGCTAACTTTTCACCTGGCCCCACCAGCTGTGTGCATGTGTGTGTTTGTGGTGTGTTATAGGGAAATTTAGATGATCTAATCCTGTCCATTTTGTGTGACTGTGTGTGTATTAGGGAAATTCAGTTGATACAGTCCAATTCAACCTGCCTTAAAGATCTGAGATTATTTTTTTCTTTGTATCTTTTTGCAGACCACAGCATCTGGCAACACTGGTGAGTTTTATGTATCTATGCTTCATATGTATCAATACTGTGTGCTGCAATTGATACAAATTACAAAAATATATTTTATAAAGAAATGAATGCACATACACACAAATATGAAAAGTTTAACAGTTTCCCTTAAGTTTAAATCCTGTTTTTTTCTTTTAAAGCTTATTCAGAGCCTGTGATTGCTCCATCCAACTTACCACCTGGTGAGTACAATGAATTCTGTCTCCTACTTCTCTCCTGGGCCCCTGAGTACCATCACAGGACCTAAAATAACTACAACACTCTAACAAGTTAAAAAGTAATTTAGTGTGTGGTCCTGTAGTATTTCAGTATATCAGAACATGTAAGAGGCAACAGGTATAACATTCAAGTTATAGATATCAGCAGCACTGCAAATTGTAAAGGGTTCTGAATTCTTCATTATGGACAGATGTAACCTGCTGTGTTAGTGTGGGAAATTGTAACTAGAAGGTTGCCTGTTCGATTCCTAGGTGACATATAGCTGTTGTACTAGTAAGCAAGGTCAGGAGCTTGAATTACCTAGCTATATAGGTGGGTGAAGTGGAAAAATGTGAGCTGTGACTTAAATAAGACAATTTGTTAAATAAATGTGCCTTGTAATATCATCTGAGCATCTTGAAAAAGAAAACAAATGTGCTTCGTTTTCCTTTTTAGGTCGCCACCTGTCACATATTCAGCTGACAATGGGTAAGTGGGCCTCCCTCCCTGAAAAGAGAAGTTGCTGGAAACGAAGGGACTTTCATTCTGCTCTCCCACATTTCTCTTTCTCTCTCTCTCTCTCACTGTCTCACTTTCTCTCTATGTCATTTAGTGTATTCTCTCATGCTCTGCCTTCCCTTCTCCAATCACACCAAACTGTAGGTTCATTGTAACTTCCTTCTTCCATTCTTATTCAAATCAGCCAAGGTGTCCCACAGCCATGTTTTATCACTGCCATTTTCCTTCTACCTCATATGTGTTTTTCCAAAGCTGTCTAAGATCTATGATGAGCATTTGCTTAGATACAAAGTTTGTGGAGTTTCTTTCATGGACAACACAATAGCACATACATGTGTCCACTGCTCATTAATAAGACCAAGATCAAATACAGCATTGTTTACAGCAAGGCTATGGTTTAGCATGATTGAAGTCTTAGTAGCACAAAGGTAGAGACCAGGAGTGCGTATTAATATTATCCACATACTGGAGAAAGCTCTGAGGGTTCTCTGCCTTTTTGACTGGCTTACACAAGTCAGTGATTGATGGCACACAGAGCCTGATCCATAGAACCCTCAGCAATCCATAAATAAGCCATCGCAACCAACACATATTTCTCTCACAAACTATGAATGGATGTCAAATCCATGTCAGAAGTTATTTAAGTTGTAAACAAAACTGCTGATTATGAGCACTCTAAGGAACAGACACAGTGTGTCTAGGCTTGGGAAATATTGCACTAACACTCCAAAAAGCACAGAATGAGATTTGATGAGGAGATGTGCTTTGTGTTCCATGTACAAGCTAGCTGAACACTTCCAAAACATGGAGTCATTCTTTATACGTTTCACTGAAGACTTTTCATGCAGTTAATAAATTGGCAAATCAGCTTAAATAGCATCTCTAAGACCACTTTCCAAATGTAGAGATTGTTTCTTAATAACCATAAAACATTGGGAAACCGTATGCATAAGACACAAGCAAATTGCTTACAAACTGGGGTATCTCAGAAGACGAACATTACCAAACTTTGACATTATTTGCGCCTGGTAGACCTTTTGGTCTCAACTCCAGAAGGTGTTAAGAAAACCGAAATGTGGTTGCAGGCAACATTCAGGACTTATGCCGATTTCATGCCATCCTCTCCCCCTCATGCGCTCTGTTCTTCCCACCTGTTTCTCTCCCTCTGTGTGAAGTGGGTTGTCTGACTCACGCCGTGGGCTCAGAGGCCCGCTCAGATGCTCAGATGTGGGAACCACAGTAATCCGAAACCGATGAATTACACAGGGCAAAAACATTGCGTGTGCACCAACCCGTTTGGGCTGGGGAAAGATGGAGGAAAAAAAAATTAGGCGCGAGCTGAATTAAGAGGGTGAGGATGTCAAGCATATTTTGCGCAGTTTGTTCCATTTCTGCTCAACTTAGAGTGGGAGAGGCAAACCTGTAAACAGCCCGTAGACCTGAAAGCCTGTAGACAGACCACCCTCTCTCCAACAGCGTCGCTCGGAAAATGCTTAATCATATTTGGTTATATTCCTCCCTCTGTGCGGTAATGTGGTTAACGCTGTGTATCCTCTTCTCACCTTCCTCCTGCACAGATTCCAATCTGACCTTAAAGTACGACCTGCCCGCCCGTTTCGTTGCTGCCTCACGCTCACTTGTCATCTGCAACAACTCCGTTTGTGTCAACTCGGGGGGGTTGTACTACTTTTACGCCCATGTGACCTTCAGCAAGGTGAACCCAGAGAAGAGGATGGTCACTTTGATCAGGAACCGGATTCCACACCAGCTGAAGGAGCTGAAGCTGAGTGAGGCAGTGAGCTGGGGAGACCAAGAAAGCAGTGTGTCTATGTCAAAGAGAATTCGTTGTCAGAGAGGGGATAGTTTGAGACTTGAGATCAAGCCAAATAATACTCTCAGACTGCACAACACACACTGGGGCCTCTTCCTTCTGACTCCTTACTGATCCCAGAGACAGGGGGAATGGCAACAAAAATACCAATAATGATGGTGATAGTAATAACAGTGGGCCAATTGCAACAGCCTTAGCAGGTGCTTACTCATCAAGTTTTGGCTCAATAACCAATTAAGTCTATCAGAAAGGGAAAGGTCTTGTTCTGTGAGATTAGGGCCATTCCAGACCTGGCAGAGTTCTGTGATCTAGTAGCCTAAACCAAGGTTTAAACACCTGCTAAGGACATTAGAATTGCTTCACAGAGTCCCAGTCAGGGATTGAATGGTATAAAATGCAACATTCCAGAATGACACAGTTCAATTCAATGTTAACATGGGATCATTCCCTAAAGAATGAGTGTAGGGCTCCTGAGTGGCTTTGCTATCAAGGCACTTACCTTGAGGCTGAGCCCTAAGGCTCGGATTACAATCCGGCTGTGTCACCTGCCAGCTATGACTATGCGTTGATTGGCCAGGGTTTCCTAACCTCAGCACTCTCAGGAACTCTGCAATTTGATGCAAGTTGCTTGAATGACAACAGTACAGTGTCACCTATCCTCCCATTGATGCCCACTTTCTGTGGTGCACTGTGGGGCTTGTAGTGTGAAATATAAAAGTTGGCTGTGTGCAAGTGAATTGGAGGGTTGCATTTGTCTTGTCTCAGTGCTCCCGCATAATTGTGGAGGCTGTTGCAGTGAGACAAGACTAATAATCAACTGGGGATTCATAATATGTTTGCATAAAGGGGAAAAGCATGCAAAGAAAAGACTGTCACAATACTTAAGCTATTTACTTAACATTTTTGTGTGAACAGAATTTTGTTGGAACTATATTATTATTATTATTATTATCATTTTTATTATTATTGTTATTATTATTATTATTGCATTTGGATTTTATAAACATGTTTTAAAAGCTTGTGGGAATTGCAAGAAAAGATGATATCCATTATTTAACTGGTGTTTTATTTAATTAAAAAAAACTTTTAATTGAATGTATTCCATATAATTGGAACAGATTTTATAAGAATGTATCTCTGTTTTTGACTAAAAAAAAAACTTAGAATAGGTATTCTGTTTTCAGTGACAATGCTACTGTGATATGCACTAATGGGCATCAGCTCACTGTTAATGCAAGAAACAAAGCTCCATCAGTTTAATTGAGAACTTCTGGGGATTATTTTGTATTCTTTTTTTTTTTAATTTTGAGGCTTAAATGTTTGTGTTATATTGTTTCCACCTACATAGTATTATATTCCAATCCGTATATGACCTATTTTGGAAACTTGCAGCTTCATCAATCATGAAAGGGGTGGCATTATCGTGTGCTATTATTGCCTCACAAACTTCAACAAATCATGTTCTTTTTTTCTTCAAAGAGCGTTGTCTTTTCAGTGGTCCATTTGGATTGATAGTACATTGTTGCTCAGCCATTCTGTGGTTTATGAAGGTTCTCTCTCATTACTACTGTTTTGCATTTATGTAGAAATTATGAATGAAAATATGCAAAAATGTATAAATATGGACATACTGATTTTGATCAAGGGTGTTAAGTTTGTTTAATTATTTGCCTAATGAGTTTCCTGATTGTAAAATGTGTTGAAACGCATTTGCTGAAATTCTGCTTAATTACAATTGCTAGACATATGGGTATAGAACACAGCATGGACATGATTAATGACACCTTTGGTTTAGAGTCCAATTTTGGGACTGCACCTAGCCACCAAAATGAGAATGCTGACAACCAAAAACTCCCATGTACATAGACTGTGGGCACTATAAAGACTGAGTATCTGAAAGGGGTTGGCTTTACTTGGGAGGAGGATGAAAAAAATTAAATTAAATATATAAAGCGTTTTTGTACAGTTTGAGAATACTGGTTTAGCAAGGTTTGGCAGTTTGAAGAATTGAAAACATGAGCTTCTGTTTAAGACCATATAATGCCATATAATGATTACTTTCACAACTCACCACATGATGGAGCTACTCTCTCTAAAAAAGCACCACTGTCACTAACACTACAGCTGCTACTACTACAGATTCCAAGAAAAGTGAGGGGAAATACTATTAACAAAAAGTTGTACACTTCATTCTAATAACATGGCTGTTACAGTGGTTATTTCTTGTCATTGTATGCCTTTTGCTGTTTGCCCTCTATATATACATAAATCCTATTGAAACACCTGACCTACAAATCACTGGTGAGGAAACATGCTCATGAACAAACACACACAAACAGAATGACAACCATTTGAAAAACAGGAAACCACAGCTATGTTTACTTGTTACAACTCCAAATTCCCCTTTCCCCACAGACCTACAATCAAACATATAGTATGTTCTTTTTTCATGAACATTGACTTCATATTAGCCATCACAGAGACAAAGTGAATGAGATCATAGAAATGGCTTCAAAAAATACACCAACAAACAAGGAGCAGCAGATATGCTTGCTCTTTGCAAGTCACTCTGAATAAGAGCCTCTGCTTAATGACAAAAGGTAATGTAAAATATACAGTGAAGGCTTACATATGGTTTCAATATATATCAGCACTATGAATTTCTATATAAAATGTACTGAAAGGGGATCTACCTCTGTTTGTCTCCTCCACCTCATGGCTTCTTACTGGGTGGAATTCACCTTACCTAAACTCTTTCTGTTTCCTTCCCATGTTAACCCACTTCCCTCAATTGTGTGCTGGTGTACGCACATATCTGTGACACTCTACTTGAGAGTATATTACAGTTTGAGAAGTTAAGGCATTGTTTCCATTACAGCATGTGTATATGCTGCAGCAGCGTAGTAGTAAAAAAATATGGTTTCTGTGATTTTTGATATAGTATGCTGTCTCACAGGTTTAACTTTGTCGTGAAGGTGTTCCTGTAAGTTATTTCCATTCATTTGAGCCCCTTAAATAAATTAATTATCCATAGAAGTATTGAGCTTCATTATGTCTAACACAGGGCTGGGAAACTTTCTAGCGACAGTCAGTTCATTATCTAATCAGATTTTTCAGCTACGCAATAGAATGGTATTAGATGGTACAAGTTCCCTTTTTGGTTTTACAATTCATCATTCAATACTTTGTTTTACCACAGAACAGAAAGGAGAGCAGCATGTGTTTTTCGATTTTTGAGATTGATCATGGCCTGCACCTACATTGCAATGATGCTCTATGTAACAGAAAGTCAACAGTTTTCTCAGATAATCTATTGAGGCAGCTTGAGAGAACATTAAAATGCTGATTTTTCAACTTCATCACTGACCTGTTGAGGCTTACACAATATAGGGCAATTTAGCAAAACAGAGCTGGAAAGCACTGGAAAGTGTCAATTTAATTATATGCTAATATCCCATTATATGTTACTAATGAAATATATTCAATGCAGATAATGATGGTGATGATGACGATGACCATGACCATGACCATGACCATGACGACGACGACGACGACAATGATGATGATGATGATGATGATGATTATTATTATTATTATTAGCTTTGTTGCTGTCCTGCCCAGGATTCAACTTTACTATTTCATCTTCAATACATCAGGCATCTCATACAGCTGGACATTTATTGAAAATATTCAGATGAAGTACTTTCTTCAAGGAAACAACAGCAATGTTCCACCTGGGGACCGAAACTGCAACATCACCACGCTGTACTGCATGCATCATTTCGTTACAGTGTTCTACATTTCCTAAAAAAACATCCATACCTGAGTCTGTGGGGGTTACCACTGTACCCACATCTGAACTTGCTGCCTAATGAATCACACAACCCACTTCACAAAGTAGCGGAGAGACGAGTAGGAGGAAGAGCAGATGGGGACAGGTGCAGGTCATGTCGTCATTGAGGGAGAAAGGTGGAAGCAATCAACAGACAGTGCAGCAGATAGTGCGAATTCTCAGGTAGGGAGTCAAAGGCACAGTGTGGGAGTTTTCCTGTTAAATTAGGACTTTCTTTTCTGTGAGCCTCCATTTATCAGAAGTCCCTTGAGAATTTAAAATTCATTCACTTCTTTCAGTTTTTGGGTTATTTCAGTGTGTTTGTGCTTGTATGTGTGTGTATTAGTGTGTAGTTCTGTATGTGCATGTGCTTGCATGTGTACTAGAATGCACGTGTGTTTCAGCATGTGTGTGAGAGGTTGTGTGCATGCATGTTTGTATATGATTATATAACACATGTATATGTTATGTATAAATGTTACACCCGGTGCAACATACTTGACGCTGTTGGTACCACATAAAAGAAAAAGGTTATCTGCCGGGGAGCGCTTTGTGGGGAAACAAATTGGTTTCATTCCACCAAGGATGTGGGTGGGTAGGTCAGCCAGTTTTTGAGTCAGGGGGATGTACCCATCTTTCTTTCAATGTACGTCTCCTGGGACACTGTGGTATTTGTAATGAAGTAGTCACTTTGTCTTGAATGCGTACTGGAGGATTGCCCTGCAAACCTGTTGGGGTGCAGAGGTCGTTGTGGTGAGGCAAGCTTCATGTTTGATTGCCATTCACATGTAATTCTACAAAACAAAATCTTACACATGAGACACTTGCACCTTGGTACTCTGATCACACTCACTCTCTAAAACAAACCTGTGACATGTTAGGACACAAGTGGCCATCCTCCGATCTACAATATTTGCTTTTAGCCTTGAAGAACAGCATAACTGTTCTACTACAACTGAAACATAAGTGTGCATTCCACCCCATCATCTTACTTCTCTAACCGGATTGAAAAAAATATAAATTATCCTAGATTTATCCATACCACTGTGGCTAAAATGACAAATAGTCTACTACCTTGGCACTTCATAACCTCACCAAAAATGATAAGCAAAAAACCCTTCATATTGTTTTATAAGTATAGTCCTAATAACAGATTACATTTATATGGTATACTCAAAACACTTTACAGTTAAATGGATTCACCTCAACCACCACTCATTGCACTCATCAGGGTGACTTACGGAAGATATTTTGCACCAGAACACTCAGCACACATCAGCTGACAATTGAACTGGAGGATTACTAGATGGCCAGACTGGAAGATGCTGATTTATTTTTTATTTATTTTATTTATCCTTTATTTAACCAGGAAAAAACCCGTTGCAATATAAAGTCTCTTTTGCAAGGGTGACCTGGCCAAGAGGACAGCAGAGAACATTAAAACAGTTACATGACATTACATTACAATTAAAACATTACAGCATTAAAATATACAACAACATATCATCAATTTACCGATCCAGACTACAGGAAACATTTACACTCCTCCTGCACAGCATTATGAAGCAAAAATTTAAACTCACCGAGGGGCACTAATATGTCTAAATATAGCATACTTTGTAGACTATTCCATGCCTCTGGTGCACAATAAGAAAAAGCAGTCTTGCCTAATTCTGTAACAGCCCTGGCGACTTGAAGTAGTAGTCAAAGTAGAATTTAGCCAGGAGAATCCTGGAATCCACTTCTCTTTGAAAAAAAAACCATGACCTTTAATGATCTTTAATGACCACAGAGACTCGAGACCTTGATTCATTATCTCATCCGAAAGTCAGTACCTCCTACACTGCATTGTCCACATTAATGCATGGGGCATTAGTGTCTTGTTAGGTCCAGAAAGAAGCCTGTCCCCAACTGGCCCACCAACAGAAGCTTGTTTTTTTCCATAAGGTCTCGCATCCAATTACTAACCAAGACAGCTGTTTTGGACAAGATATCAAATTCTCTCTTGGAACCATAAATGCTCTCTCCTTTCAGTCTTGAATCATTGATTTGATCATGCCTTCAAGACCATTACCTTGTCTACTAGATCCAAAACCTATAAAGCTTGTGAAAGAACTTGTCTCTATGCTTGGCAAAATGATACAGAATATTACTAATCTGTTTTTGTCACAAGCATATCCCTTAATCTGGCTGTTATCAAGCCCCTCCTAAATAAACTTTGAAACTTGAATCCAAACAGCTTCGGGATGGCAGTGTAGCTTAATGGTTAAGGAGCAGGGCTTGTAACTGAAAGGTTGCCGGCTTGACTCCCCGCTGGAGTACTGCTGGTGTACTCTTTGGCAAGGTACTTAACCCACAATTGCCTCAGTAAATATCCAGCTATATAAATGGATAACATTGTAAAAAACTGTAACCGAAGTAAGTTGGTGTGGATAAGAGTGTCTGCTAAATGGCAATAATGTAATGAATAATTCCCTACCAAGATACTTGAAAAAAAACATGTTGGTCTAAGTGGTTACACCTTCTCCTGGTTTACATCTGATAGATACCAATTTGCATAGGTAAATGAGGACTCTCCAAATCAGTCTGAAGTCAAATATGGTGTCCCACAGGGTTCAGCTTTAGTCCCACTTCTATTCTCATTATATATGCTGCCACTTAGAGATATTATCTGCAAACACTGTTGTGCAGATGATACCCATCTCCATGTGTTATTGAAATGGGGTGAAGTATTACAACTGGCCGGGGTAGAATTTCATCTCAGAGATATATAGTGATGGATGATCTTCAATTTCCTGCTACTGAACTTTGTTAAAACAGAGATTGTGAGCCAAAACTATAGACAATATATTCAGTGATTTCTGGGTAGATGGGTACTCCATAGCTCCAAATTTTGACTGTAAAGAATCTTGGATTCAGATCTTTCTTTTTAGTGTGCACATAAAACATTTATAGAACAGCTCTCTTGCACCTCAGGAATACTGCCAAATGCAAACATTTTCTGTCAAACAATGTTGAAAAACTAATCCTCAGCTTTGTCATTTCAAGACTTGACTACTGTATGCCATGTTGTCTGGCCATACAACTTCTTTAGTAAATGCCCTTCAATGGGAGCAAAATACTGCTACTAAAATTTTTACAAAAAGCAGAAACATAAACAAAAAGTTTGGTTGCATTACAACTGTCTTGTTTTCCTTCCATTGGCTTCCCATAAGACACCAGGCTGACTTTAAGCTGTTGCTCTTATGCATATGCATATATAGTGCCATCAGTATTAATTCATACCGTGGATTAAATGGGAACAAAAAGGAACAGAAAAAAATGTTTGTATTGGATAATTTGTTCTAAAATGTCATTCTATAAACATAACTTCATTATGCAGAAAGCAATTTTATATTGGTCAGAAGCAATGCATTTTAGTCAGGAGAACATGAGGGTCACATTTAGTCACATCCTTAAGTAATCTTTTGAATATAATTCAACCAAAACAAATCTAGATCAGCTTTGTGTTTTTTAGAAGTTCAACACAAGTTTCTGAAACTGGACAGAAGCTTCTGAAACCTTCATCATCCCTGGGGTATAATAAGAGGTAACAGAGAAGAAATTCATTACCAGCATGCATTATAATGGTTAATGTTAGAGAGCTGTCTGAAGCCTGCAGGCAAATCATCATTGACCTGTAGAAGTTGGTAAAAGCTATTAAAAATGAATCTACTACTTTCCCCTGTACAGTCCATTGTTAAGAAACGTATAGATATTATTACGGTGGATGTATATTACTGAACTTCCTTCTTTACACAACTTTATTTGAAAAGGAGGATTAGCCATTTAATAATTATAAAAATTAATAAATACAAAACAGTAAAAAGTGTCATAAGTATTTGAATGGCTTTCTAGTTTATTGTTGTTGAGTTGGATTGTTTAGATGAGTAGCAATGAGGACACAGAGAGAAAATGAGATGCTTGAGAAGGTGCACCCTGTTTTTTCACAATTTTGAGGGCTGTTTTTGGTGATGATTGTGAGTCTTTCAAATGAGATAAAAGTGGTCAAGAAATTATTACAGTAAGCTAGGGACATGTTATTGTTTTTTTCAGTTTTGTGGAATTAATTTTGTTGGGTTCCATTGGATGAGCTGGTCTGAAAAGTCATGGGATAGTAACCTGGGTCACTCCTGGTCTGTACCTAACCAGCCCTTTGGCATCCTGGACAATTAGAAAGAGATGTGCAGCAAAATGTGAGAGCAAGAGAGACTGCAGTAAGCAAGTGATGGGGCATAGAGACAGGCAGCTGGAGCATGGTGGACTTGTATGATTTGCCCGGTTGTTGCATGCTTGGCACATTGTTTGAAATTCCCCACTTTATCCTGAATTTACAGCGTCAGGGAACGATGGAGAGAGTATGGGCAGGGGTAGAGGGTCATGGAGGGTTGGAGAGAGACAGAAAGTTGAGGCAAGTGTGGGCGACAGTAAAGTTTTCCTCTCTACGCTATGTGTGAGCTCAGTCTGTATTTACACAGAGGAAGGAAGTGAAGAATGTGAAAGATAGAAAGATGCAGTGCTAAAAGCAACTGTGGCGCATCAATGGTTCTTAAGCACATGGTTCTTACAGCAGTTATCAATAGCGTATCAGTCTATAGATATCTGTAGTCTGACATTATAGATCAAATCCAAGACAATACGCTTATATTTATATAAGGGGTTATGTTACTACTACAGTGGTGGTGTTATTCATTTTCTCATGGCTTTAGTCTGATTCAATGTAAAACATATCACTAGCAATTTACAGCCTCAAACTATTGCTCTGTTGCTTCACATTGAGGCCCTGATTGACAGATTACTAGTTACTGTACTGACTGGGAGACAGGGGTTTAGATTTGGTATTTCATTTGCAATAATGAACATATCTATCCTATGGTGAAGTTCACCAAACTGACCTAAGCTGAAAGCATGTTTAAGAACTGTTTAAGAACTTAAGGAGCTTTACAGCACTTTCATATGTAGATTCTATGATATAGACATGACTGTGTGCTCTGCTCTAATCATTCATTGTTGTCAGTCAATTTAAGTGAGGTACAAATGTATATAAACATTGCATGTTTAAAAAGAATGTATGTGTCTAAAATCCATACGAACACACAGAAAGAGAAGGAAAGCAAAAGAAAACAGATGGAAAACATTAAAACCACAAAGAACAAAAAGGGGAATGAAATCCAGAGCTGTCAGCCAAGGAAACCCCATGACAGGGAGTTGTTTTTTTTTCCCTCACAAAAAAGAACAGAAAAAAATGAGATGGAAATCAAAAGAGGAACCACACAAAAGGTACAGCAGAGGAAGCAGAAGTAAAAGTCTCTGGGAAGATTAGTGGTCATTTCAGCAATGGAGCCAGAGTGAAAACAAGAGGATCAGCGGAGTGTCTGGGTGTCGGTGTTTCGAGTGAGTAGGACTGAAACAGATACAGTGCAGGAGGGTGTAAGTGTCAGGCTTGATGAGTGGCATTTTCTTACTGAGTGTGCATGTGGCTGTCTGAGTGTGTAGGTGGGGATGGGTATTGATGTGAGAGGGCGTGTGTGTGTGTGTGTGTGTGTGTGCGTGTGTGTGCGTGTGTGTGTGTATGTTTGTTGGAGGAGGGGGGGTGCATCTTTCTGAAATACAAAATTCACTGTCCTTTCCCCTCCTAACCAACGTCTCGATTAGATAAGACTCACTTTGAGCGTCTCCACTCACCGAGTGACATCATGGGAGTTTCCCCATCGCTCTGATGCCACTGCATATATACACCAGCAGAGCAGAGCAGGAGGCCAGCCATACATGTCGTGTATTCACAAATGCTCACTAACCCTTCGAAGACGATCTGAATAATACTCACAAAACATTTACTAACTAAACATTCATTTAGCCTGTAGAAACAGCTCTCGATTTTCTCACACTTTGCAAGCAGATCACAAAGCCGATCATTCACTAAGGGCAATGGCAGGGTACACAGCAACACTGACAGATGTGGAAAGCGGTCACAGGGACAGCACGCAGCTGATGGGGACTCAAGGCAAGCCATCGGGCGGCTGGGCGTGGAAGGTGTGCGGGGCGCTGATGCTTGTGGCTCTGTGCGGGGCCGCTGCTCTGTTCTTCGTCTGGCACGCTCAGGTAAGCTTAATGCTGCTGTCCTTTGATGTATTTTTTTTATACATTTTTGTCAACGGCTTCGTTGTACTTTTCTGTTTTTCGGCTATAGGATAGGAAATTAAAAAGGAAATCTTTGCAGCAGATTTTGTGCCTGACCCAGTCTGATCCGTGTTTGACATTTGTTTTACACTGACTGTACACTTGCCATAAGTGCTGAATAACACAAAATATTTGTACATTTTTAATCATATTAACAACAGATATCCATCTGTGAATCTCTGTCTTTCACTTTTTTGTTAGTTGTATTAATCCCTCTTTTTCTCAACTCCACAGACACAAGATAAGTCACAAACTAATGTGATAGAACCACAAGCCCATACAAAAGAGTCACATGGTGAGTTCCTTAAATAGGTTCTTCCTCTTAATACTTGATTTTAATACCACATGCATGCCTTGCCAGCATGTTCAATTCCTTACTGACTCCACTCTCTTTGCAGATCCACATCATGCAGTGCAGGAAATAGCTGGGAATGCAAGAGCTGCTATCCATCTGGAGGGTAAGAAATTCTTCAAATAGGGCATTTCTCCATCTACCCCATTACATGGGGTTCAAGCCTCATGCTGGGCACTGCAGTTGTGAATACAGTAACCTGAATTTCTCTGTAATTATCTTACTGAAAAAAAAACAGTGATAATGATAATTATCTCTTAAACTTACTGCTACTGTACCATCGCTGTGGGGACATTTCTCAAAGTTTCGTACGCACTGTAAATGTAAATTATGCCCAGAGTCAGTCTTCAAGCATGAGAAAGTGCCTCCCACCTTCAGAGATTCAACACACATGAAAAAAAAACAAATGTTAATCATTTTCTATGAGTGTTAATCATTTTCTCACTTTTGGTTGTGGTTTGTAATAATCATTAGCAACTTTGTTGTGGAGATGCAGCTGTGTAATGGGTTAACACTGTGCCTGTCTTTCCCTCAGGTGAATTCAACCCCGAGGTCAATAAGACATCGGTACTGTGGAGGGATGGAGACGGCCAGTCTTTCTATAAAGGGGGGCTGGTGTTGAAAGACAACGAGATCATCATTCCACAAAGCGGCCTGTACTTCGTTTACAGCCAGGCTTCGTTCAGAGTTCGATGCAGTCCCAGGGATGACCACTCTAACCAGCACTTGCCCCTGACTCACACGGTAATGCGCTGGTCAGATTCCTTCAATGACCAGAAGCCCCTGCTCACCGCAGTGCGATCGGCCTGCAAGAGGGAGGCCCAGGGCTCCGACAGCAGTGAGCGCTGGTATAACGCTGTCTACTTGGGGGCGGTCTTTAGCTTGGAGGAGGGAGACAGACTGTGGACACAGACCAACAGGCTGTCAGATGTGGAAGGGGAAGATGGAAAGACATTCTTTGGTTTGTTTGCTCTGTAAGAAGGGGTATGAAAGAAAGACAAGCAAAAGGGAAAGTGAAGAGAAAAACTAAGAAAAAGAGTAAATAAAGTTCAGACAAATAAGTGAAGGGAATCAGCCTAAGACATGCACATGAAAAGAAAGAGAGAAAACATGGCTATTTTTGCACATCACTAATTATATATTGTGGTGTGCTGTAAGACACAGTTTATGTTAGACTGAGAAGACAAACTGTTTTATGTTAAAACACAAACATAGTACTTTTCTGGGGTAGCAAATAGACCATGGAAGTAAGTGTAATATTTCAAACTGCAGCAGTTTAATAGAATGCCTACCATTGTACAGTATGTCATATACTAATATTATATACAGTAGTATTACATGGCACGGTGCCATGAACTACTGCAAGTACTATGTACAGAACTAATATTGTATGTGATCATTGTACTTTTGCACTTTTTAATCACATGCTGTTCGACAGCCTATTATAATTCATAATGAAATGTCAAATGTACTAATTTCCCAAGCCTTGTGCAGTACATGACAAAAACAATTTGCTGCCTGTTAACTTGTACGAAAAATGTAAGCTATTCATTATGAATGTATATTTGGTTCTTTACTTGTATTTATTAACTTATATGTATTTATTTTCCCTGTTATTATTGTCCGTGATGCACTTTTTAATGATTGTATTTGAATATGAAGGTGGAATATATTTTATGCTATTTATTATCTCAGAGAATGTGGAACTGCTGTTTGTTCTGTTGCTCAGATTAATCAAGAATGTTCTCAATACAAAACACAATTAAACACCTAATTTTAAAACAACTGTAGTTACCTGAGTATCTCCACACCAACACAGTCATGTCAAGGCTCCCACAAAGCACTTTCTACCTATTTTCCATGCTTAGTGTAACTGTATGTAGCCCCTGTAATTCCAAATAGGCACGCTAACTCTGAACAAATGCAAATTTTCTTCAGCATGTATAACACGTATCGGACAAATGAGCATGCAAACACTATAGCCTGGATTTAATCCTATCACTTTGCCGAATGTCCCAGTATGTCCAATGAACAAATTTAACACTTTGACTACTTTAACTACATTCTCTTACCCAAATGTGTACTGCGTAAATGATTTGAATGAATAAATAAATATAAATAAATAAACATAAATAAACACTTACGTTTGAATGCACAAACCACTGAGGGGGTATAACTACAGTTTTGGATATGCAGTCTTGGAAATGCCCTGTCTTAAGGTGGTCCTTAACAACATTTATTCACTAACATTTTTGGCTTTTCATTTTTTTTATTTAACCACAATGTTAAATGTTAGTGACCTATATAGCCACTGTGGCTAGTTCTCTAGCGTTGTATGACTGTGTTCTGCTTTTTTAGAAATTAAGCATTCAAGTTTCTTTTCTACAGTGTTTCCTCAGAGGTTTTCATGTTGCACTGTGAAAGGGAACTCCCCGCATTTGTTCTGAGTATGGCAGTGCTTGGTGGCAAGGCCAAAACTAATGCCTGGGAGTTTCCCAGCCAACCCTAGCCTCCAATCCAGCCCACATCGTCATTTAGGTGGAGGCGGTGTGGATAACCCGTTTGTGGTTGTTTGTACCTTTTGAATATATAGATTTCAGATTTCACATATCCTTTAATAGTACTCAGGTGGGTTTTCTTTACATCGCACATCAGCCTTATATCAAAGGTATCAATGAAACTTTCATTTCTGCATTAAACTCTGCCTTGTGGTTCACATTGTTAGATTGCTACATTCTGAAAAAAAAAAAACAATTGTTGAATGTTATCAGCTGCTGAGAGCGTTCATGAAGGATTTTGTTGCTGTTATCAGCAGAGAGAGAGAAACTAGATATTCCAGATATACTGCAATGTCACAGTGCAATGGCAAAAGCCCTTGTGTAAAGCAGGTGATTTGGCTGATCGTTGACGTTTCTTGCTGAGCACACACATTTGACATTTCTTGCTGAGTTCCCTGCAAACATTGCGGTTTATTGCCTGCGAAGCTGGCCCTGAGAAGGGCTCCAGAGAAGTCATCAAAATGCTGAATGACTACACACTTGCTGGGGTGTAAGAAGTCATAGCTGGAAGCTTAGGTGAAGATATCCAGATCTGTGGACTTGAAGCAGGTCTTAAAGACATAAAGCTTTGAATGTTATGGAACATTTTGCTTCTAAATTCAAGCGAAACTGAAATGATAGTCCTAGGCCCAAAACACTCTCATTGTATGATGGCAAGTTTTGTGCTAACGTTCACCCATGAACTTACATGTTAAAGACCTTGGGGTTACAATTGACCCAGACTTCTCTCTTCAGCCCTGTACAAAAATCTTTCAAGAATGGCATCTTTAAGCTACAAAATATTGCCAGCATTAGGGCTTATTTTGGAGAGACTCCATGAGAGCAAAAGATTAGGCTATTGTAATGCCCTTCTTTCAGGATGCTCAAATCTTTACTAAAAGTGGTTCCATATTACACTGGCTCCAGAATTGTTTCACTGGTTATCAGTTAAATATCAGATTGATTTTAAAGTACTGCTCCTTGCTTATGAGGTTTTAAATGGACTTGTGACCACTTACCTGCAAGATCTATTGAAAGGCTGGCTTGCTGGTGGTTCCAAAAGTAGAAAAACTAAATCTGGTGATAGAGCCTTTTCACACAGAGGTCCTCTATTATGATAGAGCCTACCTAATTATGTTCCTGAATCTGGCACAATCTCAGTTATTGAGTCTAGATTGAAAAAGTACCTTTACAGTATTTTTTACAATCACATTGGGTGCTGAGGAGAAGGGCAGTCTGTGGCCATGGAAAACTTGTGATGCTATGAACTGTCTCATTTCCAGTTGGATGGTCCCTTTCTTCTAGGTGGTTCCTGCTCTAAATGGGGTAGGATAATCACAGATCACATTAGGGGCCATGGGTCCTAACCTTTTTGCTTACTTTCTCATTGTCTGCTGTCACAGTTTATCTCTGCTGAATCTACCTAATGTTGTAATGCCCCATAACTTACTGCACCAAAATTCCCTAGTCATCCCCTTCTAACCCCTATATTCTCTCCTTCTCTCCCCCCCACCCCTCTTTCTCCCTCTCTCTCTTCTCCCATCTGAGCAACAAGTGCTTCTACAGCACCACCATCTGCTGTATTACCCAGCCACAACTAAGAAGCTGCCTGGGCCAGTGCTTCACTATCCACTCTCAGATGGATGCCCACTCATGCGGGGCCACCATTCAATCCCCTGTCCATCTCATTGACTGTGGAATGGAACTGTTGCGATGAACCAACAACCAAATTTTATGTATTATGCCAATGTCATCTTTCATTTATTTTTCCACAAGTCTCTCGACCACCTTTCCCCAGGGTCACAAAATTATTTTCCAGTGTTATCTCAATTGGCTTGGATTCTTTGTTTTTTAAATTCCCTCTGGAAAATCTCCTATGCTAAATGTGCAGCACTTTGTGTCCATTTCAATTGTAAAAATGCACTATAACAAATAAAATTTGTACCTTATATGTATTGCATTAGTGCATACAATATTACTGTATAACATTTCATTCACAATTATGTGAATAATCACTGGCAAGCAAAGAGGCAAAAATTTCAAAGGATATCTCTGTCAGCAGGGAAACGAATCAAGACCTCCTGTAAAATGTATAGTAACATGTGCAGCCGCTCATGGTACCATCAGATCCGGTGACACAGAAATGTCCCCTCATGGACTCCCTTGAAATGTATCAAAAGTAAAAGGTCTCCCAAGCACGCATGTGCTGAAGAACCTGGAGAAAAGAGAGTGGGTCCCTGTGTGTATAACTTCTTACCATTAACAACAGAATTCCTCCCTTTCCTATGGAAAGCAGTCACAGGAAAATGATTTATGGCTATTGTGTGACAAATTGATGTGAAATACCTAAGAAAAACACATGAAGACTGTATTCATTGCACATTGCATCAGTGAACCTATAATGGAGCAAAAGTGAATCAACTCTATATACTGAGAAACAAGTCCCCTAGAGTATAATCCTAAATGAGGTGTCACCCAGCTGCATGACTGTGATGAATATTGATACTCAGGCAGTTTTGACAATATTCTATCTGTCTATTTCTCATGTAATCTCTATAAATTTAGGTGGGCTGAAACTGTGGTGGGAGAGCGGCATTTCCACAGCAAACTGATCCAGGAACAGTGGGTGTTCCTCTTTCATCATTACATTAATGGCATTTAGCAGACACTCTTCTCCAGGGTTTTCACATGATATTTATTTATGTAGCTGCATATTTACAATATTTACTTACTAATATCTGTCAGTGGCAACATATATAATGAGAGTAGAAGGGGGACTAAAACTGAACCCTTTGGGACACCATATTTGAATTCAGACTGATTTGGAGAGTCCTCATTTACCTATGCAAATTGGTGTCTATCAGATGTAAACCAGGAGAGGGTGTGACCACTTACACCAACATGGTTTTTTTCCCAGTCTCTTGGTAGTGGAAGTTATTCATTTCATCACATTACTGGCATTTAGCAGACGCTCTTATCCAGAGCAACTTACATTGGTTGTAGATCCTACAATGTCATCCATTTGTACAGCTGGACATTTACTGAGGCAACTGTGGGCTAAATACCTTACCCAATGGTACAGTAGGTGTACTCCAGCGGGGAATTAAACCATCAACCTTTCGGTTACAAGCCCTGCTCTGTACCACTATGCTATGCTACCACCTGAACGGCTGGTTTGGCAAGGGGCATCACTCACAGTATTTACAAGTCAGGGTAGTTTACAAGTTGCAAGTCTGAGGATGGTAAAAGATCAGCACCACTGGAGCAGCGGGTGAAACTCTGTCAGGTGAAATATAAACCAGCACACTGATGTCCATTAGACACACTGCTAAAGTGAATGGAAATGCTGAGATAGTGCATCTGGTGGAGCAAAATGAAAGCATTGGTAACAACCCTGAGACCTTGATATAACATCAAAGGGACTCTCATGGAATTTTCTATTGATGAAATGGCCTTATGCCTACCTTGTTGTATTTTACTGTGCAATTTTTACATTACAATGAAAACCAAATATAAATTCACTAACTTTTCTGAAGAAGAAGAAAGAAAAAATTATGATGATGATGGGAGGGCGGAAATAATAGAGTAGGGGAAGGGGAGAAAGTAGAAACAGAAACAGACAGGCACATAAAGAGGCAGTTTAAGACTGGACCAGGACAACAACTTTTTAATTTTTTTTTTAAACTGGGAAAAATATCAAAAGAGGACTACAAAATCAAAGACTCTTCTTGCCTTTGATATAAACTAGCTCTAAATACAGTATACTGGAGCTACTTTATCCAGAATGACTTCCAGTAGCTATGCATGTTGCTGTCTTTCATGCTACCAGCACACTCAGTACACTGGAAATGGTTATAATCACTTATTAGATGTTGCGTCTCAACAACTGTCAAAGACTGCAAATGAAACACGTAAAAGATTTATTTTCTGTAATATTCTAATAGTGACATCTAGTGGTGTAACCACATTAGTTACACACACAACTCCTGGAAACGTTTTAATTATAAACGTTATGCTGTTGTATCATCAGAGGTTTTGAATGACATTATTCATTGCTGAAAATAACTTGCACCTCTGGTAAGTGAATAACTAACTCCCAAACAAGGTTAATTTTAAAACATTGTTTAATAGCCTGTTTAAAAAAGTATAGCAATCCCTTCCCAACTGCAGGTTCCTGTTCATGTACCATTTTGTCATGTGATAATTGGGTTTTATGTTTACGGTTTGGTGCTGCCGTGGTTGTGTGGTGGTAGTTGAAATTTCCGGCGCGGATCTGCCCATATTCCACCTGAACTCACCTGAACCCAAACGCAAACACATGAGGCCACCCCCCCAGCTAACCCTGAGTGGGCCCCTTTCCTGCAGCACAGAGCAGGTGAATTTTAACGTCTTTCATAGTGAGGATACTTATCATTTCAGACGCACAACGAAATTTAACAGACCACTTTATAGCACTGGACACATTATGGAGTTAATTGTATTGAGTAAATTTTAAACTGTTGGAGCTTTTTAACATAAACTATAAAGTGTCACAACCGCTGTCACGGTGCTGATCCTGCGACGGCCGTGGGTGACACGCAGGTTCCGTGGCATGCAAGAGGTGGCACGAAGGTTTGAGTTTTTATGCCCACAAGAACTTTTTTTAAAATCCGATGATGAAATGTATAAATCAGCAAGTGCCCTCGCTGGCCAATACAAAGATGACTTATCCGCAGATTTTCCAGAATAAGTGCTCTCATTTAGATGTGCATTAGTGTCCGCCATAAAGGAAATCAAACATGGCTCAGTTCAAGATTTGGTGCACACTCTATTCATAAAGCACCACTCCATATTACCAAGTGTGCCTGATGTAGCCACGGCTATTAAACTATTTCTTACCATTAGTGGTTTTAGACTCTTTTCAGGGGTGGTCAAGCACACCTACACTACCGTTCAAAAGTTTGGGGTCGCTTAGATATATCCTTGTTTTTGAAAGCAAATTTTTTGTCCATTAAAATAACATCAAATTGATCAGAAATACAGTGTAGACATTGTTAATGTTGTAAATGACTATCGTAGCTGGCTGGCTGGCTGATTTTTAATGGAATATCTACATAGGCGTACAGAAGCCCATTATCAGCAACCATTAGTCCTGTGTTCCAATGGCATGTTGTGTTTTCTAATACAAGTTTATCATTTTAAAAGGCTAATTGATCATTAAAAAACCGTTTTGCAATTATGTTAGCACAACTGAAGTCTGTTGTGCTGATTAAAGAAGCAATAAAAGTGGCCTTCTTTAGACTAGTTGAGTATCTGGAGCATTAGCAATTGTGGGTTCGATTACAGGCTCAAAACGGCCGGAAACAAAGAACTTTCTTCTCAAACTTGTCCATCTATTCTTGTTCCGAGAAATGAAGACTAATCCATGCGAGAAATTGTCAAGAAACTGAAGATCTCATACAACGCTGTGTACTACTCCCTTCACAGAGCACCGCAAACTGGCTCTAACCAGAATAGAAAGAGGACTGGGAGGCCCCAGTGCACAACTGAGCAGGAGGACAAATACATTAGAGTTTCTAGTTTGAAAAACAGACACCTCACAGGTCCTCAACTGGCAGCTTCATTAAACAATACCTGCAAAACACCAGTCTCAACGTCAACAGTGGAGAGGCAACAGACTGGCCAATAAAAAGAAAAGATTAAGATGGGCAAAAGATCACAGACACTGGATAGAGGAAGATTGAAAAAAAGTGTTATGGACAGACAAATCTATGTTTGAGGTGTTCGAATCACAAAGAAGAACATTCGTGAGACACAGACCAAATGAAAAGATGCTGGAGGAGTGCTTGACGCCATCTGTCAAGCATGGTGGAGGCAAAGTGATGGTCTGGGGCTGCTTTGGTGGTGGTAAAGTGGGAGATTTGTACAGGGTAAAAGGGATCTTGAAGAAGGAAGGCTATCACTCCATTTTACAACGCCATGCCATACCCTGTGGACGGCGCTTGATTGGAGCCAATTTCCTTCTACAACAGGACAATGACCCAAAGCACAGCTCCAAACTATGCAAGAACTATTTAGGGAAGAAGCAGTCAGCTGGTATTCTGTCTATAATGGGGTGGCCAGCAGTCACCGGATCTCAACCCTATTGAGCTGTTGTGGGAGCACCTTGACCGTATGGTAAGTAAGAAGTGCCCATCAAGCCAATCCAACCTGTGGAAGGTGCTTCAGGAAGCATGGGGTGAAATCTCTTCAGATTACCTCAACAAATTGACAACTAGAATGCCAAAGGTCTGCAAGGCTGTAATTGCTTCAAATAGAGGATTCTTTGACGAAAGTAAAGTTTGAAGGACACAATTATTATTTCAATTAAAAATCATTATTTCTAACCTTGTCAGTGACTATATTCCCTATTTCTTTTGCTATATTTCCTATTAAAATAAAATAGTAGCCTAATTTAATGCAAGTGCTGAATTATTTCTTTGGTAAGTAGCCGTGGTATAAGCGGAATAAACCACGACTGCCGGTGCAGTTCTATGGAAATAAATCACTTCAGGGTGCTTAACGGCATCACACCATAGAACTGCACCGCCAGTCGTGGTTTATTCCTTACTTAGAAAGTGTCTGGTTATAGTTCCATGGTGTGAATAGTGTCAAAGAACATTAGCTGACGTAGATCGATAGAGATTATCGCCTAATGTTAGCTTTCTGAGCTAGTCTGCTTGCACAGTTGCCAGCTAAGGAGCTAACTGATGCACTTTATTATTTTAGTTAAAGTAGTCACAATGTTTCTTATTCTGATAGAATTGGGTTTTATGGTATATTTACAGTACATTTGAACCATTATTATTATACACTACAATAGACCACCCAACCAATTAGGTTGCTTCTGAAGGTAACATTGTGTACCTAATTGAATTGAGGTTTGCCAAAGTGAAAGGGGTTGAATACTTTTGCAAACAGCATATCCCATTTCATTTTCTTAAAAAACATTTTGTGGTGTAAAACTCATGTTACTTACTAGTAATTCATTAAAAGTATTATTGTTGTAAATTAAAATATCATATATAGAAAAAATTAATGTATTAATTGTTATCCAGTGAAATTAGTGATTTAGCAGGGGGGTTGTATGCATGCACTGTATGCATGTCACATTCTCATTAGGGGCTGAGCCCCCCTAAAGGTCTGATCCTAGAATCGCCCCTGTTTCTTACTCTACCTGTGACTGTCGCAAGATCCTTCTCAAAACTGAAACTAATTCTGAGAAGCACCATGGCACAGGAGAGTTGAGAATGTCACGAACAGTGTGACTACCAATGAACCGCAACACACACATCTCACATGACTAACAACGGGAAAACACAACAAGCTACTTCCTCGATTGTTTAAAATTCCAAAACATATGTGACAGCGATTGGCTAGTGTGTGTGCACTCTCCCTTTTTGAGTGGCAAATTTCATTGTCAATCTCGATGAGAAGGCAGGTTTCAATGCACACCAGGAACAGGTAGCTAGTTTTGCTACAGTAGCTAGGTTATTTGCCTAACACAGGTGACCGGTCAGGTAATCGTAAGAATCAGCACTGTGTCACACTCCACTAAAATGGATAGATTTATTCTCAGTAGCATCATAGTCGGATTTTGTGCGCTTATTTGTCCAATTCGAGCACTGAACAAGGGCCTCGCGCTAACGCCGACAATGGGCTGGCTGCACTGGGAGGGATTTACGTGCAATACTGACTGTGACGCGGACCCCCAGAACAGTAAATAGTTGTTGACAGGCGGGGCCCGTTTGGACTGCGGCCCCCCTCCCGCCTCGCGGGGGCTGCGTGGGTATACTTAACCGCCATGATTCCTCGATTTCTTGGGTAGTGTCTGTCCTGAGCGCAAAAGACTTGACCGTGACGTCTGTACGTGTACGCGAGAGGCAGGTCTGACCGTGTTGAAATGTAATTGTGATAATTATGCAATTGCTCCCAAAATGTAGTAAATAACCGATAACCTTTTATTAATGATATTTCTCAGTAACCCCTAATATTGGCAACAATGGTTTTGCCAAACAGAGGCTTTTCAGAATACGGACAGGGACTGGGACTAAAATAAGACCATGTAAGGTTGTTACAGAATCTGTACAATAATACTGGAATATTTATTTGAATGCAGACGGCAAACATCGCATGGCCTCGTGAAACTGATATTAAAACCTATTATACAGTTTCTATTTACTTATGTATTCCAATTTCCTGATAGGAAGGTAGACAGCCAATGTAAGGCATTGCAAATGTTATCCGAACGTCAACTGGCTGCAAATACGAATAAAACGGATTAATATTCTGTACATTTTTCATGCTGTGAGTAAACTCCATTTCAGTCCTATTTGTTCAAATGCTGACAATAACATACTTGTTTTAATGGTACGAGGTATTCATCATGCTAGCTTCTTTTCCTGAGTAATCTTACATATACATCACTACACCAATACAGTAGTTTTGCTGATGAACTTCATATTTTTCCATTAAAAACATTGGTCTGTTAAATGGATGCTGTGCAAAGAAAATAAACACAAGCCCACTGTGGATACATTCAGTGAAAAACAATGAGTTTATTGTACTATAATAACCATTCCCTTTGCATACCACATTATCTTAAATTGAACAACAATTGCAATAATAAATATAAATTTATTTCAAAACCACAGAGGAATACATTTGTTTATGTGCAAGTTAATACATTTATCATAGTAATGATAGATTAGTTATATATAAGTACCGACTTATATATAAATAATCATCATTGCTAGCAAAATTCTTCTCCTAGACATACATATAAGGGGGTACAACAGACAGCTGAATGAACAGAGGTACAATAATGATCAATAAAAATATTTTGTAACAAAACATGTTCAGAATAAAAGGTGAATAAGAAACATACTTTGTAGAAAAATCACAGAGACTTAGAAATAGAGACTTGAGAGGAAGAGTAAAAGTGACCTCTGTATGTACATTTAAATCACGACTGTGTTCCCAAGACACAAAGCTGACAGCAATGCATTGATGAATTTTCAAAAGAAAAAACAGGCACATGAAGAGAAAAATGTTTTGAAAGGAGAAACAGATGTTGTCATCAAAAATGTTAAGTTACAATCTGGTAAAAAATGAATGAATAAATATAAGCACTGAAGACAAAAAGGTTGGAAGCAAAAGACAATATGCGGATTGACCAGATGGAAAGAAAACGGGTCAATATTACGTTTTCATGTGAAGTGTTTGTGGACATATTCAGTCTTATTTTTGGGGTGTAAAGAGTCATGCTTCAAACTGTGTGGATTTGGGAACTGAGTGGGAATTCCCATCAAAATACATAATTTGACTTCTTGTGTAATACATTTACACTGAACACACACATCTACAAATAAAACTCCTGGTGTTCCCTAAGATTTATAGTGGTCTTTTGCTCCAACTGCTGGGGCGTTTCTTGAATCTACAGCTTTTTTCCAAGGATTTCCTCTGAAAACTCTCTGATCACATAAAGACACACAACAGGTTAATATACTTCTCCTTAGGGTAGAAATGTGTTCAGACCATAGGAACAATTTTCCCCCTCAAAAAAAATGCGGTTACAAAACTTTTTTGCCATAGTGTGCTTACACAGATTCAATCTGCACATGATTCAGGTGGTGGTTCCTTGTGACCGAGGAAGTGGATTGAAGTCACCACATGTTCTTAATAAATGACACCTCATTTGAAACTTGCCACATGCCACACGAAATGAAATCTCTTATGATTCATTCTACTGTATGAACTCTTGTTATTGGATATGGCCTGTTTGTAAAGGAAACATTTTGCTCTTAAAGTGCTAACCTAAGGAATTTCACACATCTAAAGGAGAAATTTATTATAAGAGAACTGGAAAAATACCAGAACTGTTTTCCTTAGGTAAGGAAAATGTCCTTATACACATTTATATGTGATTAGATCTCCAGTGAACATGGCTGTTGCAACAATTCAAAAGGTTTTCAGGTAAGGAGAAATTAGTGCTTACACATTTATTTTCTATTTTGTAAGACTGTATTGTTCAATTCTACTGAGTACAGTAATAAATATGATAAAACCAGAAGAATACAAAAAATTGTTTTTTTGAGAACGTGACTTTTTCAATCTCTGCAAGCACTGACTCAGTCCACAGCATTGGCCAAACGTGAACTGTGTATATACAGTGTAATGCTCCCGCTCAGTGCACACTGGTGTGGGATCTGTTGCTTCCAAACCATTGGTCAGTAGTGTGCTGTGTATATTTAAAGATGAAGAATGTGAAACAGGTGAACGTGAATTTGAGGACAATAGAAATAAAAATAAATAAAAGAATACCGTTTTTGTTAATACCAATCTTTGAAAATAAATTCTATTTGTAGCTTGAGATGAAATTGAGATCCTCTGTAAAAAGTCAATAATTATTTGACTAAACACAGACAGTGTTTGAATATAAACAAACCAAGGCACTAAGGAGCCCTGGTAAAAGGCTGGTACACCCCATCAAACACTATTTCTGAGTTTTCTTCTTAATACTCATTGACCTTTTTTTGAGAAATTACAATAAACTTCAAGCACAAACAGTAACAGCCCAAGGTATATTTTAATTCACTGAGACAGAGAAAGAGACTTCATTAACATTTGTTGTGATAAACCTTTTTCTTACACAATTTCCCGCTCTTGCTAGTTGCACACTTCTCCCCTGTTAACAAATATATCCCACTGCCTGCACTGTGCTGAACCTGTCCTGCACTCACCCCTGCCTCCCTCACTCTTCCCCCGCTCACTTGTAGAGCAGCTGCAGCCGGCTGGTGTGGCAGTGGTTGCGGCTGATCTTGCTGTCGGGCTGGTAAAGGTTGGAGGAGTTGGAGAAGGAGGGAGGGAGGGAGTGGTTGTCGGAAGAAGGGATGGGGTACCCTGGCGGAGGCAGGAGGGATTTAGGGTCGTTCTGGGAGGTCGGAGGTGGAGGGGTGCTGTGGTTCTGGTTTTGGGTGGAGGGGCGTCTTCGGGAGCGCAGTGCTTGTCTTTCAGCCAGCTGGGTGCGCAGTTCAGACACCCTCTCTTCTTTCTGTGAGCCATGGAAAGAGGTGATTCAAGCAGATGTATAGAGCTGTAACACTCAACCAACTTTTTGATGTAAATAGATCCCCAGTCTGAATATCAAGTTAACAGAAAAATGCATGTAAAAATTTAGATGAAAAATGAATGGTATCTTAAATGTCCATACAGGAAGTGTATATAATGCAACCCTTGTATAGAAATAACTGATGTTCTGTCACAGTTAATTCTATACTTTTCTATAATGTCCATACTTATTTCTATACAGACTAGAGAGCAAATACAGTCAGCACTTCTGTATTAAGGAGAGTTTCAATGGATTCACTGCACCCCATGTCTGTGTCATTATTGAGAGTCCTCTTAAGTGAAGGACACAAAGAGGAAAAGCAGACAGAAACTGAGAGAGGGAAGCAGAGCAGAAAGGGGGAGAGAAACAGAGAAGGAGAGAGAGTGACAGAAAGGGAGGGAGAGAGATAGAGTGTGTGAGAGAGAGAGAGAGAGAGAGAGAGAGAGAATAGTCACCTCCTGTATGATCTTTTGAAGCTCCCTGTTCTCTCGCTCCAGCTGGCGTGATTTCTCCTCATCATTGTTGTTGGTGGAGGAGCCGGTCTTCATGGTGTCCTGCTGCTCTGACTGCCACTCCCCTCGAGTGATCAACCTGCGCATCTACAGCAGAACACAAACACAAGCACTGTGTCTGATCCACTTTCACATCTACAGTAGAACAGAAATCCATACAACTGATCAACCTCATTGTCAGGCAACTGCACCACCAGAGAGACTGTCACACTGGTGCATGCACAATAGTATAGAGACTGTGCACAAACTGCATAATTACAGTAATATAGTGAGATCCTGTTCATCTACAGTACAATAAAAAACCTGACTGATCTAACTGATCAAACACAGAGTATTTGATCAGTGTTTGTACCTACAGTTCCACAGAAACACTCATCCAGCTCATCAAATTCAAACAGACACTCAGATCCATCTGGCCATCTGCAGTACCTTACAGTAGTGCTTCTCAAACTGTATACCCCCAAGGAATCTCAGTCTGGCCATAAGAGGCCAGTCAGTGCTTCAGCTTCCAAAATATTGTTGATTTAACACGAACTTTAGCAATCTTAGCAAAATTATACACAAACATAAAACATAAACACCTAAACCTGCCTAAACCTTACATTTTAACTGACAGCGTACATTTGCTCTGTGTCTGTTTATCTTCAAAATATTCAGTGCTTGTCACTGCCCAAACCCCCCATTTTCTTGGTCACCATGGTAACCTGACAACTGTGTTGGCACCATTTAACTAGAGAAACTCAAGACAAAACAAAAAAGCTAGCAGCTAAAAATAACAATGAAGGTTTTCAAGATCCAACATCCAAGCTGGATAAAATATTGATGAGAAGAGCCTTAACTAAAATAAAATCAAAATGAAGCGGAAAAACAGTAGCTTCTCACAGACATTACAGAGACAAGTAGCTACTGAGCCCTTAGACTTTCATGAACTGGTGAAGTTCAGCATCACAGCCCCTACATTTGTCAGTCAATTTAGTGATTTTATCACAGAATATGACTTTTTAATTTCCCTGGCAACAAAATAAGTATTAAAGCCACAGCTTCACTGACTTTCACTGATGACAACAGTAACACAGACAAAAACTACAGTCCATGCTTAAACCTTAGAAGAGCTTACTGTATCTGTGGTGACATGGAGCAAATCACAAATATTAGCAACATAAAAAAACAGTGCGTGAAGTCCACACACATACAGAGTGCTCAACCATTTGATGAACTCAAAGCAAAGACACACTGGTTTCTAGCTGGTTGAGACAGGAAATAATATACTACCCTGGAAAGTGAAGGGAGGAGAACAGTGCTCTGTGATAACTTGGATTTATCTGACAGTTCTCTGCTAACCAAAAGCACAAGCAGCCTGACAACACACCTCATAAAATGTACAGTAATTTTAAGGGAGGTGCAGGAACTATTGAAACAGCCATAAATGACACAGACAACAGAAAGAACAGTCTTTGGAACAGTCACTGTACAATCTACTCGCACCAGTGTAACAAAGCAATAGGGGATAATCTTCCAATAATTTAGCAAAGCACTGCAGAGAGTTGTGTCAACATATTTAAAGCTTGTCCCCTTGCAGTCGAGTGATGCTAGGGGAATAGCAAATGTGCTTAGAGAAACAACATGAAATTCTGGGCTGAAACTCCAGAACCTTGCAGGAATAAAAATAGATTATGCTGCAGTAATGAATTCATAGACTTTTTAAAGAAGAATATATATTAGTCTAGATCGAGTTCTATTCATATGTCACTCTCTGCAGCTTACACTGTTCCATCGGCGGAAACTCTTCTGAGAAACACTGAACTGCTTATAGAAAAAACACTCAATTGTTGTTTCTAGTTACCCGGCAAAGGAGACACACACTGCCAGGTATGTGCTAAACTGGGGACAAGCCCCTGATGATAACCAAAATGTGTCCCACATATTGGCTCTCCATCAAACCAACTGCAAATAAGATGCTGGATTAGTGGGAGGAATTAAAGAAGGAGAATTATCTGGCAGAAACCCTGCACTACAGTGATGACTAGAACCATATCGACCTAATTTACCTGCAGTCCTTCCCATCAGAGGTTCACAATCAAGGTGTTCAAAGGTGAAAAAAAAACAGAAACTTAACAATGTACTGATCAGGCTTCTAAAGTCCACCCACATTAGGGCTCTGATTCTAGCTCCAAACAGTGATATTTCAGAGCAAAAAAGCTAGAATACATCACATTATTTGGGGGAAAGCCTTGAAAAAGCAGTCATGGATTCCAAGCTGTTATATGAGGGCAAAGATGTACTAAGATGTATTGATTGAACCGTGCACCTTAGAAAAGAACTGCAACGATTTCCAATAACTCTGCATATGATGTCAGTACTGAGCTCTGAAGGAGCACTTAAGATAAATAGAGGCTCAAAGGAAGCCATTATTTGGTTTATTTTATACTACTGACAGCACTGTGGCCATGTGAAAAAAGGCTCTCTTTCATGAGTGGGAAACGCATCTCAAACTGTGACAATCTGGCCTGAAGTTAGTGAGATTTGCTGCTCACAAAAATTGCATTTGATTGCTGAATTCATATGGATATAGACATCTTAAATGTACTCCTGACTCTATGAATTGGGTTGAAACTGTTTGGAGAGTCCTGCTGTTTGTATAGCCTCCTCCACAACATTCTCAACAAAACTAATTGGAATGTCAGCAAACTGTTCAGTTACACTGCTTATTTAGTGTTCCAGCAGTGACTTCCTGTTCTCTGGCATTTGCAACTCTGCATGTGACTATGTTGCCCACTTGACGGGATGACAGAAGCATGCATGGGTCAAATCATAGCCATAGGCACTTCACATGAAGACCTTTAAAGACCTAACTAGTGATCTAGGTATGATTGGTAAGTATTAGGTACTGAGCGAACTTGCTAGAGAATGTTCGAAGTACTTAAAAGCCTAGTAAACAAGCTCAGGAGCCAGTTAACTTGTGTTGAAAGTAAATAATTAGCTATCCAGTACACAAAACTAGTATTCACTAGTTATCTACATATATAGCTACCCCACCACTGTAATATTGTACTTCATTTTTCATTTCATAAAGATCCCATCTTTATGGAAAAGACTGTGTTGGATTGTGCCATGTAGTTTGCTGCTTGCACTAGCTTGTATACTTCTTAAAGCTTCAGATCAACATAGTAGCTAACTTAGTAAGAGCAATTCGAAAATGCAACTTAAAGGTATATAATAATGCTATGTAGCTAGCTTAGTCATTCGTTATTGACTAAGTAATTAAAAATTCACTGTGCTTGTTCAATGGTGGTACACATCCACAAGTTTGAACACCTCTCAACTCTATGAGACTCCGCTATACTAGATAGCTGGCTAATTATGACTTAGAGGTAAATCTATAAAAACTAGAATGTAATATGGTAACAGTGTTAAGGTATTTAGTTGACACAGTCTGTTGTTTAAAATTTTTTTTTTACTCAAACAGCCTTTGAAGAAGAGCAATTCCGGTGCCAAAAACAAAATTAGCAGTTCCTCATATTTTTGTACTCTAGGTATACCATGGCCTTTAAAAGGTTGAGAACCATCGCTGTGGAAATTCCAATTTCTTATATATAATAAATATACAGGCTGATATAGACCAGAGTGCACATTTACTAAACCACAGAGATTCATAACAACTCCCATATCTGCAGTACAACGCAGGCTGATCGACCCCCACAGCTACAACACAATACAGATTTCAGCTGATACAGACCAATCAAACCCCCCTGTCCCCCCACCCATCAACAGCATAATACATGATGTAACTGATACCTACATGCAAGGTATGACAGACTATGGTCCTTCTACCTAGCACAGCATAACAGGTCAAAGGAAAAATATCCTAACTCTGCTGGTAATTTTGTGCCCACAGCAGCCTAGACACACACTGGCCCTACCTTTGGGATGAAGAGCACGACCAGAGTGATGTAGACAGAGAAGACAATGGCCAGAGAGGCAAAAGCAAAGGAGGCATCCTGCTGGGAGGAGAGGATCATGGTGACGGGCGCAGTGATCATACACAGCACCTGAAAGAGAGAGAGACAGAAGCAGAGGGAGAGAGAGGAAGGGAAGGAGAGACAGAGAGGAAGAGGGAGAAAGAGAGCAAGAGGAAGAAAGAGAGAGTTATTTCAATGCATAATAGGTACAGTACACCTGGGGGTGGCGAGGGGGCAAGAGGTAGGAAAAAACAACTTAATGGATTTAACACACAATGTATTCAAATAACATATCCACTGATATATTCTTATCCACATTACACCATTTCAATTTTAGATACTGGATGTAGAATATTGTACATCTACTTTGACACAGTTGGGTATACGTATCTAACGTAATTAACCATAGCACCTATTTAGAAGAAACTAATATAAATGTTGTGAGATATTTACAGAATGAACACTTCCCTGTTTTCCGTAAGAATGGAACAAAATGTCACCCCAAAACCATCAAATGAATCATTCCAATTTCATGTTTTTAACATGAGATGTCTGTCTGTCTGTACATCTATCTCTCTGTCTATGTATAGTATGGTGTGTTTTTATCTATCTAGAGGTCTACAATAATCACTGAGCCTCCGGATGAATGTAGCAAGGAGCTGCATTGAAAAGTACCTCATGAAACCCTAACATAAAATGTCAAATCACTCATTAATCTAAAGCTCCTTCATCTTTGGCTTTGCATGGTAAATCCGAATCTATGGGTTTTTCATTCCGCTGATTCCAAAAGATTTTTTCGTGGCTGCAAACTCTCCCCTTGAAGTAGACTTAGAAACATGAGGAAGATAAAATACCAGCAACGTTTTCCTCTGCCAGAACAGCTGTCAGTAACTGATGAAAACGAAAAGCTAAATAGGGTATGTACTGTACACAGCAGCAATTTACAATGACGGTGACAAGGTCACCCCATCGGGGTGCTACGCACAGTGATACAGAAACACAGATGGACAGCTCTAATCAGCCGGGAGACTCACTGCCACGTTGTAGATGGCCATCCCCACGGCTCTGTGGTCGTTGATCTTCTCCGTGGAGACTGACTTGGTTTCATAGGCGAGGAATATCCCAAGCAGCAGCAACAAGCCCTTGTACCCATACACCACCCCTTTGGGGCAGGAAAGAGTGGGACAGGATTGACAGAGGCATTAGGAAGGTACATTGTGTCAGGTAATTAATCAGGTAGGTAATTTAGCACTAACATTAAAAAGTTAATGATCCTCCTATAACAGTTGCTCTTCTGTTCACAAATTTCTTACAAACCCATCAAATACAGATATGACCACAACACCATACTCGAAACATGAAAAATAACAAGGATATAGAATACCTTTTCAGAACATCAAAAAACATTAACATTCTCAACCCCAGTCATGGCAACACAAACATCCCTCATTCACATAATAGTAGTGCCTTCTGTAACCCATCTTTTTTCAAATACTTCAAGGATATTTGTTAATTTCATATGTTAAAAGCAAATCCAAGGCATCTCTGTTTCATTTTCAAAATGATAAAGTATCACCCTACCGATGGCCCTTTTGTTTTGACTTATGATTTCAGGCTGGGCAGTTTTGTTTGCCCAAAGACAAAATGAATCAGTGAGCACTGCTCTTGCTTTTCCATGGAGTATGACAAAGATAAAACTGGCTGCCTTGAGAACCTTGCTCAATGTCACAACCCAGTGTTACCTCAAATACTGACTGCAAATGGAGGATAATGCACAATAGTACTTCCTCCAACAAAATGGAAAGGAAACGTTAGAGAAGTGGCCATTTTATGGCACTGCTGAGGATGTTTTCCACCTTTCTGTCACAGCCTTCAGCTACAGAGAGCAAGAGAGAGGGAGAAAAAGAGAGCTTATGGGAATGAAAGTAGGTTACCCAGCCATGTGTTCATCTTCTCAGAGCTGCAGTGCTCCAGGAGTGGCTGAATCAGAACGTCTAAGTCTCCTTTCGGGGCCTCTTTCGTGAACTTCTACTTAGAGGGAGGGAAGGAAATTCAGTGTAAAATATAGTGCAAAACAGGACACCACACTACACTTATACTGGATGGAGAAAGGTGAACATGATATATCCACACTGACTGGCTGGACAGTATGGCACACGGCACCGCACTGATATATTCCAGTGCCCACACAAATATTACACCCACACGCAGACAAACAGAGACAAGAATGCAGTGACGGAGAGACACAGACACAGGCTGATAAAACAGCACAGCAGTGATCACAGCGTGGCAATTACAACAGGAGGACACAGACTAAACAGGTCCCAGGAGACAGGAATAGGCAGTCGCTGTGAAATGAGAACATTAGAGACAGATGCTGTGGGGTCAGCACACGTGAGCGTTCTTCAGTTCTCATTCGCTGTTCTGTTGAGGGGTGGGAGGGGGTATATTTGTTTCTGTTTTGATGTCCTTATTGATATCATCAGATATATTAATGCTACCCTTATTAAAAGGCAAGAGCTACTGCACTGTGCCATATTTGTCAATAAACTTGAGTTAAAACGCTTTTTGTTGGCTATGCTTCCTGATATTGATTAACGCTTTCATTTTGGTTTCTTTTCAAGGGGTTCATCACCAACAATATAAGATTTAAATGCACTTCTGTAAATGATATCTGTCCAATCAGTGGGGTCAATCAGTTTTGGAATTGCAAAATGGAATGTCTTGTTCTCTCTGGTTAATTCATTGGTTGTCACTTTCAGCTAAGGAGCAGATGAATTATACAGTCACAAAAGGGCTATGATCCTATGCCCACTGCAACTGAACAGCAGACATACAACAATTACATCAGATGAATTGTCTGAATGCCTTGTATGTCTACTATAATGGCCAGAAGTCAAGCTTAATGAGCTCTGAATGGCTTGTTATTGCCTGTCAGTCATCTGACTGCTACTGGTAATTTGACAGCTTCAAAGCTTTCCTCAAACACACAGGCAATTAGAGTGAACCATAATGTATCACAGACACACAAAATCACAACCCATGGGTCAAGTTTCACTGCACCTCTACTGTGATGTGTAAAGGGTCCACGATTTGCCAGATCATTAGCGACAGGATGTCTATGGCCAGTAACACCCCCACAGTGGCATAGAGTTTCCAGGGCTCCAGGTGCTGCTGGAATACAGGAGGACCAAACATGACCTTCATATACAGTACAGCAACACTCTACACTGGTAAGGTACATCCCTAACACACAAATCACTTGAGTTACCATAATCAGTAAATATACAGTAGATCAGACTAATGACCACAAATGGTTATGTCTGCATTTACAATTACAAGTGCACTGTGTATGCAGCCACAGAATATCATAATGTACTAAAATGAAGACATTTGCACAAATTATGTTTTTGCAAAATGTATGGCAAATGTATTTGTGTTATAACGGGGCTTTGTGACATTTAAATCTGTTCATCTTTCTTGTAGTAAACTGCACTAACGCTGAAGAAACTTTCAAACAGCAACCTGAAACTCCTGTGGAATTCAATGAAAGAATGGATCCAACCACTAAATATTACACTGACAAAACCAAAGAGGTACAGTATGAAACACACGAGATTCTTTTTTTAATTTTCTGTAAAAGTATGTAAAGCAACTTGCAATCTTTTTCTCCATATTCAAAATGATCAGTGCTTTCACTGTGTGGACATCAAGGGAGCTGAAAGCCAACCCAATCCATTTTGTAATGGCTCTAATATTAAAAGCCCCTCAAGGTTGTACTTCTCACAGAACTGGGATATTCATACATATTCATCAGCATTTGATAGTTGGATTTATCACTGCTTCTTCTGAAATTCTCACAACCCCATCTAACATCTACTTTGCTTTAGGACATTATATCTGACACAGCAAACACAAATGTATACCTGCAAATTTGGCATTCACATCTGTGCCATGATGTGGGAATTTCTCTACTTAATGAAAATGCAGCTGCTAGAACTGAATAACCCAAACTGACTGATACCACAATAAAATAAGTAATTTATTACTACAGTAATTTTTGTTAACTTACTACACAGACACCTTTATAAAAAGTGACATAGAGAGCATTAGAAATGACAGAGCATTAGAAATCTGCAAAAAAAAAAAAATCAAATATGCATGTATAGTACAACCCCTTGCATGCAACTACCTCAACAGCAAACTCTTATCCAATTAAACACACTTCTCTAAGTGTTACTCAGTGCTACACAAGTAATAAATCACAATCTTAACTGCCTAGCTGTCAGATATCAGCAAAACCAAAAAATTCTGGGAAGGTGTGCATCAGGTCTGAGTTCAACAGTCAGTTTTCAGTTTAACTGTATTCTGATACAATTGTACGATACATGATTATATGATACAATGTAGTTACTGAACACAAGGATCCCTAGTATGCCTGACTTTCCTTGCTTAATTTGTTTACCTTTCTCTTCTCTTTCTTTTCATCCTTCTTAGTGAAGACAGTGTGAACCCACCAGATCTTAGTGAACATGCTGCCATAAGCCAAACTGAAGCCCAGACCTAACAACCACAGACGAAACTGAGGAGATTGAGGGGAAGAGAGACAAAGAGCACATGTAAGAGAGACAGACATAGAGAAGAAAAGTGGGAATTTAAAAAGCTGCTATTTGTAGTTCTGTTTTTTTATTCTGTATTCATAATAAAATGTAATCCACCTTATTTGACTTTTCAAACACACAGACATGTAATTCATGGCAATACACCAATCTCAAATTTATTTAGAGTGAGACGGAGAAAGAAGCACACAGAGAAAAACAAAAAGAGAAGGAGAGTAAGAGGACAGTACAAATAAAGCAGTGGGAGATTAACTTTTTCTATCATTTACACTGTGACATACCTTTCCAGTTGAATCAGACACACACAGGTTGAAATAAGGCAGGGCACACACAGAAGAGACATGAGCTGAGGTCACATGCTATGACCTATCCCATAGCATGCCCATTCCATTACCTGACAAACCACAGGGAACTGGGACCTGTGAACATGGTGTCCATCGATCCCGAGAGGAAACACAGCAGCCAACGCCATCATACAACCCACCGCTGTCATGTTGTTCAGGTAAGGCTGCGAGTTTTGGATGTACCTGTTACACAGAGAGGTTTTGGCTTGGCAGCATGTAATCTCTGATGGACTGACTGTCCTTGACAGCTAATTCCATTACATTGGAATGGTGGAGAAGGTGAGGTCTTAACAACCCCATACATACCTAACATTGCTGTTGTAGATGTTGAAGGTGAGACACACAATCCCCAATAGGATTCCCAGCCCAGCGAAGACTGACACAGAAATAAAGAGCTTCTGAGACAGGAACCTGAACTCCTCTATCACCATGGTCTGATCTGCAGGGGGGCCAGGTCCTGAGTGACAGGAGGAGAGAGGCTTAAACTGTGGCCATTCTAACCACACCACTGAGATCCTGCCATGGCAGACCCCACTGTGTTTAACAATCCTGCCTCGATGTTCAAAGTGATAGTGTCAGTGTATTTTTTTCCACTGTTAAAAACTGCACAGATGCTGTTTTCGATGTGATAAGACAAGGTAAAACTGTCAAGATTCTGGTTTCAAACAATGAAAGACCCTCTACACTCCAAAGCTGTATGGGTGTGGTATCATGTTTCAACAGTGTAAAAATGTAAGGTTCCTAGTATTAGTTGGGTGTCTAACACAAACAGGGTTTTGGCATCAGGGGGCTACAGGATGGAAATAATATGTCAATGTGTTGTAATTTTATCAATGGTTACAAAATGTCTGGGGTTTGGTGTGCAGAAAGTGACAACTGAGAAAACTATCTATGAAGTGGAGTCAGTACTGAGTGTGTGCTTGTGTGTGTGTGTGTGTGTGTGTGTGTGTGTGCCTGCAGGTTCCTGTCAGTCAGTGCGTATGCACTGTTTAAACCACTCTCTGTCCTTGATGAAGGAATCAGGACAGGGTGTTACTATGGAGACCGAGCTCCGTAACGGTTGCCACGGCAATGGGAGGAGAGCTGAGCCGCAGTGGTTGTCAGGGGCGACCAGGGAGAGAGTGAGGAAAGGGGGCACAGTGTGCATAAAGATACAGAAATCGGGAGAGGAGTTTAGTGGGGACAGCAATGAAAAGGGGGATGATACGTGTATGAGTCAGGGGTGGAAGGGGGTGTGCTGTCATGAGACTCTGAAAAACCAGACACTGTCAATTCACTCTGTAACTTCAATGACCTCTTTACAGGCGCCTTTGGCCTAATTTTTACAACACAAGTGCCAGGACAAGGGCATCATGCAATGTCATCGCTACAGAGCTGTGAGCAGTCGTGCCCCGCGAGAGCTGGTTTAATCAGATGTGGAGTCGGACGCGTGCCAAACGCTGTCCTGTGACCCTACAGCCAGCCGTGTAAATGAGCTGGAGGTCACACATGCCATCCAATCTGGAGCAAGCCACATTCTGCTTCAAGAAGCAGTGACCAGCTGAGCCACAGAGCGAGCCATTTTCTCTACATTTTTAACAGAATTGGATAGCATTCTTGTATAAGCATTTAATAGGAGAGGTGCAGTGATCAAAAGAATTCCAGACACCTCATTTGTAAAAGATCAATAATGCTATTTTTCTATAAAACCCAGAGAACATCCCCTCAATGTGATTGCAGCATGGAGAATTCCCAGCATTGGCAATCCAGGTAGTGACGCTTCAACTCTCTGGACTCATACTGAACCCTGGGAGGAGGGGACTGGGAAAAACAACAATAACAATTTTGAAGAGAACTTGGCATACACAAATCCCAAAGTAAAATAGCCTACTTCCAAAACCACAATACTGTGGAGCTGAAAATACAAAAGACTGCTAGTCAAAAAGGCATGGAAGAAGGTAGCAGTGTAATCAAAACTCCTTCCTCCTGACCTGATGAGCTGTGTAATACTGTACTGTAGGGTGACCTTTAACGTTCTTTGGAGAAGAATCAAAATCCAGTGGGCTGCGGTGCTGAAAACTCAAGAGTCCCAGTCACCATGTAACCAGCTACAGATGCCTGGTATGTGTGTATCAGAAATCTAACCAAGGGGTGATGCTTAGCTGGACACACTGTATTAAATTAAGCATGCACTAAGCCAGTGTTTCTCAATCCTGCTCCTGGAGGCCCACTGTCCTGCACGTTTTCCATCTTTCCCTGCTCTACCTACCTGACTGAATTCATCAGTGGCACTTTTGATTAGCTGAGCACACCTGTTTTATTCAAGAGCATGTTAATCACACTAATCAGGTGTGTTTGGAACAAGGATAGATAGAAGATATGCAGGACAGTGGGTCTCCAGGAGTAGGATTGAGAAACATTGCACTAAGCCACATTATTCTCCTCAAGCCTCCCCTAAATTTCTGCCTGTTCTGTTTTTATTGATGATACATGTTTTCAATCAGTGTATTCCCATACACAGTCAGCTTCTCAAAACTGCATATTTAATCATAACTGCATATTTGATAACTCTGTTCTATTACATAGTACACAACTGGTCCCCTGCCAAGTTAAATGATTCTACTTTCTCTTGTATGCCTCAAACACATACAGCTACTGTGAGCTCATTATATGTTTTGCAGTTATCTGGAGGTGAGTTAGTTACTGTGGAAGAAATTAGCATATTGTATGACATTTTAATCTAGTAAATCATGAAAAGGAGTAAGAAGTATCAAACAGACAGACATCCAACTCCTGTAGAATTGATCTATTATCTGAGTATCTCTGTATCTACACACACACACACACACACACACACACACACACACACATCTTTTCAGTGTCAAAAGGCTTACTCGCAGCAGTGAGTGCTACTCAAGGCAGTAGGATTAGGAAAGAAAGGAGGAGAAAGTGATTGAGTGGCTGTAAAGTGAAGTGGACAGAGGTAAACCGGGAGACAAGTAGAGGAAGAAATTGGAGAGACGAGAGATCGGCCTGCCTCACCTATCCACTTGTCATTGCCGTACCAGGAGAGATTTCCTTTAGTGCTGTCATAGTATCCAATCTTCTTATAGCTGCCTCCTACACAGAAAGAAGAGACAATAGGTTACCCCATGTACACACTGAATGACTGATGTGACAGGACAGAAGCACTACACTCAGTGCATTAACATGAAAGAGAGACAGACAGCGAAAGAAAGAGGGACAGAAAGCAACAGAGACAGAAAGCTTGTGGTATGGGGTCCACCTAATCATCAGAATGGCTTCAAATGAGACAAAATCCAGCTCAAAGCTTTCATATGGAAATCCACAGAATTATGCTTCAGGTCCACATATATACCTCTTGCCAGGCAAGTTGGGCTTTGGTTACACAGATCCTTGTTTACTAGCATCCAAAAACAGAGTAATGCTATTCTGGATCCACCAAAAGCCATGAACATATTTTCTTATGCAAAGGTCTCCTCTAAGTCCTGAAACTCATTAACCCAGCAAAGACAAATAGTCTTGCATTTTCTCGCAGCTTCAGACCAGCACTGTTCCAATTAGACTCCAGACCTGAGTCAACACAATCATAAATCAAACCAGCATTACTTATTTGCAATTATGAGAGAAGGACAACACTGCCAGACAAACAGAATGTGGCCTCACTGCCCAATACACAGAACAGAGAAATGAACCAAATACAGACTTTGTAATTAAAACCAAGGCAATTAAAAAATTATGGTGCTGGTGCAATGTTCCTCATCTATATTAACTTTGTGAGCGCTGCTGGAAATGTTAAGGACTAAAACCCGTTTTTTCTTTAGTGTTAAGAAACTGTTGAATCCTTAAATGGCCAATTTTTATATACTCAGCACTACCAAAACAGGTTTTTAAAAATGAATGTGTAATCAGTTTAAATAAGTTAAAAGAAAAAAGCTGTTTTCATTTACTTTAACATCTGCTGAAGAAAGAAAAATATGAATGAAAGAATAAATAAAAACATTTCTGTCAGTCTTATGAACTGTTAACAGTGTATGACATGCAATGAAGACACCTGGAAATTGGAAACATTAGGCCTAAAAAGAAAGAGACTTGTAATATAATCTGATGTAATCTGATAATATAGAAAAACATCAATAAAAGAAAAGAAAACACCAATGAAGAAAACGCCAACAGAGCAGCTAAAAGTTTAAAACTAATACATAGGATTTGGTGACATTCTAGAAGATAAAAATGACCACATCCAGATTTGGAAAGGATGCACGAGTGACCTTTTTCAGACACCTATCATAAAATATTTATAGAACTGTAACTTTTCATGCACATCCTCACTTTTTTCATAATGCTGTGCTATTCTTTAGAAAATATGCATTCTCTCAGAGAAAATGGAAGTTTCACTTTTATCAGCAACATTAGGTCTGTGCATAAGCTTCACTTAAGACACTGAAGTTCAGTGAAGATCCTCAGATTTTTGGTCTTCCATTGGAAACAGGCCTTAAAGACATAATGCTGCTGTATGCCCAATACACAGACATGCATTCACAAGGTGTTTTCTGATGTCACAATTCTGTTCATGTGTAGTTCATACATACTACTGACATTACTCTCTTGTATGCCTGCGTGGCTGTGCTCTTTGCATCCACATCAACGTTCATCACCTTACTGGCTGAAAAGCATCTACAAGGTGCAGGATCTCCACTACAGGTGCTGTCACTCTTTATACATGTCTAACACTCACAGAGCTCACATTCTTCATCACAAAAAACATTCTCGCATTTAGAAATGCAATGTTTTGTGCATGCCAGGATCAGTTTATAACTCTTCAAGGGGCTAGGTGTAAGGTGTGGCATCTCATTGGTTCACAGCTTATCCCAATTTCTCTAAAAAGAATCAGCTGGATGTGCGAGAATCCCCACAAGACCAGCTGAATTTCATGGCAGGGCCAGTACCCCAATCTATTTCTGTAATACTTTGTGTCAAGCAGCGAGCCAGTGGGATATTAGAAAATCGAACACGTCGCAGCTCCCTCCCTGTTATACAGAGATAGCTGGACCCATGCAGTGACAATACACCTCCTTGCAATGGATTCTGGAAGAATTTCCCATGTGAATGTTTGTGCAACTTGCAACTTGGATGGATAAAATACTGCCATGCATCTTTCAGGTAGGGACAACAGATTGGCGATGGCTAAGGTGAGATGCACCCCTGCTGATGGAAAGTACTTTTAATGCATCTTGTTTCTTACAAAAAGTATCTCAAGGGATTTATATAGGAAGATACCTATATAATGTCAAATAAATGAAATGAGAATAAGGTAAAATGAAAAACTACCTTGCAGTTGTTCAATCAGAGTCCAAGCCATTCTCGAGCCCTGGGCATCAAACACCACGTGACCCTGAGAGGAAGATAAATTTGGTGTGTGTTCATATGGTATTAGGCTCTCTTTCTCTCACACTGTAGCTGCACTGTTGTGTTCAAGCAGTCTGCCCCAGTCTGTCAGTGTGTATGTATTCAACCCCCAACCCCTTACTCACAGACACTCCCTCGAAGGAGCTGGTGTTGAGTGCCCTGTATATCTCAGCAGTAATGTCTCGGTTGTTGTAATTGAAGTCTTCCAGCCTTCGCCCCTTTGCTTTCAGGGGCTCCACGGTCTTATTGAGGGCCAAAGCCAGGGCCCACACTGCATCATAGGCCAGGGGTGCCTCCTGGAAGCCCCCGGTCTCCTCCGGGTTCTTACCCCCCAGCCGAGACATCAGCTGCGCCAGGAACTCTTGAGATGTCTGTGCAAAGAGGGGAGGTGGGAACAGTGTTTTACGCTTGACATCTTTCCAGCGCCTCATCGTTTATACTGCCCATAGGTGAATCTGATACATACATTATCTACAGAGATGGTGTGACAGAAGACAAATGCCCAGGGAAAATGAGTCACCTTACACTTCAATAACTAACAGAGGAGAGTCCCAGGGACCTTGATGCACAGCGTCATTCTCAAATCTGTTAAGCATCTGCTCAATACTTGTTATTTCAGAGATCACTCGAGTCACTGTGATTTAGTGGTAAGGGGCCTATATCTGTAAAACTGGTGGTACCAGTGCTGCTGTATATGTGAGGAAGAAACTTCAGTAAATATTGACCATTGGAATAATGAAAACGGAAGTAACAGCACTACGATGGATTTATAATTGGTAGCTTCCTGCCACAGACATTGGAATTATCTTCATATGAATCGCAGCACATCCCTTCCGTGGAATACTAAGACCTCTAAACGTTCCATGACCAGATGGTATTGGGCTGAAGTCCCGGGAGGGGAATTTGCTGTGCCCTTGAGCAAGGTGCTTCAGCAGAATCACTCACGTAAAAATCATGTTCCATTAAGAGATCATAAAATAGAGTAGTCTGATATAAAATCACTACTCTAAGCATGAATTCCTACATACATTCTATGCAAAGCCAACAATGCAATATTAAATCAGTGCTTCCACCTTTAAAGAACATCACAAAAGCAACGTCCTCTTCAAAACGTATCCACAGCATGGTCAGTAACGTGTGACAACTTGTGCAGTTACCATTTTGAGACTGTTACTTTCTAATTGTTTGGTATAATTTCACACTGGTCTTAAAATAACACTAACAGATGCATAGCCATTCAGCTCTGTTAATCACGTGGCTGTGGGTGGCAGCTTTTATGATACACTGCAATGACAGTCAGTTGACAGAGAACAGGGGAAGCTGTCTAGATAAGAGGTCTGACTGAACTGTTACAGTGACAATCAATGTCAGTGTTATTATTTGGCAATGTGAGCAATAAAATAACAGCAACCCTTGCTACTTGAATTAACCATATTAAAGGTTCCTCTACTTGCTGCCTCATTGAGCAACAATATCTGTATGTGTTGTAGAAATTATGCTGTATTGTCAAACACAGGGAGGAAGAGTTGTTACCAGGTTGGACGCCCCGCGAACAGTCTCTGGGTTGAGCATGACAATCTCCGTGGTGACATGTCCTTCCACAGCCTCTGTCATGTTCTCCACAGTGCAGTTGATGGCCGGGTCTTTAATCTTGAACCAATTGTCTGCATACCACCCAATCAGAAACCACACATACTTCTTTCCATACAGCTTCTCTTTAAAAACCTGTCCCGGGAGAGAAAGAAAACAACTAATTAATGCATTAAATGCAAACAAATGCATAACAGGTGATACATTAAGCCTTTTTCACAAAGCAATGATATTCTCAAATAAACAGCATCAATACAGACGGTCCCCAACTTACAATGGTTCGACTTATGATTTTTCGATTTTAAGATGGTGAGAAAGCGATATGTATTCAGTAGAAACCGTACTTCGAATTTTGAATTTTGACTTTTTCCCGGGCTAGCGATATGCGGTACGATACTCTTTCGCGATGCTGGACAGCGGCAGCGAGCCGCAGCCCAAGTCAGCCACGCGATCACGAGGGTAAACAACCGATATTCTACAGTGTACTGTGTTGCCAGCGTTTTTTGGATATTCACATTCAGTACAGTATTCAATAAATTACATGAGATATTCAACACTTTATCATAAAATAGGCTTTGTGTTAGATGATTTTGCCCAACTGTAGGCTAATGTAAGTTTTCTGAGCACATTTAAGGTATAGGCTAGGCTAAGCTATGATGTTCGGTAGGTGTATTAAATGCATTTTCGACTTACGATATTTTCAATTTACAATGGGTTTATCGGGACATAACCCCATCGCAAGTCGAGGAGCATCTGTATAAATAATGAATACTAAAATATCCTCATTTGACTGCGTATATAATAATATAGTATTGTAGCAAAGTCATTTGATTTCGAAGAAATCCCCTGCTGAAAGACCCTGCTGTCCAATATTGTAACAGTTTAATTATAGAAAAATCATTCAAACAGCTGACCTCACAGAAGACTTTTCTGGCTTCAGTCTCATAGAAAAGCCCCACGATGATTCTGGCATCCTGGCGCTACATCATCGGCATGCAAGAAAGACACGACAGAAAGCACACAGACAAAAAAAACACAGAAAAACACATTGTATGACCTGAGTTGTGAAAATTGCTGTGTATGGTTCTTATCCACTGCATTATGTCCCAAGCAGCCACTATATGTAGTGCTGCAAGCGCACTGCTGCATTCTGCAATATACTACTGCCATCCACACAAATCCTATGCTGCTGTCCGCTCAGCAGATTAATGATTTAAAATAAATCAAATGATACTGTACCCGGCAACATACATTAAAGATGTCATGTTCAGAGTGAAAATGTACTAATGACAGCAGAAGCTCTGGTGCTCAATATGTGTCTTCACAGTCATGGCAGATTGATGTCTGGTAACACTCTGTGCAGCAAAGATTTTTTTTTTCTGAAGAGGGATTATCTCGCAGACCTTAGAGGCATCTATATTTTTCTTCCATTCTAAGGAGCTGGGTGTTCTATTCAATCAATAAATATACAGAAATTAAAAGAAACACGACACTTGACAATTCATGTATTGCTTTACTATTTACAGAGCTTTAGTGAGGCTGAATATTGAGCTGAACAGTTAAAAGATGGCTACAATTTTCCCCAGAGCAGGATATAATGTGACAATGGTTGGTTTGGGATGTAAGGGTTGATTCTGAAGGGCACCTAGATTGCTTTTGTCAGACAGAAATTATGCTGACGGACCATTAGGCAGGCATCACTCTCAGGAGTATAAGAGAACACTGGACACAGATCTGAAAGGTCAGGAGCAAGCAAGCATGGAATTTTATTTTGTTCTATCAGTGCTCAGAGCTCGCAAAGGTTTTAAGACCAAAGTGAATCCAGATGGAGTAATTTTATAACTGAAGGCCATGGTTAAATAAATTGTTTGCTTTTTAAATAAAACCTGCCTGTAATGCCCTTCAAGATAAGTTTATTTGTCTCACATGTTATTTTCGTGAATTAAATAATTGGACACACTTCCAGCGGCTGCAGTGAGATGACACAAGCTGTCAAACTGAATTTGGAAATGAAAGTTACCTTGAGGTTTTTGACAGCCACAGCAGGGTCAGTGAGGAAACTCTGCCTCACACTGATCTCTATCCCAGCCTCCTTCACCCTCTGCTCCAGATCATCCAGAGTCTACAGGAAAAAAAGAGAGAATTTGAACGAAAAGAATGTGTGGATGTGTGTGAGAGAGAGAATATGAATAAAACAATGTGTGAGTGAAAGGAAAAGACAGAAAGAGGGAAAGAGAGAAAGCGTGTCTGAGAAAGAAAGAAGTAGACAGGTATTGACTACTTGGTTGGAAATTCCAGAAGTTTTTCCAGGTAAAAGCATATTATTAGGGATATCATGAATTTTAGTACATACAATACATACATACGATTCCTTTTTTCAATTGAAAAATCTGTTGAGGGGTAAATAATTCAAAGGGCCTCAGCTGTTGCTGGATTTATCACTAAGATAAACCCATGGAAAGGTCTCCAAGGTATATTTTGTGAAATGTTTGTGGTTTCATCATAATATATGTTTCAAGCTGTAGCAATGTAAAGGGTCACCTTTATTTTAATTCTGTGAGGATGTGAATTTGTACAATAAATTTAAATGTACATTTAACAGTTGAGTGAAGGTTGGTTCAGCCTAATTTTGCTGTACCACATTGAGACAAATAAATTTGTCTTTTCAGTTATGACCTAAACAAAACTTTGACACAAAATTGCAGAACGGGGTAATCATACATACTGATGTACCAGGTTTTAATCACCTAGCTTAATATCACAACCCTCTTATTGTCAACTTTTTTCAAAATCACTTGCCACTCACTTCTGTGTTAAATAGACTCTCTGAAAACATTGTGACCAGGCAATAAGTCAGTGGGACAGCACCTCAAAGTATCATTCCAGGAATGTTATCAAATAACTAACATTGGTTAGTGAGCTTATCATAACGTTACCAAATATGTCTGTATGTCTACTCAACTCAAAACAGTCCGCAATGCAATCCTTTCGCTCACATTTGATTTTGAGCCTTGTCAAGACATTTCAGGCAGCCTCAGATATCTAAGATAACATCAGTCAGGACATGCTCTTGATAATGTTACTAGCTTGCTTAGGCTACTGCTGTTTTCAGTGGTCCTGGAGTCAAGTTGTTTGTATCAGTTGTTCATGAAATGTTTTAACCAGCTACAAAAATATACAAAAACACAAAAGTATTTGACAAGCTAAAGCTATTAAACTTTGTTGTTTATGCCTTTTAAAATTTGAAACAGCATAACCAACTAGTATTGTAGCCAAATAATACTGTACATGTTGTTTGTTTATTTGATCTTTTAAGATGCTAGCTGTGTGAAAATGAACACAATTTGGAATACTGTATAGTAGTTCACATACTGTTAAAATTCTGTGCTGTATGTTAACAACTGATGATGACATTGTGGTAAAATACACTTGTGATTGTTGAAAATACTGGACTTAATACTAATAATTGTAATCCATTAAAAGTACCAATTCAATAAAATGTCTACAAAATACATTTTTTTGCTGTAAAACACATAAATAAGCATGGTTATAGTACATTTTTTTTATTCTTCCGTAACACCATTGGATAATATTAAAACCCTGTTAAAATCACACACAACTTAATGACACATGTTCTCGCAGAGGGACTAGCAGAGAGGATATTAAGCAGGTTATTACACTTTAGCACACACAAACTATGACTGACTGGGCCCTATAGCAATTCAGCATTCCTTAGAGAAATTTTGGGGGGTGAGTATTACTGACCGACGTGAACACCTCAGTCGTCTGCTGAATGGTGGCAATCTTCGTCCACTTCCACTTTTGGAAGAGCTGTACCCGGGTGGGGTTGTGCAGGGTGGCAGAGGGGTGTGTGCGGAAGAAGGTGGGGAAACGCTGTCGATTGGACAATGCTGGAGAGCTGGAGCCATAAGACAGCTAAGGGGGGGCACAAAGCAGGAACAAGACAGCAAAGTGTGTCTCAGTTTACAGCTCATTTGGACCAGTTCTTTGCTACCTTTAATGACATTTAGATTTGCCAGGTATCAGCACATATTTCTGCTAACCTTACCAGCAGTTTTACCTATAATTAATTTTTTCAAGAGCTCATAGGATTGTTCTCTGAAAATGATCATGGGTTATATAATGTAAGACATATAATCATTTCAGTTAAGCCATAGATAAGGACATCTTTGAGAGATTCCAAAATTCATTTTAGATTTTTGGACAAATCAAATATATGAAATTCAAAACCAAAGAAAATGTGAGTTGGAGGTATCACTACCAAACCAATCAACAGAGGCCATCAAAAACAAGCAAGTTCTGTACTTAACACCATATACAGATTCCATATTGCTAGGCTCAGCAATAATTGCTTGGTACACCAAACTAAACTTTCTGTGGGTTTATTTTTTTCCAAAAGACAAACCCTCAGTCCCCTGTAATTAAATCAAGAAGCCCTGATGAGAAATCATGTGTTACTGCAATTAAATCACAGATATCCAATGATGAATCACTGGCACTCTTAATTCCTTTGCGCATTTAGATACACTGTAAACATCAATCAACTGATAAAGAGTGATGCAGCCTTTAGAGAGATTAAAGAATTAGCTAATGCACTGTGTAGCACAGTCAGGGGTGACTCTGCCTGCAGGCGGAATACAGGTACAGTGTGAGCGTAACATAGGGGGATTGATGATAAAATGAAACAAACAGCTTTTCTGATAAACACGGCACTGTACAAAAAAAGAAAACTATAATGAAATTTTCTGTGTGGAAACACTTTCTGATTTCTTCAATATGTCTAACTGGCAAACAGAACAAAACTGCGCTGCCCAAAAATTTCCAAAGCTGCCCAAATGATATTTTCTCAGCAAACGTGGGCTTCCCCCCTCTGATCAGACAGGCAAACACAATGAGGAGCCTCAGGACTGCCAATTCTCTGGAGCAGGAAGTCAATATTGACGTTTTTGGGTTTCTTGTCATTCACTTGGCATGAAACACAGAGTTTCCATGTTCAGAGAAAAGAAAAGAGAAAATTAAAAGTATCTGGGCCTTGCTAATACTTTTCAGCTCACTTCATTTTTGCTATTTCCTAGAAGTGTGTGTTAGTAAGTGTATAGTAGTGTGACATTTTGCATGATTAAAAAGACACTATTTTGCATGATTAAAAGACACTATTCTGATAAACACTGACTGTACAAAAAAGAAAACTATAATGAAAGGAAAAATTTCTTCAATATGTCTAACTGCAAACAGAACAAAAGCCTGCCCAAATGGGCTGCCAGGATTTCCCATATTGAGCTGCTTCCATTCACTTGCAGCGGCCACTCAGCTCAACGTGGGCTTCCCCCCTCTGATCAGACAGGCAAAAAATGAGGGCTGCCAATTTTGGAGCAGGGTTTCTCCAGAAAATGACGTTTTTGCGGGTTTCTTGTCATCTGCAATACGGTACGTTGGCATGAAACACAGAGTTTCCATGTTCAGAGAAAAGAAAAGAGAAAATTAAAAGTATCTGGGCCTTGCTAATACTTTTCAGCTCACTTCATTTTTGCTATTTCCTAGAAGTGTGTGTTAGTAAGTGTATAGTAGTGTGACATTTTGCATGATTAAAAAGACACTATAAATTGCCCATATTAAGGTGTCTGTCATGCAGCCTGGACTTATTCAGCTTATGAGCACACCTACCAGGCAAGGTGCTGCTTTTTTCTTCTACATGTTCCATTTCATATCTTCAGACCTTTGGTCCTCAAAGCCTACATAGCTCTGAAGGTAAGCTATTATTAATCAGCACTGTTATTGTGCATTTTGGGTATAAATTGAATAAACTTGCAAAAATATGGTAGTCTTGCTTAGCAAGCTGCAGTAACTGTTGTTTGGTAACTAGCCACACTGTTTTCAGAAACTCTATTAGAGATTAGAGCTCATTATTTCTTTTTAATTTAGCTAAATTACAAACATTGAGGTATACACTGATAACGAGAGGTGTGCGATTTATGTCCTCTAATGACAGCCACTATCCAAAAATATATGCATTTCTGGATAAAGCTATTCTGGTAACATTTTTGAGAAGGAGCACACGTTCAAGTGTGGTAAAGAAATCTTTACTAAGATGGCATTAAGGCATCAAGTTTTATTCCAGACTGTAAATGTAATTATGTTTCCTTTATTATTCCACTAACCAATCCATTATTATTATCCATCATACCATTTTATTCTTGATGGTGTTGACATCAATTATTCAAGTGTTTTATCATTATCTCAAAGGCTTACTCAGATTCCTAATAGTGGAAGACTTTAAGCAGCAGCTAAACACATCACATGGGATCTCGAAGTGAGCAACTCCACACTCTGCTTTGCAAATGAGTGTTATGTTATTGAAAAGACATAGTTACCCTGATGTCCCATGGAAAAGCTGAACATAATTTAAAAGGATATTTCAGACCATATCTAACTGATTACTCTGAAGAAGATCAATACATCATGTCATCTTAAACCTTGACTACAGTACTGTAGCAGAATCCCAAAATTCATAGCTACTACATCACACATGTTGCCATCCTTTCAAAAGTAACATGCAGATAGTGTGAATCATTTAAAATACCAGTAAGTGTAGCTTTGCATCCCATTCCTTATACAGAGAAAAATGTATGTTGTAAAGCTTAAGGGAGAACAAAGATAAACAAGTGAGCAATCAGCAGTAGTCATCCCGAAAAGGCACATGGGCACAAATAGACAAATGTAAACTGCACCAGGGCAACAGAGACAGACTTAATCAAAGAGACAGTGAGAGATATTTTGAGGGCATGACAGGCACACAGCTTTAAAAACACAGCGAGACAGACAGACAGACAGCCAAACAGATACCTACCACTATGAGATTCCACATTCGTGCTGCCTCGGCCACCAGTGTGGACACAGAACTGCAGCCGGGCATCAGAACAATCTTAATAGGCTCTGTATACAGCAGGTCATACAGCAACTTGGTCGCCTCACCTGGATCACACTGAAAAATACAGACAGGGACAGAGAAGTCATCATCTGCACACTACCTTGTGAGGGAAAGAGGGGGCCTCATCTATAAATTTTATTCTCATGTTCTCAAGACTACACAGGGAATGCAATATATGCATACATACACACAAGGAAATACAAATACAAATACTCTAAGGAAATACAAATACAAATACTCTAATTAAGAGTGCTTGCTGGAAGTCAAAAATGTCAATGCAACCTTAAATCTTGTATGTCGCTCTAGATAAGAGCATCTGCTAATTAACAAGATGTAATGTAATTCATCAAAAATGCACCCCGAATATAGTGCAAGATTGTAAGATGTAAAGCTACTCTGTGAGCACAGTCTTAGCTCAGATTATATTTCTGGTCAGTTTCAGCATCAGTGTAAAATGGTTCACTATTCGGAGGTCCCTTGGGTCATGAATGCCATTTTCTGCACTCAAAGCACAATTCTCACGAAAATAACCTATATGGGGAAGCAGCTATTGTCTATCCTTATCATTGTCCATAGAGCTACATTATAATATTCAGAGAGAGTGAGAAAGATTGGGCATAAATCCCTGAGGGGTGGGTTGTCTGACATTGATTTATGATACCAACCTTACTGCTTCATTTGTCAAATGTGCTTTGACTGCCATACATATTTTACAAAACCACTGGGAGAACATTGTTCATGTCTCAGTTGGTGTATAGCAATTACAGGGCTATCACTGTCCATTGAAACTTACTCAGAGGTATAGGGACAATTCTGACACCCAGCAGATTCAGTTTCTACACTTCGACCCCCATGAACATAAATTTGAGGTTTTGAGTGTCTGTCCTGAAACATTGTTGGATTCATGCTAACAAAATAACATTTCAAATATAGGCATTGCTTTAACTCTTAGCACTGCATATCTATGGACTATTAAAGCTCATGTATTGCCCATCAGGCAATCTGGCCATTTTCCTACAACAGTTAGGCAGCATGGGACAAAGGACCCATCCTTTTCTGTCCTGCCTTGAGAATGTCATGGCTCTTTCAGTCACACATGCCTGGGACAATCAGCAGATGTAAAAGATGCCTCTTGCTGTATTGATTACTGCACACCAATCCCATGCAGAACAAACATGACAGCTGGGCAGTCAGCTCAAGTTAATATGATTGATTTTGGGACCTGAGTCTCAAAGCCTCCTACAAAGCCATCTTCAAACCTCTTTTTATCAGCCTGCATCCAATGGGCCTTGACACATCAGTGATGATTCATGGCTGAGGGGGAGACTGTGCTCACATGAGTTCCGGTTGGGTGTCACCTTTAATTGGATCTGTGAAAATGTGATTTCAATGACGGAAATGCTCTATAACTCTGGTGTCAGCAGCTGCTCCGGATATCCTCTGCCTGGCTGGCCCACGGTGGAAATACGCGGGCCTTCACGGTCGTCCATGATCTGACAGCCGCGTCCATGCGCTGAGCATCTGCACAGTTGGAGCAATTCCTGCAATCTCCTATTACTTGCGATCATATGCCATTGGTGTTGTCTCAGTACGGACGCAACATCAAGTGCTATTCCAAGGTCCGCCAATCCAATAACTGTCTACGTAACGCAAGCAGAAATAGCCCCACTGCCACTGTGAACCAGCATCAGCGCAATATCATTTGGACTGGACTCCCACTGGTCAAAAACAGCCATTTTCCCCACCTAAATAACAACTCCTGTCCTCCAAAACCTTAAAGAGCACACGCATCACCTTTATGAATTGCTGTTGTTGTCTGTGGTGGTACATTGGAATGTATTCAGAGACGGATATATTGGAGTAAACATCTGCAATTACATTAAACAATGACTAAATCATTAATTCACTGTAAAGGAGAGTTATACTTAAGCCTGTGCAATGGGCTTCACTGGCTTCATTCATCCTCTTTTGCTTAATTATAAGCACTAATTATTAATGAGCACACATTCATAATGTGACAAACTGGAAGGACTTTATTGTAGTGTAAGGCAGAATGAAGGAGGAGGGTCACTTACGATCACCCATATTTATGTACTAAAATGAATTTCATACTGTACATATTATATCAAGATACTGTAATTGGAAAGCACACACTCAGATAAGGATTGGGCTATGCTTTAATCATGCACATAAATTGGGCATATATTTGGATGCAACCATCCTTGGTGTCCCAGCTTACTGGATCTCTGTGTAACAGCTGCCAATTAAAAAAAGGAAATGCATGTCCCTCATACAGCGCACTCTCTCTCTCTGCTTCTCTATCTCAGTTAATAATTGATCAAAGTTTGCAGGCTTAGCTTTGATATATCCATGGCAACAGCCTCGAAAGGTTGAGTTTGTCTGCATATGAGAATCCTTGTAAATGGTCTTAATCGTATGCATTTTACATTCATACTGTAGAAATTATACATTTTTTACCTACCTTGGTATTGTACCAAATGTAGCTTATGTGTTGGTACATTCTCTCAGTAAATGAGAAGCCTTTACAATAACACTTTACCAGCAGACCATCAAATGTATTTAGTCAGCTCTGTCTGTCACGACAATAATAACATTAGTAATAATAGATCACATAGAAAATCTAGGGTGACCTACAATAAATGGCAGGGCAGCAATAATGCAGTCTGTAATGTACTTCCTTTATTGTATTTATCATAATGTGGCATTCAGCTACTTTGGATGTGAGCACACCTTGGCAGCCTGAGGTGGCAATTACTTCAATTATCTTTAATCAGATAGTTGCTAATACAAAGCTATGAAGCAATGATTAACAATAATGGTTAGAAATAGAAACAATAAAAACAGAAGAATACTAAAGCTTTTTAGTTTTCACAATCTGATGCAGATTTTTCAGGAGAGGATTGTTTTGTGATGACGTGGTTGTTTAGCCTAAGGGCATTAAGGAACTTCTTTAATGCTTTCATAAGCATGCTCATAGCTTCACATTGCTTTGCGCCACTAGAGAAAGCAAATACAAATACAAATCAAATTTGATTTTTTGAATCCGTTTTCAATGCGGATAAGACCACTTTCTTGGATACAGTATCTCAAAGCCATGCAAAGCAAATACAAAACAGAGTTCTCTCTCACAGAGAAAATGTTGAGAGATAGATTAAAGTCAGCTTAGCTAACAATAAGGCAAATATCTGTGCCAGCGACACTTAACAATCTGAGATCAGACTACTAGTCAACATTCTAGGTGGAGTTCAACAACATGCCCCCAGACACTATCAGCTGGCCTGCAAGATGGAGTGGCTACCAGTGTATAACAGCCAATTAGGACCTGTGGTATTGCTCCTTCTTAAAACTACAGTCCAGTGAACTTTAATACTGCCTACTAAACAGGAGATAGGCTTGGAAGTTTTGAAAAGAAATTTCCCTGCTGTCCCCATCTTTGTTAGTAAAACCACACTATTTTCTCTCCATTCCTGCTGCATTGGATGGGAGATTTCATGATGACTCTGCTCAGATCTCTTCTAATTCCTCCTATATACATCTCACATGTAGTCAGGGCATGCACACAGGATTAAATCTCATTATGAGAAGATCCCCTGACACAAACAACCATGCAATCTGAATAAGGCTGAATCAGGGCCATAAACTTTATCCTTTATGATTGTAGAATGTTTTGTTTTGTACTTGCATAATATGTTGTATTAGTTGATGAATAATTGACTATCTTCTATATCACAATTAATGTATATAATATATATTTATATTAATATTCATGTATATATACAAGCTGGTTTCACATTTACATTTAGTCAATTCGCACTTGCTTTCATCAAGTGCGGAATACAAGATGTGAATACATTTAACATCACTTTTACAATTTTAACAGTTCTATGCTGTAATTCGTCCTCGGTTAATGCTTCTCCTAAATGAGTAAAAAGACTAACAGTTGCTGTATTGCCACTTGATTCAAATTAAAATATCTACACAGAACATGTCTGTCTGTGAAAATATTCACGTAAGTATTACTATGTTTTATAGGGGAAGACTGTGTAGCTATGTGTTTGTTTGAACTGCAGTTGCCTTGGTAACCGTTGCTATGCCAATTGCCCTCTTTCCCCCCTCCCCATGCTTTGAAGTGGGGTTCCAATGCAGAGCCATTTCAGCCAATCAGAATGAAGCTCTTCCTAAACACTAACCAGTCACAATGCGGTTAACTGTTTCTTGTCTGCAAGAATGTGTCTGTGCATCTGCTCTCCAGTCTGACTGACTAATGAGGCAGGTGGAAAGAGGCGGAGTGCAAAAATGATGGAGACGGAGGCGAGAAGAGTGGAAGAGTGATAAAAAGGAGGCCTGCCAGAGAAGGTGTAGGTGACTAGACTGCGATTTTCAACAAAAGACGACTGAGTGTTGAGCTCTACAAATAATATCATACGCTCCATTGTGGTAATCAATCAATAACCAGCTTGACTGCAAGTAGGCCGACCTGTAAAGCAGAGATCAATACAATCGTATGCAATGTCAGCATTACAATGTATCTGAAAAGATCAGGTGAGGCAATCGTGCATCCAACTTAATCAAGTGACAGATTTTGAATTCCACCAATAATATTGCAAAGTTCAAAAGGGGAAATTGTGAGCCACTGAATACACTTTGAGTGTATCCGCAATTCTAATAAATGCAGCTGCAAAAGTGCACCTCAGTTTAATCAGAAATGGAAAGAAAGCAGGAAGGGAGATTAGTGTGCATTAGTGATACCATTGTAACACCTTATTCCAGACTTAAATAGCTTTAATGACACATATCAAATACCATTTATACTCCTGATAATTATGTGTAATTGAAAACTCCAATGAATAACTGAAACCCACAGGAAGCAAATGTACTTTTTGATTAGTATTTGAATAACAATCCTCTTGGTGCAGTGTCAACTCATATATCAAGGCGCACAAATATCAACAATAACATCAAGCAACAAAGACTCTTGCTCCATTCCCTCCGATTCGAATACACATGGATATCACTTCACAGATAATTGTCACACCATCAACGCACATAAGACATTTAGTTAATTGGCTATATTAGTTAAAACGCCAACAACACAATCAAACAGCAATAGAAATTCTAACTCTGTCTTGACTTACCATACTGTCGTAGTATATCAGCTCCAGCTCGTAATCCGGTAAAATATCCGTCCTCTTATTCACCAGTTCCAGTGCCATTTGGGCAGACGGGAGGCACGCCTGTCCGCCGGGCCAGCCACCACTCATCGGGAACAAGGCGCCGATGTACAGTTTCTTCTTCCCTACAGCCGGGCACGTCCAGGAGAGAAGTAAAGTCAGCGAGGCGACGAGTAGAGTGTGGCCGGCCCTGAGGCATCTAACGCCTCTGAGATGCTGCCAAAATACCGCCATTGTGAGAAGTCGTCTTGAGATGTGGAGGATTTGATTAAACTTTCTCGAGTTTAGTCCTTTTTTTTTTTTTTTTCAAAAAGTGTAATTGGTATATTACAACAGCCTTACTGTAGTTCCAACGCTGTGATACGGGTAAAGGTTTATAAGTAGAAAGTAAGAAATTTTAACCTTAAAATATATTTTCCTAAAAAAGCTGAACTAGATTTTTATGCTTACTATGAACAATACACTGCCAATATTCAAGTATAAAACTTGTATAAAATGTAAAAATATGCTTTTGAAGCTAACTCCTGCCAATATTGAGAAAATATATCGTTTAAAATGAGTGAACAAACTATCAATAATAGTAGCTTTCTGCGAATAATGAATGCTATCCCACTTAATATCGTTCGTTAATATTATTGTTATTATTATTTTATAGTTCTTCCCGCATACAGTAAATTTGTATGTTAAACGTAAGAATGTGTGTTCAACACGTGCTAGCCTCGCGGACATAAAAATAACATTGTGAATGCCAATAGATCTGTGGTCACATTGTTAACATTAACAGGTAGCTAGGGAGATTTATCATCTCCTCCTTTTTCTGTTTTAAGGATGAGTATCGATTGAGTAAGGATGGAGGGGAGTTTAAAGAGCACATAAGCTAAAAGGTCAAGCTGCCTAATAATAAACGCGGCTACCGCATTACGCTTACTTGTTGATGAAGTCGAAAGTAATTGAAAAATGTAAAATATGAGGAAAAAATGATGTAGCTATTTCATCCTCTGAGTTTATGTGTTTTCCAGCTGCAATCCTTCTATCCGTGCTTTAAGTGTACGCGTCTTGACGCTGTCGATTAACCCCTAAAAGTGTAGGAACCGTTTTGGTGGAAAATCACCCCAGCTGACAGAAAAAACTCAGTTAAAATTGGGTTGTTTTTACAGAATAAGGTAGGTTAATTTACAACAAGCGACTCATTAACGGACGAACAAATGAAAAGTGGAAGGGGAGATAACGGATGAAGAGGAAGAAACCCTACCTCTCTCCCCTTTTTAAATAATACGAATATCCGATAGAACGTTGCAACTCGACCTGTCTCTTACACATTACTGGTGGCCAATGCATTAACCCCTCACCTACGTATTCTCGGTTTTCCCTCAAAAATGTTTTCGGAACGCAAATATTTAATTACATTTATCAGGCATTACACTGTGTTCGTGATAAACGAAAAAAATACTATTATGTTAGCTCCTATTTCTGATCCATATTACAGCTATTCCCTAATTAATTCGCCATTAGAACGACGGAATTCTTAAAAAGAAACTGAAGACTGAAGGGTCGTCTCCCTGTGTAATCCGTTTATCCACCAGTAAAAGAAGAGGCAAGAAAACGAGAAACAGCGAGACAACGAGAAATGTAAAAAGAAAGCTCTACACAATATTTTTCCTTCACTGCAGCACTGGCTCTGTGTGAGAGAGACTATTCTAGTGTTTGTCAGTGTGTCTCTGTGTGTTAGAGAGGGAGAGAGAGAGCGAGCAAGGGAGGAGGAGGGACGGCGGTGGAAAGAAGGGGGGCTCTTTCTCTCTAACCCTCTCCGTTTCATAAACCTCTTTGAATTTGCAATCCCCTAACATCGCCTCACATTTTATCTCCCCCTCCCTCTTTTTTTTTCCAAGCCAACTGCACACCCCCTCGCGCTTCGAACCTTTAACTAAATCTCTCACACATACAACTCTGCCCCATTCCTTCTCTCTCTCCGCCTCCCCCTCTAAAAGTAGTTTTAATTAGAAAAGCCATTTAATTATCAAAGTATACAATGCTTTCTTGTCTAACTGATTCACTCATGGGACATCTTTCATTTAATTTCTCTTTTGCTCTTACTGACCCCCGTTCACACACACACACACACACACACACACACACACACACACACACACACACACACACACATATATCACATATTCATCTTTTTCCTCTCATTCTTCTCTCCTGTCTCACACACTTACCCTCTGTGGATAAAACAAAACATGTATTTTCCAGATTTGATTATTTAGAGAAATTAACAGTGACTCTGATTTTTTTCTCTCTCTCTCTCTCTCCCACTCACATCCCCAACATCCCGGTGTCAGTGCTCTTCTCTCGGTGACCACTCTCGGTTTCCCTCAATCCATATCACTGTCTTTAACTGCTTTATCAGATATATTTTTGTCTTTCGAGTGTGTGCATATAATAAGAGATTGTATGTTTGTCTAAATCATGCATCTTCAATCTAATGGGCTGAAACAGTGGTCTCTGGCAGTATACACACTTAAAGATACATAGAGCTGCTCTCTGGGGAGTAAAAATGTCTTTTATGTAGTTTATCTTATGATTATCACTTCACATCTATATCTTGGAGCCACAAAATAATTTCTGTGAAAATTCCCATGTCTAGGGAAACCACAGGGAAAGCATTCACTTGGGAGCACTAGACACACAACAATCAATGGATGGTGATTTATCAGTGCCTAATATGTCCAACCTTACGTTTTCTTTTCTCACAGAACATCTCTGTGTGCTTTTCATTTCTGTATATACAATTCTTAATCTCTGCATTTCTTTTAGATCTCTAACTTGGTAAAAGGAACTTTCCAACCCCTCTTTTCCATACTGCATTTACATACATTACTTTTTTTGGATAACAGCCATTTGGTACCTTCCAGTAGGCATCTTTAAGTGGGAACAGAAACATAACTCTGATTTGGGTCTCAAATCTGTGACCCAAAAAGGCTGAACTTTTGTAACATAATCTTCTCAAGTTAGTATCTAGTAAATAATAGAGTATTTCAACTTGAATCTCAACCCAAATGGATATACTTATGTTCAATTGTGCTGGAAGTTGCTCTGGATAAGAGCATCTGCTAAATGAATGTAATGTAATAGCATAAATGCATACAATGAACATCAGAAAGTACAGAATTTGCACCTTGGCAAATTCTTTCCATTATTTTCCATCAAACTAAAAGCCTCCTTCATCACCCATTTAACAAATGTCTTCATTTTGCTAGAATTTTCTTCTGGCAAATTATTTCATTTTTTAAAAGTAAGCCATCAGATGATTGCAAACTACATCAACACCACAAGATATGCATTTTCACATCCCCAGCTTATATACCTGCTCAAATTCCCCTTAACAAGAGCTTGATATATGTTTGGTAAAACTGCTACAGGGTTCAAATCATTCTCAGAAAACAGGGAAATAGTATATTTTGACATTCAGTTTACACAGTGGCAGGAAATTAAGCTGAAATGTTGGTCATGTTCGACCTTCAGGTGTCTGAAATGGCATGCTGGAAGTAGCATTCTCCTCGACCTGAACCTTTTTTTTTAAAGATTCATTGTGGTGGTACTGCATCAGTGGTTGAGCTTGTAAGAAGCTGTCCAATGCCTCAGTGTATCTTGGACCTGGCATCCACTGCCTTGTACCTCAGCTGAGCTGGAATGTGAAATGTGACCAGGTGCTGTTTAATAACACACCTGCTGTTTAAACCGTCTGTTCCTCTAAATCCTCCCCTGCTTTTTGCCCTGTTAATCCACTCATTGCAGAGTTGATGCACTGCAGTGTCCAGCCAGGGTGCATGCTGTACACTCTCACAATGCTGCATCCTCCACCAGCGCTTCAGCATGTATATTGCACACAGTATTAACCTGCCACTCTTTCTTACCATCCTACCCATCCCCCCTTTTCTCCCCCATCGCACTGTTTCATAGATTCCCAGTGTAATAATGTTAATGTACCCGGGGGTACTTTGATGAAATACGCCCTAATCTCTCAGATTGGCTGTCTGAGCATTTGGTTTAAAAACCTTCTCTGCAGAGCACTTCAAATGCCACTGCCAGGACTTCTATTTGTCATAGTTTTATGATTCTCTTATTATGACATTCTCATTGTGCTGTACTTAGTCACTGAGTTATTCTTATTCCAGTGCCATTGCTATACAAATCATTTCGTATTGTAACATAATTCTGGTGAATTCAAAATGTTCAGATCTTTGGTTGGAGCCCAGTGTACTATCCACCACCACAAATATCCTCCTTGTTCACATCACATTAAACTTATTGTATAAGAAGTTCTTCCAATGAACAAAAGTGTTGAGTACAGGACACTCTGCACAGCGTTGAATGATGGATATTTCAGTTTATCCTAATGAAGGCACATAACCTGCCCTTCTCTGGAGAAATCCAAGCTCAATGAGTAGGAACAAAGATGTCTACTAGGCATAAAAAATAACGTTGCTAATAACAACATTTTATACAAGTTGGACACGTGATTTTGATACTTCTGTCTTCCTTGCTTACTTGGACGTCTCAGACAAGAGTGGGTCACCCTCCTGCCTCAAAGACCTTTTCATGTATTTCACTGACATTTGGCATTGCTCCCCCCTACTGCCTCTTTCTCTCTCATTCCTGCAGAGCCACATGAATAATTCAGGTGTGATCTTTAGTGATTTAATGAATGAAATGTGTACAGCTAAACAGACACACAGAAGGCAAACACACACCTCCTCCTTTCATAAATTCAATTACGGTAATCATGAAACTTTGAAAAAGGGTATGCAGTGCAAAATCTTACAATTTGTCTAATTACTCTTTTGAGTCATAAGCCGAGAATAAGGGCCTATGTACTGCAAGGGGGGACCTTTTTCTCGGGTTTGTTCTTGTGCATTTCTGAACATGCCAGCCTACACGTTTCCACACACAGACAGGGGCTGAGTATTAACCTTTCCCCTGTGGAGAATGTAATAAGTGGGAGGTGAAGCCATACTGAGAGGCAGGAGAACAAGGGGGAGAGAAAATACAGTTGTGCATCCTCTCTGACTCACTGTAGACAGTCAGAACAAAACACTCAGAGACAGTGCACCAAGAAAGAGGCGTGAGCCAATACAGTGGAAGGTAGAACGGACTGGGCACAATGGTAAATACATTCACACAACAGAGATATAAGCTAATTTGCTCATTTCTTTTCATTGTGACATCAGTATTAAATTAAAATTAATCATATGTATAACTCTTTGCCAACATACTGTTACTAAAAGAGGTGGAGTTTATTCATTTCAGATGACTATGATTTAGGTAAAGTCCAGTAAAATCTCTGTATGTGCTTTGCTCAGGATATATTATATTACAGTACGTTCTGCAAATGCATTGTGGGTACACAAGTTCTAAGCAATAACTGCCAAACTGAAGCACGTAAAACACAAAAGATGACTGATTTGCAGTCACGTTAACTGGCAATGACCTTGGTTTTGGTGAAATCATCCACCACCATCAGTCAGAATATAGTGACATTATTAGTCACAGCACTGAAGTCTTGGACACGATTCTCGATCATTGTCTCAAGGCACATGCATAATAACTGCATTAAGAATATACATCTGCAATGCAGTGCAGTAAATATAAACAAAATGGTCATTATGTCAAATGGAGTTTATGTTGCATTAAGTATTCATTAAGAAATATACTTTCATTGTCATGCAACAAGTCTGATTCACTTTTTCATTCTGAAACTTATGGTTACAGAGATTTGACTTTACAGCAACTTTTCTCACCATATGTGGAGGGTGTCTACATTGACAGTTTTGTTTTTCAGTTTCCAAATGAAGGGCTGTTGGTCGTAGTCTAAATTTAACACAGAGTGTTTTGAAGAAAATTTCATATACTTTTTTCTTTACTTACATACTTACGTGCCCAACAAGAAATAATATGCCATGCATAAAACGAGTCAATCACATCAATAACAGCCAATCATTTGTATTGAATAAACAAAGTACACTTTTTCTGTTACCTGGATAGCTCCACTAATACACACATAGAGGTACAAATGTAAGTGAAAGAAAATTAAATTGTACAGATATATGACTACTTTGCATACTCTAGCACCAATGCTACTATTAATCAATGTATTGGCAGGAATTTCAAGTCAATATGACCCATTAAAAATAAAAATTACCCTCTACTCCACAATAAAATGATACTTAAATCAGTAGTTACCCAGCATTATACAGGTGTTGTGTATCAACTCTAATTGTGACACTTATGCAATACATTTCTCTGTGACTGGCAAATCATCTGGAACTTACTGTGTTGTAGTATAGAATATTTTGAATCACTCTATTTGTATTTAAAAGAAAGCATGAATATTAAATAAATAAAAGAAATCAACAAACAATGCATTTTCCTTTGCTCAGTTTGCACATGACAGATCATTGTATCATGGTCCTCATTGAACACATAAATTACTATTTTTACAGGTATAATTGCCATCTTAAAGATATTAAATATTTTGTCATGCTAATGTTAGGGATGCATTTTGGATTCATCCTACAGTGCTGTCCTGTACAGTTCTCACAAATAAGGACAGATTTTATTCTCATCTAAGAGCCTTACAAGGTCATGGTTACTTGTTCAAGGCATGTATTGGTCCTTCTTTACCAAGGTATTCTGTGATGCAACACCGCCCCCCTGTGGTAACTATGAGCTCTACACCTAAAATAAAGATTTGACTTGTATTTCCAATATTCTGACATTGGACCCACCTGTACATATGCAGTAAGTCAAATTATTATCAAATTGTATTAAGTCCATTTTAATTTGTGTATTATGTCCATGGCCATAGTTTACTGGACCCTTGCCTCTGGATTCATTGGTTTCCCAATAAATTCACTAATTTGATGACTGGTGCACTATCCATATACTTTCTTTTTTGTTTTGCTGATCAGTGATTTCATCACACTCTATGGTGATCAATGATTTGTGCGCACTGAAGTATACTGGTTTAGGTGTTCACTTTGAACGCAAGCTGAGCTATACACTCTAGGTTCAATCCCAGCCAAGTTATCTGCCGACAATGACTGGGAGCCCACAGAGGCAGAACAAACTGATTTCATTCCTCTGGGGATAAGGGTGGGCCACCATCACCAGTGACTGCCCCCTGCTGGTCAATAGGGTGCTCAAAGCTGCAAATGTAGTCTCTTCCTCCAGCTCATGTCTGTGCAAGCTCAACTTGTGGACTGTGTTGTGAAAAGAAGAAGTGGCTGTTATCACGTTTTGGAGGAAAGGACATGCTTGTCTGTGCTCTCCTGGATTGATTGTGGAGGTTGCAGCAATAAGCATGACTTGTGAAAACTGGGCATTCCAAATTGGGGGAAAAAGCATTAGGAGGGCCTCTCACACAGCACATCTTTTTGTACCAGCTTCCTCAGTGGAGTGTGTCTCTATGTGTGACTGCAAAAACTGAAGGGGCATATCTGTGAGTGTACATTACATTATTCAATTCAATTCAATTCATTTTTATTTATATAGCGCTTTTTACAACACAAGTTGTCACAAAGCAGCTTTACAGCTTTACATTAGCAGACACTTATCCAGAGTGAATTACATAGTAGGTTACAATTGTATCTGTTTATACAACTGGATATTTACTGGGGCAACTGTGGGTGAAGTACCTTGCAAAAAGGTACAGCAGCAGTGACCCAGCAGGGAAATCAAATCAGCAACCTTTCAGTTAGAAGTCCTGCTTCTTACCACAACACAATACTCCTTCACTGGGAGTCTAGGAAACACTGCATCCCCCTTTTCCTTTTAAAAGTTTAAAACCTGATGACCAGTACTGCATGTTCTCTTTTTACTCGTACTTTGAGCTGCAAGATAAACCACACAAACCTCAGGATTCAACACATGCTTCTAGTTGGCACAAAAATGTATCAATGGCTTCGACCATATCTATCAGTAGCCAGAGCTTTTAATAATCACAGCTATGATGCCTTGTCTCAACAGACTTGCTAGTTCCTCTTCGTACAGATAGTGCTATGCCACTGGTGCTCTTATCTTAGGCAGATATGACAAATCTTTTTTAATCTACTTCTACTTTCACTTTTCCTGAAAGGGTCTCTTCACCATGAAACACATGCATACATGCTGGACCCATAATTTGGATCACAAGTCAATGTCCTTGTTGCCTGTAGTTCTATCACATGCCAGTAAAACATGGCAGTATGCAGGAAACCAATTACATTTGTTTGCCTGTATCATGGCACTGTTTTTCAGGTTGACTGTTTGGTATTCAGTACATATGTTGTTATTGTTTCTTTTGTGAGATGCACTTTTTAAGCCGTGGCATAATGGAATTGCAAATTGCTCTGTATAAGCATGTCTAACATATAGGCAATAAAAAACTATATCCATACAGTATAGCCAAGGATATAAGTGCAAGTCCTCTTTTAACCCTCCTATGTTGCTTTATGCAGTATTTGTACTCTACTTGAGACCTCTGAATGGGGACTTTTCAACAGTTTCTAAATTAGTTCTTTCTGTGAAGAGAATGCCACACTTCAGCTCTGCTAGTTTTACTTATGCCTTCGTATTTGTTTTGCACAAAGACTAATTTTGGTGGACCCTGGGAAGATTTGCTAATATTTTATGTAGATTGCCTGATTGCAGCCTTGGGTGAATGTAATGAAATATCCATATAATTTAATGATCAGTGTTGCTGTGCAAGATCCATGCATAATTGATCCTCATCAACACAAGCTTTCCATTTCTTCAGTTGTCATGGTAACCAACCATGAAGTTCCAAACAGGCATTTGGCTGAACAGTACAGTAAGTACATGATTGTATCTTTGCTTCTTTTCTATCTTGTAAGACTGAGCCTACTATCTTGTAAGAGATGATGCTCTGATATGATCTTAAGGTAATATAATCCAAAGATGTGTGCTGAGTGAAGGATTACATGCATCCAGTCTTTTACTGGTATGTGACCTTTTGTTTGTTTCTAATATAATGGCTGCAATCTGTGCAATTAAAGTGAAATTCAAAGAACTGTCAGTTTTAATCCATTAATCTTATTAAAATGTTCATATTATTGACCCAGAATATACATTTTAAAAGAGATAAAAATTAAAATGACTAACATTTTAACTCATTATACAATTACCATTTTTATATTTCTGAAGTTCAGAGAATTATAACAATGATTCTTTGTATCTATGAATCTTCATATTCATATTGTCCTACATTTTAAGCATATTCAAAATATTTTGGTAATATACAAATAGGTCTTCAAGTCAACTGACAAAAATGATATCAAATGTATTAGCAATGATGTGTTTAAAAGTACAAATCTGATTATGAGCTAATGTCTTTTATTGTACATAGAACAATGTACAGATATAGTAGCAAATGGGTACTGTAATAGAATTCATTGGAGAGAATTTACTCATTTCTATTTTACACTGAACTTCAGGCTAAATGTATTATTGAACAATGAGTAGATGCACTGCACTCCACAGCAAAACAATGTTCCCTCTCATCCCCAATTCACAGATCTTGTTCAACAAGACATTACTTCACTTCCAGTCAATGCTATAACATAGCAGTCTCTCTAATCACACCCCTTCCAAACAGTGCATCATCTCAGCAGGTTTTTATTTCTGTCAATAACCTTGATGGAATGTAATCTGCATTTCTATATTTTGAATAACTATACTGCTCTCCAGTCTCAAGTGATATGACTTTCATGCCCTCCTGCTTCTCCTTGTCTCTCTCCCCTAATCCCGTCAACCTTCAGATACCAATCTTCTATCAGACAATGGTATTGTCTGAGAGGCAACTGGAAAAAATCTGTATCCCATTATAGTCATGGGTATTTTCCTCACCATCCTGACTGTCACTGTAACACTCTCTCCCTGCTGCACGATTGCCTAGTTTGGTTTGATCTCTCCATCGATTGGCCATTTCCCTGTTAGTACTCATAAGTCAACCAACAGACCTGCCCCCAAATCATCTGTGCTAGGTGATTATGGTATGAATGCAAAATATAACATTAGCTGCTATCATGAAATTATTATAGGTATATTAAAACGTATACTTGAGAGGAAGACACAAGTTTGGCTGTTGGAGAAATACATGTGATACATGTTACTAGCTAAGCCTATATACAGAGTTGTGGTGTCTGACATTACCAAACTTATCTATCTGGCTAATGAAGACCAAAACACGTGAGTTATTACCGAAGAAGTGTCGTTTGGATGAATTCACAGCTACTAATGTAAGCACTAAGTTAGGCTGCACTTTTTTGTCCAACCATTAATAAAATCAACTGCATTACAGTTGGAGCAGAAACATCATAAATATTTGTGTTTAGCATGCAAGTGATACTTCAGCTTGCTATTTAGCCATGAACACACCTCACCTGTCCAAACATGACTTTGGCTGTACAGAAGCTACACAGGTAGTAAAATATTTGAATCTAATGAAAAAAATATAAAGCTTGTGAAAAAGTGTCACAGGTGTACACAAAGCAGGAGATTGTAGTCCTATTACACTATACCATACCACACTAAAGAGCAATGCTATACATGGCTGTGCTAGAAGACGGTTACAGAGGCCCTGCCTCATGCAGACATTGAGGATTTGCAACAACCTGTCGCCTGTATTTATGATCAGAACTGAATGTTTGCTTCTTAGTAATTGTGGCAAAGCATTGTACCATTATCCATGCAGAGTTCTCCCTCCCACACTAATCCACTGAACACAAGGGATGACAAGTCACATTCTGGATCATACGTAAGACCAGTAATCATATCAGGGTTGGAAATAAACTCCAACTGCAGTGCCTTTCAAAGCAATCCAGTTTTTAACTGAGACTGGTGTGCATGGCTCTGTACGATTCTGCATGTATGCAAATAATCCTGAAATAACTGAAATGTGTTTGGATTATTATACACCTCATGACAGGGTGAAGTACTGATCTAAAATGTCTGTTCTTGGACTTGGACTTGAGAAAAGTAAAGTCACTGTTATCCAAGCAAAGTTTGTTACTCTTACCTGAGTAATGCCGGTCATCTTTAACAGAGGAGTGGAAGAGAGAGGAAGGAGGGATGAAACACAGCATTAGTCACTTGTGCATAATACATACAGTAAGAATTAAGACAATTACCCAGCTAAACAAATAACAGATAAACTAAACACCACAGTCCAGCATAATATATACATACATAAAGATAACACACCCACACACAACCCAGTGTAACACTCTTTTTACAGTCCAAATAAATGATCAAATAAGAAAAATAACAATTAAATGGATCTCACCAGTACATAAATATTTGTCCAAATACATCAAAAAGACATTATAGGCTGGGAATTACTGGAGACTATGAAATTAACATTGCTATCACTAAAAGGAATTTTGGTGTTCTGCTGAAGCTTAGGACTGTTGAAAATGGGACTACAATTGCATATCCTCTAGCCTGTTGTGATGTTTTGACTCACACACACATGCACGGACGCACTTACACATACACACAAATACACACATTCATACGCAAATTTGGGCTCAAGTTCACAATTGTGAACTGCATAAACACACACACAGACACTTACAGTGGCAGACTGGTTTGGGTGAGTCCCACTTCCCCAGCTTGGTACAGACTGTGGAGTTCCGGCCCACCAGTACGAATCCAGTCAGGCAACTGTATTGGAGCATAGTGCCCTCCACTGGGGGCCCTGGGGGCCATGCTGCCACCTGACCATTCTCCAGAGATGTCCACACACGTGGGCATAGCAGCACTAACAGAGAGATGAACAGAAGCACAACACAGACAATCAGGTACCTGCTTTGAACCATACCAGAGATATACCTTAAATAGAGATAAAGTATATTGGTTCAACAGACTACATATGGTAGAATCTGAAGAGGAACGTTTCCCCACCACTGAAAAGTTTGACATCTAAAACATAGATCATGTCCTGTATCAAAAAGATAACCTAAAAGAGAGAGAAAAAACACACTCCTAAAAGTTGTTTTTGGCCTTTTGGACATTACACTCTGAGACATTATTCTCATCTAATAAATAAATGTGTGTTCATATATAAAATATAAGATAAATGTTGAGCAACAGCTAGACAGAGGGCAAGTGAACAAGTACTTACAACATCTGCTGCGCAGTGTCATATCTGTCCAGGTACCATTGGGAAGACACTTCCTGACCTTGGGCCCCACAATCACCCTGTTCCCCCGACAGATGTACTCAATCTCATAGTCAACAGGCAGGATCTGCACACTGCGGATCTTCAAAGAAAAGGGAGGGAGAAGCTGAGGCTTTGCATGGGGAGGGGCCAGGATTCAATAGACCAGAATGGATGGATGTAGTCTGTATGTGCTTGTACTTGTTTTGAATTATCTTCCAGGTGTCGGATTCTGGCAGTCTGGGCAACACTACTTAGTCAAAAACATTTTACTGGGTTTGTTGTGGAGTTTGTTGTGAAGACCTTTTTGTGGTTTGTTGTAATGTACATAGTCATTTAATTTATGATATCAATGATTTTTGTTTGCTGGGTTTAACTTGACTTGAGAAAAAAGGTCTGTTTTTATCCCAGTTCAAAGTATTCAAATTAGCTGTTGCAGAAAACGAATGCTGATTAGACCATTGCATGTTTTATTTAGTCTGAAGTAACTGCTTATTTAAGTCTCCTCTGGGTGTTGAGGGAAAAAAATGATTTAAATTCTTGATTTCTCCTTTCTTCTGAGGGGCCTTTTTATGAGAAGAACTTTTACCTCAGATCACAACATTTGCAGTTTTCCACTAGAGTGAAAAAGTTAGGTGGGGATATTACTAAACATTTAATCTCATATAAAAATATTCTAATTATTTCTAGTAAATGTGCCCATGCTTTGGAAATATACTTCATAAGAAGAAATGCATTAAATGTATACACAGTGTGGCATTGTCTGGTGCATGGCTGTTATTGTATGTATTAATGTGTTAGAGATACCAGATATCAGAACATGTAGAATGAATTCAGGAGTATGAATTAGGGGATGAGAAGCATGTTTGTTCATATGGAGCACAGAAGTGTCAGCTATCCCCAAAACCATATTCACCCACAGAGTACTCCTTTTAACATTAAGAGTTGCATTGAGTAAATTCTTTTTTCTTTGAATATTTCTTTTGACACAAAGTGTGCGTAATGTAAGACTAAAACCCTCTTCTCATACCAGAAGAGGTGGGGCATGAAGACTTGAAGGCTGCTCCTGCATTTTGTTTGACCGCTGTCGGTCCTTTCAGCTGTCTCCCAGAGCCTAGGAGGTTTCAGGACCTGGGACAGCAGCAATCTCACTAATAGACACCTGCACAGCTGACACTGATTGCTCATCAGCCCAGCGGTGTTAGGCCTATTATAAAGGAGGCCTAGGTGGAGCCTGAAGCAGCTGGATGTTCCTGTTTTGTACCCTGTTATGAGATCCATTAATCACAATACATTTACTGCCAGAGTCTAAGACAATTGAAATGTATAGCTTGGTATTCCTCACCCCATCTCCAATCTGTATTTGCAAATTAATGTTAATTGCATGGGTCTCTCTGAACATTCTGTTTCTAAAGATTGATGGCACAATACATGTTGCTAAACCCAAGTATTCATGCTACACATTTAGGTAAGTATTACATCACCAGAATATGAACATGAAGAATATGAAGAAATGAACTTGTACCTGCTCCTGAGTCAGGCCTCTGTATCGTATCCCTCCATCTCTTGGAGGACGAATTATAGCACAGCCTGAGAAAGACCAGAACAGTTGATCAGATCACAAAGATACAGCCCTGTGCATCTAAAATTCATCCTATAGGGCAAAATGGTTCCAGGCCTTTCTATTCAGAATGTTTCATTCCTAAATCCTGAACCTTTAGGGGGCTATCCCAATGGACTGCATGTAGTACAATGGTTAAAACACTGGACACTACAATTGAGCGGTGTGGGTTTGTGGGTGGTATGCTGCTGTTGTACACGTGAGTAAGGTACTTTAACTTGGTTGCTTTAATAAAACCAAGCTGCATAAAAGACATGCTGATTATGTAAACTGTACATTTCTCTAGAAGACTTATTTATTTAGTAATAATAATTATCACTGTACCTAGACCTCTGAAAATAAATGAAAATTTAGCAATACTGTGATCTTTCAACCAGAAAACACTGGAGCTTGGCTGGATGTACTGTACCAAGAATTAAATCATGAACCCTCACTGAGGGGAGACATTAATATTGCTACTAATCAGATCCCTTTGGAAACCAATGTGCAAAATAAATAATATTTGGCTGGGACTACCAATTCTCTTTACTTTGTGCTGTTCTGTTTGTGTATATTATTATATTACAAATTATTTACTTACCCTTCCCAAATCACTAAGCTGATAGTTTCCTTACTACCTCTGAGGTTTTAGAACTAAGTCCCAGGGAATAGAAAATCTTCAGCAGTTCTCTATATTCCTCCAAGGTTCCAAATATTAGAATGTTCATGTAATCAAACTTAAGTCAATGATTTTATGACATGTTACATAACACCCCAGATACAGTAGCACCTCTGGGTTCCATGTTATTGAAAGAGTCCATACCTGGGATATTGATGCAACATGCAATTTTAAACATGCATGTCATAACCAGGTGTACAAACAGATGGCGACAAATGTCACATTTAATTAAGTAAGTAAATAGAGTCCTAATTTTTTATTAATATTTGTGGCTCAGCTCACTTACAAACAGCTATATCTGAACTTATGTGTACCTCACACAAGAGGTAATGATTAGATTTGAAGGAGAGAAATAAATGCTCATATAAGTCACTGACATACAGTAGTTCTTTCATTTGATCAAGCTGTGTCTCCATGACTAAAAATGCAGTGCTGCATGTAAAACAACTGATAATCAAAGAAGTATTAAAAATATCTAATATATAAACATTGTGTTGAACAAACTTTAATAAATTAATTAATACTGACAGTATATGGTATCTATCAAAGACCACAAGGTGCTTTATGATGCAGGAGTGATTCACTTAATCCACAAACAATGTGTAGCACCAACCTGGTTAAGGTACAGATGCCTCATCATGCAAGAACATTCGCCTCAGATTAGCAGCAGTGGATTTTTTAGCCAGCTAACATAGAATTCATTAGATGATTAGTTTGGTCAATATATCTATAATACTCTTCTACAAAACACTGCTGAAAGATATTAAGAATTGGGTTGGAATACATGGTTCTGAAGTGTACTGATTCTGTTTTTTTACTCAGATAATACAAACAATATTGTATTCTGTAGGTCTGAAAACTCTTACCCTCAGGATGACTGATAGTGTCAAACATAGGTGGGCTTTTTCTAATTAAAGACCAATGCTCTTGGTATAGCAACAGGCCTTGATACTTCTTTTGGAGGACTGAAGCACTTATTGAATCACTTCAAAGAAATTAATTGAGCATGAAGTAATGTAAAAGTAAACATTTAACCTTTTTTGACATGCATCTTTCCTATAAAGATTAGACTATCACAATGCCTTACTGTTTGCCAGTTCAGGCTGTGGCCTAACTTCCCTTTCACTTGTACAAAATACCACTGTTTGTGTCTGGATTAAGAAACAAAAAATGTGAGCGCATTAAACTAGGTCTAGCAATGCCATTCTAAATGCCTGTCAGATAATCTCACTAGAGATGAATTTAAATGGGAAATGCATGGTGTCATTGGGTAAACTCTCTCATCTCATGCTAGGGCTTTTCACCCTCTGTCCCTGAGGCTTTAAGTGTCTGCAGGCTTTCATTCCTCTCAGGCAATTCAATGCTTGACTCACCTACTACACTGCCAGTCGGACCAATTTAGCTTTCCTTTCTCTGGTTCTGAGGGTACTGGTGGTTTAAGCAGTAGAGACCTTGATGGACTACACCCTACCAGGATCTCAGCTGAATAGCCCTGATCTGAGACCATCTATGTTCTGAGCATTCGGTGAGCTGCAGCACCCACTGAGTACACAAGGTCTTGGATCAAGACATTTTTTAAAGCTTTTGTCCAGACACACACAGTGGTGTTTTACTGCAGTCTATCAGGACCAACACCACTGCACCACTGTTGCTATAAGAGATCATATTAAAAGTAAAGGATTTTCCCAGGATAGGGTCTTTTATAACCTACTGGAAGGGACATTACTATACCTTTCCACAGCCCCTATGTGACCTATGCCCTAGGCTAAGTTTAAACACATTTGTATTGCATCAAATGTACTTGTGCAACCCTGCACACTACTTAGAGACTTCTTTCTATGATGTTACTCTTGTCATTCTCTCTTGTTTCTTGATAGGCGTTAATATTGTGTTAGGCAGACTAGTGAGTCTCATCAGAAATAATCAATTTAAGAAAAGCATGGTTACATTGGTCTTTAAAAACTGACTATGGTGACATTTGTTGTCAAAGCACAGTGAGTACTGAATGAGTTGGCTAGCAGTGGTAAACACAGAGAGCACAAACATATACATTTACACAGACATACATGTGCACACTCTCACAAGCATGTGCAGTTTGCAGATTACCTCCAGTCGTTGAATTATGTATTGCCACAGTGAGAAAGGGGAGAATGGAGAGAATTAAAAGAAACAATGATTGCGCCATTCCTCTATCTGTAGAGAGAGAGACAGACAGAGAATGGCAATTAATAACGTATATTAAGTACATAAAGCCCACAGACTGACAGTGATTCACAATGATAACCATCACAAATATCACTTTCAACAAAACATGACAATTTTTATATCTCCCAGAATGACTCAGCTGCGACAGACTCGCTGACAATATTGAAGATTAGTCTGCATGCCAATTTCCTCTGTTCTTATTAATAGCATATGAAGACCTGCTTTAAAATCTTGCATTAACCTTGAACATGAGTAACTACATACTATATGTGAGCATTATGTGACCAACCTGTGTAATTAAAGACTATATGTAAGCATTATGTAAAACCAAAATGTTACACAATACTTGTATACAAAACTGTATGGAAAACTCAATGCTTAACATATTTGTACATGTAGTTACGTAACATGACAGACACACACACACGTACACCCACAAACACAGATTAAGGTCACTCTATAAGGTGTGTGCATTTCAATTATTGGTCTAATCCATATATCCATAAGAGCTACAGCCAATGATCTATAACAGCGTAGAACCTGAATGTTATTGCTTTTCATTTCAGTTTGGTGTGTAGTGACTATACTTCTAATGCCAACATTGAACAATGAAAGAAGAGAACAAAAACAAGACAAAAACAACAGTGGTCCCTGGTTACAACTTCTATTTCTAGAAGGACATAGACAGAATCTATACTTACAGGACAGTGTTATAGAAGCAGAGTAAAACAGATTAGTATAATGGATGCACATGGAACACTTGCTGTGCAATAGCAACACTGTAGATTTAATTAAATGTAAGATAATTACAAGAGATCAACATATAAATATGTATGGGCAATGACATTTGGAATGGTGAAAAGGAATCAATAATGTAAATACACACCATTAAGAACATACAGATGTTAATCTAGACTAAAGAAAATGTCCAGACAATAAAAGATTAAACACAAACAATGAGAAAGATTTGGTTATTTGGGTTATTAAGAGGGGAATATTTGACCTTTTTTAAATAAAAACACATAAGACCATTCACAATTGCAATTCAAAAAGTATACCACAGATTTCTAAGAATCAGATGCCTGAAGTGTCATTTATGTCCTGCAGGTGTCAGCAGCACCCTACAAGCAGCTGTACCCAAACACTGCTGGCAGTCGTTTATAGGACCTTTGTCGTTATCGCTGGGTAGCAGTGCAGAAAGACAGCAATGTGGAGCACATCACTTGGCTCATAACCAGCTGTGAGTTTATCACCTGAGCGGGACAGCTCTGTCTGCAATCTTCAGACATGTCCCTAAATTGCCACTGTCAAATAGCATGACTGGGAATAGTGCAAAATGTAAGACAGCTGCCATGGATATAGGGTGTACACTATTCTAGCATAATGTCAGTAGAGAAGTAGGACTATCCTTTTTTACTTTCAATGTTTACAAGTGCTTACATCATTCCAACAAGCTAAAACAAAGAGAATGCTATAAAATAATCTACACAAGGGAATCAGAGAAGGACTGTTACTACATACAAGCATGTATGTAGCTCTAGATTTAGTGCTCATGTAAGTCGCTTTGGATAAAAGCATCAGCTAAATGAATAGATGTAAATGTAAATAAATGTCTAGTGTCTTTGTAGGTGCTTTCATCTCTCCTGCTTACAAACACGCCATATCCATTTACTAAGCAAAGCATCAATCCACAATTCCATAAAATACTCATTGTCGCACTGTCTCTCCACCTTTTTTCCACCTCTCTATGCCCTCCCATGTCTCTGCTCTCATGATCATATCACTCATATTCTTTACATTTTTCCACCTACACTGTAATTGTATGTATTAGCTTGTAATGCATAAGTGCCCACACATGAACACACATAATTTGTGCAATGAGTAGACATGTAACAGAAGGCACTCCCTCTCTCAAACAGTAATGGGAGCAGACAGCTCTGCCTAATTCTGTTGCCTGGCAACTACTCACTCTCCCTCCCTCTCATTCTCTGTCTGTCAGTCGGTTTCCATAATTTTCCTTTCTTTGACCCCTCCCATTCTCCCCCTCTCTATCCCTCTCAGTCTCTCCTACTTTTTTTCATTCTCTGCATCCCACTTTCACTCAGACATATAATTAATGTAATTTTCATCCTCTAATTAGACAAATGTTGTGCTTTTACTTAAAAACCAAACTGAGATGCACTCTGAAACAATGTACAACAGTAGCACATAGTATGCATAGTTATAACAGAATAGATTGACTGACTGATTGCTCCATTGATTGACGTATGCATGAACGGCAAAGCATGTCTTTTCACATTTTTCACATCAGACATTTTGTATCTGTATTAACTGCAGAAGCCTTTCATTACCCAACCAAAAAATTGGTATTAAGCTCCAAACAACCTCACCAACATCGCTCCTGATAATGCTTTCATGGCTACATTCTGCTTAAAGATTTGTTTAGCTTTGTGTTCTTAACTGCAGCATGGAGCAATGCAGTGAAATTCCCCACAAAGCCAGCTAAGACATTTAGAGGTTCTGAATACTCAATCACGTGGTCTCCTTACTGCCATGGGATGCTTTTCTGGCATCATCTGGATAGTCTCTTTCATTCACTGAAAATAATGTTCCACCTCCCAGAGGAAGAGAAAGGCCACCAGTGAGGTTCACACTTCACCAGGCACAATTCTGATAAAAAAGACTTCACAGTAAAGGATAAAGGCAGTGATGGCTTGGATGGAAGGATGTTGATAAGGATGAATGAGATGTGATGTGATGATGATGATGATGGAGATGCTGACAAAGATGACACTGGCTCAGACAGTCTGCTATGACACCACAATTTGATGGTGCCAGAATTTCGACTTCTAACAATCAAAGACTACCACCAACTCTGAAACCATAAGCTTACATCAGGCAAATGACCAAACTGTCGAGCTGAGTCCGAGTTTCCTATTTTTAATTATTTCTAGTTTCCTTTTCCATGCCCATAATATACCAATGAAAAGCCAAATGACAATGTCACTTATGCTTTCGCCACAAGCAAAATGTTCAAATGAAATTCACGTTGTGGAGTAAAGTAGGAGTGACAGTTTCATCATCATAATGATCATACATGCTCTATTATACATGCTCTATTATACATGCCACCAAAGACAAAATGAACTGAGTGAGAAAGGGAGGGGCTCCATGCAGGCTTGGTGGTGTTGCATAACATTATAAGAATTACAGCAGCACGCTCTTCAGATTTTTTTTTTGAGGACAGATTGCAGCCGTGTATAATTACCTAATTTTCTTCAATTACCGCTGAATGCATTTAGCTATAGAAAATTACTCCTAAATTTTTCACTTTAAATTTCCTTTGAAAGTTTTCTACCCATCTTGTCTTGCACAAACATAAAAATGCTGCACAGTGGTTACATTTTTATGGATTTCGTTCTTTACATGAAATTGTCAGCAGTGTTTGTGATATGCACAAGTACGTGATATGCATACATCCCCTTGCATTAGATGGTGGAATATTTTTTGTCAGTCAATATGTATCATTTTAAAGGGGATTTAAAGTGTTTTGTCATTTATGTTCACAGAGGTTTTTGCTGTGGTACAACGGGGCTTGCTTGTGTTGAGGCATTAAACACATATTGTAACTGTGCTATAAATTCTAGTATTGCAACAAGCTGGTCTGGCAGCAGAAGGGTTTAATGGAACTACAGCCACAGCCACAGTTTCAGCTATTGCTTAGATTTTCACAGCTGGCATCTTAATGTGGCAGTTACATCAGAGTACCTGTCAGTGTACACCAGCAAGGCCTCTGCAAGGGATTTCAATCAACGAAATACTCGGGTGTCTTTAGGACCAAATATTATGCTACACTTGAAGAAAACCCTCAAAGGAGAAAATGCAAGGTATCATTTACAGCACTGTATTATAACTGCCATTTTTCAACAGATGCCTACCCTTAGGGCCTATGTTTACTTAGCTAAGGAAAGTGAGGAAATTGAGTAGCATTTGTCTGCAGAAAGAAAATGGCTTCATGTAGAACAGATTTCAAGCACAGCTAAAAAGCATGCTTTTTTCATATTATTTAGATGGAAGACATTAATCAAGTGATTCTAGCTTGAGTGAGAATGAAATGGACCTTATACAGGCCTTAGGGACAATGAAGAATCGCTGTAGAATAAATGATTTATGCTGTACTCCTGTTATTGACTGACTGAGTGACAGATTTAGTAAGAGACTGATTTATCCCTGAATGAAACTGAACCAATGTCTTCTTTACTTGCCAGACAGCTATGTGTTTAGCCCCTACTTTTGACAAAAGATATTTCTTAGTGATGACTGGATCAAAGATTTGCTCTCATTTTGGCTTAACTGCACTTATCCAGATGAATTCACATCTGATCAGTCCAAAGTATAAGCCTAGTCCTTCAAGTAGGCATGCTATCCTAAGTCTAATCTGCTAAGGAAAAAAAGATTTCAACTTTTAAATATAGGTGGCCCTACATGCTTGACTTGAAATCACAGTTTCTGATTCTTTCTTAAAACAGCTATCAAGTACATGATTAAGATCTGGGGTGAAATGAGAAGCAACATATGCACCCTAAACAATATCAATAACTGACACCTTATAATTTATATACTAGACCAGGTAAATGGACTCAGATTTTCTTAATATAATTTTCAGAGCCTAAATGTATTCTTATTATAAAAGTCATAACATATGCAGTTCTAAACTGATGGTGACACGTGCTGTCTGCACCTCTGCTTTAGTGATAACGCACTTACAATGTTAATGTTTCACTCAGAATACATATGGCTTAAAATAGTAAAGACACAGCAGGGTTCATCATGCACATTGTGAGAACTTAATACAAAATCTTGAATCACCACAGCACACATTTGGATCAGTTACAGGACTCCAAAATCCAATTTCCAAAAAAAATATATAACTCAGCTGTAACCCATTGAAGGGCCAACAGGGCTGTTTTCAGAAAAATAGTCAGTTGATATTCTTTCAGTTATTACTTAATGGGTGTCAGATCTTGCAATAAAGTGTAATTTTTCCAGAAAAAAAATCTATGAGTAATGAGTACATGATGAGTAAAATTAAGAGAAAATGTTCAGTAATGCACAGCAAGCTCGCTACCGGAATACAGACCTTACAATGCTAATTTCTAAATACTTGACGTGTCCACCCAGACACTTCCCCTAGGTGTTATTTTTCGATTAGCTATATCATTTTTGAGAATTCATTATTTTAAGAATTATTTCTCAAGAATTACTTATTCACAACTATTTGCTGTCCCAAAAAACATGTTAACACTACAGGGAGATAAACGGGGTATAGTGACAAATAGGGAAACAGTAGAGAACAGTTCATTAGCACTGTACAGTCATCGACAGAGGCAAGGAAAAAGAGAGAGAGGGAGAGACAGTCACACACTGAGAGACATGTACACATGCTGAGATCCACTGTGAGACAGTCAGTAAAGAGAGAGAGAGAGAGAGAGAGAGGAGAGAGAGAAAGAGAGAGAGAGAGAGAGAGAGAGAGAGAGAACTCTTTTGCTTTTGCATTTCACCTGGTCAAGTTCATAAATATCTGTGTCAGTGAGGCAGTATGAAAAGGAGCAGAATCCATGCATCACCTAAAGATTTGGATGTTTCACCACAGGTGGTTCACCTTGAAGTAAGTCAATGAAGCAGACAGTAAGTAAGTGTTTCAGTTCATCCATTATCCCAACTCCTAAAAATGTGTGTACATTCTGAGCTGGCAGCATATTCCTTCAGATGCATTTTGCTTGTTGTTTTATCATTTCAATATTTCCTTTCTGTAAGAAGTAATCATTTCTATTTTGGGAACCACACACACACACGTGCGATACCAGTATGTTTTGAATTTCCCACTAGTTGTACTTCTTAATTGCAAACTTTACAGATCTTAACCAATTTAACACCTTACCAGCATGATAGGCTGAATTGTTTCCTTCATTTCGCTAACTTGCTTGCTATTGCTTGAGACTCATTCTTCCGGGTAAGTTCTTACTTTTGCACCAAACTCGGCTGAATCTCACGGACATACAAACATGCAATAAGATGCCTAAATGTTGCTGAAAAAACCTACAAATCCATACGTTTGTTCGCACACAACAGAAGAAAATTTTCCTGTAATACTGTCTCCAATAAACCATCAAATCTTCCCAATCCACTCTTTCTCTCTGTGGGTGTCTGTTTCACTATCTGGTCGAAACTAACATACCTCCCCGCGTTTACTTTTCACAGTCAGTTGGTGTGTGTACTGTGGTTGTACAAGTGCAAGTACGCAATACCATTACAAAGCGACACATCTTTCAGAACCATGGACAGAGACAGTTGAGACAGAGACAGTTGAGAATGCCTGCTCAGTTCGAGTCCCGGGCCCAGCAGAGAAATGATACCCCCTTTGGTAGGTTTGCAAGAGCATCATAAAAAACTATTTAACTATTCAAGATAGCGTTTCTGAACTGCGATGGAAGCAAAGATTGAAGTAAATATTGTGCAAAACGTCAGCGCTTAGCTTACTCATTAACTTCAATGCAATCGCATAATATGTGAATTAATTACAGCATGCAGCTTAAGTATTTGTGTGTACTTTTATCTTAAATAAAAAATGTCGAACCAATGTTGCATAGTGTAAAACAGTGCTGCAGTGCAGTGGAAAACACAGTAATGTGACACCGTGATATTCTTAAGCATTTTTTCATGGAAAGGAACTGACTGTCGTGCAACACCACTTACGAAACCCAGCTGCATTTGAAAAAAAAATGAGCCGTACATAAGGAAATAACATCAATCATGACAACAGCATTTCCAAATCACTGTCAGACCACAATTCACACACAGCACCGGGGGATGAAGAAACATTAAAATTCCACTTACAGCACCGTTCAGCTGCTTGTCCGTGTTGAGCAGGGAATAAATGGTCACTTACAGAAAAGGCCAGTTATATCCACGCGACCAAGCGTAATTGTGTTTTTGCGCGCGTGAGTGTAAGAAAACAAAATATGACTAAATCCGACACAAATACGAGCACTGATCAAACGCTTAGGGCATTGTTTTCCAAAGTAACTAAATAATATAATACTACATGTTATTCAAATATACTGATTAAAATGCTGAAAACCGGACTATGAATAAAGATAAAATTACAGGCTATCTAGTGTAGCCTGCTAGTTACAACACGCAAGCCACATACAAGTCTTAGATGTAGGCTGTCGATAATGTAACTATTATTACTCGCAATTAAACAAATAACAGTCTCGTAGTTAAATGTGTCTAGCTTGAAATTACAGCTGGCCGTATTATTTCGGTGTGCATATCAGCTACAATTGTGCTTCAAAATGATATTGCTCGAATTTTATTGTAGGTTACCGCTCATACATAGTCAAAAGCGAGAACTATTATAAATGTAGCCAATGCTATAGCTACTTTAAAATAAAAATGAATCAATCACATTCGATATTAAACCGAACAGAATAGTACTTACTTAGGTGCGGACTAAACGACCGTAACGTTTGTACTTACAGATACTTAAGAAACCCGCTCAAATGTCAATTTCCGTCGAATTGTACTCGTAGAAAAATAAGCAAATGCCGTGTGTTTGGCCAACTGTGCTTATGCTCAACCAATTGTGCTCATACAATATAACCACCTATCTGTACAAGGTCGCATATGCGTCTGTTTTGTTTACCAAAAAACAGCATGCCGTGTTTGTATTGCTATCTAAACGCTGTAATTTTGTTGGGTGGAAATTCGGAATCGGAAAAAAATATAGTATACACAGACGTTTCTTCCTTGGACGACGAAGCAGGTCCCCCCTCCCTCCTTCCCTTCCTTCTCTTCTCTCCCAACACTCCCTCGCTTACTCACGACGTCATCTGTGGAGACGTAACAGCGTTAACTGTCCCTTGGTCGCTCGCACACACTAGTCAAACACAGCTGCGGTACTCTGCTTGTACGTTAGGTGATGCAGGCACAGCATGTATCATTTAATCAACCAATAAGAGCTCTGATTTCCCAAGTCACTATCAGCCTGTCTACTCACCTAGATAAGAGGCGCTAGCCTCCCCAAATGAAGTGCTGAGTGGCATCAGGGAGTGTGTAGATGGAAAAGGCCTCCTAAGCGCTGAGGCTGGATGAGTGCTATGTTTTTAAACGATATCTTGAGGTTTGGATTAGGGTTGTGTTAGCTGATTCTTCACTAGTACTTAGAGGCACTGTTTCAATCAGCTAATTACCCTCACCACGAGCACCTCATTCTGTATGTGCGTGCGTTGTGCATTTGTGCAGGTGCGTGCAGCACACATTCATGCAGTGTCAAAATGTGGATCCTTATTGACATGTTGGCTAATTAAATTAAGATTAATGTATTAAATTGTATGTTTATTCACGATTTGCTACTCTATTTATCTTAGAAATCAACAATTTATAAGAAGTACATCCAACTGTAGACTTTTATCTACCTTTATTTTTTGACCAATCAGCCATGTCTATGCCATCTACACAATATCGTCACCTCAATCTCTTACATCAACAGAGATCCCTCTTAACTCTCTCTCTCCATCGCTCTTTTCCCCTCCCTTCCTCCCCCCTTCCCTTCCTTATCTTCTTCCCTCCACTCTCCCTCTGAGATCTATTCCAAGTGCACTCTTCTCTATTTTTATATCACTGTTGAATAATTGAAACCCAGAGACAGACGATACTCACTCTTTTCTCTCTCCTTTTATTTTCATTAACCCTCTATCTGTGTTGTTCTCATTCAGTCATTCACTGTCTCACACATATAGACACACATTTTTTTTCTCACATTACTGTTAGACGTCCTGTTACGCAAATAGTGCCGTGCTATAGCTTTACCTCACTGCTAACACCACTCACTGACATGATTTCACCTCTCTGTCTTAACTCCTCTGCATCTGCTCACATTTTTCTCCCTGAGATTCCAAGGCTCTTCCCTCGCGACACATCATATTTTGTAAACAACTGTTAAGAGGCACACAACATTTGCAGGAATATCTGCAAGGATAAAACAGTTAATACAACATTACTTGAAAACCTATTTTAAATTTTGCACCCCATCTGTTATACACACTGTTGTAAAATTGAGAGCTGGTTTGGGGGAATCACTTTGTGCTATCATTTGCCATCAGTGAATGCAATCATCATTGCAGGAATGTTCACTACCGTATGGATAATGTTTCCCCTGTTGACTGGGGCTATCTGAAACATGGGTCAGTTTGAAACAAGACTCTGAGTATCAACTGTTTTGATCCAACAAGATCCATATGTAAATGGCACATGTTCATTATTCACTTCCCCTGGGAGTTTAAGGCCTGCCAGAGCTCAAAACTGAAATTCTCACTGTTATAATTGGGCAAGCTGAAACGAGTAGTCGGGCAGGTTGAAACGTCATTTTTTTCCCCTACCCAGATACACGCTGAAACAGCTGGGCAATGTTCATTTCTCATTTCAAGTTATCATAATGCACCTGAGATTCATGCTGTGCACGCAGGACAAAGATTTGAACTCAATTTGTTCCACATTGTTGGTTTCGATGCTTATTTGTTTTCCCCATTGTAGAGGCACTGAAGGCAATACCATGTCAGTGTAAATAATTTGGAGTAAGATACAATGTTGGGTCTAAAAGGGTGTTATTGAAATAAATGAATAGTCACTGGCTTCTCACAGACAAACAAATAAAATACATTATAAAATAATTAGCATTTAAAGTAAAAACACTGAAGATCACAGCTAAGTAAGGAGTTGTATGGAGATCTACAGTTCCCAGATGAACAGGAGCATCAATAGGAGAGCACACCATTACCTCTATTTACAGAGGTGTTATTTTATTTCTTTTAAAGGTGCAATGCATATTCATACATTACATTTAACATTTATTGTCACATTCATATTTAATACAGCTCAAAGATTTTTTTCATTGCAAAACACAAATCAAACAATCCCGTATCAATAATACATTCTAGATAAATTTAATATGTTTTGACCTTGTCATAGGTCCTCTTGCCTCTAGGCAAATACTATTTAAGAATATACATTAATAAGGGATCAGCAAAGTTTTTATGTATGAGACTATAAGATTCAAACATTTCACTGGTTTAAAAAGGAAATCTCATTATAATCCAATGTCTTATTGATTTGTTCTGTAATAATTATAATAATTACAACCTCAGACTCAAAAGGGGTGAAAATACTGTAGCGTCTGTCTCTTGTTACCATCTAAGCCTGAATGAATGTATTGTTAACTTTTGTATCCATTTAAAGTCAGATATTGTATTGCTGCAAGTGGTTCATTTGGATTCAACATAGCCAATAAAACCTAAGCACGTTTGCAACACAGCTGTCTAAACATTTATTCCATGTATTTCATTTTAGTGTAATCATTAAATAGGATTTTCCACCAGTTAAATTTGTTCAGGCAAGCAGTTCAGATTCAGCACAGGTGTGAAATGTAAGTAATGCAATCTTTGTATAAATGTTAACATATACAGGTGTAAATAAATAACAGGCCACCAAGCAGACTCAGCCTCTGTGGTCATAACTAATTTATCAAATTACAATTTCAATTTGTGAAACATTATTTGATTTGAATCAGGGCTGATAATTGCAACTATACATGCTGTGTTCATAAGTATAGGCAGCATCTGATTTCCACTGGAAAAAAACAGTGATCTTCCACCCCCTATCAATTCTGCAAATGTCCTGAACAGAAGTGAGGATTATTATTACTGTTATTGTATGGAGGGAACTTGTTAAAATTTCAATGGAACAGAGAAAGCAACAGGCCATAAAATATCTTAAATATTTTTATTTGACTGTAAGATATTGCATAAATTACCATTTCATATTAAGTATGTTTATAGCTTACTTGATATTGCAATACATCCACTTCACTTTGAACAAATTTCACAGAGAAAATAAGGAATAAAGCAAGAAAAGAATATAGAGAGATGGGGCAGCATATTTAAGGTGAATGGCAAAAGTGAGGAGGAGTGGCATAAAAAGAGACTTGCTGTTGAATGGTGCCAGAAAGAGGGAGAAAAACAGTCAAAACACACAGCACAATAGACGTTCAATGTAAATAACCAGCATTTCTAATTATTCAAATAAATTACACAATTTTCCATTGAACAGTTTTCCAAAATAACTTCAAATTATATACAACATACACAAGCTTCTTGCCTTCGTATCTTCCTGTTGGCTCCCCTCACCCCAACCCCTGGGGTCTATATGCAGTGGTGAGGTTCACTTTAACAGCAGAACTCCAGTTTTCGAGCGTCACAATCCAGAAGGATTTACAAGGCTCTTAACAACTACCGTCACTCATGAGCAAACAGAAGGAATGGGCAAAGACCTTCTTTCTTCTGAAAAGGTACACAGCAAATGAAACGTGAAAGACCTCCCCTCACACATTTCCTCAATGTGAGTGCTGTTTCTCTACATTTTTTAATCGTAAGACTAAGACAGAAATGAAAAATTTCAGTTTCAGTTCAGTCAAGTGTTAATACCTACAAATGAATTTACATCTGGGCTTATGTGTTGTCTCAAGGGATATTTGAGGGATTTTTGGATGATTGCACCAGCAACAAAAACTACCATTTGCCCAAAAAATGACAAATAAAATAATGCTGTACACACTGTGTAACTTAAGGAATGGTATCATTACATTAAATGGCACATCAGTTGGCAGATCCTCCAGCCCAAACACATGGCCAACCTTAAGATTGTTTTTTGGTTAATGTGGTTGTCTCACCCAGGGGCCAATGACAGTCATTCAATAGAGTTAAAACATATGTCAGCTGGTGGTGTGAATTCTCTATGTGGATCCCAAGTTTAGCATTTTTATATTTGTTTGTATGGAGTAAGTGCATTAGATAGAATGTACAACAGAATAAGGGATTTCTAGTATTTTTCAGAATCAGAATGTATTTAGCAAGATGAAGTGCACGTGTGTTAACTAAATTACTGGGCAGATTCTTATGCCACTGTTTTTAGCGACAAACATTTTTTATGATGTTAATAGATAGGTGTATAACCCATTTCTGGTACAGCATGGAACATACTTGAGGATTTCCAGCATTTTTATAGCAGGAATGATGATTTTTTTTCAGTGTGTTACTCCATCTCTTCAAGGACAATATGACTTTGATATATGGCAGTCTGATGTCAATGTATTGTTTCAAAAGCAGTCTTAATGTTTGTCCATTTTCATTATATTTGTAACAATCATAACATATTAGAAAACAATTCATCTATATATCAGAGAGAGGAATGTGACATCTTGTCTTTCAGCCATATATTAGTAAACAGTAAAAGTCAATGAAGTTGTTACTATTGAGTTGTGTTGTGTGTTATGAATAGATCTATGACATCCTGCAGTATCTCATTTCAGTGCTATTATGTTCTAATGACCTCTAGCTTTTCCATCATGCATTGTAAAGCCTGCCTCTCATGTCTTCTTTCCCTCCTTACTCAGGAGTAATGGTATAGCACAGAGTTCCAGAGTTCTGTATTTGACACGAGTGAATTCTTGTGGTGTGCATGTAGTGTATCAAACCAATCTGTCTTCAAGTAAAGCAGTGTCAATCAGAGGGTCTGTATTTAGGTACTACATAACATACATACTTCAGGTGGTGTCATTTCCTCTTCATCTCTTCATTTTCCAGTTCACTTCCCTTTCCCTCTCCCTTTCCCCTTTTTGGCCTCCATGTGTTAGTGTCCCACCTCTACCCACTTCCCTTTATTTTTGCAATACCTTTTCATCTGCTTGTCCCTTCCCCCACCACAGGCTCACAAACTGACACTCCTGTGGTGCTGCTTGACAAAGTGCTGCTGTCTCTCTCTGCCCGTTGTCTCCGTCTCCCCGCCCATTCCTTCCTGCCCCAACGGACCGACCACCCCCCTCCTTCCTGCTCTCTCTTCTTCCCTCATCCTCCTCTCCCTCTCTGCCTCCTCCCCTGACAGGCTGACAACGTCGCTTAAGAAATCGCCCAAGTGCTCAACAGAGTCACACTTCTCCAGATCTGAGGCAATGGTCTGCAGGCTAAGAACTGAGAGAGTATCTGACCCAGCCCTCTCTGCCTCCGCCCTCTCTTTCTGCCCCCAACCTGTTGCCCTATGTCTCTCCACCCACTCCCTGGTTTTGTCTTCACTTATGGTCCCATCAGTCCAGTCTTTCTCCCTTGTCCCTCCCCCACAAGCTCCACCCTCACCACCAGTCCCACAGTCAGACTCCGCCCCCACCGGAGAACTCCGCCCACCGCAAGCCTTGGTTTGGCCCTTTGCAGCTCGGCGCCGCCCCCGTTGGAGGTGGATCTGCTCACTGATTTGCTCCAGGTTACGCAAAGCCACTGAGTAGCGAGTCTTCACCTTTGCCACACGCTCCTCCAGTTGCACAACTTTAGACTTGTGCTCCTATGAAGGAATGAATGAAATGATGAGACATGAAGGCCAGATGCTAGATCATCACAAGGCACATTTCAAGTGAAATCTACAGTCATGTATACATGTTTTTACAAAATGCAAGTAAAAAGCTGTTTACACATTAATGTATTATAAATGGATATATATGCACTGTATCACTGTGTCAAGCAGCAATGACCTGCATCTCAGTAATTAGATTCAAATAATTTGTGCCTCAGTTAGATTCAATAATGATCTTTGTGACAGAGCATTGGTCTTCTCTGCTGTCTTCTTCAATCCTGAGCAACACTTGCAGATTTTTGAGTGGGTGTCACAACAGCCAGCACAGACCAGACAAGTAACCACAGCCAAAGATTCAAGAGTGCAAGAGCAAGTGCTATGAGAACACTGTAATTGCAAAACAGGGCATACATTACAGTTAACAAAATCATCAGTAGCCATTTGTATATGTGTGTGTGTGTGTGTGTTTGTGTGTGTGTGTGGAGAGAGAGTGGGAGAGAGACAGGGAGAGAGAGAGAGAGAGAGAGAAAGAAAGAGAGAGAAACTGAGTGAAACTTGGGAGTACTTTCTGATGAAAAGAAACTGAGGCATTGATTGATGGAACACAGTCCCCAGAGGATGCCGAGATTGGAGGGCGTCTTCAAGATGGATGGCGGATTATATAGGTGTGAGACTGAAGACAATCTGAAAGTTCAGTTAAGCCTGGGGTAACACAATCGTGGAAATGTGTGTCTGAGGAGATGGACAGAACCCATCATAAAGGTGCTAAATTGATACATTTCCCCAGGGTCAGAGGAAGAATGGCACAGAATACCTCTAGACTGCAGTTTATGTAGATTATAGGACACTGACTAAAGCACAAGTAAGTCATTTCAGCTCGCCGTTATGTAAGGTCTCTCTTTTACTGCACTGGTACCAAGCTGGTTCACCATCGATATGCACACCCCCCATGTCAATATGTGTCTGTCAACATGTAAACCTACAAGCCAATAAAAGGTAAAAGAAAATATACATATATATATCATACACCACAGAGTACATCTGAGTAGGAATTCAAGCATTTTTTGAAAAATTCTATGAAAATGTATGTGATTTAAATGACAGTCAAACCAACCTGTTAACTACAAGTACGCATACAAATGCTGAAAAGCTTATATTCGTAGTTTTAAGCACGCTGTAACTAAAATGTGCTTATTTTCGGTCCTCACAGATAATAAATACCAACCAATAACTCAAAACTAAAAATCAATACCCTTTCTACAAGAGCATCAAGTGTCAGCTCCCCTGAAAAAAACCTGAAAATGACTTCCAGATTTCCTTTTTTCAGATGTCAATCAAAAATATGTGCCTCTGAAAACAAAGGCACAGCTAGACTTTGTTCCTCTCTCAGATGATGTAATGCTTCTTTAGCATTTCCACCTGAGACGTCTTCAAAGTGTGGACACATGCAAGGTCCCCAAGCCGCTATTCAAGAAAAGGCTGACCTTTTGCTGTCACAGAACCATTTCAATGGAAACTTTGACAATTACGCCAAATATGCACAGAAGATCAGTGAGGGAACACCAATAAACAAAAGCAGGAATGGCAGTAAAAAAAAAGATCAAAAGAGAAGTTTCAGGATTTTTGAAATAAATAGATTTACCTTTGGAGTCTTTGTTTGGTTTATTTTCTATTTCCTCTTTGCAGTACAGCCTTAGAGCTCTTCACAGCAGCTGGTTTATAGAGCGACAGAGTGGGCAATGAGGTGATACGGACGAGGAAAACTAGCCGGAGGACAAGGCCACATAATAATTAATGAAACCCGCAAGGCTGCCACAAGCACTACTGCATTTCAGTGGGAGTGTAACTATTAGCCAGCATCACAAATAAAACAAATCTGTCCACCAAGGTGAGAGTGATGATCCCAAGCAGGGAGGCAAATAATAAAAGGCACCACACACTATATCTGAACGTTTCAGCATCTGAATGTTTCAGCATTGTGTCAGTGATCTCTTCCCTTGGGGCACAATGTATACTTCCAATGCACAAAAACGCCACACATTCCCTCTAATGTACTGCCGTCAGTTTTGCAGAGAGTGAATAAAATGCGGATAACACAAGGTGAAAAATGTATTGGTAAGTCTGCATCATATTTATTTGTGTGGGTATGCAAGTTTGTCAGTGGCTCATGAGAAAGATGGGATTATGTTATTCAACATCATGTTTTCTGTCTGAAACAAGTATCAAACACAGAAGGTCTTTGACCTTTGGCCAGTGTCTGGTACCTTCATCCACACTAAAATTCTTTAATTGGACCAAGCATCATATATTCCTTCAATCAGTATAAAGCAGTGCATGAATTATGGTACATGAGAAACCCTGAGAGCACGTACATTTCACAAGCCGTGTGCTTCAGTTTCGGCGTGTATGTTCAGCAAATGTTTGTACCTCCAGTATATAGTTGAACTGAGCCTTGAGTTCGAAGTAAGGTTTGGACTTTATGATGACCCTCTTGAGCGCTTTCTGCAGCGTCTGCACGCGCGCCTCGGCGTCCTGGCACAGCTGCGTGACGCGCTGGTGCTCCCGCTCGCTGCGGAGACGCTCCTCCTCCGCCTCGTTCACCTGGCAACGACAGGCCCGCCGCGTCAGCGCAACTTCTCCCCCAGTGTGGCCCAGGCCAGCCCATGCTCCGCCTCCCTGACTGCCAAAAGCCACTGTGCCGAAATACAGAGGTCCCATCCTGGGTGAGCCTCATACTTACCCAGCATAACTAAAGTACCAGTCAAGAGTTTGGACACACCTACTCATAAAAGGGTTTTTCTTTATTTTTACTATTTTCCACATTTTATAATAATAATAGTAAAGACATCAACACTATGAAATAGCACAAATGGAATTATGCACTGACCAATCTATATTTTAGATTCTTCAAAGTAGCCTAAAAATATTTTTAAAATTAATTTTTTTGGAAAGAAATTCATACATAGGCATCAGCTACACTATTTAGATTTGTCTAGGAAACACATTTCAAGCATTTAAGCATAGGTCTTTAGACCAAAATGTCTTTGAATGCATGTTTCTCCTCATCTTAATCATGTGTGTCCAAACTTTTGACTGGTACTGTATGCCCCCAAAATACCAAATGTACTCTTGTACACAAAATTCAGGCACACCTTGTCAATATAAGAACCATTTCCTTTTATCACAGGAGAAAATGTCTAATATACAGTATTTACTACTGTGACTTCACACCTCAGAATGAAAGCACTGTCCCTGGCAGAAATAAGAAGTGGTGATTTACACGCTGAAAGCTGTATTCCCATCTCTTCTAATTTCACACTCAGCTAGAGCTCAATACTATACCCATTACAGATTAGTCATGTGTCCAATTAAATCCAATGTTTTTTAAAAACAGTGCTAATGAGCTAATGTAGCAGCTACTACAACTGTGGATAATAATGGCTGAAAATGACATTGCAAGCTGTGCAAGTTGCTACGGATAAAGGTGTTTGAGAAGCAAAGCAAGGGTTTGTATTACAAAAACAGCTACATGGAATGACAGTGTTAAGACACCACACTAAACTTACATGGAATTTCTCCTACTATTCAGCTGGTGATGGAAAATGAATCTCTAGAAAACAAGTGCAAAAGAAAATAATGAAGATGAGCACACAAAACAAACGATGAATACAGAATTGAACAGAACATATAAACCTTGTCCTCACATCATCCATGTTCACTATAACCCCCAGTATTTTCTGGAATGTTTCTGAAAGCAGTTCCTTTAGCTCAATGTAAGATAAAACAGGACACCTTACATTCAAACCCATGGTGTGCTAAAGCATCTAGTATTTTTCCAAAACAACACACATTTCAATTTAGGTAGTCCAGCTGAATTTGAGAGGAACAGCTATATTCACAAATCTGTTGTTATTCTTTCCATTTATTCTGCTCAGGACTTCAGCAGAGGAGATATGATCTCTTCCACACTTCAGTTATAAGTAAGTAGAGCAACACTTTGATCTGAAGATATCTAGTTTGAGCCTCAAACCGATATTATGTTGTCTGGAAAGAGTGAATATGTATTACAAAATTAATCTCTGTGAAAGTTGGTTGTTGGAGAAACAAAACACATGCCAAGTGGGTGGCTTAAATAAATCTGATTTTTGAAAGCTTAGTATCCTAATCAAACACCCTCCCACTTTCCAGCCTAATGCAAGGCATTTAGGACTAGAACTAGCTGGCTAGAGTGTGATGTCAACAAAGTACTTCCATGAATATTGGCGAGGAGAAGACTGAATATTCACACACTGCGTATTACCTACCCGTGGAGAACACAAAGTCACAGTATGTGGCTTCCAAGCTGTTACACAACTGGATAAAATATGAGAGAATTACTGGATTTCAGCGCTCTCTTGCACTCTCACCTTGGAGGTGGCATGATTGAGCATCTCTTGCCAGGTTGGATCCAGTGTGTTCCTGTCCGCTAGGAGCCCCTGCTCTGCCACATACACCATCTCCCTGGCAGCCGTGTGCATGGAAACGGCTCTCTCATAGCTGAGAGCAGCCTTCTGGGTCTCCTGCTGGGCCTGCAAGGAGTACAACCAACCACTCTGCACTGAGAGAGAGGATAACAACTGATCATAGACTGAGAAAGAGGATAACAACTGACCATGCACGAGAGAGAGGGAAACAAATGATCATAGACTGAGAAATAGGATAACGACTGACCATGCACCGTGAGAGAGGGAAACAACTGACCACAAAATAAGAGAGGATAACAACTGACTATGCACTGAGAGAGGATAAAAAAATCACCCTGCACTGAAACCAAAATCACCTTGCACTGAGAGAGAGGATAACAACTGATCATAGACTGAGAGAGAGAAACAATTGACCATGTAATAAGAGAGGATAACAACTGACTATGCACTGAGAGAGAGGATAAAAAATCACCCTGCAATGAGAGCAGATAAATTGCCCTACACTGAGAAAGATGTAAACTAATATCACACTGCACTGAAAGAGTCATCTTATGCTGAGAAAAAGGAAAACCAATATTACACTGCACTAGGAAGACAGCAAAATGTGTAATGCATTGAAAAAACCACAATAATATTGCACTAAGAGAGACCTGCACTGAGGACTGAGGATAACAAATCACCATGCACTGAGAGAGGCAAACCAACATCTCACTGCACTGTGAATTTAACAGAAATTACATTGCATTATCAGAAAACACCAATCACAGTACACTAAGAGAAATGGTAACCAACTCTGCACACTGCACTGGGAGAGGGGAAAAACTAATCACTGTGCGGTGCAAAAGATGATAATCAATCCTACACAGGGCATGAGAAGACATCCAGGTGAGCCATTCAGAGAGTTGGGTCTTATTATTTCTGCTACCAGTAGGTGGAGCAAAGATTATGTGATCATCCCTGTGTCTCTAACAGTCAGTGAAAACTATAACATGGAGAGTTATAGATACATTATGATAGCTTTGGGGAAAATCATGGCTGTGGGACAGTTATTAAATGTTGCCCCCTCCAAGAGGCATTACAGTTACATTTTGCATTTCATTACATTTTATTCTTCTACGTCTATGCTTCTTATGTACTGCTGTTGTAACAGTGGACATCCATACTAACTTGTCCCTGTGCAGCATCCTTAACTTGCAGCATTTGTCCCGCACAAAGCATTACAGCAGTTCCCCATATACATTCCTGTTGGCTGCTGGCATGCTCACTCACTTTAAAAGGCTCCGCTATATCAGCCAATTTTTGAGGAGTGAAAATATATTCTCATCTCAATCATTTTGTATAGGCTGGTATGCTATGGCAATCACAATGATTGTTTACAGTCCACACAGCGGTCTCAAGCATACAAGCACACATTCACGGTGTACCTCTTTGGCCAGTCTACGGGCCTCATAGTATGGCCTGGCTTTCTCGATGCAGGCACCCAGCTGGGAACCCTGTGCATTCAGCTTCCTGGCTGAGTCTGTAAGAATCTTCCTGTAGCCTGATCTTGCATCCTGTGAGCAAGGAATACCAAATTACACGATCACAACCCAGACGTCTGTTGAGAGAATATTTCTTGTTTTTACGTCCCACCTGTGGAGTGGCCATGAAAAGTTGTATTCTTCCATACAGCCTGATTGTTCTGGCATATGACAGGATACATAGCAAATTTCTTTACACAAGTGTGCCACTTATTACAGCAAGCGTCAGCAGGAATGCATCAAATATGTTAATCGGAATCTCTCTAAAGTCTCTATAAATACTAATAAGTAATCTATGACTCACAACACTACAGTCAAAAGCATACAAATTACAAATAATATGAATCTAATACTCACATCCAGCTGCAGCTCCAACCTGTTAATCTCCTCACTGGCTTCATTCAGATGTTCCAGCTCCTCCTAGAACATAGGAGGCAATTCACATGGACATCAGAATTCCATCTGATGTAGAGTTATGTTATGACATTTACCTCTGTGATGGGATCTCTCTTTAAATGGCAGAAACCTTCCTCAACAGGAATGCAATAATACATTGATTTTCATCTATCAAATTTATTCTATACCAAATTTATTTATAATCATTCTGTTTAATTTGAGGCATGGGCATGAAAATACAGTAATAAAATTAGTATTACCCAGGTTATTACCCAGTATTACCCTATTACCCAGGTCTGCAGTTCACAGTGCAAACCTACAGACTTTACGGGACACAAAACAGCCGTGTGTAATCATAATGTTAAATCGTATTTGAGTTAATCCCCGAAATCCTAATCCCAGATTAACAGAGATTATTTTTGGATTCCAGACACTCGCTGTCTGTAATTCTACTGTATTGCAATGGCACTAAATTACAGTAGCAGTACAGTTAACTATGTTGGCAAAGAACTGACTATAATAATTCATATTTTAGCTAATATAGACCCAGTTGGCCAGTTAGCAAGTATCTAATGGCTGAGGCGTAAAATTTATCTAACGTAGATCGAGTGTGATGATAAAATACGAGCTACGTATGATAATACGATATTTTAATGATATTGCTGTTTTAATAAAATATTGCGATATTGCGGTTTTTAATAAAATAGCTATAACTACCTGTCTACCTAAATATCCTCACCTGAATTCGAGGGTCTAATTCCTCTTCGTATTTGCTCTCCTCCGTCCGGTCGCGGTCTCCATCTCCATTTTGCTCCTCTCCTCCGTCGCCCAGAGTGTCTGCAGTCCCTCCATCACCGTCTCTGTCTTTTGGTCTTCCATCCTTCCCCTCTGCCTCTCCACCGGGCGTCTCCCCCCGCCAATCACCCGGTTCGGGGTCTCCGGAGCCCGCGGGACTCTCACGCAAGCTCTCCGGCTCCATTACGGACGCAGAAACTAAGAGGAGCTACTGAGGAGCTAGCTAGTTAGCTGGCTAAAATAAAACGCGTGTAACGTCAGACTGGAAATATTTGGTTAACGTTAGCTTGGTAACGTTGGCTATTTGATATGTAGGTAATGTACCTCGCCAGCTTGCTTGCTATTGCTTTATGATTTATTTCTGACAGTTAATCTAGCTAGCGGGCATTCCACGAGGCTGGCTTGCTAGCTTTCCATCCTTCTGAAACAGCCAAGGATAGCTAGCTAAATGTGCAGCTAGCCAGCTAGCTGTCTGTCCTTTTGTAAAATTATGAGCCCGGTTAATAATTACGATTTTTTCTTGTTTATTATTATTCCTCAAGTGAAGTTCTTCCTTCTTTCCCCCCGTCTCCCTTCTACTATCTCCCATTTCTCCCGACCCTCTCTCCCAGCCTTGACGCTGCCAGACTGTAGCTAGCGATGTCTATCTTCATGAACAAAAGGTAAATAAAAAATGCTTTTCGGTAACTACAGTAGCGAACTACGTTTAATCTTCTACGGCTGCCGTAGATACTTTACATCACATCATCGTACGTGCGCCGTGCTAAGAGATGGTTGGATGTACACGACACACTGTGACTTCAAACCTCCTTGCGGTATCGCTCACAGCGATTTCTGCACTTGACAGCAGCTCAAAGATCATCGTGCCCACCCGCGATCATAACACCTTCCCTACCATCCCAAGAATTATGAGTAATTTTCTTCCGACCCAGGATCAACAGCTAAAGGCAGAAAGGACCCACACCTGCTGTACCAAACATTGAATCATTGACCACACCCCCTTGCCTTCCATCCTCCTCTGGTGGTATAGACAGCATAAAATACTCAGCTCTGGATAACTGCAGGACACCTTTTACTGAATAGCTTTAAAATGTAATATGTAAATACAGGCTCTTGTTTAATAGCGCTAAGGTGTTTGACGTCAAACTGTTGTTGTCGTTGTGTGTGTGTGTGTGTCAGTAGCCTTGTTGTGTTAAAGAACACATTTCTGGTACAATACATGGCCGATCATGCAGTGTTGATGTTCTGTGTAGTGAACAGCAATAACTCCTTAAACTGTTGGGTTAATGTGCTACATTTACATCCCTCTCCTTCACCATATTAACCCCAACCCAGGCTATCAGCACTCATGGTGCACCAATATGTAAATACACAAGTGCTTCATATACTACTGTTACTATTAGTATATCTAAGGCCCCTGAAACGTTTTTTTTTCCCACAGTATATCTGTGGGTGATAGTTCCTGATATAGCGTTGTCTGTTTTGTTTTGTCGTTGTTGTTGTTGTTGTTTTTTGCTTCAAATTCAGTGACAATGTACAGTAGAATCCTGTCAGCAGTGTCAATATACAGAAGCTTCCATTCAGAGTGTACATAATGCATTGATTTCTCTCTCATTCCAAGACTAATGTGCTGTCCTACTCAATCAATCGGTGCATATGTATGGAATGAATGCCTTAGGGAAGTTTTAATGTATGTCAGGGTTAGGTCTGAATCAATTCAAACTCTGGCAGCAAACTATTGCACACTACCACTCTCACCCTCATTCTGTTACTAACACCTCCTTCACAGTCAAAAAATCTAGTCAAGAAGAGGTAGATGACAGAAGAAGGAATAAAGCCAATATATTAATAGTGATCACAGCCAGCCTCAAAGTTCAATAGGATTTATGTTAAAGCTGATAAAATTAACAGAACAACTCAACTGTTTATTCCAACGTTTTACTACCCGGTTCCTGGTGGTCCAGTGTTCATTCTGGTTTTAGCTTCAATTAACCATGTTTGCTGGAGCTGCTAAATGAATCCTGAGCTATTTAATTATGTACTGTAAATTCTATTCAAAATACGTCGTTATATGTGTACAAGATAAAATTGTTACAGAAGATAAAATGTTTCAATTCCACACATACTTGTTGGATGTTTAATTGAGAAAAGGTTAAAATAAATGCTTTAATTCTACATATAATTTTCTACCTACCCATTAAAAAGGTACACCATCTCTCTCAAATTGAATTTTATAATTGATCAATGCACTGACATTAAATTGAACACGCTATTAATCAGTCATCTTAAATGTAATGTTTACTAGCATTTTTTTCAGTGCCAATTGTTGGAGCACAAATTAACAGAAATAATTTGGCCAGGATCGGGATTGCGAAACAATGAACATTATGGCTCTTTTGCTCCCCCTGCTGACACATGACGGTGTGTGTGCAGTGGCTGAAAGCACAGATGATTTGGTAAAGAATAGATTCTATATGGATATGGAACCCCTAAGGGGACATAGAGAAGGAAAACAAAAAAAACTGGTGACCACAAGATCCTGCTATTTAATTATTAATTAATTATTAAGATGTTGGACATGAGGTTGCTGTTCACAAGGTCATCAGCAGTGCTTCAGAGCAGTAGCTACTGGATTTGGACTTGATAGCTAGCATTGCCTAAACGGAGCTGAGATGATTGCACTGGGAATTCTCTAAAAACCAACTCAGACATATTTAAATAAAAACCAACTTATAATTGACATAATTGATTTCTTTCATAGTCAATCACAAGGTCCCAGGAAGCTTCATGAATACAGATGGATGCTTGCAAAATGCAGGGACCACAACCTTAACCTCAGAAAGTCATCTGGATGAATGCCTATAATACAAGTAGTAACTTGAAGGTTATTGCTACCTATTTTCTAGGGGCATTAGAGAAATTTTCCTAAAAATTGTGCGCTCTGATCTTTGCACATAAAATGGCCTTGTTTGGGCCTCGCAGCCGTATGTATGCAGAGACCATCAGAGTGATTTATTGGGAGAAAGAAGCTGCCTCAGTGATGTGAGCACAGCAAATAAACACATTAAACTTTGGTGGTGCATCCTATGGAAAGAAGGCATGGAGTTTTGAATTCAGCGACTTGGGGAGCTAAGAGAATAAATCAAATTTGATGGAAGGTTCCCAGACAAGCTGTGCCTCTTGGCCATCATCCAGGTAAGACTGATGACTGCTGATATTATTGTTAAATTATGTCTTTCTTTAGGCTTTATTACATCAATTCAACTGCTTCATGGAGAAAAAGAAGAATGGTCAGTAATGCATAAATATGCAGGTAAAAGGAATTATCATTATCATCCTTACACTGAATTTAGTTTAGCGCTGTGGGTGTATTTGATTAAACAGTATGGCCACAGTAAGACTCAATTAAACATTCCAGTGTTTTCAGGCAACTGTTCTGCATTTTTATGGTAGTGCTGTTGAACAATTTACTCTGCCTGTCTTACACTGATAAATGCCTTGAAAATGTGGATTTGAGTAGTCTAGCCATACATACTGATGTAGTGCAGTTTCAGTTAAGGCACCATTTACAAAGGCTGAAGTAATCTCACATATGTAGGCCAATATTGATTTAATGTTCTTTCATGTACCAGGTAATAAAATAGAACCATTGAATGACAGTCAACCACTACATGTGCGAGCAAATCAGATGAACAACTGCTGCAACTGAGCAGTGTTTGTATGCAATGCTGAAGACTGGTAAAAGATTATGCATTCCTATACAAAATGGTGACAAATACCATTCTACAAAACACAGAAAGACAGACACCACTAAACAAACTTTGGATGTTACCTTTCTCAATACATGATAAAAAAGAAGAGCACCACACAAATAGTCAGAGGTGGGAATTCAGCAGTACATAATTACACCACAACTGATGAAAAGTATATGGCCACTATCAGTGTATTAATTACAGATATGGTGAAAACCTTTCAGAATGACTAAAGTATCCAACAAGGTGTATTATTATACTCCACAACATGATCCAACAGGTTCCGAAAAATGCACAGAGGTATGGAGGACATTTATACAGTGAGATTCCATGTCAATATTAAATGTTGCATTGTAGGGAACATTTCTTAAGGTGACAGTACCCAGACTGAAGCAGTCCAAATATTGCAGGACTTCTTGTCATATCATTGACTCCAAATTATTGTTTCTTGTTAATGTTTCATCAAGATTCAGCCACAGATGTTAAAAACAAATTCTGTGAGGCGAAGAGCTAAAATAAATTAATAGCTTTGAATTTTTTTTTTTTTTTTTGCTGAATTAGTGTTTTATGTATATCAGAGCCATAGTGCAGCATACCACCCATGGAACTCATTGCATTGCATAAAGTAATGCTATGGCTGTAACCTAGCTGCAATATTCATTGTAGAGCATTTCAATTTTCAGGAATTGGCAAAGGTTTATAAAATAAAAATGGTGCCCTTCACCAATTCTCCCATTTTACTGAATAACAAATGACACATTGAAATTTTATTCTGTGTGATATTTTATTTAAAAAACACAAACTCAAAATTAATTATTTCAAGGTGGTATTGGATTTATGGTAGAAAATATTTTTAAGAAAAATTTAAAAAACTGAAATATGCTGTTTGCATAAGTATTCAGCCCCCACTTATTAATATTTGGTAGAGCCACCTTTTGCTGCAATAACAACTTTAAGCCTTTTGAGGTAGGTATCTACCAATTTTACGGACTGTTTGGGAGTCATTTTTGCCCATGCTTCCTGGCAGAGTTGATCCACGTTGTTCAGGTTGGTTGGGCCCAAAATGCTGAATGCCCATGTTTTTGGAGTTGCTGTGTAGGACTTCTTTAAGTGTGACAGAGCCAGGAGTTACTGTGAAGCAAAAGCCCTTCCAGGTACCAGAGCAACTGGAGTAGCCTTGCAGTTATGGGTCACAAGCCAGATGTGCCAATCCATTTTTGTATTGACTTTCGATCAGCCACATCCTTGTCAGACCCACAAGTGTGACCCACATGTCAGCATCTCAAGAACACTTTGATGTCCAGTCCAGTATGGCACAACTCTGACCTCTCAAGGAATGTTTTATGTGTTGCACACTGTTGCCTCCAATGTGGGACTTGAGTTGACTCCTTCGCCAAGTTTTTGAATGGGACGAGCACCCCTTGATATTTCACAACATAAAACTTGCGCCTAAAGAACATAATTACTTCACCATTGAGAAGGCATGCCTGACAGCCAAATGGGCAATTGACAGTTTGAAAAATTGTCTCTGTGGTCTGAAATTTACCATGCACTGCTACAGTGACCTAGTGGTTCCTCTCCTTACAGCTGTATGCTCTCAGCACAGCACAGAGCTGGAAGGGTTGTTTACATTGATGTTCTTTCTCGCTTCCCTGACAGGTGCTTTTCTACAGCTAGGGGTGGCTTGTGGGAAAGGATGAGGGTATGTGACATAGCACCAGGTCTTACTACAAGAGAGTGCTGTAGTAAGATTGGTGATCCACTCTCTTTCCCCAGTAGAGGAAACCATCCCTCAGAACCAGCCCAGAGACCAGCAATTAGGTTTTCAAACTTAACAAGATGCAGCTGTATGGATCAGCAGGCTAAATCTTTTATAAGCCAGATGTTGCCTTTGCTTTTAAAACCACCTAATGTTCACAATTTAATCTTTTGTGTGATTTCAAACACAAGATAAGACAAGGTGATTCTATAGATTATCTGATTAAAGATGCTTTAAGGGTAAACATTCAAATGAAAGATGCAAAAGTTCCACCCACCTGACATACCATACTTTAAGTGTGAATGTGAATACTGTGAATCTATTACAACTATGTTAGTTGTATCAGTTGTATAGTTTTATATATAGTGTTATTATAGTAATGTTACTCTTGATCTCTACACTTTACAGTTTACATTAACACCAGGAATATTTACAGAAGCCTTTACAGAAAATCCATAAGTGACACCTGTGTAGAGAGAAAAGGAAAGCCATGTAAAGACAGACACAGATAAAAATAAAAATATTCAGTTTTATTCAAAAGGTATTAAAGTCAAAAACATTTCAGGCAGTGGTTTAACATTATTGTAGGACTGGTTGAGTTAAAAACACCCATCTCCCATTTAATATTTTGTGAAGACTTCCTGCTCCATATCCACTTTGCAAATAAAACAATACATGTAATAATATACACTTTTTCAGCATCAATTTTGGATGTTTCTTTTTCAGGGATAAAATGATGCTTAGATTATTTTAAAAAGTCTGAAAATAGAAATCAGAACTTTGTGCCAAACTGAATAATGACTCTTTAGGCAAAACATACAGCTTTCAGTAGGTATGATTTGTAAGTCACTGTCATTGCTTATCTTTGCTTGTAGAGTTCCAACACTGAACTATTTTACAGCCTAGAGCCTTGAACACCATAAGGTCTTCTCCCTGATTTAGCCCTGGTAATAGCAGTTTGAAATTTAGGGAATACACTAGTAGATTGTATATCACTTGAACCATGTTGACCTTCTGATATGTCAGGTGCTTGTAATGTTTTTCCAAGTGCCTACAAGCTGCACATTATTTTCTGGAAGGTCCAAACATAATTGCCAGAATCACATACAGTGTCAGATTTCACAAGCCAGGCTGAGAAGTGCTGCAAACAACATATCAAAAATGACCATACAAAAACCTACATTTCCAGCAACTGTTTTCCACAAGCAGCGACAGATTGGTGGAAGACGCTATGGCCACCTGAGCACCAAGGCAAAAATGGAAAGAAGCAGAAGATAAAGAACTTATGTGCCTCCGAGACAAACAACCCAAGCATGACAATAAGAATGAAATAGCCAGGTGGCTTAGGAGAAGAACTATTTCGTATGTGATGAAACCATGCTTTGTGCTCTAAAACCTCTGAGAAGCAATCAGGAATATAACAAAACTGGTACCATCTATAGTAATGACTGTAGTTGCATCCTTAATGATACATTCAACTCACCAATTTCACAATACATGTGGTTATCAGCTCATACATCAATGATACAGCAGTAGCCATTCTGTATAGCATGACAGCTACTTGTATACCATTGAATTTTCAAAAAAAAAAAAAAAAAATCACTACTGATTTCCATAAATTATTGAACTTGATTAAATAAGTCATTAGTAGATGAACAATGTCTCTCAAATCAGAATATAAGAGGCTGACATTAGCTTGCAACCATCATCGTGATCAACTCATGAATGATAGAGATAACATGCTGAACCCTCACATCTTGTGTCTATTTTGAACATACAGAAGTAAATGATAACATTAAGGTTTACAATACCTGTAAAAATTGCCTCCTTAAAATGTTGTTTGAAAGGCAGCTACAAATTTTGGCATTATGTTATATACTTCATTCCCTTGTCTATTTGTTTGTCTCTGGAGTGTCCATTTTTGGTTTGTGTAAATGTAATTGTGTGTCCTGTCTTCATACCCTGGTGCTTCCAGGTGTTACGTGTGTCTCAGAACATCCGCCTTTGTGTGGGATTTAACATATCAAAACTAACACCAATGGAACTTTAACAACCTTTATGCAGAAAATCACAGGAGTAACTCTAGCTAAGATTTTTTGTAGAGAGCTCGATAAATAAAAAATAAAATCATAGCTATTTCAGAAAATATATATTTTATTTAAATTTGAGTAAATAAATCAAACTGTTATAATTATATTCATAATAGTATCTTCAGTAATAACAATATGAGTCTGAGTTGTCCTATTGCCCTGACACCAAAATATACAGTCCCTTCCCTTTGGAAGATTAAAATGGAGAAAGTGTTCTGAGAAACCAGTATGGAAAAATCCACTCAGCAATGAGGGGACTGAGAGAGAAGGAGAGATCTCATAGGAGAGAATCCATTCAGCCTGATTAGTCTCCCAGGGAGTGTCCTCTACTCCCCACTCATTAATCATCTGCGGTTCTGCTCCAATGTCACTGCCTCTACTTCAGAATTGACTCTCTCTCTCCCTTTCCCACCCCCAATGTCTTAACCTCCCCATTCATTTAGCTGTTTAGCCTTTCTATCTCTTTGGTTTGTGAGTTTTCTTGTCCAGCATAGGCCTCTTCTTCAATCATACCCTCTGTTCTTTGTCTTTTCGCCCCTTCCCTTCCCACTATCACCAAATCTCAACTCCAGCTGGTGTCATAGTTGGTCCAGCCGCTAGGAGGTGCTAAGTAGATCCTTCTTCCTCGTGACATGAAGCTGACCACACCCCTGTATCCTGCCCTTGGAACTCCTGATTTCAAGTCTTCCATCACTCCCAAATTGCGAGCCAGGACCTTGAAACTGTCTTTACTTGAGTACTGCACACGAAATGGACCTGCCCCCCTCAACATACCCCCCTTCTGTAGGTCTTCAACGTTCACCAAGGGAGCGCTGTAAATCTCTTTTTCAAACATCTCATTGTATCTCTCACGGAGAAGGTAAGAGAGATCCAGTTTGGTAAAAGGCACAAACTCAGTGTTCAGTTTAATGTATCGTAGGTACTGGTCAAAAAATTGACCTAAGCTAACACCCTTGCGCCCGAATGTCAAAGTTCTGGATACTTCTGGTCGGATGCAGGCTCTGTCCTTACGCTGGTCTGGTTGACGCATCCAATCATCCCAGAATGTAGCAGGCCACTTGGGCTCCAGTTCTGCCCAGAGTTCCTTCAGCAGCATCCAGCCTAGTCCAGGGAAGAAGTCTGTTCTGTAAAGGAGCTCAGGTTTTCCTAGGTTCACCAACCCCTCGCGCCCATTGTCATTCCAGGCTGACACACACCACAGAGTTGGATCTGAGCGCAAGATGGGATAAAGGGCTCTGAAGTACTCAAAGAAATCTGGTGCCACCTAAAGGAGAGGAAGACAACTTCAATCCATATATTCAGAGAGAAGGGAGAAAGGCACTGATGCTGGCCTTTGTGGAGGCTCTGTTCAAAAGATTTGTACTGTGACATCTTAAAATTGAGCAAAAAGTTCATATCAAAAAATTAAGTTAAGGTGTTTAAAATTGTTTACTCCCATAATACGATTTCTTTAACATGCTTTCACAATAGAGACACCCTCTTTATTCTTGTGCTATCAGGTTTATTGAAACAAATGGAAAATACACACAACAAATCCCTATACCCAATTCACACATTTCTGTGTATGACAGCACAAACTGACATTATTGGGTATTACAATTTATTTTTATTTTTGAGAAAACTGAAGTCCTCCAATATTTTTTTTTTTGAGTTAACTGAGTCCTCCAAACATTTTTCATGTATTTCATATAGGTGGGCAGTCTTAATACACATTAAAATCACATACAGGTGTGCAGCCTCTCCATTAAACTGCTTAAGAAGAGAAGCCTGCAACAGACTTATGTCAACTGTATCAATTCTGTTGTTTTAATTGGATGTACACATACTATTCACACTCCACATGGGGCATGTAACATGTACTGTCAATAAATATTATATGGTTTTCAAAACATTAAACTGTTGTGGGACTTGTTTCATGTTTCTCTTAAAACTACAGTGCAATTTTTGTTCAGGCTCAATCTGTTGCATTTAATGTACTACAAAACACAACTTCAGGTAAAACACTGCTGTCCAGTTATCAGTTCTATTTCTTGCACAGCCTATTATTACAATACTATATATTAATTTACTTAAGAAAAACTGGATGTTGTCTTTGTCCTAAGGCCTCAAAACTTAGACAAGCTCCTTTTCACATTCAACTTTGACTATAAATACACTGACCATATCCTATCTCCTGTACTAAGTGTGCTTGTAGATAACCTTGTAAATAATGCAGTCCCAGTATTGTGTTGATAATTGATAAAATATGAAGAACAGTAGATTACTGCTGTGACCTTGGCTAATGATGCATGTCCTCTCTCTGAAGACATTTCGGTTTAGAATAAAGTAAGTCCTTGATTCCCTTTAGTTGAAGCAAGATGCAGTTTTAACAGATGAGTTTTTTGCCGCCGACTGAAAACCCATTTGTTCAAACTGTATCTTGCTTCAACCAACCCTGAACATTCATAGCATATCTTCAAATACATTTACTAGAACCTCAAACTACCTCTTGCACCTACTACGGCACAACATGATGTGTTATATAATTACTACTATCGGATTGTGATACTTTCAATTTAGTATTGTTTCTGCTCTTAACCTAATGTTTTTGTATGTACTTTTGTACGTCGCTCTGAATAAGAGCATCTGGTAAATGACTAAATGTGTTACAGATGTCAATGAACCAACATCACAACATAACAGTGACATGCACAATTAGCTTTACAGACTAAGGGGCATTTTTCACACCATTGTGGGATCTATATAGCGCTTTGATTAGTACCTATCACTCAATAAGTAATTTATCAAGTAGGTCAAATAGCAATAATAGGGTTAATGCTTTGTGAAGCTTGAGCTGACCCATCACACCTAAGCGGCATTTAGCAAAGATCCTCTAAAAATGGATGACAAACTTCATTCCACTGAGCCCTGGTGTGTCTAGTCATAAGACCCCCTCAGTTCCAGTTTTTGAATCACGGCTCAAAGCACACTTCAGGATTTTATGTGCTTTGATTTGATCTGATCTTATTCTTTATGTCATTTATTCTTTTATGGCAGCATTTCCCAAACCTCTCCTGGAGTACCCCTTGTCCTGCATGTTTTAGATCTCTCCCTGCTCCAACACAGCTGATTTAAATGATCAGTTTGTTATTTAAGCAGCTCCAGGAGTTCATAACGAGTTCATCATTTTAATCAGCGGTGTTGGAGCAGGGAGAGATCTAAAACATCCAGGACAAGGGGTACTCCAGGAGAGGTTTGGGAAACACTGTTTTATGGTCTTATTTGATCCTCATCTGCTTACCTTGTCTTTATGGGGGAAGGGGATGTATTAAATCATTTACGTATCTTACCTCCCTGTGTTATTGTCCTTTTTATTCTGTGAACTCTTTTTTTAACTTCTACTCTTTGTGTTACTGCCATGTATGATGAGTGCTATAGAAATACAGTTGTTATTGTTATTAGTATTATGATTAGAAGTAGTAGGATTCATTTGTTGAAATAGAGCCTTGAGTAAAATCAAGCCCATGCAAAATACTTCTGAGAAACATTGTGTACTTGGTTAATCTAGTAAGATATCTCTGGGGTTCAAAGACATTTTTTGCAAAAAACTGAAAGCTCAACTTGTGTATGCGTTGAATGGAAATTGTAAGGTGAACTGCTAAATCGCCAAAGTTGCCCTTTTACCTAAACAGTAAAAATGGTAATACTAGTGAATAAGATTAATGAAAATATATCAGAGGTCAAATTCATTCAAACAAATCTGAACAGTTCCAGGTTTCACCTTACAATACCAACAGTAAATCATATTATGAACTAATCCAAACTATTTCAAAGTATTGCAGCTTTTCAGATCACTGCAAATATATCACTTATCAAAATGGAATGGGAATCACACAAACAAATGTCCATGTGGAACAGCTGCAACTAGACAACTCATAATTCTTGGCTGCTGAGGCAAAACGTGTACATATTACACATATAGCCAAAAAAGACGTTTTAAAACCGCATCATTGGCATTGGCACAGCAACCCTCCCTCAAGTTATGGTACATTACCACTCACGCTAAAGCAGCAAAAAGATGAATTGATAAGAGAAAGATACCAATATATATATATATATATATATATACACACACACACAATTATGTGTATGGTTATACCTGGCTTCACTACACACAATAGAAAATCCTACTGAAAAAATATATACCAATGCCAATTGCCCAATGCCTCAATATAAAGATTACTCCTAAGACACAAGACACATGACAACTCATGTGACGTGGGTAAACATCACGTACTGAATTCCACAGTTATATAAAAAAGTAAACATCATGCACAGCTAAGACATATTGCTGCATGGAACAATACAGCTGCCACTGATCAATGAGACAGCAGTAGTCAATGCATTTCTTTTAAGTATATAGTGATGTGAAGCCATTATTGGAGACAACAGTGACTCAAGCTTTCAATATACTATGGCAGATATATGGGGTTGGAAGCCTTTAAAACTTCTTGTAATTTCCATTCATATCAATGTTACATAAAAATGACAAATTGAACTCAAAATGGGGAAAAGAATTTTCAAGGGACCACAACAATTCCATAAGGTAATAAAATAATGGTCAGACAAGACCCACCCATGGCACAGATCAACATGTTTTCTGTAGGATTTCTTGCCTCTAATACTTCATCAGTAGTACGATATCACGTGAAGTAAATCAAACATTTTCAGTTCTAGTCAAAGCAAATTAACCAAGCATAAATTAAATTTTCACGTCCTGGATAATTCTAGCCCTCCAAAAAAAGTACAAAACAAGCATATTTACCTCTAGGTCATCCTCCACAATCACAACAGAGGAGTATGAGAACGTGTTGAACACCTGGCTGAGAGCCCACCGATAGTGTCTGGAGATTTTGTAGTAACCCTGGAACTTCTTGTGTTCTGGCCGCATCTGAATATCTGAAAGGTCGGGCTGCCTAATGTGGGTCACCTGGCTGCCAAAAGACTCAATCACACGTGCAGTTTCTGCATGGCCACAGTCCTGGCTGACTATGATTGGGTAAAGGTCAGCTGAGGGCCGATACTGTATTAATTTGTCCAGACACCGCTTCACTGTGACTCTGTCACAAGCGATAACCAAGATAGGAATTATATCCTCAGTGGTGGTAATGCTGCTAGCTAGTTTGTCTCGGTTCACGGCCTGTTCTTTATTATTACTTCCCAGATTTGAGTTGGGAATGGGTGCAATCATAAAATCTTGCACCCGTTTTCCTTTATTTTGGTCTAAACTGAGATATTTTTGAGGAGGCTGTGGCAACTGCTGAGGGTTTCTGAATTCTTGTGCTTGCTTTCCTTCCTTCCCACTATCTATCACTCTCTTTCCATTTTCTTTCTGCGATTCCCACTGTGACCAGTGGCTCCATATCTGCTTCAGAAGTTTCTTCTGGGTCTCAAGCTGAGATTCTACTTCTTCGGCCAGTCGGATCACTTCCTGAGCCAGGTCGCCACCCCCTCTCCCTCCAGCCACTCTCCAATCCTCCTCTTTCTTTGGGGGAGGTCGCCCCAGGAGAAAAAGGAGAAGCACTGCATTCCAGGCGACAAATAAGAAAGCACCACACAATATAAAGGAACCTTTCTTGCGGATCATGGCCCAATGTGAGCACAGGAGGGGTAGGAGTTAATTGCAAGACAAAGCGGAAACACCAATGACACAAACAGGAAAACAAGGGAGCTACACAGTGAAATGACACACAGGGATAGTCACGACACTGTAGGTATTAACAGCTACCTTAAGAAAGGGGGAAAGGCACACTCGCAGCACAGGAGAGTTGATTTAATGATTGACAGACAGAAGACATGAGCAGGCAGACTGGTTGTTAGGGAAACATGTATTGTGATTTAATAAATAAGTAAACACTTTCATAGTTTACGTATGTCCATCACAGGAATGTTTGAGTAATAGGTGAACAAACTGGAAAGTACACAGAAAGCAAGAGGAGGTGTGGGGAGAGAGGGACACAGAAGCAAAAAGGAAAGGATAGGGAGGGTAGAGGTAGGAGAACCGAGGAAATCCTGGGGTGGGAAGGGGGGGGTGTCTTTTTTGCTTCAGCCTTTTGCCATCAGCCCTGAAACAAAGTGAGAGAGAGAGAAAGAGAGAGAGACAGAGTTAGCTAAAAAATACACTACTTGGCTGATCAAAAGTATCCATCAACAGAACAGCTCATTTCCTGATATTTACCTTACACCAGCCTTCACCTGTTACAAGCAGCACCCTCAATTCTGCATTTTTATCTAGCAAGCAAGTTTGTACAGCAGATCAAATTATCTTTTTAACTTTTTTCTTTCAAAGAACAGTCAAACGATATCAGTGTTCCTTCTTGCTTCCAGATGCTCTGTTCCACGTCACAAATAACTGTCTTAAGTTACGTATTTAGACATCTTGCTTCTCCCCTCTGGCTATGAATGAACTAATAAAAGCCTTACAAACATTTTTAAATGAATCACCTAAACTATTATCTTGCAAAGTTGCAGGGATATATCCGCAGTGAACCCATAGACATGCGAGAAAGTGTACCATAAGGGCACTACAAGAGAACGCTAAAACATCACTAGTGCTTTACACTAAAAGAGAGCACAAATGAAGTTGTAAATGGGCTACACTTCCTATAGTACAGCACAGATTTACCAGCTGACACCCATTCAATTAACCCCCTGAGGGCTTTCATAGCCTACAAACCCGAAGCCCCGCCTAATGTGCTACCCACAGTATTTTCAGCCGGAACACTCATGCTTACACACATAAAAAGTGGTTTTGTTATTAGTATGGATGGAGATGTCATTCGCGGCGATGCAACACATTTTATTATTAATGATAATAAATAATATTACCTACAGCATTTTCCCAAAAACTTTTGGTGAGATGCAGTACATGTTCTGTTTGCAAACAGTGAATGCCAGTGCTCGACCTCTTGTAGTTTTGGAAAAAATTAACCAATACATGTTTGATGTGGGATCGTCTCCGTGTGCACTTGAAAATGAGTTAAAGGCACAGTCATACCCTCTATGGGAGGAAAGCTTATCTGTTATATTTTGGAAGAAGACAAGCTGCTTTTCTTTCCAATGTGTAGCTAACTACCTATATGTCTGAATCACAACTAACTGTATTTGTATCGCCTACCTATCTATCAAGTTTCGTTAGCCTACTCTACTTAGCTAGCGAGATCTATTTACAGTAACCTGTAGCTGCTCCAAGCACAACCCAACCAAGTAACGTTACTCATGCCACGCACGCACATTTCTGCAGTATACAGCCGCCTGCCAGCTAGCTAGACATATCTCTGCAGCATGTTTCACTCACCTCTCTTTATGGTCCCAACTACGATCCTAGATGAATCATTTTCATTAGTTTGTCCTCACTTTTTAGTCTTTTGCTTTAATGAACACCCCACTGCATGGGCACCTTGGCTGTCGCTCATTTCTCCCTTTTCCCTCCACTCCGTACTTATCTCAGTTCATCCATTTAGATGCGTCTAGTTAAAGATCTGTCCGTAGACACTGTCCATCAATACTGTTGGCACAGTACGCCCTCTGTTTAGTTCTAGATTCGTATTTTACCCCACGTCCGACTCTCGCTGGGTTTTTTATTTCCGAGACCAACCAGCTGGCTAAGTAGCTCGTTTTCCTATCACCGCCGAAAGACAACTTCCGGATTGCCTGCTCGCATGCTACAGGCGGAAGTCCCACCCCTTCTACACTGCCACCCACTGACCTTCAATACATAACACTGACACCCCAACGGTTCCCCGTAGTAAAGCGGGTGAGAGTTGATATAACACAGATAAAGTGCTAAACCTAACAAGAACACACATTTGCGTTTATGTCGCTAATATTCTTGGCCTCCTGTGTTACAGTTTCTCTGCTGCAACGTAACATCGATTAGTTCTGAGAGGCACGTGATGGAGACTTGTGATGTTTGAATAATGCAAACACTAACCACAATCCTTTACTCTGGTGCCAAAACTTTGTACGACGGCACAGCAGCATGCAGTATTCTGTGGCAAATTTTAAAAACTTAACAAGGTGGTCACATTCTAGCCAGTTAACTAGAGGCTTGCACAACGTTGGTTTATAAAATAAAATTAAAAAAAAAACAAAGAGAATTACAGTGCCTGTCATATTCTTTTGATCAAAACTTGAGTGTTTCATGGTTTCCTGTGTGCAATAGCCTGTCTTTGATTGGTATGTTGGTTTCATTTTTTCCTGCAAAAAACTGGCTCAAATTAGGTCCTGTTAAATTTAACAAGACTCTTCCCTTACCTCGTGAGGATTTCCACATTACTTCCACTTCCACATTACTGGTTATCTCTGTACTCTGTGTTTATGTATGTGGTCCTCACTTATTTATATTACCCAGTCACACTGTGAGTGTCAGTTGGAAACAGAGACCTGAGTCCCACAGTAGAGGTTTTTACAACTAGCTTTGTATTTGAGAAATAGAATATTTTGTTGATAGGAAACAATTCCTAAACAAAATGGGAAAGTTTAGTTTGCTGGCTGCAATGTCAAACTAAAAATAAGATCATACATTTTTGTCTGATAAAGCTTGCCAAGAGTTAGCTCAAGTCATTTTGTAGAGTTTAATCTAGCCATTTCACACATTATTCACTGTTACTGCAATATATGTATCTATATACCTTCCTGATTGTGCAAAACCAGTGAGGATCATTTGCACTTCTTGCTTTGCTCAATATTATCAGTTGATAGTTATCTGCTAAAAATGCCAGAAAACATTCTTTACCTTTATAATATTTAATTCATTATGTTACAGAACTACAGAACCTGCTGCCAAATAACAATATATAAACACAGCTTGACATTATAGACTTGCATTTGGTGAAGAACAAGCAAAAAGAAGTATATAACAAAATCAAGCATCCACAAATATATTACTATGAATAGTATTTAATAACTTATTAAAGTTCAAATCAGTTATTAAGTTACAGCAATCAGAACCAGACCTCTGTTGTACATTTCATGGCAGGTGATGCCAACTCAGTCTCATATGTCAGGGACCCTGACTCTCAAATATACTGACAGATATTATCAGGTTGAACCAGTCACTCTAGCACCATCTGGTGGAGATAATTAAATCTGTATAAATATGGTACAGCTACCCATTTCCCTGAGTAGAAAAAGCTAATGAGCACTTACAAAATGCAGATGGTTAAACAAACTGTGACCTCTCAGAAATTCTGTTCCATTTTTAGCCAAAACATGCCCACAATGAATTAAAAAAAATCATACCACAGTGTTTTTCAATGAGGGAAGCATAAAGAGAATACACCATTGAAAATTAAGGTGTCGCTGTTACATTTCATTGGAAATTAAGGTATCACTAAATTCGGTGCAGTGTATTACATGACATCACATGAATATTTGTAATATTACACTGAACGCTGTTAAGTAAAAAAGGTCATCTACAAAATTACAGGTGAATAAGTAGATTTTTGCACATGGTAAAACAGGTGCTGTGATTCAAATTCCACACTGTGCTTTATCAAATGTTAGCTCTTAAATTATATTTAGTTGTTAATGAAAAATACCCATACCGAAATGCACTCATTATGGTTGGTAAGCTGCTACATGTGTGATTATAATTCAGTCCTTAAACTTTCCTGTATGTCACATACAACAAACACAACATGCAGCTTCAAGACAAGTTAAAAGTACTGTGGTAACCATAAATGGCTGTTCAATATTTCTGAAAAAAATAACTCATGAATATAGTAACACAAAACATGCTTTTTCAGGGTACACATTAGTACCCTCACAGACTGAAATTATGATGCATAACACAACATTCCCACAGAAAGTGTACTATGTAGAATGGCCTTTATGAATTACTTTTTTTTCCACCTGTCTGACAGAGGCTTTCAAGAACCCACGGGTGCTGTCTTTACCTCAGATCTCCAATGAGCAGTTTGTACTTTAAGTTCCAATGATCTGCACAGAACAGCTGGTATTTCAGATGGATCTTAAAAATGTAAACTATCTTTTCAAGACTGATTATGACAATCACTGCAAAAATCTACAAGACAAATGTAATAATGACTGTGTCTGGCAAATATGCCAACCCCATTCTGTTCAAAATTAGAATACTTTCCATGATAAACCAGTTTCACATAATAATATTAACAAAGCCTGCACTATCGATGCTGGTTTCCACAGAGTTCAAGACAACCCCAGAAAATTTAGTTATACTTAATCCATCTATCATCCATTATTAACAGTTCACAGCTGGGGGCTATTCTTGGCTTCAGCAAACTCAAACAATTTGGCATGCCATAATTACTTAGTGTTTATATTCTGAGTTTAAGAAAAACATTATGCTCTGCATTTCAATTGCTATCTAACGTGAATAAATGATGACACTATAGTGTTTTTAGCAGCAGGTGGTTAATATAGTTATAATCTAGATAGAAAAAAGCATGACTGTGGACCTGTAGACATTGCCAAGTGATCAGTACTCTTCTTTCATCTGCAAGACTGTTTTCTTGAATGTAGTGAGCAACAATAACACAACTCAGACATCTAATTTTCCTGAGGACTTCAAGGTATTTACTGCCTTTTCAGCCACATGTTCTTCAGCTCATCTCTGGAAACCCAATGTAGATTTTTAATTAAGCTTTTTGTCTTTTTGTAGTAGCAACCCTGAGACAGATCAACTCTATAGTTTTGCCTGGTTTCCTTGCTGAAAAAGGAAAATGAAATGTCTCTAAGCAAAGAAAGTAATATATTGCAATCTATGTCATTTACCACTGTTGTTGGTTAGTTATAACAAAGATCTATGATAGGACTGTTGTTCTGTTTCATGTGGTTTTAGTTTAATATTTTGGTTTGTTACTATATTATGGCATTTTATTTTTCATTATGTTATGTACAAGAGACGAAGAACTTCATTTACAAAATGAAGAACTTCTGTTCTAATAAAGTTAGAATTAGATTCTAATGCAGTTAGTAGCATGTACGATGTTTTCATAAGAGACAGACAGCTTCACCTGGAAGTAATAAATAGCCTCCTAAAAACCTTCATATTTGTCAAGAGCCAATCTTGGCACATTAATTACTGAGGTAGAGATACATATTAATATATCCTTGAGACACCAGGAAAACTAGTCAAATGTGAATTGGGCCAATGGAAGCAGCATGGGCACTTTACCTGTTTGGCCAAAATACTGGAAAAGTGTAATTCTTGTCCAAATCAATCCTCTAAAACATGTCACTTACCACTCCTTGTTCTCAAATACTGAACCCTGTCTCTTCTTTGTTTACATTTATATCATGAGTGTTGCTGTGCGCACTGCCCTGTTTAACAACTTCAAACGTCTGCTGGAAGTATGTGAAAACAAGGAATCGTCAGCAAGACTGCATCAGAAAACAGTTCTGCCTCAAGATGCCTTTTTCTCAAATAGGGTCTCAGGGCTCATTCATTTCTCAGAGTACTGTCACTGAAAGCAGAAGGCAGAAAGCGTGTTTCACAGAAGCATGCTATATGGTTTGAGCCCAGAAGAGTTTCAGCCCAAGACACTGGGCAAACTGGTTACTGTTACAACTGAAAAAAGTGCAATTTTGCAGATTTACAGATTAATTTTCAAAAGATTTGGAAAGGGGGCAGTCCCCATTTTACCATGTGTGTTGTATTAAAGGGATACATCAGTGAGACCTATTGTCATTCAGCAACTTTTATTGTAACTTCCGTACTCCGAGGTGTATCATACGTCGAGGTGCGAAGGATCTAAGTCCATTGTGGTGTTCACTCCCGGTGTGCATGTTCTTCTGGTCCTCCTGGCTCCATCCTTTGCTCTGTCGGATACTCACTTTCGCCACTCAAATGTTCTTCCTGCAGATAGATAAACAATAAGATCAACAGAAGCTTATACACGTTATAATTAACTTCAAATGAAACACCTGTAAACTAACCACACAGTATCCAATCACTCTGCTCGGTAACTAAGATACAGTTTAACGTTACACGTTACACAAAGTATCTTGGAAAACTAACAGAAAACGTAACGAGTTTGGACGTAATGGTCTGGATCCTACAGCTGTAATGACGGAAGGTAGTTGTAAACGTTCTCTCTCAAAAATTAAATAATAATGACAAAACACTGGAAATAAAACACCAACTGCCGTTCTACAGCCATTTACTTGTTCGTAAGCACTATGTCTCTAACCAACTACAGACACCTATATGAACTCATGCTTTAATCATCCACGCACCGTCTTCGGACCGTGGTCGTTGCTTGGCAGGACTTGGCTTTTAACCAGGTTTATCTTTTGCATTTCTACCACTGAAGATCTGACGACAGGTGGAACGGACTGCCGACCATCCTCGATTGCAAATTTCATCCGCAGAATTTCAGACACAAGCGCAGTCAAGAGAAGACATTTGTTCTTGAGAGTCGTCCAGCCGTTCCAACACAGTGTCACCGGTTCGATTCTTTGTTCGTAGGTTCCATTAGATCTGTAGCTAATCGATATACATAAAACCTTCGATGGGGCTGTGTCAAGGAGTTTGTCCGAAAGTATTTTTTCTTTCTTGCCACATATAGTCTCCCTCCCTGAAGTGTTTCCACAGTTTTTTAATGCAAGGCACTTTCTTATCTCAGCAATAAACAAAAGCGGTTGTGAGCAGTCGGAATCTCTCTTTGCTGCCCGCCTATGACTTTGCGGCACACTTGCGACTGATTCGCACAACTGAAACCGTGATTCAGTCTGCCGAATTCGACTTCCTTCGTAATCAGCCCCAGTCCACGTCCACGTATCCGTGTGGTTGCTTATGGTGGTCTTCCGTCTTGACTCCCATTTAATTGATAAATATACCCAATTCCGATCTGAGCGTTGTCCCAGAAAAAACGACTTCCATTCTGGGAAAGCCTGACTGGCTTCCCAGACGTGTTCTTTGCCCCATGTAGGTGCTCCTGACTCGGCACCTGCGACGCACTTGAGTCCGATGCTGTATCCGGCGCTGGGAGGAGGCCTCTTCTTGTTAGCTTGGTTTCTAGCAAATATATTTCCCCTGCAACGGATAACAGCAGACAGGGCAGAAGCAGAGGGAGCGGAGGCCATCATGGAAATTTAAGTATCGTGCACTTAGTCAAACCAACTTCTCTAGTTCGATGAGTAGATATAGCGTAGCTAGGTATCTATCTGGCTAGCTAACGTTAGCATAGCTATCATAGCTAGTTAGCGATTGTAAAAGTGATCATTAACGAAGAAAATAGCAAACACACAGCTAACATGCATAGCTATAAAGGTTAGTCTATCTCGATAACGTCATAACGGGACCCCGAGTTACCCAACCAAATTAGCTACTTTTGTCGTAGGAGGAGAGGAGGCCAGCGTACACAAACCTGAGGGGGCTCTGTCTATAAATAGAAACAGGGGGGCAGTTCAGAATCAGTGGCCAGATGGTTTTATGGAGGCAGTCTGATGTCCATGGCTCTCTGATCCAACAAGCTAGATACCATTACATTTATTGAACTGTCTGGCAGTGTATGTCAAACTGCAGCTAACATTCCATAACTAGATTTCGGACTCCCCCTGTCACTGTACTCTGCAGCTAGCTGCGACTTACCAACATTTACTATTTAGTTACACGTACACAAAGAGGATGCCATTGTTACAGACCACTCAGCTAAATAAAATAATCAAAGTGTACAATTTATTTTGACATTAAATATGTTAAGCAAATCACAACCATCCAGGACCAGTTAATAATAGATGATACAGAGATCTGCGATCATTGATATATAATTTTATTGTTTATTCGTGCACAAACTATTCAAGTAATGCATAGAATGCACGAAGAGCAAACGAAAGAGTTTTAAGTGATGTGTTGAGAGCAATTAGTCTGCAAGGTAGCATGTGTAAGCATAAATGGCATTTCAAATGTCCTGTACCAGGAAAGTAAGATTACCCGAAATTTGAAATGCCATTTATGCTTACACATGCTATCTTGCAGACTAATTGTTCTCAACACATCACTTAAAACTTTCTTTCATTTGCTCTTCGTGGTTATTGGCAGGTGATGTACAATGTATTTGTTCAAGCCAGAGGAATGTGTCCAGGCTCAGCACATATATAATAGATGGAATCTCCTGAAATGATGTAGGTGCACCCAGCCAAAGTTCCCATTGCATGAATTTGAAATCGAGTCTGGTGCCTCAGAGCTCAAGCACTTCTTTTCTGCTTCTTGATGTAGATTCCCCTTCAACGAAGGGTGATGGCAGTAACCTGAAGTCCATAAGAGGGTCAGTCACTGCTCATGCCTGATCTTACTCATCTCTTTCCAAATGCCCTGAATAAACTAGGCTTACCTTTTGTGATGCAGCAAGTTTAGCAAGCTGTGGGGCTCCCTTTAATACCAAGGTAGGAGGTCTTATTTAGAGGACTTATAATAGGACATCAAAAGTATAGTTTTAATAACAACTTGACAGAGTGGTTACTGTCAGAGAGGAGCATGTAATTCTTCTAGTAATTCTTTGCCTTAGTTCCCTCAGCATCACCATCCAGCCAAGTGTCCATATACCTCCATGCCAAACAAAGGGAGCAGACTTAGCACTTTGGCTCCTGCGAGGAGAATGTGTGCTGGAGAATCCAGACTGCATCCAGTGAGTTTCTGCATAGATTGAGCATCACAAAACATTATCGTTCAAAAAAGCCTAGAAACACTGTTTATTTGAATCTGCAGTTTGTGTAAAATATTGGAGTGATGTGTAATTAATACAATTTGTTACAAACGTGTATTTGTATTTTTATTAAAAATATCAAAATTACTTTCTAATTGATTATGTGTGATTGTTGTTAACAATTTATTGTAATTAATCTGTCATCCAGTATTGTAGATTATGATTCCAATGTTTCCTTGTCATCTGTCCTACAACTAATGGAAGTGTAGTAACTGTAGTTTGGGAGGACAGGAAGTTTCTATATCCATGCCTACTCTCCCCATATTGTGCACTCTTGGTATTTTAAAAACTTAGCCTCTACTTAGTAAGCAATCTCTAATTGATGACATTTGGGGTCTCTTCTATTATTATTAACTGTTAATGTTAATTAATTAGATCACGCACTGTGATAAAGGGAAACCCACAAGGGAAGTAATTCAGAGTGAAGGAATCACGTTTAATATTGTCATAACAGTACCAATGTTGGAGGGGACCACGCCAAATTAGGTTTAATTTTACATTGTAATACCCACCTTCATTCTGTGTCCAATGCAAGGGGCACACAAGTTGTGTTCTCACCCATTTTGTCATTCCCCCCTGCAAAATGATAAACCAAGAAATTTGCCTCACCGCAGCCCACTTATTCACTCATTGCTTGTTTAAGTCACACTGACAGTTTTCTTGTCATAATATCACTAGGGAGGTGTCATAATACTGCCAGTAACAAGATTGAATCTGGGTATTGTCACATTTCAGGAATGCCATTGTGTGTAAAAGTAGACACTGGCCTATTTCTGTTGTGCTAAAATGCATGTGTATGGCACAGAGCAATTTAAGATTGTTCAAAAGTAATGAATTTAAATCCAGAAACCATGAGGTTTAAATTTGTTCACACTGTTAATTAATCTTCACAAAAAATTCAGTGGAAGCTTTTGAAACAATATAGAAGCATCCAAAGGCTTCTGGTTTCCCTCTGGTATAAAAGGAGATTGCACACAGAAGAGAGTCATCAGTAGTATCAGAATCTGAAGACTGCAAGTAAATGGTTATTGACTTGAACAGGTTGGAATATTTCTATAAAGGGATCACAAAAAGCTCAGTCTACCACTTTTCAAGTAGTATCCATTGTTAATAAACATAAGATGTTACAGGGGCAACTGTACCAGGAAGAGAATGTTAATATGGTATGTTAATATAGAGAAGTTAATATACATACTGATTCAATGACTAACTGGGCTTGACTGTACTAACACAGCAGAGATAGTGATAGAGGAAACATTGTGCATTTCAGAATTAACCAGTGGAATTTTCCACTGTTCCTGATCTAATCAGATGTCAGCTCTGGAGTAGAGTCTAAAAGAAAATTCCATTTGTGTCAAAGCACAAGAGTGTCAGTCCCCAAAACACAGGCATGAAGTGTCTTCACCTTCTACCTTATAATGGAGCAAAGTAGAAATTTAGAACAATTATGTTTCCATACCAGTCTAACTCTGAAGGGAGGCAAAATATTCAGCTCATGAACCATGCCATCTTGGGGCTTACCTGCATGCTGAATTGGTAAGAACTACATAAAATACAGGTTAATACTGATTCAGTATTGACATTTTCCTCATTTCTTTTCATTCTATCCATTTATGAGTATAAAACTAGGATGTTTTTTTTTTCAGGAATGTGAAATACATAAATGACATAAAACTTATATTACCATGATGTGCAATTTTTTTTCTTGTCCAGTTTCTTTCTATAATAGAATGGATTTCAGAATACAGACAGACTTTCCCCCTTTGTACCTAGTGTAAAATAGGGAAAGAAGGAAAAAAGTGGTTTGGATGTGTAATTCAGGTCCTTAGTCATTCCAGATCTGCTTGAGCAAAAGCGAAGTGTACAGTGTAATTGTAGCTCATATACTTTAGCAGTTTAGCTTGTAATAAAACCTGCAGCACATTTCATGTCTTTGCTGCAGTCTCCACCACTTTTAATTTTATATATTGATAGATTTTCCAGTACATAATGCTTATTTGCAACAAAAACATTCTGTCACATGCCAGATTCAATCCATTTTATTATTTGTTAGTCAAATAAAATATTTTAAAATATCTTCATATTCATAGTTTATGCTAATATTTACATGAAGTGCAGAACATTGACAGTGTAAGAGACTTGGTACTATAGTGTGTTTTATAAATTTAGGCAAGATAGTGTCTTACATAAGACATTTTCCCCTTCAGTAATTATTCTTCCAGAAACTCTTTTAAAAGAGTTTTTCCTGTTTTAAGTACAATTTCACAGCAAGGAAGACAAAGACACAGTAAAGTGGCAGGAATAAAATCATGAGTATATACCTCCTCATTCTTAAAAATAAATCTCCCCTTCATTTTTTCACCATTAGTCTTTTTCTTCCAGACCAAAGAAGGGTGTCTCTTATTCATTAGAAGTTCACAGTTATTTCACCTGACAGTTTGATGTATATACTTGCGCTTCAGTGCTTAAAGTGTCTGTGTGCTTGTGTGCTTATTAGCTTATGCACCTAAACAAGCAGAATAAAGCTGAAACAAGCCACTAAAGGATCACAGATACTCCACCCCTGACTCTCAACTGCCCACTACATTGTAGCCACTCCTGTTCGTACCCCTTTCCTCTTTCCTATTCCAGCCCACTTAGGGTCAAGGACCTTCATCCTCATCTCCCGGAATAGAATGGTTGCTTCCAGGGAAAGGCCTGTTGCCCCCATGGCTGACGACGTTGGGCACCACCACAAAAGCGAGGATCCCCACCAGCATCAGGGCCACTGTCACAGTGATGATGGATGCCACCACAGCATAGTAGCACTGGTCAGAGCGGAAGAGCCGGCGTAGGCGACCCCTGACTCTGCTTGGGGGCCGTCCCACATCCAGGCTAGTGGCTGGAGCGTGGCCGTACTCCAAAGTGCCCAACTGCAGGTCTCCAGCCTCGGTCTGCTGCACCTCCTGTTCCTTCTTCTTGAAGCTGGGAAGGATGAGGCTGGGCTTGGTAGGACTGCCTGGGGTCCCGGGTGGGGGCTTCTTCAAGACCAGCTTGCCCTTACTGCGCTTGAAACGCACAGACAGTGCCCTCTGCATCTCAGGGGGAAGCTTGCGGAAGACATCCTCATTGTTATCCAGGTGTGGCAGGTCTCGGCCATGGGGCAGGTCAGTGAGTTCTCGGCACACCGGACAGGTCAGGGACTTGAGCTCTGGTGAAGACACATTGATGCGTGCAAGGCACTCAAGGCAGAAGGTATGGCCACAGGAGAGGATCTTGGGGGTTTTGAAGACGTTGTCGTAACTGCAGAAACACACCACGCACTCTGTGTCTTCAATGTTGTCCTCATGTTCCTGTGAGTCTCTACTGCCGCCGTCCTTCTGTTGCTTTCTGCCTTCCTCACTCCTACCACGTTCTCTTCTCTCTCCTCTGTCCCTCTCGTGTTCTCTTCTTCTGCCAGCCTCCCTCCCTCTCCTCTCAGCATCGCTGCTCCTGCTGCGGCCGACTGCCCTAATGCTTCCTTCCCTGCCCCCTCTCTCCTTCTTCTCTCGCTCCCTTGCTCGCCCGGGCCCATTACTGGTCTTGCCCTTGCTGTCAGCTTTGTGTTTGTCATAGGGCGGCTGTTTAGGTTTGGAGCCTCGACTTCCGTCACCACTCTGTCTCTCTCTGTCATCACTCATGATGGAGGAACTCTTTTGGGGAAAACAGGAAAGACATTTTAAATGCCTTTTGGAGATGTAGAGCTGGAAGAGCAATACAATTACAGAAACACGGTTTTATGTAACACTGAGGAGAAAGTACCAAAGGGTGAAGGGATGAAACCACACATGTGGACTGAGTAAATCGTGCCTCAGTATCATAGCCCCAGACAACGTTATAATGAAGACATTGCTTTCTTGTTGTTGAGGAATAAATAGGGGTTATTAGGCCATGCTAAGGAACAGGAGTTTGAAATGAGCTTTTGTTCTATCAGCCAGAATTCCTTTTAATAGGAATCATTGCAGGATTACACAAATCAGAGAGTTACACAACACAAGGGCATAGACCATTAAACAGTATAACAAGCACGGTAATCGTATTTCAGATGTCTGGTTTACTCTGGTTGAAAGCAGAGGCTATGACGTCTGCCATCACCACAAACAAACGCTGGCTTCCTTACTTCGCATCTCACTAAAGTTGAGTAGGGGTGCAGGGCTCATCCAGTTAAAGTGCTTGTTCTGAGTGCAGACTGTGTTATACGGGGTCAATCCCAGCTATGTCATCTGTCGACAACAACGAGGAGCTTAATATGAACTACTCAGATGTCATCCGGGACGGATGAATCTATTTTCCTTTTAGCCGTTTGCTTCCTGGTGCTCTGTCAGACTTTTTAATGTAAAAAAAAAAGTCACATCAGTGTTTGTGTGTGTCAGAGGATTCCATTCTCTATACCCTGCATATACTATATTAATTTAATGTAAAATGCCAAGAATGTAATGTGATACCCTGCACTCCTGTGCCAGTGCAGAGGTTGAGGTGAGCTTACTGTAAACTCGGCTATTTCCAAATTTGTATTAAAATAGAGCAAGGATGCAAAAAAGGAGAAAAGAGTGGAGCACTGATATAAGTCAGGGAGTGAAAAAGTCATGGAATGTTGCATTACAAGAATCCTCAGTCATTGGACTTAATAGCCAGTTTTCCTCCAGGGCAACTGTGCATAATCATAGACACAGCAGTTAACAGTTAATTTTGTAATGTGATATTTATTCACAGTCCATAGAACAGAATTTCTGAAGATTTTTGCAGAAATTGTCCCTTTCTGCAGGCATGACAACTGAAGTACACTGAATTAGCTGGAGGACATTAAACTACTGAGCTGGCTGTCCTCCCTGAAGCTGTAGGCTGTTTGATTTATGAAAGGTCTGAATGAATAACTCATGACTGAGTAGCACTAAGAGAAAGGCTAATACTACGTGAGGGTAACTCTGTGCAAGTGTGTTTGTTCTGGTAAGGACTGGGCACAATAAATCAATAAGGATTACACTATTTTTTGGACTGTGAATTGTTGCACCAGCATTCAGTCATACTGAATCCTGGTCTTTTGCTGAATCACTGTTGTCCAATATTTGTTATTTAGTTCTCAAACATCTGGATATCTCGTCTTGGAAAACTGACTCCTTGTCAAAACGCGAATCCCATTTGTTATTGTTGAGTGCCTATCTATGGCACATTATGAGCATTGTGAATGTACCTCCTTTATATACCTACCTTTGACACACTGCTGTAATCAACTCAATAAAGAAGCCCTCTGTGATATAAACATGTTTTATGGTTCAAATAATAAAGACATTAAGATTTACATTTAAAAGTCAATTACTACATACTACATTTACTATAATCTGTGATGTAATTTTCAATTATATATTTCACCATACCTGGTCACTGTTGTAATAAGTAATGATGAGTGGAGACTCATGACTCAACAGCAATCATCCAGACAGGCTCACCTGTTTTTCCCAGTGGTGCAAGGGGCAATGTCACTCAGTTGGCAGTCCAGTGTGCGAGCTCAATCCGTACGTTGTAGTCCATGTACAGTCAGCGTATGTGTTAAGGTGAATGCGCACTGTGCATCAGGTGTGCGAAATGTACGGACGTTCACACAAACAAGCACAATGGGGCAAAACACACACCTTCTCCCCTTCAGTCTCTCACTTCTACCCTTCTATTCCTTGTCTTTTTGCCTCTTTGCCTCGCTGTTTTCTCGCTCCACTTCCTCCTCTCAGTTTCCTCCCTCTCCTGCTCTCGTTGAACCTGTTGGGCCAGTTGGAGTGGCATTTATATCCCTATCTCAGCATGAATGTGTGGAATGTGTGGGTAAACCGGATAACCTCCTGTGATCTTGTCTCCCCTGTATGTATCTGTATTCCATTGTGTTCATGTGTGTATAAGACCCGTCAGAATTTCAGTCTGTTTGCTAATGTAGTATTCTGGAATATGGGCCATTTCTCTGAGTGATAGAAAAGGATGAATGTGAAGTGTGTATGAAATATTTGTGTATTCTGTCCCTGTTTCATTTATCTAATGTTGTCATCTTCTAAATTCAATGTGTAAATGGTGATCTTTATTTATTATTTTTTACAAGTTTATTGTACATACATCTAGTGTTGGCATACTGCTCATTTGGTTTAAATGTATTGCAAAAAGAGGACGTTAAATCTCTCCACATACTTCAAGTACCATCCATTACAGTGAAGCACAGCCTGTCTGTTGTTTATCTGATGAGGGACAAGGAAGCTTTCAATGAGACACGGAAAATTCCACACCGCAGTACACATGTGACACAGCCACAACTGGCAAGGCAGTGGTATGAACTGGTACACATTACTGCTGAGTAATAGTAGTATGGAACAATTATAATGGAATGGATGTACAACAGTGTTATAAAAACATACAGTACTGGTGGTTTGACAGCACTCAGGAGAAGATATTAAGAATTACTCATATACAGTAATGGTACAGAAATGTTGAATGCTTACAGTGGGGTAGTGTTGTCACGGTAACAGTAATAGAATATTTCATATGCAACAACAGCATAGAAGGGTGTCGAGTATTAGTGATCTGGTAGTGTAATGGAATAGCTGCAATGAAGGGGTATTGTACAGTGGAGGTACAGAAAATGTTAAGTAGGACTGATGTAATACTGTAATGCAGTTGGTGAAATGGTGTGGTAGAGCAGTTTTAAATCTTAAAACTTGATAAGACAAGGCATTTGTGACTTGGGCCCCAGTTCTGTGGAATAACCTGCCAGACCACCTGTGCATCTTCAATTAAGTCTTTCTTTTCACGTCCAAAGACCAGAAGACACATTTTGTATCATTTTTCTACACTTTTGAGAGCTTTACTAATAACAAGTTATAATTACAGTCAAGGCATAAATTAGTAGTAGGAATGGTGTGGTAGTACTATACAGTACGTGGGGGTGGCAATATACTGTAATAGCTTAGCAGTAATAGTAGTGTCATGGTAGTACTGTGGAGTAGGTCATGTACAGTCCAAGTGCAGATTAGCGTAATAGACATGAGTACTGGATGGAACATTCTTGGTGTAGCCTTTAGTTTGATACATTACAGATTGTTCTATCTAAAAAAAAGATGATCCACAAGACTGTGGTATGTTGCCCCACTACATTTCCTCATCGTTATCAGATCAGCATCGGTTTACAGGCAACCATGGAGTATGCATATTAAGCATTAACCACTAAGACAAGGCAGAAAACAATCTATATATAGCACAAAAAATTCCACTTCCTCATGCAAGATACCACACATGGAAAAACAACAACTTAAAAGCATATTTTGAACCATTACAACTACCACTGACAAACACAAGCTGGGAAAAAAACACCTCATAGTTTAAAATGTTTAAAAACATACCAAAATAGAAAAAAAGCACAATAATGTGCTACATAATTATTTCTCAGTGTGTGCAGTTATACAGCTTTTGAATGCAATGTTAATTGTTTGCACATGAGACTGACCTGCTCTGGCAATAACCAGTGGAGTACAGCCCAGGCAAACCAGTCAGACCTGTTAATGTCTCTCAGCCAATGAACTTGCAGCCCTCTGGTGGTGGTAAACCATACCACAGGCCAAGGTACACCAACACAACTCAGATACTACTCAAATCATTTCATCAACTTTAATAATGAGTGGTGATCATCGCTGTGTCAAATCAATCAAATTTTAGATGAAACAAAAACAAAATTCAAAACAAAATTGAAATAAACACCATTTTAGAAATCTGTACAGCACTGTTTATTGACTTTTGTACATTGCGAAAGAGTTGCCTTGTCCACTTGTGGACAGTGTGCATCTAGGTGAGAGTTGTGTCCAAAGTTCAGTGCTGCTTCTTTTCTCTCAGCACGGTGAACTGGACGCAGTATTTTCTCTTAGCCATCCTGATCCTCCTCTCTTTTCTCTCCATATTGTATTCGTGGCATCGCCATTCCCCTGCTTCCATATTAAACCAACTCCTTCCTCTGTCACGCCACTCCATAAATACAGAATGGTTCTCGCTGACATGTGACCTTGTTTTGGAAGCCTTTACGCTTATGACATTATTCAACCAATCACAGTAAACGCAAACAAGGGCTGCTAAAATCAATGGCACTATGAATTCCCAACTCATGTATGCCAAAGGTTTGCGTATCAACCTTTGTACAGCTACACAACTTAGCATACCACTCTTGCGGTTGGTGTAGAATATGAAAGAGACGTTACCTTAGAAAAATGAAATATTTCTTTTTACGAAGACGTTTTTCAATTTAACTCTCAATGACAGGTCTCATGGTAATAAGACCTATCCCACTGTTTGAGTCCATGCTTTTGTTCCTTCACATGAGCTCCTCCTTTTCTGAGATAATACCCACCCTGCCCTATGTCACCCCCAGCTCTTCAACTCTCTGGGATATTCCCTGTCCCTCCCTCATTCACCCCAGTTCCTCTCGCGTCTTGCCCTGTTTGCGGGGCATCTTCTTGCTGCTGCTGTCTTCCAGCTCTTTGCTCTTGTAGTAATGGGGGGCCACTTCCAGCAGCCAGCTGCTGTCAATCTCTATCACCTGTCAGAGGGGAAACAGGATGAAAAATACTGTGGGCACAAGACTACAGCAACAGCACCGCTGTAGCACAGACAGGCTCTGCATACAGCACTGATGATGTACATGGCAGAACTCGCCTACACACACACCTGTCTCATGAACTCCTTGGTGGTGAAGACCAGCTCGTGGTAAATGAGCCAGCGCGGCTGCTCCTCGAACAGGGAGCTGTTAGGGTGAACGTAGACTGTCTGCTGGTGCTTCACTGTCTTGTAGCCTCCTTTGCTGAGCCGTGCCGTGTGGTAGAAATATCCCGCCGTCACTGCCTAGGGGAATAAGAGACAACAGGCCGCTGCAGTCATCTCTCTAACTGTCCCTGACAATGAGAGGTGATAGAGACACCAGAATTTGGAGGGAGTGAGCGAGCAGTGGCACGAAAGCAGAGATAGTGCTGAAATCAAGCTGGCACTGTTGGTAAGGTTGGAAGGAGTGAGGTGATAGGAATATGGTGTAGTAACAGAGCAGTGCTGGCAGGAGAGAGATGATGGGAATATAGTGTAGTAATACAGAAATGCTGACAGGAATGAGGTAATGGGAAGATAGGGCAGAAATAGAGTATTACTGGCAGGAGAGAGGTGATGGGAATATAGTGTAGTAATAGAGTTATGCTGGCAGGAGTGAGGTGGTGGGTGCAGAATGAAGGTTTTCAGGGCACTGAGGCTGCAGTAAAAAACCGACCTTGCGGATAGGAACGCTGTCTCCCTGGCAACTGCACACGTCCACCTCGATCCTGTCCATCAGCCCCTCCAGCTGCTCCCGCACATCCCGCGCACGCTTCATGGAGCGGAACTGGATGAAGTTCTCGTAACACCACTGCGTGGAGTACCCGCTCTCCACCCACTGAGAGAGACAAGAGGGATCAGTCAACACAGAGCTCACAGCACCACCAATCACACACCTCTGTGTCCCGCTGTAACCAGGGGGATGTTGTGAGGTCATCAGCTCAAATGTAAACAACCACACACAGACACAGACTCACACACATACACACACTTACACACACACACACCCTCACCTGCGTGTAGACGTTCAGCAGCACCAAGTGGTCCCCTCCGGGTACGACAAAGTTCATCCTGGCGTTGTCGGCGTGGACCACCTTGTCTTTGGGCCGGTAGAAGATGGAGTTGTTCACCGACAGCATGGCAGCGATGGTCAGCACCTCCTCTGAGCACTTATACCTGAGAGAGAGAGCCACATCATGACGGGCCTGAGATTCTGCTCCCAAATATAGCAGAGGGACAATAAAGACTGCCTCTCTCCCTCCTACTAACACCACCATCATGACACACAAACTCACTGTTCTGAGGCCAGGATCATCTTGCTAAGCATAGGGTCCACTGGTAACTCTGCCATCCTGCGTCCAAGCTGTGGAAAGAAATTACATTAGATTATTGGCATTTAGCAGATGCTCTTATCCAGAGCGACTTACATCCATTACAATTTTTACATTGTTATCCATTTGTACAGTTGGATATTTTACTGAGGCAGTTCTGTGTTAAGTACCTTACCCAAGAGTACAGCAGCAGTGCCCCAGCGGGGAATCGAACCAGCTACATTTCAGTTATGAGTCCTGCTCCTTACCACTATGCTACACTGCCGCCCCAGTGTAGACCCTGGATCAATGTCATCTCCCTCTCCATCCCTCTCTTCACAAAGCTAGCACTCAGGCAATAAAAAAAATCAAATCCCACACCCTGAACTGCTCCACTCCCACAGCTGGTGCTGGGCATATGCAGTGGCCACATACTGAGGTCAGAATGTTCACAACAAACTTGTCTGCATGCACTGCATTTGGCAATCAGCAAATCACTGATCAAACTGCAAACAGCCTCTTTACACAATGTTTTGGCTAAATAAAACATGGCAACGAGACAAGAAATGATATGGAAAAAATCCAGTTCTTCTTGTGTGAACAGTCTTGTCTGTGAGGGCATAAAGAATCATGACAGGGGTCAGATGTCAGTCATGTCACTTGCAGCATGGGTAACAAACTGTAGAAGCTTTAAGGGCTGATACTAGGATCCTAGGAGATGTCAGGAGGTACCTTGGTGAGCTCCCCGAGGTGGTTGAGTGCACCCAGCGCATAGAGCTGCTCCAGGGCCAGGACAAGGGTCTCGTGAGGGGGCGGGTCCATGAAGTCAAAGTGGATGAGGTCATTAATGCCTATCAGAAAAAAGTCAAATGTTTATTCTTGTTTTAACTTATTATCTTGGTTCTTTTAATTGCCTTCCACTGTCGTGTAAGTCTTGTATTTGTTTTTTGTTTTTTTAACATTTCCTGTCAGCTGGTCTTCATACATTGTACTCCTACTCTTAATTCTGGTATTGCCTACTGTATTCTTGTGGTCTTTTTAGTCTCCATTTTCAATTATTATTTCATTATTTATTTTCAATTATTACTTTATTAGTTGTGTTTTTAGCTGTGTTTTATCCTTAGGGGTTTGTGTCATTTGAAGGTCCCTCCATACCAAGGCTCTTGAGCAGTAACACCACATTGCCCAGGTTAGTCCTCTGGATCTCTGGCACTGTGGTCTCCTCCATCTCGTTCTTGAAGGCCCAGGCGGTGTAGAGACGGAAACACTTCCCAGCAGCCACCCTGCCCGCACGCCCTGCACGCTGATTTGCTGATGCCTGGCAAAAAAAAAAAAAGTGCACAAAAAATTGACACAGCAGTGACACGGAAGGTGGAGGCCAATGTCCTCACTAAGCATTTCCACAAAAAAGCAGGTTTCAATAACATTGTATCATAAAAAGGGAACAACACAAGAACTGATTATATAGAGGCCCAGTAAATTCTGAAAGAAGCCATGCCCAAACCACTTCAAAGATGTTCTGACAGCAACCAAATCTCTACTGGAATGTTTAGTTTTAGGTAGAGGATATGTCTCTATTTGTAAATTACCCGTGAGCAGGGTGTGACAATGAGGGACTCCATTCCTGTCCGAGCATTGTAGCTCTTCTGTTTGCAGAACCCAGGGTCAATGACGTAGATGATGCCATCAATGGTGAGGGAGGTCTCGGCAATGTTAGTGGCCACCACCACCTACGAGACGGAAAAAAAATATGCCTTGTAAGATATGGGCATAGGAAAACAGAGTGGTGGCTGGAAAAAGCAGCATGAAATACAAATCACAAACACATAGGGAAAGACTACATTTCCCATGAGCCACAGCACAGTATGGATAGAGAGGACTTACCTTCCGTGCCCCGGGAGGTGTGGGATTGAAGATCTTTGCCTGCATATCAGAGGGCAGGTTGGCATAGATGGGAAGTATGATCAGCTCGGAGATCTTGGAGCCCAGTCGCCTGCATCTCTCCTGCAGGAGCTCACAGCAAGCCTCAATCTCCTCCTGTATACAGACAGGGAGACAGATGGTAATACACACAGAAAGCATTTCATTAACAGACTACAGTAATAAGTTGTATGACAGAGTGATACTAGCTCCTCATCTAGTATTACATCGCATATACTTCAACCAGAGAGACTGTACATTTCACTCCATGTACACAGAGACAGGTGGAGTGAAGGAGAGCAGGGAGTCTTCCTGACCTGTCCAGTGAGGAAGACCAGCACGTCTCCAGGAGGCTGAGTGACGTGGATCTGCAGCACTGACACCACACATGCCTCCAGGTAATCTGCTTCTGGAGCCTGAGCAAGAGAGACAGCCACATCATGCCACCAACCAAGCAGATCTGTGTCTCAGTGTGGGACAGAGACACCATAATGCCCTCAGTACAGTTTACAGTACAGAGTGCATTCCTTAAAATATGTCAGAACACATACAAGTTACATGCCAGTCATAGCCAGACTGTAATGCCCTCACATGAGGAAATTTGTTTCCACTGGTCATGGTCAAAACAGAAACAAGTCCACAGAGAAAGCAAACCATCAATAAAGACAAAGCATGTGTAACACAAAAATCAGCACATTGCAGACAAGGGAAGGGTTTATCAGAGTTTATGGCAGACCGAACAAATCTTTTTTGTTTCAGGCAGTCCTGTAATGGGAGAAGCAATAGCGCCGCCTTGTTGGCATCTGTTTCCTTCGCACAGCATGTTCATGGAAGGCTGACAGTGCAGTTAATATATTTTGGTGTGCCGTACATAGCAAATGCACCTTAGTATTGTGTATAGTAAACAATACACTTCGTGTACCTTAGTGTAATAAATGTCCACAGGGAACCTCCTCCCTGGGATTCTGAAGACGGGTGCATCGTCAAAGAAGCAGGAAAAGCGTTCTGTGTCGAGAGTTGCGCTGGCCACCAGAACCTTCAGGTCAGGTCGGAACCGAGCGATGTCCTTAATCAGACCGAAGAGGATGTCGGTGTGCAGGGTCCGCTCATGAGCCTCATCGATTATAATCACACTGAGAGAGACAGACAGCGAGAGCAGGGCTAAATAGTAACATCCACAACCAGGCAGGACACAATCACGAACACCATAAACATTTACTTCAAAGTGGTTTGTGCACAGACTCCCACTGTTCCAACAGTACCTGTAGCTGGCGAGGTCTGGTTCAGTGAGGAATTCCCTAAGGAGCATGCCGTCTGTCATGTACTTCAACCTTGTGCGCTCTGAAGTGCAATCCTCAAACCTGATAGAGTACCCCACCTGAGAGAGACAAGGGTTACACATTACTGTATTTGAGCCATTTCTCCATTTTCTATGTTAACTTAAAATCATTCTCCCTTTCCCCCACACACACAAAAGTGCATTAGACAACATTACCTCATTGCCAAGCTTCACTCCCACTTCCTGTGCCACTCTGGCTGCCACCGACATTGCCGCCACTCTCCGCGGCTGGGTGCATCCTATTTTCATCCCTCCCTCTGTGTAGCCCTGGGAGATGGAGGGAAGGGGATCAGTACAGTAACTACGCAACAGAACCATGCGGTGTGGTAGGGTCCTGGGCAAACAGGAGGCCCGGTAACAGACCGAGGGCAATCATGGGGACGAAATGATACCAACCTCCTCCATGAGGTACTGGGGGATCTGGGTGGTCTTGCCGGAGCCCGTCTCGCCCTCGATGACAAGGATCTGGTGCTGGCTGATGGCGGAGAGAAGATCCTCTCTGTAGGGGAAGATGGGCAGGCTGCGTCTCACCTCCTGGATGGACTGCCTGTGCTGCTCCGCCTGAGACATGACAGGCTCGCTCTGCTCCTAATAGGGGGCGGACAGACATTTACATTTACATTCATTCAATTGGCAGATGCTTTTATCCAAAGCGACTTACAAGTGAGGCAGAGTACAACAAAAGCAAAAGCCATACAAGGAGTCACAATATTAGAAGTGCTGCATGACCAAGACACAAGCAATTCAAGACACAGAGGCACTGTTGAATGAGCAAAGCACAAAGAATGGAGAGGCAAGCATCAAAGGGAGAGAAGCACCTTTTCCGACCGCGTCCCTTTCATGGTGACAGCGCTGACGAAGCTGATCATCTCCTCGTCCTCCAGCACCAGCTGATACTTCTCGTCCTTCTCCTTCATCCTCCGCTCCCTCTCCTCCTTCGCCCCAAAGTGCAGGGCGGCCGCGCTGAGCCTCTCCTCCTCCCAGCGGCCCTGCTCCCCTCCGCCCTCGCGGCCCGTCTCCTCCAGGTCCAGCTCCAAGTCCCGCTGGGGAACTGTCTGAGAGACAGCAGAAAAGGGCAAGAAAGAGGAAGGGAGTGGTAGAAAACAAGGGAGTGAGAGGGATTTAGAAGGTAGAGGCAATATTTAAACGGACAGTCAAACCAAGTACTGAATAACATGGTGATGAATGGCGGATGCTTGTTGGACGCTCTATCAGCTGTGGACTGTTGACAGCAACTTCACTTGGAAATGCAGTTGTGTCTGAGCATAAGTACCTTGCTCCTTTTCTCCTCGGGCATGTAGTATCTGTTCTTCCTCTCCTCCTTCTCCTTGGCTCCTGCCTTCTTGTAGTCCCTGGCCAGATCTCGGACCGTGCGCTTGTACTCGAGATCTTTCTTCTCCCTCTCCGTCAGATTTTGGTTGGAGAAGAGGTACTCGTCATCGGCGATCTCCGCCTCCAGGTCTTCCAGTTTCTCGACGGCTCGTGTGGCCAGGTACTGCTGCCGTGACTGCTTTCTCAGCTCTGGCAGCTAGGGGAAAACAGAAGGGCCAGTGAGACCCAACAGCTCCACGGCCCAGGAACTTGCCCAGGTTCCAGTGTACAGTATATACGTTAATCATTTAAACTATTCCTTTACATATTAGGAGACTGACTGATGTATTTCAGGCTAAGCACCTTGTGCAAGGGTACAGTGATAGTGCCTCATCTGGGAATAAAACCTGTTACCTTCTATTACAAGCACAGCTCCTTACCCACAACACCACACTATAGCCCCTGTGCATCTAACTCCATGAAATGTGGACCAAACACAGTACAATTTCACTAAGACATACTATCACAGCAGTGACAAAGCATCTGTGCTGGAATAGCTGATAAGCTACAGCTCCAGCTGGGGTTCATATTTCCTGCTTATACAGTATTCTTCCCTCAGTTATCATTACAACATAGGACTCACCATGTTATCAGCCATACTATGCTTTTAATGTCACCACACCAGTCTTTTCTCTGATAAACATATCCATGGTTTATCTGACAAGAACCTTTCAATGTATATGGTATGTTTGTACTTCAATTTATACTTTCAAGTAATTTTAAGTATTATGAAAGATATTAGATATTTTAAAATAAACCCTAAGGTTAAGTGCGTAGGTGAGAATACCAGGGAAAAACATCATGACAAAAAACAATGGCCCTCACAATGTTGAATCACAAATGCTTGGTCTGACCAGCTATACTCTTTTTATGTTCTCACACAGAAAATTACTCCAGGCACCTATTGAGTAGAATTAAGCTGCTAATATTACATTGCAAAAGTCATATTTTCTCTCAACAAATGAGCTCACAGAAAGACATATAACATCATCTTATGAAGGGCACCATTTTTTTCTGGTCCTCTTCAGCCATCTTCAGCCTCTTCTGGGCTTCCTCATAGGCCTAGTGAAAGAAGGGCAAGACAGAGAATCAGGTGACATACCACATTAACTGCCACACAGCTTCACACACAACTTCAGCAATCCTTAATGCTAAACATCCATTGCATTATTCTTTCACATCAATGTTTCCAAAGGAGAGCCTATGAATTCTGCGTAAAACATTGATTCATTGATGTTATTAGGTTTTGTGCCCAAAAGTGTGAGTAAATGCAGATGCCTTTGCTGCAAGGGAGCCTTTTACACAGAAAGAACCAGAGTTCTTGCTTTGGCAAGGTCCAAGTACACAAAAAATCCCATGTTGAGTGCACACCCCTACTCTGTACACCCCTGAATAAGGCTCCCTGCGCTCTTCCATCCCTTATTCAACTTTTCCCCCTCGCTGTACAATCTTCTTTCCCTACTCCCCTCCCTCCTTATGTCCATCTTACCTTTTTGTCATTCCTCTCCAGTATGTGCCTGGTCTTGTCCTTGTCCTTCTGCCTCACTCTCTCAGCAAAGGCATCCCTCTCTTCCAGGTCCTGCAATCGCTCTCTCTCCTCCTTCTCCCACTCCTCCTCCTCTTCCTCTTTCTCCTCATCCCTCTTCTTCTCAGCCACAGCCCTCTTACTGCTGAGAAAGGCAAAAGCACAGGCACACAAAGTATCCACGTCAATATCCCCGTAAACGTTTTCACTGAAATCAGTCCCAGTGCACTAAAATGACTCCACTGCTTATGTTGTCCACACTGGGGCAGTTTACTACCTACTAGAGCGCTCTAGATGATGCACTTTTATGTACCCTTCTTGTGCATCAATACGTTTCTTTCATTCTTAACACTACATATGAAGTTTTCTACATAATTTCTGGGTAATGATTCCCTCTCATTAAAGAGGACTAGGATGGTAGCCCACCTGTCTCAGATTTTGCTCAAAAAAAAAAAAACAACAACACAGGACTAGGGGTCATACTTGGGTATACCAAGTTCAGAAATCAGACACTTTTTATTTATCCTTTGAGTCATGTGCTACTAAACCAGCCTTGTAGACCTGGCATGGACTGACCCGTATTATTAATTTATGTGGCTCAATATTTACAGATCCCACTCAGGACGTGATTCAATAGTGCTACACTCCTCCACCCCATTTCTGTTGTTCACCCTCACCTGTTGTTCCTCTCGTCTTCACCAGACGATGGGCTCTCCTCCCTTTTCTGTCTGATGTGCTTTCTCTTGCGCCCCCTGTCCTTGTCCTTTTTGCTCTCCTTCACCCGCTCTCTCAGTCCCTCTCCCTCACTCTCACTGTCCTCCAGTATAGTGTATGTGCGGTTCTTTCTCTCTATCTCCAGAATTTCCCGCTCCTTCGCTCGAGATGGCTTCTCCACAACTTGTTTCCTGGGAATCTGACAGCAAGAGCAATGGAGAGAGATGAATTATGCTCACCTTTTCAGTCAACAATTCAGACTGCTGGAATGTATCATCCGAAAACAGTTACACTACCTTGTTGTATAACTCCTCGGCGAAGGCGGCCACTCTCTGGTCGATGTCAATCGTGCCCGTCTCCCGGAGGCGAGAAACAAAGTCCTGATGCCCAGATGCCCGGCGTGCCAAGCCAATCATGAATTGGGCCACATACTTGTCACTCAAACCCAGGATGTCATGCAGACGGTCATTCACCCACTGCTCCAGATTTGCCATATTGACTAAAACAGATCAAATCAATAAACCAGAGTATCAATACACTGCGATTTACCTAGCTTAAAACCAGGGACCAGAGCACCTAGAATGCACACTATAAAAACACATCTTAGGACAAAATAATGCAATCTGTGGATGAGAAGCATGAGAATGCTACATCAGTTGCAGAATAACAAAATTAGCTACCAAACGTTACTTCTCCGTGGTTTCACTGGCAAGGAATTGTACACACAATCCCTTACCTAAAAACAAAACTGTTAAAAACTTAATAAGAACTCTAAAAATCCGGTATGAAACTAATCAAATAAACATGTATAGGACAATTTACATCAACACGACCGTGAGAAAATACTTTTTTGATTGACATCCCGCAAACTTGAAACACTTTGTAGATAAACCTCGCGCAGTTGACTTTCATATGGCTTCCCAATGTTGAATCAGATTTTTGTAGTTTATGATCATTAGCTAACTGGGATGTGTGAAACCGACCGTAAACCTGACACTGAGTCCGATAAAGTTATCTAACTAGCTAGCTAGACGCCTTGTCAGCTAAACTGACGACAGAGGGCTAGCAGTCTGAATAGCTTTATCGTCGTTTACTGTGGCTCGCTAAATCTAATTATGGCTTACTTCGAGTATTTGCTGCATTGAACTTTATACTACATAGTCTATAAGTACAGAATTATTCTGTAAGGATAACAAAGCTCAACATGATACTGGTTAAAGTCATGAAGGGACAAATCCAGTGGAATGGTAACCTGCTAGATAACTACCTGGATGACAATCAGAATCAGATATACCAAGTTAACGTTACCTTGTTTTGAAACGTGCTATCGGCGTGACTAGGATGGATGATCAGGCTGGCAACGCTCACATTACCTAACCAGCTGATGAAGTTAGCTATCTACCTAACTAGTGCAGCCATCGTCAGAGGTCTCAATTCGGCGATTTGTTAACATATCGTTTAGAAAGATCTTCGAAACAAATTGAAATAGCGAGCCAAAGGACTATGCGAACTGTATGTAACCCGGAAACGGAAATGTTGCGATTGATCAGGCCAATAGGCTGTCTCGCCTACTCCACTCACTACTGTCCGTCTAGACACCACCGATCGCCATCATTTGAGGCTCTTGGAGGCTCGACACCGACACCTCTGTGTGTTATGGAATTCGCGATGTTGTCATAATTATTGAGAAGATGATGCGAACACGTCAAAATCTCGGCAAATATACTTTTTTGTTATTGCTACTGGAATTCTGTATCATGGTTTTTACTGTAACAAATATATTCCCGAGGGCAGACGTAAGAAGGCTATAATTAAACTGAAGAAAAAATACAGTAAGATTTAAATGAGAATGAGTGTGATGGAGAAAGGGAAAATAGATGTGAGAAAAAGAAAAAGACATGCATATAGGGAGAGGGAGAGGCAGGCAGAGAAAGACAGGAGTGGACTGAAAGAGGCTAGTGTAATATTAGTTAGGTATCTGAAGCAAGGGAGAAATAAAGTGGATGGGGAGAAAGCTGAAAATGCATGTATTCACAATAAGCCCTAAATGGACAGGGAGAAGAAGTGATGAAGACAGGAGGAAGGTTAGGGAGAAGAGAGGAATAGAAAACAATACAAAGTCAGTGAGAGAGAGGATAGGGAATGAGAGGGGTAGAGAGGTAGAGAGGGGAAGAAAGAGACCCTCCAAGAGAGGGGGAAAGGAAAAAGATGTAGTAACTGGGTTCCACGGGGGCATGAAACCTAAAAGAAAGAGAGGACAGGAAGGGCTTCTGTTGCTAACATCCTGTCCGCTTGACGTCATATGGGAAGTTGGTGATCCAAAACCCAGCCTGCAACTTCCCGTGTATCTGTCATTCTTGCGATCGCTTTTAGGTACACAAGCGGAAGAGATTAGGGGGCCTTCTACAACAACCTCCATCGTATCTTCCTCCCTTCACACCTTTTTCCGCTGCAAGAGAAGCAGACAAAGTACAGAGACGGCACATAGTGGAGTTTCTGTGTGACCGAAAACCACAGAGAAGACAGGATACAGAGCGAAGGAGGGAGGAAAGGGGAAAGGCCAGTTTCTGCAGGAAGTATACGAACCACCTAATCGGTTTTTCCCCATTTCTCTCTGTCTTTCTACCATTCTTTTCCCCTCTCTGCCTCCTTCTTGGTGTCTTGTTGCTATGAGTCAAATTTATAACCTAAAGACTGTGGGGTCCCGAACACCGTCATCTGCAGCTGAGGGGAAGTCTGGTGTTCATTTGCTTAGTTTCAAGATACGGCAACAAGAACAACATGCACAACCATACAGTCCACAGACACAGCATCGGCAACAACAGCTAAGCAGTGAGAAGATCAGGATTCAGCAAGAAAATCAAGAACTGGAGTTGAGGCTAAAATACCTCTGCAGTCAGGAGACTCACAAACAATCAGCAGCCAACCAGGCTGTACAGTTTAGACAATTACAATTAGAGGAACAAAGCTGTCAGAGGACACAGAAATTGACACAGCACCACCGAAAGATACAACAAGATGATCAACAGCTGGAAGATCAGAGATCACAGCTGAAGGATGAGGAAACCCATCACAAGCAGAAAACGCCATGGACTTTACAACATCTAACTAAGAGGAAGACCCATCCAAAACAGTACCAGTTAAATCAGTTCAACTCTTGCACGGCCTTTACAGGCAATCTCCAACCTAGTTCATCTCTTGAGAACCCAGGAGGCAGTATCACCTCTACCCAAACTCCACCGCTCCTTCCCTCTTCTTCTCCCTCGCCATCTCCCTCTCTTCCACTTTTCTCTCTCAGGAACGTGGCAGCAGCACAGAGCAAGAAGGGCAACACCATCACCATCAACCCCAGAAAATCAGGAGGAGTGGCTTCAGTGAAAGCTCCTGGAGAGATGAGATCATCTCACTCAGTTCCAGATCCTGCTGCTCATGGTGTGAGAGAAGAATGCAAGAAGAGATATCCCACAGCTGAAGAGATCGAAGTTATTGGAGGCTATCAGAGCCTGGACAAGTCCTGCTTGGCCAAAAGCAGAGGGACTCAGAAAGGAGTGAGTACAGCTAAACAGTTCAAGATTTGCAATGGTAGATATTGGTATTGTTGGTAATGTACTCAATTTTTATAATAATATTAAGGTATTTCAGTATGCCCTTGTAATAACAAATTATACAGTGGATAAATCATAAAGAATAAGAAGCATTATATGATTGATATTCATATATGATATGAAAATTGAATGGTGGAATTTAGAAATGGTAATGGGATATAACAACAAGAAAAATGTTTTTACACAATAACCATATTTTTATAGTATTATTCAGTATATTATTTACAGAAACACAGTAAATCTGAACATACAGAAAGATAGCAACATAGAACTGTATATTTTGGATGATATGTGATTCATGCTTGAAAACAGGGGAAGAGGAAATCACTTTCCTTCCTTCTCTGGATATGAATTTTATTGAAATAACAAATGCTTGTATTGCAACTTTTCACAGCTCGACAGGGCATTCTAATTACTGTAAGGACTTACTATAAGGATGTTTATAGCCACTGTTAGTTCTTATTAGGCCCCATTCTCAATACATAATCATCAAAAAACATACACATGGTACAACACAGGACTGGGACCCGATCCACTGGAAATGATACAGCTCTTTCTCTTTTAACCTCAGGTGAAAGTGTGCTTTGATGAGGTACAACTGGAAGTTGTGTTTGAGTATCCATCAGAGAGCTCGCTGTTGGCCTCCTTCCCCTGTCCCCCTCTTCCATGCCCCTACAGAGAAAGGGAGGAGGAAGATGAGGAAGACGAAGAGGAGGAGAAGGGAGTATTTTTGTTCATGAACAGCAGATGTAAGGCGGTCGGACCAGGCAGAGTGCTAAGAGTGGGTAAGTTCACGTATTTTACATGCCACTACAAATTCATTTGTATAAAAAGGAGTTTGATATACAATTACAATTATTAATGAAATGGCCCTGGATACAGAAAACTGCATATTTGATGTACAAACTTATGTTGCTTGTTCATCATCATTAATACTCTAGTATTCTTCTAGTTAGACTAAACTGTAATAGTTCTAATTAAGAGGATACTTACAGCAATTACTACATTGTTACTTCATTGTTATCATAATGGATGCAATTAATTTTAACTCAGAGCCTAAACATAAGTGCAGCTCATTAGTATGCCAGTCCTGAATTAATTTCATTTACTTTCTTTGTGTACAGATGAATCATGTCATCACTAGAAAATAATCCTCCCAGCAAATTCCATTTTAAAGATTTTTGGTTCCAATAATTTGCATACGTTTTCAGGTAAAACGTTTATATATTGTCTATACATAAACCTTGTTCATGTCAGTAAGATGTAAGAATTGCAACTATGTAAGTTGCTCTGGATAAGCAACTACATTTAAATGTCATATAATGTAAAAAATATGTATATTATATCTAGTTGTGTTGTTTTTCCCATTGCTACTGTCGACAAATAGGAGCTAATCTTCATAATTTTTTGCAAATTACAAGTGAGAGAGATTGTCAATAAAATCAAACTACACACTTTTACATTTCATGGAAATGCTTGAATATTTTGCTATAGCAATACACATAGCTGAAGAAATATTAAATGTTTTTATGTTTAACTTATTGGACAGACAACTGTAAATGGGTAGACATTTTAAATTTTTAAAAAACACTTTGCTGCATTGCACATTGATATCTATTAATATTATTAATTGTCTATTAATAGCACAACTACTGTACCTCTTTTCAGTTTTATATCCATGCAGTCAGGGAAATGGGCATCATTGAATAAATCTTTACAAATTGTTATACTTGTGTGTGTGGCATCCACTGAATTGAGCTGTGTGAAGAGGGATGAAGTAATGGCTGGAATATAACTTGAAAGGCATCTGTCGGGCACACTTCCTGTGTTTGCGCTGGATGATTGTGCCATATTATGCACTCACTGACTCAATAAATCTGTATATATGTGTGTGTCTGTATGTGTGTATGTATATGTGGAAATGCATCCGCCTGTTAATACTCAATTCTTAAAGTGTAACATTTTGTACAAAAAAGAAAGGAATAGATATGACTCAACATGCATAAATATAATAACAGACCATACATGTCATCCTTAAATGCAAAATAACTTTACTAACCCATGACTATAATCCTTATAGTGGAGTAGGATTCAGCCCAAATCTGTCTCTCTTATTGGCTCAATGATATGGCATCCATTTTAATGTACACATAAAGCTATTTGTCCAGGAACAGGACAAATAGTTTTCTCCCTACTTGTAAAGTTTCTTTAAAAAAAAGTTTCTTATGGCTGACTTGACCCTTCTGAGTTTAAAATCTTCCAATATTGTGAACAAAGACCTGAAAAAATATTAATTGCAAATGACATTTCTCTCTTCTCATTTTTTCCAATATATACAGTTATATGTCCCATGCCACTGTCTAGTTCACATATTCAATGGGAAAATAGTACCTCTTGTGGATACCAGCAGGTGACACAAACATATAAATTTAGCTGGATGACAATGCACGGAATTGAGGACAGTGTTGCTGCATGCTTCTACATCAGGACTTCAAATTTACAGGAGATTTAAACAACAGGGGATTTATTCATACAACTTTGTAGAATACTGTTAAGAATGGGCCATGTTATTTTAAAATCAATCTCTCTATAAAATGTGTACTCGCATATATGTACTAAATTTGTTAAGAAGTGAGGATACAAGACAGAACAAAACTATGTATTGCATTTGTAAACCTAGATAGACAGATAGATAGATAGGGGTCTGAATGTCATTGGAAAAAATTAAACATCATCAATTAAAACTGAAGACTATACGGTCGGCACAGCATGAAAAAGGAAGGAAGTGACTTCACCGTCAAGAGGCAGGAACATTCATAAGGTCTTAAACAAGAGTAGAGGCGTGCAAGAACTTACAGTCATTTCTGAGATGGGGGTGACCCAGAAAAAAACACTCGAAAAAGAATTATATATTCTACAAGCTAATTCACTAGATACTACCTCTGCACACGAAATAGCCCGCGTCTCCATAATGTTTTGAAAAAAAAAGAGATTTGATCAAAATCTTTTTGAAGATTTTATCGGTAAAATACGCGCCGAATTTCCAAAATCATTTCCAAAAATTGCAAGACTTAATTGCCGTGACATTAGCATGAAGAACGGGTCTGCCAAATTGCTGTCGACTTTCCTGGGAGTCTGCTTTGCAGTCGCGGTGGTCGGATACAAGCCTGTCATCATTGTCCATGGGCTATTCGACGGCTCCAAAGAGTTCACGTACTTGGTGCGCCTCATCAACCAGGTGAGTAAGGACACTCTCGCACCTGACAGTGACTCGCATCCTGTGCATTTTCAAAGGACCGCTTTCCACTCTAAGCTGGTTTCATTACAGACCAGGAAACAAGCAATCAAGCTTAATTTAATTTATAACCAGGTTCGACGATGTTTTAGTCCATTTTCTAATACCCGTTGGACCAGGAGTTTTGATATCACATTGCAGCTTTTCAGTTGCGCTAGGCTCAGTAGACTTTTAACTGCAGAATAGATCCTCGGAGCAGTATATGAGTAAGGCAGAGAATACAGACACTTTCCTTGCCTTACTCTTTAGGTACTTTAACCAAATTAACAACAATAGAGGGAGATCATGGGAAAATGGGTGAGTCTTTATATGGATCACACTTTCCTTTTCGAAGTGATTCATGAGGGATACAAGAGAAGAGGAGAAAGCAAAAGCATCTCTTCACAATGCCACCATGCCAACTCGCATAGGTAGGGGGCTTTTTGCCTAATTTTACAGCAGTAATTATAGAGCACACTCACTTTAAAAAGCTGTGTAGCGATTTTAATGTTTGACAACATACTTCTTAGCATTAAAAACAGTGCAAATGTTGTGCTGTTGGCAATTGCTTTCTTCAAGACAGTGATCTCCTCTGCATTAGGACACTTTCACACCAAGCTGAGTGACAGTGGATTGAGTGGGATTCAAACAAAGTACTATTCCATTTAGGTTTGCTTTGTTTCAGACCATGAAAATGTGATCAAACATGACCTCATTTGCAAAGGAATTTAAGGTTGTTTACTTGACAATTGTGGTTACATGTCTATGCATACTAGAATTTTTTTGGTTTCACTTTGCATCCCTGTAAATGTGATCAGTTGCTTGCCATTAACCAGCAGGGAGAGGTCTCTGGGGAATACACAGATATGATGGAGAATGCAGATGACCTGCATGATCTGTATTTGCTTTTCCTCATTTCAGACTACAATATGGAGCCCTTTTTGAGCAATTCATTACCCCATGAAAGTGAATTTGTTGCAGTTAGATTGTTTTTACATGATTCCTAGTGCAGTTACATCACTGTCATGTACAGCTCCAACCGAACCTGCCCCCAACTATATTAAAATCAAACATTCAAGCGAACTAGCTATGACAATGCCCATAGAGAGACAGTTGTCCCAGCACCCTCATGCAAGAGTCACCTTCTCCATTGTAATCTCTATGATCTGTTATCCTGGCTTGTAAGGTCTGGATTGAACTTTGCCTTTGTAAGTTTTCTTTGCACCTCCACCGTGTCTTCCTTGCTTTTTTAGTTGGGCTTGCTTCTGTTGGACATTTGTGCATCCAAGAGGATCTGTGATGTGGCGTGACTACCTTATATGAAAGTGCAAAGTTAGTCCATAGACCCAGTTCACAGTTTAAACAATTATTTTTAAACTGTGGTAAGTAACTGAAAAACAAGTGTTTGCAAGATGAAAGTAGAATGTCGTATTTGTCTTATTAAAAGTTAATGCCTACTCAGAAGACTCACATTATTCTTCAAAAAACTTTGTCTCAGCACCTTTTTATGGATATTCCACACACAGCTGTTAGGTAAGAATCTTATTTAAGTTTAAGTCAGGGTTTGACTATGCATACTGCCTCTGAGCTCCAGCTTTTTTCAATCTTACAGAAACTTCTTAAAAGGCTGTACACAGCTGAGGATGTTATTGGCTTAGTATTGTATTAGAGTTGTTTCTTACCCCCTGTTGAGCATGTAAATAAGCTAGATATTTACAGGGGATGATTGTGTTTCTCCTCATTTTTCTTCTTCCTCTTCTAGTTCCTCACATCTACAGTAGCAGAGAGCTTTTTTTAAATGGGCCCATAAACTGCTTACTTCTCTGTAACTGAAAAGTGAAAATAGACAGTGAGGCGAGTATTTAGGGTAACCCCCAGTTCCTGTTTTCAGTGAGATGTGCGATAACCATTTGACTTCCCACTCAGGTTAGTCAAACAGGGTGTTTTTGATCAGCTTAATATGTGTCATAATGGAAATTAGTGACATGGGCATTCCTTGCTAGGATTGTCACCCATTATTGCTGCCTTATTACAAGGGCTAGTGTGAAAGAATATATGTAAGGACGTAACAGGGTGAGAATAGGCTATTCAGTTCAGTAAGGATTATCATTTTACCAATAGTCTAGGGTGTATGTAGCACTGTCTCAAGGTCTGGTCTTTTTTGTCCTAGCACGAAGCATGATAAACTAACTATTCCTTTCATAAGTAACTTTCTGCATGACAAAATGTGTCCTTGTGTCTGTCAGTATGAAATTGGCCTTAAACAAATTTCCAACTATGTCTACTTATGTTGCTGGTGAAAGTCATCTTGAAATGGCTAATACAGTCAACTCTATTAATTCCTTTTAAAATGTAAACTTCAGTCAGAGCCCCTGAATCTTCTTTTTCTGAGACCAAAGACATCAAGTCATCTTCATAACCTATGTCTGATACCTCTAGTTGCCATTCTTCATACCTTTTAGAGAGGCTTTACATCTTTCTTATTACCTAGAAGTACCTAGAAGTAGACATGTGTGTTTTGCTATATACCCCAGCACCCTCTTTGCCTTTTTTACCACTTCAGCATAATTTCTTCATCTAGATGAATTTGGGTTAAATATTATGCCCAAGTCTATTTCATTTTGTACACTCTAATTAATTTCATTCCAGAACAAATTCTTGCCCAAAAGTACAGCTTTTCATTAACACAGGGTTGATTTTTTGTCAGATGGCCACTGAACAAAAGTCTTACCCCAGGCAGTGGATGAACAGATTGAATAATGATAATTTACGTAATTTAATACTGCACTGGAGAATGAGAGTTAATATGAATGTTTCACACCTGTATTTTTCCTCAGTACTCTCATATCCTTCCCATTTGTCAGAAGTGATACCAGTAAGAGAAGTGATAGTCTCCTTGCGTCCTACAATCACAAATTTTAACTTAAATCTTTAACAGCAGGTGCTGGAGCACTGAGCGTAGTGTTGCATGTAATGACTTATAACAAATATGCACACAGCATTGCACTAGAAACCCGTATTTGAGAAAATCCCGAATACTGTCACTGCCTTGTGTGTTCATGAAAATGCATCAATATTCTTTCATATCTTTTTTTGTTATTTTTTGCGTTCACAGCCCTTTGCAGTTGTACACATGTGCTCTGTGTGTAAGTATTAGGGGATTAACCCATTACTTTATTAAATAAAGTTTTGGTTCAGTTGCAGTCGCAGTTCTTCAATTTCATGGCAATGTAAAGTCAAAATCCAGACTGAATCTGAAAGTTCAGTTCTGGGTTAAGGCATTTTACCTGAAACACTGCAGATGCAATGCATTTGCTGTGAAATGAATTTCTGTTTTCCCCTCATGATTAAAATACACTTTGCCCCTTTTCACAAGGGTGATGGCATGTTGTATAAATAAAGTAAGCGTTCTAGGAAAAGGAGTATGTGACACAGTTCAGTGCTAAATTACCATTGTACCCAGACAGTATTTAAGACTACTATCTCCATGTTGCGCACGGCCTAACCCACCCCTCACTGCAGCATTAATGTTGTTTACTGTTCATTCAGACAGCGTTTCCACTTTTAACCCCCCTTATCCTTTCGCTCTCTCAGTCTCACCCAGGTACCAGAGTTTCGGTGATTGACCTGTATGACTACACAGCCAGTCTAAAGGCGCTATGGAAGCAGGTGCAGGGCTTCAGACAGGCAGTCCTCCCCATTATGCAGAATGCTGCGGATGGCGTTCACCTCATCTGCTTCTCCCAAGGTCTCTCCTGCTTTAGTCCTCCTCTGTATCCATGTATATGCTTGGGTCTTTGTTGCTGCCAAAAAAAGTAGAAACAGAAATGAAAATGTCTGCTTGGGTGGACTTTCACTCTCTTTTTTCAGATTCCCTGTCTGCCTCTTTGGAAATAAAGTCTAGTTTTGTCTACTGCTGTTGGTTGGATAGAATGCATGGTTCTGTAGTTTTTTTATGTTTTTCATGTTCTTTTAGCTTATCCACTTTCTTTCATTTGCTCAGGTTTTGTATAAATCTAATTATATTTGAATATTCTGAATATATTCGTATATTTGATTATATTTTATATTTGTATAAATCTCTCTCTTTCTCTCTCTCTCAGGTGGATTGGTATGTAGGGGATTGCTCTCTACTCTTCCTGACCACAATGTTCACTCCTTCATATCTCTGTCTTCACCACAGGCAGGGCAGTATGGAGGTCAGTTTTCCTCATGATCTATCACATCATCAGTCATAATTAATAAACAAGGCAGTCAACATTAACCACATACAATGCACTTGAATCAAAATAAGTGACTTAGCTCTACTAATTTAACCCTATATCTCAAAATGCTTCATGCAAACACTTTACACTCTACCCATTGTCCCTTTGTGTTTCTATAGCAGCACTAACGTTTCACAATGAAGCTCAAATGTTTTTAGGCTGTTGGCTATTTGTTATTAAATAATCAATATTTACTTCTTTGTACTATTCCCTCTTCACTGCCAGATATAGTATTAGCATGACTTAATGCATAAGCGTGATTCTCACTGCCAAGTTATCTACACAAGCACAAGCCTTGTGACTAACATAGCAGCTCAGTTTTTATTGTATGCATACTGATATGTAAATTTTTTGTTATAATTACAGATACAGACTACTTGAGGCATGTATTCCCCACCTTTGTGAAGGCACATCTTTATAAGGCCTGCTACAACAGCATAGGACAAGAGGTGTCCATCTGTAATTACTGGAATGGTGAGGAAGGGATGAGGAAGTGGGTGGGTACAGGGGCATCTGCACTTCTTTGAGTCTCAGGGAGTGGACAGGCCATGGGAGTGAAGAGGTTTGGTGAGATTGAACCATTTAGAGCCGTTCAGGTGAGATGTAGAATCTTGAGCTGAATTCTGTGTTGTAGGGTGAGACTGTGCAGTTTATGGAGTACAGGGGTTGATGTAATGCTGTTAGGAGTAAAGCAGCAGTTATGAACATACTGGAGTTTGTTGAAGGAGAGGGAGTGGACACCCATCAGAAACGCATTGCAATCATTGAGTTTTCTGTGTTAACAAGTGAATGGACACAATGTTTGCAAGGGTATAGAAGGAAAAGAATGAAACTTTCATAATCTCTTGTTAATTTGGACCTCAAATGATCCGCGATTGTGGAAAGACACAAAGATTCCTGACACCAGAGGAGACACTAACACTGGCATCTTTGATTATGATGTAAAATTGTGTTCACTGCCTGTTTCCTTTCCAGACCCCCATCACAGAGAACAGTATGTGAAACACAGTGAATATCTTGCAGTACTCAATAGTGAGAGACCAAACCCAAATGCAACAGGTAAAAAACTCTCTCAATGCATTGTTGAAATATATGCTGTATGTCAGGGGTTCTCGAGTAGCTCACTGGTTAAGGTGCTCCCTTTGAGTGCAAGCTGAGCACTATGGCCTGGGATGAATCCCAGCCTGGTCATCAGCTGACAATGTCTGCAAGTCCATAGTGGTGAAACACACAGGTTTTGTGTCACCAGGGAAAGGGGTGAGTATGTTGGCAGAGGTTGCTCTCCTCGGCCAGTCCAGTTGATTAAACATGCAGCACTATGAGGCCCTCTCTCACAAGGGACAGTGCTATTGTGTCTGTCTAAGCAGTCAATGTGTTCATGATACAACTCATTTGTTGTTAGTTTGGAAGAAGAACTTCCTTCGCATCAAGAAATTAGTATTGATCGGAGGACCAGATGATGGAGTCATCACTCCATGGGAGTCCAGGTTGGTCAGCTCTCTCTCTGTAATTTTATTTTCTGCTTTTTTTCTCTTCACATTGTCTAACTTTTTCCCATGTGTTTCCACATGTGTTTCACTGCTTTATCTGTAGTCTTATTTGTCACTCTCTCTCGGCCTCTCTGTGCGTCTATCATATCTGATATGTGAGACAATCTGTGCGACTCTGTCTATGTGTGACCCATTCAATCACTGAAGTCACTCCCATGTTGGTACTCTCTCAACAGCCATTTTGGATTTTATAATGACAACGAAACCATTGTTGATATGAAGGACCAGGATGTGAGTAAACTGTTGCTGATTATTATTATTACTGTTACTACTACTACTACTATCATATTTGTGGGTGCCTCATTAGTGTTCCTCTGTTCACTCACTCTACCTCCCATGTACACAGGTGTATGTGAAGGATGTGTTTGGGCTGAAGACACTAGACTCCAGAAGAGACCTGGTCATATGTGTGTTTCCAGGAGTGAAGCACACCAAGTGGCATTCCGACGACAAAGTGTACCATGACTGCATCGACAAGTGGCTCACATGAGCCTGGTCGCTCTAGTTACATACTCATAGGTACTACACACCCATTACTGCAGAGATGTACACACACACACAAACAAACACAACACACACAACCACAACATACACAAACACACATAATCGCAGAATGTAAACACACAAACATCTGATTCTCACAACAATTTTACATAATTTCAGAAATAATATAGAATATATAATAGAATAACATGATTCTTTGTTTCAGTAATGGTGTAATAATGCTTTAATGGAAAGATCTTTTTTATCATTTCAGTTCCCCACCAATTTCTACTAAAATTCTGTCACAATGCACATAGTAGATACAGTAGATTGCCGGAACAGTGAAGGAGGGGTGGGATAACAAAGATGAAGGGTAAAAGATTATGTGAAAAAATGAGATTGAAGGGGAGTGTTATATTTAAATTTTAATATCTAACATCCTATATCTGTTGAGGATGTTAAGTTTTAAAAGGGCTGCTTTTAAATATGTTAATATAGTTGATATTGGTGTTACTGTGACTGGTGTTTGTTGTTATGCATGTACCTATATGCAAAAAAGAGATTGCTGGGTCACTTTTATTGGAAAATAAGTAGGCTTTACAGTGTGAAAGATGATATTTAATGTTGGTTAGGGAATAAAATATGCTGTCTTTTCATGTTATGAACTGTAATGAGGTGTTGCTGATTTCCTGCCTAAAGGAGAAATACCTGTACATCAGGCTCTGTCATGCCACTGAAATCAGAATAAGCTCTGATTTCAATGTGTACCAGATATGAACAACAGTGACTATTTGATTGGAATGGTTTATAGCTGTAAATACTGTTTGAGACTGCATTTATATTGGTATTGTGTGTATATATTTTACCTCTTGCTTGTTTTTTGTATTTTTAGAATGTCTTATAATGAACTGATTACATTTGTGATAAAATACAAAAAAGAATGAGAAATGTCTAAATGACATAAGAGATTCTATACAGTCATTTTAATATCAGTGACTACCTGCAATTCTCAAAACAGATGAATAAACAAAAGTTCTTTTTGTATTGCTGAGACAATGTTAATAGAAAATTGATTCATTGCTTTGTGGGATCTAGTCAATGAGCTATTGCAAAAAGCCTTAATCATTACTAAAAAAATTACTATGAAGGAATCATTTAAAATTGATTACATGAAAATAGGAGAATAGGAGAGAAGAATAGCAGAAAATTTTCAGATTTTTTACGTTTTCATACACTGAATAATAAAAAATAAAACCTTTATTTTTTAAAGTATGCAGTGTATATGTATTCGTGTGATCTTGTTTGTCTGGCTCCCCAAATAACTGAAGCGGATTTGCGCCTCAGATGCCTCTCTCAGGACGTGAATATACTGTTGTCTATTGGTCTGGGTAAACTGGGTGTACAGACACGTCTTCTGTATGTGGAAGGGTTTTAATATACTGAATAAGTTCACTGCTTCTGCATATACGGCACCGTTTTGTTTTAAAGTATTTCCCTATAAAACAAACCAAACGGGTTTATAAATTGTCCACAGCTTATAATAAAATGATATAACCACAGGCCCAGGAGCAGCTGTCAATGACATAATTACTATGCATGTGTGAACTGCACTAAGTACAACTACGTTTATATTGTTCATATAGTAGGTTTTGCTGCTTACGTCAGCAAGGTAGAGTTTTGCTGCCCCGGTCCTGCCGCGCGCTTCAGTTCCTGTTTGAGATTGTAAGAAACTTTTTATTCTTGTTAGTATTTCATGCTATGATGTTTTCTTGCTCACTTATTTGTGAGAACTGGGAGGGAGATAGTGATAATCTGAGATTAGACTGTTTTGTATGTTTGTAACTGTACACGTTTACGGCAGAGAGTGCAAGATTTCCGTATTTGAGCAGGTATAGAGAGGGAGAGGAGCAATGAACCCAGATTTGAAAATGATACATAAAACTCATGCCCAAGTAAGGTTTCAAACGGTTTTGAATCGAAGCAGATTGTTTTCGGTATTCCGGCGCTAGATTTCCATGGTATTGTTACGCTGTTTTGGAGTGGTATTTATGTGGTGAATTGTTTGCTAACGCTAGCGGAAAGAGTACACCTGGTGTATTGCAACAGGATGAACAAGTTGGCTCTCGGTAAAGGGCACAGTTAAAGCTAGGGTTGCCGCAACAAGGAGTGCAGTAGTCTACTTACTAAATCACGTCTTTAGACTGAAAGTAACTGGTTTCTACCCCTGATAATAAGGAAAACTACTGAACTAGTCAACAATCGGCGTTAGCGATGTAAGCGCACCAGTGTGCAGGTAAAAAACGCTTATCTTAAGTTAAAAATGTGGCTGAGTGTGAAAGAGCGTGAACGACTAACGTAAAGCTACGTCAGAGAGCTGCGTTGTTTGTCAAAAGGAGAACTGATCATTTATGTTGCCAGCGCGCTTCAAGGTCGCTGTGTGCCACACTGTCAGTCAGTAATTTGTTACGGTAAACACGCACTCACAGCTGTTTCTAAAGCACGGAACAAACTCTTTGCGTCACGATTAAACCAGTGCGGCATAAAATTCCGAATCGGTCAGTCAGTACAAACACCACTAACACACTCTCTCAGGGAAGACAAACATGCAGGAGAAGCAGTAAATATGCATACACGAATTCCTTCCGATCGTAGTCACTCATTAAATGGACAGACCACTTTAAAAGGTGTTTCTATTAATTGTTGGGGGAACTAGCACAGATTATTTTTAACTAAAAAGCATAATGGTATTTATAATTTGTTTGGCGAGCATCTTCAACTTGTTGATTGGCCTGATAATTATCGTCGTTTCTGGCCATATTGGATGGGAACTAGTTTCATTTAGCTCATCAGAAACCTTGGCAAAGTGACCGAATTACATCATGAACTATGTATGTTTTTATATCTTGCACATATTCAGAGACTCATATAGAGCCACTGTTGGGGCACTTACTCTTATTTAAGCACTGTGCTCAAGCATATTAGTCAGACAGTAACTTTTTCTTAAACTCTGATTTCATTTCCAAAACATTATTAAGCGTTTACCTAAGCTTTATCGTTGGACATTCTAGAATTCCCTTTTCTTGCAGTCACCATGACAACGAGGGACAAGGACAAGGGGTGCCGTGTGTGTGGAGGGTCTCTACAGGGTAATCAGCGTCGATGGCTATTTGGTGGTCAGAACAAGAGGGGGAGTCAGCCACAGACCCCTTCTGGTTCCCTCTGCAAAGGAAGTCTTGCCAGTTCCACCCGGAGCAGCCCCTGGGGTGAGACAGAGTGTCAAACGTCCACACGTGTTCACTGACGTAGCCAACTTCATAACAATTTTAGGGTGAAAATAGCAGAACTGCAGATTCAGCAGGCTGTAAGTCATCAAGTACTGATTAAACTCTTTGTGGTGTGTGGTGTTATGCTCACTGTAATCACCAGGTGTTGCCATTTTTCCCTGTTGTGTTTTTTGACAAGTGTCATTAACATTAATTGGAAGAACTAAAATGATAGATTGATTTGACACAATAATATATATCATTTTATAAAAAGCTATTCCTTTGATTCTACTACAAGTTTCTTAACATATGTTTCTTGAGGTAACTTCAGATTTTTATGCGTTTTTGTAAGGGAGAGGGTGACAACAGATTTATGGATATTGTTTTCTTTAAAATACATAAAAGCTCACAGGGACATTGGTAGAACAAGTCCTGTTTGTGAAAGAACATATTTAAGGTAAAGATTTATGTTATCATCTGCTGTTGTATTTTCTTCCCTCTCAGGTAGTACTCTCTCTCTGGGCTCCTCTCACCCCCTGCCTTCCCCCTCTAGAGGAATGGACCTTCTCGCTGTGCTGACACACATATTAGGGCAGCCTGTACCAAGGGGCAATGGACGGGGGGAGTTTTTGTGTGGGAAATGTGTATCAGCTCTTGAGCGGGTTTTTAAGTTTGATACTGTCATTGCTAGAGTCAAAGTCTTATCTACTGAGAGGCTGCAGAAACTGAGTCAGGAGAGAAACAAGATCAGGCAGTGGGTGTGTGGTGTATACAGGCAGTGCAACCCTCAGGATTGGAGGATGAGGGGGGGCTCCAGTGATGAAGAGAATGAAGAGGGAGAAGGGACAGAAAGAGAGAGAGGAATAGGGGATGACTATAGAGAAATGCTGAAGAAAAATATGGCTCTGTCTGAGTTTGAATGTTGGTCAGAAAAATGGGATCTCTGCCCTTATTTCAGAAGAACGGGTAAAAGATGCAGGAAAGGCAAAAACTGTGAGGGGTGCGACTCTCTGAGGGTGTCTGACTCGGACTATGAGTCCGTTTGTGGACTTCCCCGGCGAATGCCCTTTACATTTTCCCCATTGGCCCTCTCTCGTGACAAGTCTCGTAGCATGCCACTGCAGTGGTCAAGAGTACCATCAGTCAGCTCCAGTCCAGCATCCCTGGGCGGCTCTTGCCTGTCCTTACGAGGGCCTTCTCACACAGACTCCATCCAGTCACTGGACTCCCTGGATGGGAATGACCCTTTTGATTGGCCCGAGGAGCCGTCTGTCAACTTTGGGAACATTCTGAGAGAGTTAAAGGATATTGAGGCAAGGCCAGTCAACTCTCCAGTCGGGAGTCGAATTCCAGTTTTGGACAGGCAGAAGAGAGGATTTGGGGGAGGTACAGGAACGTCAGAGACAGAGGTCACCAGGGCGCTGAGTTTTGGAGAGGGAGATGATGTGGAAGAAGAAGTGGATGGGGAGACCAAAGATGTGTTGACTGAATTGCATGATGAGTTTATTCCCCTACACAGACAGGTGAGGACATAGGCACTATTTTACTTATTCTTCTATCTGGTGGATCTTGATGCAACAAAAAAATGACAGAATATATACTTAAAATACTGTATAAGCTAAGTCATCATTTATTTACAAAGTTTCTTTTTATGTAAAGTATTTTAAAAATTACTTTGTAATTTGTCATCAGACACGAATGATCTGGCTTGAAATTTACCATTTTAAATGCAATGAACTTACTTAGGGCAGCAGTGTGGCACAGTGGTAAGGAGCAGGGCTCCTAAATGAAAGGTTGCTGGTTTAATTCCCCACTGGACCACTGCTGTTGTACCCTTGGGCGAGGTACTTAACCAGCAATTAGCCTCAGTAAATATTCAGCTGCATAAATGGATGACATTGTAACATTATGTAAGTCGCTCTGGATAAGAGTGTCTGATAAATGGTAATAATGTAATGAAATGTAACTTATACTGATCATTATGTATGTTTATAGAACACTACTGGTTGTGCATTACATAAATGTAATTTTTCATTTTTCTTACAGAGTAGTACAGGTCAAATGTCCTTTGCAGTCAGGCAGCTGAGAGGACAGCTAGATAAAGCTCTTGCACGTATCAAGACCCTAGAGGCAAAACTCAAGAATGGAAGCACGCATACAGGCTGTGATGCCTGTAACTCAGAGGTATGGGCTATAGAGAGTGTAACATGTCTGGGAGGTAATTGGGAGGCCTGTTTCTTTTACTTTTAGTTTACAAATTCCTTATGTTGTGTATCTATGGTGAGTTGTAATAATGGCATTAGCTGAAATTTCTGCACTCTTGTGTCCAATAGAAATACTGTATATTTTACTCTTTTAGTTCAACAGGGAGGACCTCACTGAAATAAACAAAAAGCAGCACACAGGACAGACAGTGGCTGGATTAGAGTGTGTGCCTTAGAAGTAGAAGAAGACCTTGTAATATATAGAATATATAGGTGCTGATCCACAAAATCATTAAAATGAAAATTAGTCACAGACCAAACACACACCAAAAATAATAATTTGGATTGTATTTTTGAATTGCATAGTGCCTTACCATCACACTGGAAGGTTATGGGCTTATGTCTTTGAAAATAAAGCCCATTCCAAAGACTTTGAAAAATGTGCACATGCATCACTGCTTGGCACCCAGTGTAATGAAGTTTGACTGGTGTCTTTTCCACAGGATGCACAGCTATGTCTGCTTCAAATCAGTGTAATAAGCATGAGCCCCATGAGTTTTTAAGCCGCAGTTGTAGACAAACATACACATACACACACAAAATAGTATTGTTAGTGCACCCTCTTGTCCATGGAGTTTTAAGAGCAGCTTAAATGTCATAACTACACCTTTGGAAGTTACAACATAATTACTCCACAAAGAATTCTGTATTATGCAAGTGTTGAAATGTGTGATGTTATTTAATAAGGGTGTGTCTACAGTCTGTGTGGGTGCAATTACACTGACACACATGCAGAAACATTGCCACACCCTGGAATCTTCCCTAACCAGAGGAGTTTGCCCCAGGCTGAGGTCGTTCCAGTGAAGGAGATCATTAACAAACTTCTCAGCTGTGGACATGGCATTTTTCTTCTGAACTTGCCCCCCAGCCCCACCCCCACCCCGCCCTCTCAACCCCCCTTTTTCTGTGTTTCCTTCTTAAAGGTGCAGTCAAGCATCTTTTCATTTCTACATTAAGTGCATAGATCTGAAAAGAACTTTTATTCAGGATTGCCATTACTTACAGACTGATCATGAATTTGTCAAGTCATACATAAAGTGTTTATGTTTATTTGTAATCATACATGTGCATGAAGTTGTGTGATCTTTTTCTTGTGAAACAATAAGGCATAGGTACATTGTGATTGTTTGCCTTCTAATAGGTTGTCCACCATTGTTGCCACCATGATCATTACAATGCCATAAATGTGTTAGACAGAGATCCTAAAGACCTGCACCCAGACCCTGAAGAATGAATTATCATTTATTAACATCAATTTACACAGAAGTTCATGTGCTCAGAGCGTTATGATTTAGAGCAGGAGAAGGGAACTCTGTTATTACAATACTGGGACAGTTCACTGTATTTGAAAAGTAAACTGCTCTTTTGAGTTAAGATTTTCATCAAGTTGTTCTGTTGATGGACCACTCCATCCCTCCTGGCTTTGTAGGGTGGTTTTGGTCATTATAGCCATAATGTAACAACAGGAGCACGATCACATGACCAGGCAGATCACACCTTCTGTCTGACCTTGTGTCATTTGTGTCTGTGTGTTTGTCCTTGTTCAGTCCCCACAGGTAGACAGTGAGAACGTGCTGCTCCAGACCATGGGGGACACACTACACTGCAGAGAGAGGGTCATACAGGTGAGATGGAGTGCAGCACAGAAATAGACAAGCAAAGGCTGCAGTTTGGTGTTGTGGCAACCATAAGTCTATAGGGAAGACCCCTTGGATTTAGTTAAACAACTAAATTATTTCAAAAGAATATATATAGTTGAATGAATTGATGCGCAAGCTATTAAATTAACTTAATTTCGTATTCAAAGCAAGTAAAAAAGAAATTGAGCTGATTCTTCAACAGTAGAATTTCCTCCCACTTGTTTTTCCCCTCTTGAAGTGCTTTTTCTCAACTATGGCAACCCAGCATGTACACAAGCATGTGCACAAGGATTGCCTAATCTACTTACCTATCTGAGTGAGTAAGTCACAGAATTGGTACAGGTGATTATTGGGAATTATATTTCTCTCTCTCTTACATGTGTTTAATTGTCTGTTTCAGTCTGTGGGAATAGATTGACTTGTACCTCAAGATTCCTTTAGAGGGCATTAGCACTAAGTTAGCGGTCACTACAAAGGTGATCAGATTTTGTATGCAGCCAAGGACCACAGCTGCCTTGCTGAGACAAGAGTGACAGATCAGCATGACAAGGAAATAATGACTCTGAGATCAGATTTGGCTGTTCCTCTGCCAGTTCCTTTTCAATGCTGTATCCTTCATTCAGTATTTATCAACAGTGTGTTAACCAATATTCAAGTAATGTTACAGACTTTATTATGGTTAAAATGTCCAGTTTTGTCTCACAGATGCTGTTGGACTCAAATACTGTTAAATAATACTTTAGATAACCAATATTTAAACTTAACTATCACCTTCATTCTGTTGGTTGTTTTTTATTGATATTAATTACAAATCTGTGCTTACCTACTTCAAAAATGATTTGTTTAATAAAATTAAATATTTAAAATAGATGAAGTAGTAAAATGAAAGATTTAGTAACTTGTTAAGGCATTCATTGTGCTTATATTGTGGTATATAAGTCTCTGGAACTGATCTGACTGACCTCAATCCATCTGTCTGCCTCAGGACTGTATAGCTTGGATCAGACAGTTGTGTTCAGAATCAGATGTGGGCGACAAACTGATTGACAAACTGACAGATGCAATTAAAACTGTACACACAGATGCTGAGGTATGAAAAATTGAATATTATATTATCAGTGATACAGAAAATGCCATGAACTTTCTTGTTTTTTTAATAACCTGAACATACTTCTGTGTCTTTTTGTGCTATCCTTTTTGGCCCTGTTTTTCTTCCTTTATTGATTGTGTGTACCGGTGCTTGTGTCTGTGTCTGTCTTGGGTATCAGTGTGTATGTGTTTGTGTGTGTGTTTCATATTAATGTGCTATGTGTCTTCCTCTATCAGCGAGTACTGGAGTCCCAGCTGTCAGAGCTGAGAGAAAGGGAACAAGGGATGGAGAGAGAAATAGAGGTTCTCAAACAGGCAGCCAAGGAGAGGGAGAGAGATCTGAACACACTGAACACAGTGCTGCAGTGTAACCAGGACATCATCAGTGTGAGTGGATGTACATACCAGACCTGCAGCAGGCTCATTCTGGGAATACAGTGTTGGGTCTTTTTACATGGAATTCTCTCATAAATCGGGCAATTTTACACTTTTGGTCCCTTGGTTGAGTACGAAGCACCGTGGATCACACAGCCTCCCCCCTTCCCTCCTCTCACCTCCTCTCCTGTCCTCCATCAGGACCTGCGGGTGGAGCTGGGGGAACGAGAGCGAGCTCTGAGGGAGGGACAACGAGAGAGGGAGGCGTGGAGAGAGCGAGACCAGGCCATGGCGGCCGTGCTGCAGGAAAAGGAGGCCCTCATTCGCTGCCTGCAGGAGGCGCTGGAGAGCTGCCAGAGGGACGTTCAGGTAGGGACATGCCTTCAACCGTCTTAAATGCACACGCATTCATGGCATGAAACTCTTTGCCTAGTTTGAACAACTAAAACATTTGATAATTTGGAATTATTCAGACTTGAGCTGACGGACAATCCATCTGGATTTCTTCTCTTATAATTGTTATTGCATTACATTACATTCATTTAGCAGACAGCACAACAGAGCAGAAGTTTATCTATTCAAGGTGAATGAGCAACAGTGCCAGACCAGGTTTTTATGTTAGTTTATGCGGTCCATTATGGATTTCTTTTCCATTCCCATCTCAGGCTCTTTCAGACTCTGTGATCAGCCAAGGGGTATCCGGTGGAGGGGCTGAGGGTGCCCTGGCCTGTCAGCTCAAGGAGAAGGAGACCTTGCTGTCAGGCTGGCTGAAGGACAGAGAGGAGCACAGCACCTCCCTGCTGCAGGAGATCACACAACTCACTGCAGCCCTGAAGGAAACTGAGACCCTGATGCAGGTAATTGAAAATGACGGACATGAAGTTAAGTCTTCCACAAAAGTCCATTTTTACCATTCATACAATGATCAGGTTGTTTGTAACTGGGCAACTCTTGCAGAACATATGGGTCTACAACCTAATCTGCCTTCCTTCTCCCCAGGTTCAGAGGGACAGCCACAGGGAGACAGTGTCCACGCTGTCCGAGCAGCTCAGGAACACTCGAAAGGAGCTGCGGGAGAGAGAGAAAGAGACCAAGGAGGGCGAGAGAAAGCAGCACAGCGAGCGGGAAGAGAGAGACAGGGAGGAGAGGAAACTCAGAGAGAGCCTGGAGAAGAGAGATCAGCTCATACAGGCATGAATCATTCCTCATTTTATCTGTATGCAAGAGAAACATGACTGACTGATGACCATAATGGTAGCACAATGTGATATATATTCTCTTTCACTCTCTGCCTCTCTCAACAGCAAGTCCTTTTGGACTTAGAGCAGCGAGACGGACTGTTTACAGAACTGCAGCAGAGCCTCTTGGCTAAGATGGAGCCACGAACTGCGCTCAAACACACGCTGTGAGAGGAGAGGAGCAGGCCTAAATGTAGCAAGAAGTTGCACTACATGAGAAATTTGTAATGCGCCAAGTTTTTTTTCCTCTTGCCATGTGATTTAGGCTGATTTACTTAATGTAATATAATGTAATATAACATTACTGTAGATTACATTGTATTGCTGAAGTAAGATTAGACCTAATTAGATCAAAAAGGAGCGGACCAAGCATGTTGACTTTTTCATCATGAAAGAAGAGAAAGTGTATACTAGTGTGGAGTGAATTTTTTAAAAGGTTTGTTCATTTTAGTTGCTGGAATGACCAGTCATGATGGACTTTTGTCATGAGAGCAATGGGCCATTTTATTTATTGATAATGTTAAATGATTGTGTGGTGAAATTTAGTTTGGTGAAAAAGGTGGTTGATTGTGCATGGCAATCCAAGCGGATACCTCAGTGGTACTGAAAGTGATACCGAGTTGCAACTCATTTTCCTGCATGAGATTTACATGTTCTTTGTAATGCTGCTGCTTATGTTCATTTCTCAGATTCCTATGGGGCAAGGTGGATTGGTAAATCTAATTTGTCTTTCCAGAGATGAATGTGCTGCTGTTGTGTCTACATTGAGAATGAACAATATACTCCAGGTGTCAAGGTTGTTTTTTAGAATAATTTGCCTAATCAAATTAACTCATGACATGCATTTTATTTTATTTCATTTTAAGGGAACAATTGTAAGGGTAGAATTTGACAACCTGTGCTGGTTCAGAACCCTAATTGCTTTACTACAGAGCTGTCCTATTAGTGGCCTAGTCAAGCTTTGCTATTGGATTGAAACTAGGGTATGAATTCAGACAGGACTGAAATTTTTGTGTGGATTTTAGGATTCTGGATTTCAGCAGGTGTATACTGTATGTGTGTGTTTGGCTATGCTGTACTGTTTCAAATTTAAGTAAGTCAGATATTCCCTTCAAGAGGTATATCTTCAGTATATCATGGGTTTATGATAGGTATTTTTATTTTCATGATTTTTTTGCCTTGCACAGAATAATACTGCCATGTGTAATCTTGGTAGTCCAATCTTGGACACACTCACTCACCCACAACCACACACACACAGAGTATAAAACTGTACTTTGTACTGTCATACACCTTTGAAAATGCTACCAAGTAACACAGTGAACATGTGGTGAGTGTAATGCCTGTCCAAATGTTAAGTCCAGAAAAACAATTAAGGCACTTTTAATGAAAGCAGAAGACTGGGGAAGCATATCCTTCCCCTTTAGCATTTCAAGGCAATGTGCTGAACGGTACACCTCATTATGCTATGCCTAAAATTAAGAAAGCTATGGACTACCATGGACATTCAGCCTTTTAGCTAGGGATTTTACATGCAAGGATAATACTCCATATCAAACTAATACAGGGCACATCAACAGAAATAAGGGATGATGTAGCATGATTTCTCTTCATGTTTTACAGTCATCTGTTATTCTGAAATCATTAAAAAATCGTGAAACCAACCATCTAAAATGTGTTTTGTGTGTCATGTATTATTCGCTCATATATCCGTAACTGTAACGCTATCCTCGCTGAATAATTTGGAGAGGGTCCGGCCAGCTGACCTACTTCTATTGCTCGTGTGACGTTATCCAATCACGATCTTGACCGTGTTTCCAGTTACTTGAGGAACTGTTGCTTAGGTGACGACGCTTTGATACTTGAGAGAAGGCGACCTAGCTGACACAGGGCGAGATGAGTATCATTTAACTTCTTTAATTAAACTCGTGTCATTGCCGTACTTAATTTTGCACACGCTTACTTTAAGCAGAATTGAGAAACTATGTTCTGAAAGTTTTCAGAGATTTCGATGAAAGTGTACTTGTCGAAAAAAAATCACATTTTTAATATGTTTAGCGTTATGAAAGCGACTGAGTTAAAGTTGTCTCAGTCGTTGATATTGGAAGTGTAGTACAATAATTTGTTGTATCATCAAAACTATCAAATAATGCATTTTCGTATTCAACTAGGAGAATAATTTTCTGAATACCGAAATGTATTGAGTAATCGTCATCACGATACACAGTGATCGTCATAAACGAAAGCGCCCTAACGTAGGCCTGCGTACTATATCAAATCAAATGGGATAGGGGTAATACGTGTTTTTTCTAGGTAGCCCATGACAAAACACTTAATAAAAGCCATTGTTGCTAAATCTGTTTGGGAGGTTTAAAAATAAAAATTGTATCGAAATATGCCAGTTCAGTCATTCCCCCTCGCGTCTGTGACCATAGGTCCACAGTTTTGGCGAGATAAAACGGCCCATTCTATCCGACGCGCGGAGAACTTGGTGCGCCAGTCAGATGCGGGCAGGTCTGGCTCCGCTAGCCCGCGTCGGCCACGTAGCTGCACAGCCCTTTCCCTAGTTTCCGCTAGCCCACCTTTGGAATTAAACGAAGCAGAAAAAAGCAAGGAGAGGGAGTGCGACAATGTTAACACAAGGCAAACAAGCCATAAGTTCAGACCGGTGTCTACAGGGACCTCGGTGAGTGCTTCTGCTGTGGGAACGGCTGATGTGACTTTGTGTATACTTCAATTCTAGTCGGTGTAGAATTGTTTGCTCTTTAAGTACTGGCCCTTAGATTTGGTGAAATGGGAGTACAATAAAGCATATAACCTTCACCCTCACACTGTTCATCTGACAAGCCTTTCCTGTGTTTTCTTTCCAGCGTGCCAGTCCATCCTCTGGCCAGTTTGTTGCCCCCTTTCCTCCACCCTGCTTGAGGGAGCTGTGTGCAGAGGCCAGCGTGAGGGTCGCAGGGGAGTACATGCGTGACGTGAGGGCAGTGGAGGGGCAGTTGCGTAGACAGGCAGGCAGGGTGGGGCAGGAGGGCATCAAATTGGAAAGGGAGAGGGGGTATTTGGAGCAAATGCTGAGATCCTTAAGAAAAGATATGATGGTGAACAAGAAAAGCATGGAGGAGCGGACACTGAGACCAGCAACCACAGAGACAGTGAGTGGTACTTTTATGCCACTTTTACTTTACACTTTACTGCAGGCCTGAGAGTTATGTGATTACAATAACTGTGGTGCATAACTTTCACATTGCATTGCTCATTCACTAGAATGCCTTTACATGAAAGAAAAACAGGACCCTGGGGATTTTCACACATGTCTCTCTCTGGAATCCAGTTACACACTTTTGTTTATATTTGAGGAAAGGAAATATGAGGTGAAGTACTTTGTACAGTAGAGTGCACAGAGTAAATTCTTCTCTGACAGAAATAGGGCACTGGATTTGCTCCTACCACCACAAAGCATTTTCTTGTGTGAAAGTGATGGAATGATGATGGAATATGATCTATGATCCGATCTGTGATTGTTTTATTGTGCTGGACGTCATCTGGATAAGAACGTCTGCTAAATGCATGTAATGTAATATAATGTAACACCAGGGCAATCAACTTTTATGTCAACATTTCACGGTCAATGCTGGACAACCTGTTACACGGCAGTTACAGTAAACCACAAAGGCGGTTTGATTATTGTGAAGAAAAACTGACTGTCATTAGTTGACTTCATTTATCTCTGTCTGTTCGCAGGGCAGAGATGGTGCAGACAGTCTGCTTGATCATGAGAAGAAGGAGCTGACTGAACTTAAGGCCCAACTGGAAACCACACTTAGAGACACTCTGACACAACTACAAGTACTGACAACCTGTATACTAAAACACAGGCTATACATGCCACTGTCTCATGCCATTAGGCATGATTTCTTTCTTGAAGTCAAAGAAATCATTCAATTATGCAATCAATCACCTGTCGCATAATTCACCCATGCAGGGTTGGCATTAAGTTCATTTTTTAGTCATTTTCAGTTTGTCATATCCTGCCAAATTATTATGTTTATTCCCTAACCTGCAACTTTTTGTCTCCCTCTGACCTCTCCTCTCAACCCACCCCCTTCTCTCTCTCAGTCACTCAGTCAGTGCAGTAAGCTGTTATTGGAGTGTGCAAGTGAGAGGTCCAGGGTTTTGGATCTTCTCCCGCATAATGGATCTCACTCAGCAGGGGGCCGCTGCACTCCTTCCCAAGTTCCAGTGAAACCAAAACCCACCGGACCCTACACCCCAGGTACTGTCAGTGCCTCTTTACTGTGCTGCACTGTCCAGAGCTTGCTGTATTCACCGGTGTCTCTTTCCCTCTCTCTCACTCAGAGTGTGAGCAAGCAATAGAATCCTCAAGTTTGGCCCTCAGCCAATCACAACTACTCAGGGAGCAGATCCGACATTTGATAGGCGAGGCCATTGCCAGGCAAAAATCAGCCCACCAATCAGTGAATGAAGGCCTGGTGAAGAAAATTGCAGAGACAGTCAGCCTGAAGGTATGAGAAATGCCAAAGGGCCTCTGGAGTGTCTCAGTCAGGTGAACGTGCTCTATGGCTCAGGTTCAAGCAGAGGGATGCGATCAGCCTAAAATGACTTGGGAACCTAAAGCAGTGAAACAAACTGACTTCATTCAAGCAGCAAAAGGGTGGGTATGTCAGCAGGGTCCCCTTATCCTGCTGCTCTTGGGACCCCTGTGAATTGCTCAGATGACCTCAGGTAGATTTGTGTATCCTCTGGTTGGCATTTTCTCTCCTGATGCACTGTGGGATATGTAATGTGAAAAAGAGTCTTTACTGGCATTCAGATATATCAGAGCTACACTCTAGCACTTGCAGCAGTGCAAAACAGATCTCAAAGGTTACAAATTATGGGCTGGCTTAGCTACAGTATGGTTTCTATTGCAATTTATTGCTTTTTTAAGTGGCTGAAAATTTGTATTTAAGTAATCTTGTATTTCTCTTGATCCAACACATCAACCCCTTCCCTCTTCTGATTTCCTCTCTCAGCAACACCTCACAGTGAGCTCAGCCTCAACCAGGCAGGCCATTTACCGCAAGCAGAGACAACTGGACTGCATTCAGCACAGCCATGACAGGGCACTGGTCTGTGTGTGTGTGTGTGTGTGTGTGTGTCTGTGCGTCTGTGCATGTGTGTGTGTGTATGCACTGTAAGCCTTGTTCAAATATTCAGGTCTACCACATTGTTATGGAATTTCAGACCAAGATTTGAAATATAGTATTTTCAAGCACAAGAGTCACAGTGCCTTTGTGTGTGCTCAACTGCCCCCAATACAAGTGCAGAACAGTCTGTGAGCAAGAACAGCCCCATTCACACCCCATTTATCTTTATTGTGTTGGCCAGGGCCCAGTATCCAGTGCAGATCTGTTGTCCAGGGAGAGACTGGACAGGCCACTTGTGCAAGTCTACCAAAGACACCCCGGCACTCAGTTGCCAGAGGCCATGCATTTAATTCAGGTAATAAAACATGATTAACATGTGCAGGTAAGGTACTGTAGGTGATATTAAATTTTGAATTAACAGATACTGCAATGCGTATTTTTAGTATAATTCTAAAATCTATATGTTCATATTTTCATAGATGTCACTGTTTTTTTGTATTCCATTGGCTTTGTCATATATTTTACCTTCCATTGCCATTTCTCAATTTGAAGTTTGAAAGCACATTTGAAAAGGACTTCCTGATTGCATTGTTTTATTCCAGTTGTATGTATAAGGAAGACTGATCAGAATAACATAGATTCTATAGCAAGGCAAGTTTTTATATGGACAAAGATAAATGAAACGGCACCACATGTATATTGCGCCATTCAGTGGTGGTAAAAGGCCAAGGTCAAAGGTGTTTTGTCAAATTACTTTAAAATGCAGTACAATGTTGTAACGTATTTTCATTGTACTGATACATTGTTCCATGCCTGCATTTGGTGGTGAATGCTATTGCTGTGTATTTGAGGAACTGGTGCAGCCAGCACAAGCCAAGCCACCACAAATAATTTCACTAGGAAGTACTTAAGGCCAACTTAATTGGATTGACGTGTAATAATGGACATGTGTAGCATTATGCAAGTACATTAAGTTTGTGACACTTTTTGCACACCGTGAATGAGAGACTGGGATGGGAGATTAGATAATGTAGATTTAGATCATTATATTGTTTATTCCCCAACACAATTGCAAATCAAAATTTGCTGTCTCTTAGCACTTCAAGACTCTAATGGTAGATAGTATTCTGAAAAAGGAGGTTATTGGTCAATACCTCAAGTAGCCACCATTTTGTAACACCATTACCTCAAGTGTTACAAAAATATTGGGTCATAATACTATGCTGACACTGCCTTTCCTCATTCTGTGTTTGTGTTCAATGTGGTATTTGGCACATCCGAGTTTAAATTCTACCATGCGATTGACCTCTCCTCCTCAGGGTGGCGCTGTTGTACAGCAGTGTCTGCTGTCCTCAGGTGAACAACTGTCTCAGCTGCGCCGTGCTCACCAGCGATTGATGGTGGATCTGAGGGGGAAGGGTGCAGCGGCCCAGGTTGATTCTGCTATTGTCAGACTGCGGCGCCGTCATGTCGACCATCTCAGGATGCCCTCCTTTTTTCTACAGGGCACATGTTAGAGTTTTCCTTGGGTAATTCTCTAAATATTCACCCTAGTCAACCTTGCTAGTATTATTTTACATTTCTTCATCAGCAGCAGCCTGAAATCATTGTTGAAGTTCCATGGACCAATTTAATAAGTATTGGAAAAAGAAAACCAATGATAATATCTAGTTAGACATACGTAATGGTAATCAAGTAGATATTCTGTAAAGAGCATGTTTGTAAATGCTTAATGGTTGGAGCATACATTCTGTTTTGACTTAGCAGTACCTATGCTTCCTTCAACACTGCTGTGGTAAAAAAGACTCCATTAAGCACCATGTGCTATGATGATCCTTGTCCTGGGGACCCCAAATGTATGGTTGTTTTCATTTCACATCATCTTTTAATAACTAATGTTGAGTTAATTAGTTATTTGTTCAAATTTCAATAACACATTTAATGATTTAGACAGATAAATTACAAACAATAATTGTTTAGGTATAATTGATGTCACTGGTATGATGTGCTTCTGTACTATGTAATATACAGTATATTCCTTATAGGGTGTGTCATGATGTGTACTGAAGATTCCATTCTTGTATTAAACCTGACAGGAATTTCTTGTGTTTGCAGTATTATAATGGAGAGTGAATTTAGAACAATTTGGATTGAAGTCATTCACTTGAAAATAATCAGACTTACTTTTGATGTTTTTGTGATGATATTGGTTCGAATTTGTGCTGGATAATCTTAAATCATGGGTTTAGGGTTACAACAATAGTCATGGTACAAAGAAGAGAAGTGAAATGAATATGTATTCTCTGTTCATCATGGGAGGCTACATGTAAGTTCACACTGATATATTTTCACACAAAGGATAAGACAAACATAAATAGACATCAAACTGCAAACCACATGAGCGGATATGTGCGTAATGGATTGATCTTTCACACCAAACACTCTTGCAATAAACCAGCCACATGACTATGGTCTTCAAATATGTGTTGAAGTTGTTCATCATTTTAGTGTATGCAATAGTGCTCTCTAAAAACATACTCAGGTGGGCATTTCAGTTCAATTTAAAGATTCCAAATTCAAGTCCTACACAGTTATATCATGGATTTATGGAGTGATGAGGAAGGCATTCAGAAGATAATCCCTTAGTTGAACCATTTACCTGATGGAAAATAAAAATGCCAACATTTTATAAAGCTTAAAATAATTCCTTACTTGAAGCTTTATTAAATTTAATCACCAACTATCTACATGATAGTTTCTGTGGGTATGCTACTTGCAAGTTTTATTAAAACAATCACCTGCTATGTTGAAATGAGTCTGCTGGTTTAATTCCCAGGTGAGGATATTTGTACCCATACATAAGGTACTTCACTTAAATTGCTTCAGAAAAGTTCCAGCTTTGCACTTACTATGCTAGTAATGTACGTAGTAAATTTGGATGAGGGTGCCTGCTCAGCTAGTAAATAATAAAAACTGAGACAAAAAAAATTAAATTCAGGTGTCGGGACTACAGAAAGTAAATTTGCACATGTATATGTAAATATGTAAATCCTCAGGCCAGAGTCGAGTCATCACAAAAGAACAAAGGTCTCAGTCTTACATAATTCTATGCTGCACTGCAGTCTTACACTAAATGAGTGAGCTCTTGCCATGAATACAAAGGAAATGTGTGTTTTGCCTCTTCAATGAAGACCAATAGGAGTAAAGCTGCAGTTACCATTCTCTGAAATGGTATTGCGCTTGGACCCTTTATCCATAAAAATCGTCCTAGACGTAGACTTCTGTTAAGGAAAGGTAATGAGGTAGTGAGAAATGTTATTACAACGCAAATTCGTTATTTACAGCATAATTTAATCACGTCATGACAAGACAAATTTCTCGTCGAAATCACTGCGTACTGATGGATAATCGATGTAACTTTAAATGTCACATGTGATACACACGCTTCATTCACAAACGGGTGCCTGCTGCACGCGAGGAGAAAAACAACACATCCAGCTTCTAACCACTGGTGACCCCAGAAGCCGGATGCAGTTGTGAGATTTCCGGCGAGGAGTATGTCCGTGTGAGGCGCTCTGATGCGGCCTTTTCACGCACGTAAAGTCTGTGGTGTAGAGCAGCACACACGAGTGAGTGAATAAAAATCTTTAAATTTACGTTAACATCGTTATACCGCTTTTTATGACGGCTCAGGTACCTTCTCATGACAGTTTCTTGCATTCGTAATGCCTGTGGTGGTCATCTTATTTTCATTTATTTGAGAAAAACGACTTGGATATTAAGACTAACGTGTTAGCTGTCTAGCTAGCTAAGTTAGACATAACGTGTAGCGTATGGCTTGCTAGCTAGCCAACTACATACAACAAGACAGGCTATCTTAGAATGGGAGCTGTCTGTGGCATGCAAGCGAAGGGGCTTATTCTTCTCAATGAATGCCGTGTCGTATAGTAACGCTAACAGCAGCATTGTAGTATCCTGTAACAACAATAACAAAGTAGTGTCCATCATGTAGTATCGCAGTACATGAGTTAAAATAAGCACCTTTAACGGCCCAGTTGTCTAGTGTAGCGTATACTTCACCAGTACTTCCCCTCACTCATCAGTTCAGTTAGTTTACAGTCACTCCATTAGCTATATGGTATTGCAGTTCATTGGCCACTACTGCTTTTCAGGATATAAATCTGTATGTCGACAGACCAATGCACAATCAGTTCAGACCAAGCTAATCTATTACATGTAAAATGAGCATAGTTCAGGACAGCACTAGGGTGAAGATATAGCTGTAAATTAAGTGGGGTTTTTTTGTGGGAATAACCACGAGTGGTTCATATTTGTGTTTTTCTGATCTATGGAGATGGTTTGTGCTAGTATAATATATAAACAATCAA